>CM072999.1:146613059-147213059 GCA_037038555.1 Rhynchonycteris naso | reverse complement strand
TCTCCAGAACAGGAGGACATAGTACCCCCCAACACAAGGAAACAGAATTGAGGAAGCCACAGGTGATGACTCTCAGGTTAGGCACAGACAACAGCTCTTGTGTTCCATTTTCCCTGGAATTAATCAGTAAAGGCCAACGGTTATAATAAAGATCTGAAGCAAGAATTTAGCACCAACTAGCTTTCAAGAAAAGAAGAAAAATGTGCAAAAGAAAACCAATCCAAATAGCACCCAGGCAGAGTTTTTTGTTTGTTATTTTTTAAACAAATAATTAATGGTCTTCACAATTTTATAATAAAGAAACATATCAGAACTCAATCCTGGCCCTCATGATTCTTATGTATAAGAAATTGGACACAATGAAAAATTCTCATTAGGACTTATAAATAAGCACCCCCAATTACTTAGATACCGTTTTAAATTTCTACCTTAAAAACCCTACAGAACATTGTTACAGTTTCCTAGATTCTTGAAATCTTACCTAATCAGCATAGTCAAATTCTGCTGTCAGGAGTAGAGAAACCATTAAAAAATTTTCTTAGAACATTTCAAATTACCATCCTGACTTGTGCTTGACTGTGCATCCATTCCTTTTACAGAAGATAAAAGTATTTTAAATGAGAAGGTGGAAAATCCCTTCAACTCCCTCTAAAACCACCTTGTTCTGCTGCTGGTCCTAAGTTTATACAGTGCAGTTATTCATTTTTACATGTTTGTCAAAATGGTTCTCCTTTACAAAATAATCTGTCTTGTAGACTCAATACTGATGAAACAATCAAAATCAGTCATTCATGCAGGATAAAGTGAACACTTTGTTTTTTACACAAAATCCAAATTTCTGCCACCTTAGTTTACAGTGACATGGTTTCTTATCATTTCCAGCAGTGGCTTCCTATTATTTTGCATTATATTAAAATGAATTTTCTTATGAACAAAGCTAATGATCATATTGCTCTCATTTTAAATATTAAAAAAATATTAGCCAGCAATGACTATTAGCCCAACACTTGATAAGTTTGTGATAGCTGATAACGTGAATATGCTCTAATACACCCTTTCCAGTCATATATTAATTATAACACATAAGACCAGATATTATTCATAGTAATGTGACTAGCTTAGTCATTAGTTTTATAAAGCAATGAAGAGCTTACACTGACATATTTTAATTTATTTTTACATTTTATTTAGCAAGAGAGAGAGACAAAAACAGAGACAGGAAGGGAGAGAGGTGAGAAGCATCAACTCATAGTTACATCACTTTAGTTGTTCATTGATTGCTTCTTATAGGTACCTTAACTGGAAAGTTTCAGTCAAGCCACCAGTAACCCACCAGAGACCTACCAGTGACCTTGAGCTCAAACCAGTATCATTTGGGCTCAAGCCAGTGAAAATGGAGTCATGTCTATGATCCCATGCTCAAGCCAGCAAACCCACGCTCAAGCTGGGGAGCCCATGCTTAAGCTGGATGAGACTGTGCTCAAGCTGGGGACCTCAGGATTTTGAACCTGAGTCCTCCATGCCCAGTCCTATGCTCTATCCACTGTACCACCACCTAGTCAGGCAGTACTGGCATATTTTGAAATAATTATTTTCCCTCTTATGCCTCCACTATTCTTCCATACCTTATCTTTCTGAGAAATGGGAGAGGAAAATGGGTGAGATGTGGTATACTTGGAAAACATTGATGACATCACTTTTGGTGCCTTCTCCCTCTCCAACAAGCTAAGGCTTTTTCTCATCCGCGACTGCACATGGCTCTCTGGGCCAGAGGCACGTTCCTTTGTAGGTCCCTTTCTCCATTAAAAACAACAACAAAAAACTATTTTATCATTTTATTGATATGATGGCTGATATAATACAGTTCATATATTTCCTTCTGATTAACACAATTAAAACATATTTCTGGACCCCTAAAAGTCCCATGATCGCCCTCAGCATGGTGCCTACCATGCTCAATGGATAAATCAGCCTGGCTACAACCACACAATGGTCATACTTCTGGCAAACTTGGCTAAGCTTTCTAAGTGCTTGAAGTCTTTTTATGCATGAGAGAGTTAATCAGTTGTTTTATTATCACAATTTTTATATTATTACATAAACCATTTTTATTTTTAAATCATTTTATGTCAAAGGTATATTATGTAAGGTTGTACCAATTAATTTTTTAATCAACAGGATCACTCTTTTTCATTAAGTTTTGTTATTACCACAAAGAATTGAATCTTTAGTTTATATCAATTCCCAATTCAAATAGTGTCTAACATTTAAGCTTTTAAAATCTTTGACTTCTAATCTCTTATTGCTTCCCTCCTACTGTTGAAATACTATTTTGTCCTAGACCTCATTTTCTAACACACATGCTCATGTTTATGAAAGCTGTTAAAAATTTAGAAAATATTTTTCTAACAAAAGTGATTAACTTAACTTGTGATGTCAGTTGAAATACTAATTTGATTTTTATCTTAATGAATGGACTTTAAGGAAATACACATAACAGCAAACATATCTCTTTAAAGGCAAATTAGTTATGCACAATATTTCAGTATAAAATAAAGCTCTAAATACCAGTTCACCTCAATACTGTGTACTAGGAAGAAAACTAAACAAGAACTGGTATTTTGAGGGGTGAAAGTATGATGTTTTTTTATGCTAAGACTATCCTAACCAGTTCAACCAAATTACTAAGTTTAATCATTTTTTCAGTTTATTTAGGATACCTTATAGTTTAGGAAAGTTTTAGGATAAACTGTGATGGCATGCTCCACAATTAATTCACAGCCTTGCTCTAAAGACCACATGTGTCCTGGGGACATCCTGTTCACAGCACCTATGGCAGCTGTGTCCCAATGGAATGGCCAGAGTTGGTGCAGAATTCCAGCATCAGTTCCTCATTCTGAAGCAGTAATTTATTTTTTACGGATGTCAATATTGACAGGAGATGAGCCCCAGCTATAGCATATATACATGAATGTAAGTGAGAAAATCTATCTTAGCAGAGACATGTTAAATAGGAAAATGTAAATCAAAGACTTCCAATAAATTTGATGTCCAATGTACTGAGCTTATATAGCGATTATAGTTACAAGGAGCTTCAAATAGCTTTTCAACTCTAAAATACTGGAAGAATGATAACATCCAAGAGAATAACTTTAAAATATTTTACTTTGAATCTTTTTCTGCAAAAAATATCCTCTTTCTCTTTGAATAAATTGATAGAAAATGGATAGATACATTGATAGAGAGAGCTGATAAATATATAGATGTCATAAAATGTATTCATTTCTAAATACTGTTGATTAACAAAACTCAATGGGACTGAAATATTCTCTGATTTCTCATTTTAGACTCTGAAGTCATTAAGACCTTTGTGAATTCTCTTTCTTAATTTCTTTATTTTTTTGAGAGTTTTGAAAGTTTCAGGACATTTAGTATATTGGTAGATAGTTATAGAATAATATATTTTTATTATTCATGAACTCATTATACTGATGATGAAAGTAACTCCTAGACTTCAGAATTTAGAGAAGGTGTCAGTGTTGATCGGAACAACAAGAATACATTTTAAGAGGTTTTAAAAAATTATTTACCATTGGAATACAGGTGGTATTTTTAAAAAGTTTGATATGTCCAGGAAGCTATGTTTTTAACAAGCCATTCAAGAAACTTTAAATCAAATAAGTTTTGAAACCAATGCCTTACAAGTGAAGTATATAAATATACTCTCTGTTTTTAATTTCTGCTTTGCTTCTCACTTCTCCCTCAGAGATGCAAATGCATAATCAATTATTAGAGGAATTAGCAATTAGTGCACGATTAGAAAATGGAAATATATAAACCAAGCACACCATCATACACTTACATTATTTAAGAAGACTTCTTATCACTCATAAATTTGATATAATATTAGTGTTTTTGTTTTGTTGCCACATATATTTTAGGAATAGAGATCTCCTAGGTAGATATTTTAACAAAGTAAGAAAGAAACTGAACCTATAACATCCCTATGAATTGTGTTGGAATTCATGAAAATCAACATCTAAATTGTATAAAATCAGTTTAATGTGGAAGTAACTAATATTTGGATGGATTATATTTTAAATATGTATTTAACTTATAATTATCACTCCACTAATCCCTTTTTTGATATTTTTCCCCTATGTATCCGTGCCAGTACCCATCACAGAACTGGATATATTATAGACCCTGAAACACTTCTTAAGTAGATGAATTGCTACTCAGTTTTGTGTAAACACACACACACAAACACACAAAAATCTAGGCACTTTTAATGCTAGCAACTGGATTACATGAATAGATTTAAAGATGAATTTCATCTCCAATATGAGCAACTCTATATTTAAAAATATACATATACTTTATAACATTACTGTATTAATATGTTACTATTATTATTATAAACATATTAAAATAAAGTGTCCTTCCATAGATGTGTCATAATTATTAATAAAATATTTTGAAGAACCTATTACAATTCTCTTACACATTACTATAAATAAGACCTAGATATGTAAAATTTTCCAACAAATATCAAAAGATTGTCAGCCCTGACAAATAATCATAGGATCACTGACCAAGGGTCTCCCCAGCTCCATACATTTCAGCCTGTCACAAATTTTGAACTCTGACCTCAGAGAAGGAAGCCTTGGACATGTTAACGGTCTAGATCAACCAAATCCCATCTATCTGATCTTATTAGAATACCCTCAGGATTCAGGTTCTGACCTTCTATAATTATTGACACCTATTTAATTTATCTTTTCATCCATAACCCAGCCTAGTACAGCTGCTATGGAACGTGTAAATATATCAGGGCTGCCAGCAGAGGCTGATTGGCATTCATGCTTGAGTGTGTTTTTTATTTTCTCCTTGGCTGCTGGGAGTAGCCCGAGCAGGGCAGACACCAAAGAGCTTCATCTATTAGGCATGACAGATTTGTATTCAGCGGTAAACGTCTGACCTTGCTCAACTTCCCTCATCCATTCCCATCATGCTCTCACCAGATGAAAGAGTCTGCTTAACTCCTGCTTCCTGGGTGTTTCCTTGGCAACAATACGGAGTCGATCAACAGAATAACTAACAGGAGAATACGTGGGTAGTGAGATTAAGTGCTAAAATTAAAATAAAATAATTTGAAATCACTCACAGACTATAAAGGAGGAATGCTTAAAATTGAGATTAAAGAAAAAAAAAACCATCAGTGACATAATGATTTTCTTATGAACCTGTTTCACATTGTGGTAATACTTACAGACTTTCCCCAGGCTATTCTAACCTGAGAACAGAGTATTTAAGCTTTTAATGACCATTGACTTATATGGTGAAAACAGGTTACTTTTGTAATAAAACTTGTATTGTTTTAGAAGTCGAATGAGTGGGTGGGAGAGGAAATACAAAGACAGCACCTCCCTGGAATAATTTTGTAATAAAATGTGTACTATCTGGTTTTTTTCTTCCTCTTCTGAAGGTGGTCAGACTTTTCAAAGCATTAGATCTGGGAGATCAAAAATCTCCAAATTTCGTTTTCCTTTAGGGTTCTGTCAGTTTTAACCTCAATTGTTACCATGTGAAAAATTCACCAGCATTCTTGCTTTGTATTATTTTTTGACAACACATCACAAGAACCTCTGTGGAATTCTTACATTTGCGATGAAATTTATAGCATCAGCTGAAAACTAAACTCATAAATTGTTCAGTGAAACTTGAATAGAATTTTATGGAATAATTTTAGATGTCTTCTTTATGTCTTAATAAGAATGCATGCAGCTAAGAGCTCTAGTTTACAGATAACTAGCAGAGACCATAGAATATTTGGATAAAATATTTTCTATTCTGGCCCTCTCAATGAGTCCTTTATTATTTATTTGTTTTTCCATGGGTGCTGACTAATTTCAAATGATTTTTAAAAATCTGATTTTTTCTATTATACTAACCTTATTTCTTTTTTACTCATTTAATATTTACTGAGGTTACTTAGCTTATCAGTATACTTTACTTGGTCTAATAAGTAATAAAATAGTAATAATATAATAACATTAATTGAGATCATCTATTATAACACTGCATTAAATGAGAAGATGAGTACTTATGATTATGTGTTGTTATTATTACTACAGATTTTGAGAGTGCAGTTAACTTCTATTATGTGAATCATAATTACACTTGGCAACAGAATTTAACAAAGCTTATTTATCTGTTTCCCCATTAAAATAAAATATTAGACACTTCTATTCATTTTTAAAGCCCCTGCTTGAAATGGACAGTTTGCTTTGCAGCCTTTTATAGAGAATAAATATAAATATATTCCAATTGTCATTGCTGGTGCTCTTTTCAGGAAATCTGATTAACCATCTAATAAAGTCTGAAGGAGATGAGCAGCCCTCAGTGCCATGTCAAAATGTAGAGGTGGATGCTCACTCGTCTTTAGGAAGACCCTGAATTGGATGGTCTACTTATCTCCCCACAGGTATCTCCTGCCCATCACAGAGAAAGCAGCTGCCTTTGCTGATAGAATAAATGGGGAGAAAGCTTTCAGAGAGTTTTTTTTGAGTTTCCTAAGAAAGTGGAACAAAAAAAACATTATTAGTTTCCTCCTGCTGCTGTAACATCTGAACACAACCTAAATGACTTAAGCTGACACAATTTTATTAGGTTGCAGTTCTGGAGATGAAAAGTCTATAATTAGTCTAACTGGGCTAATGTTAAGTTGTTGGCGGGGATGATTTCTTCAGTTTAATTGGCTCTGTCTACCTTGGAGAAAGTGCCTGATTTCCTTGGCTCAATACCCCTTCCTCTTATCACTTCACATTCTTGCTTCTGTTGTCACTTCTACCATTGATTCTGACCCCATCTACTCTTAGCATGACCCTTGTGATTGCACTGGGCTCACCTGGATCATTTAGGCTAATCTCCCCATCTCAAGAGCCTTATTTTATTCGTATCTGTAATGTCTCATTTACAATGTAACTTAACTTATTTATACTTTCCAGGGACAAGATGTGGATACCTTTATTTGGGAAAGGGGGCCTTACTACAAACACAAACAACTTCATCTTCTAAAATGTATGCAAGGTAGGCATTCAACAAATATTTCTCAAATTAACACATGAGAAGGGATACACAGAGAAACACAAGCAATAATATCATGAACATTCATGACTTTGTGGTAGTATCAAAAGGAGATGCTCTGCTTTCAAGTGAGTCATGTAGGAGTAACCAAACAATTGCATGATCCGATCTCCAGTTGAGTAAATCGGGGGCTGGCAAGTGGAGATTCAGTTTTTAGTTGTTTGGTTAGCTGTGCTGGCATTTAGTTTGATATTATGAATTTTATATTTAACTCTTTAATATTTATATTGTTTTTATGGGAAACCCAAAACAAAGGGTACAGAAAATTTAGGCTATACAATATAACAAGTAAAGGTATCAAAAGAAATATAATGAAAAAAATTGTGCTTTTTATTGGAGTTTGTAGCCTCATGGTGGATCCTAGATCATCTGTAACTTTATTCTGTAAGATACCAAGAGGGAATGAGGGAAAAAGGATAGAAGGAAAGAAGGAATTAAGCAGAGAGCCCAAGCAATTGTTTAAAAGTTAGTTTACCATTTATGATAGGATAATTATTATTATGATCCTTGTTAATGACAGCATTACCATAATTGCTATGCTAAAAATATCATAACTATTCTACAATGAAGTAAAATATATTTAGTGTGGAGCATTTTACACAAAGTACTTTCTCCAAGATTTACAAAGCTAAGTAATATAGTTAGAAATATCAAAAGAAAGAAAGAAAAGTGGGAAGTAAAACAGATAAAGCACAAAGTAAGTTGATTTTTATGGTATTACAAAAGAGCCTTTAGGGCATGCTCCTAACAAGATTGAAGGGAGGAAAACTGAGCGTGACAAAAAGAGAGTTGTTATATTAATTTGTTCATTCAATAATAAATTGCTTAATAGATTTAATTTTAGATCCAAGTGGTTGATTAGCTAATGTAGGCAATCTTAGGTTTAAATTTATGTCTTCTGTATTTAGTTTTCTCTATCTCGAATGCATTCAGAAATGTAAAGTGAGTCACTCGTTGATAGATGAGGAATTGAGCTGGTCGCTTTCCTGTCTTCTTTCTTTAATTTGTTTGGTCTAGCCTACATGGGCCATCATTCTGTTCACACTACATCCTGCTGTGACCTACAAGTTTTTCTCTACTCATCTTGACCATCATAAAGACATTTATTAAAAAAATAAGAAAGTCTACCTACTATATGCATGGCATGATGTCATAAAGACATTTATTTTAAAAAAATATTTACCAACTATATGCAGGGGATGATGTCATATTTTTAAACAATCTACTTGCTGGGAGCTTAGACTTGATTGAGGGAGGTAGACAAGTATACCACTAACTTAGAGACTAGATTGAATCATCTGCATTCAATTTTCATGCATCTTTTAAGAAGCTAAATACACTCAGCCAGCATTAGAATGCTGTATTAATTTGACCAGGCTGTCCTAAAAACCACAGGCTGGCTGGTTTATGAATAGCTGACATTTCTTTCTCATAGTCTTGGAGGCTAGAAGTTGAAACTAGGGTCCCTGGCATGGTGGCTGGATGGCCCTCTTTTGGGTTGCAGAATTCTAGTGGTATCTTCATCTGCAGAAGAGATGAGGGCTTTCTCTGGGGAATCTTTCATAAGGGAACTAATCCTATTGACAAGGGCTCTGTCCTCAAGAACTAATCACTTCCCAAAGGCCTCACCTCCTAATACCATCACATTGGGCATCTGGTTTTTAATATAAGAATTTGGAATGGGGCATAAACATTCAGAATATAAGATTTTGATATTCAAATTATGCCATATTTGGCCAGTAGGAGTCCTTCTAGCTATGTGCTGTGTCCATTCCAATTACATTATAGTCAGGGACACTTCTAAAATGCCACAAAGCCCCAAATAATGCAGTGCAAAGCACATGAATCACATAGAACTGGGTTTTACTTGTGGCACTGCTAGTTCCTAGCTCTATAGTCTTGGCAAGCATAGCATGAGTCTTGGTTTTCTAATCTATAAAATGGGAATGAGGATTAATGAGAAAACCTATATAAAGCAATGAGCTCAGTTCTTCAAATAATAATAGCCAATATTTATTGAGCATTATGTCTATGTCCTTTATCTCCCTTAGCCATGCAACTAGTAACTTCCTGAATGGTTTTAAATTCAGGAAAAGTGACTTTAGAACCATAGCAAGAAAGTAATAAATGCAAATTCTGTTATTATGGAATGTTATTGTAATGAGAGTAGAAATAAATCAGAGTTATCTTTATCTGTGAAATAGCAGAGGGTCCACCTAATTTCAGTTAAAGGATATAGGAATATTGGTTACATTAGCTTAGAGGCTTTTATCCCTCCCACCCTCAACCCCCAGCCCTTAAGCATAAGATTAAAAAAGAGTAAAAGATGTATCTGGAGTTTATCAGAATAGATGCATATTAATTTACATTTTCTAAAGGCTCCAATCTAATTAATTAAGAATATTTGGCAATCTCTTAGTTTCAATTGCCATATGGTCAGGAAAGCAGTATGCTCCTTTGTGATGCCAAAAGAAGCTGTGATGTAACAAGGTCAAGGGGCTGATTCAAGAGCTAGTTATATTAACCCTTGTGATTGAGCCCTGAAGCACTGCATGAGACAAAATGAGAGGCATGACCAATGCTAAATCCACTGACCTGCTTGGGACTTTAACAGCCCCCAACATCCTCTTCACCCTGACAAAATGTGCAAGCTGACCTTTACATAAAGAATTCTGCAGACAGCTCATCATACTCCAGCATACTTACAAACAGTAAGTGCATAGAGGTATTTGTTTAAGATATTTGATTTCCCCTACAAATACTAAGCCAAAAAAACAAAAACAAAAACAACCATAAGAACAACTCATGTCTTACTGACATATTTTCTGTCCTGGGTCTGTAGCCATCCTCCCAG
This sequence comes from Rhynchonycteris naso, assembly GCA_037038555.1. Taxonomy (NCBI): domain Eukaryota; kingdom Metazoa; phylum Chordata; class Mammalia; order Chiroptera; family Emballonuridae; genus Rhynchonycteris; species Rhynchonycteris naso. Next base: position 147,203,056 of record CM072999.1, on the reverse strand, counting down.
GATGAAGATGAAGCGCTGAGTCTTGATTCTGAGACACCTTTTTTCACTGGAGATGCCATCAAGGTCCTGGTGATTCCTCAGAACAGGTGGCAGCACTTCCTGACACCATCCCTGGGCTGTTTTCTTTAGCATGTTGACATTGATTTCTCTCCTCTTGGCATGTAGAAGTCCCTGGCATCCCCCTGGCCTGTTACCTGAGCCTGTAATTACTCCAAGAGCAGGGAATGAAAAGGGCATATCTCTTCTGCTTTCAGAGAATAACAGACTCAAGAAGAGGAGCAGCCCCCCTCAGGGGAGTTTAAGACTCCCAAGCTTTGATTTCTGAATTTTTGTGCCAATAGCGCCCATGTTCATTATCAATGAGGGATGCAGAATTTGTGGCCTTGGCATATGACTCAGACATGGCTTCATCATGAAGACAGATCCAGATGCTCATACCTGAAATTCAAGCACAAAAAATCAAATTAATAAAACTAGCTAGCATTCCTTTTTCAGAGTTCTTTGTAGTGAGTACTTTCCTACATTGTTTTTATGATAAAATGTTCATGTCTTTTAAAGTGAGCTGGTTGTTAATAAGCCATTTTATAGTACACCAACTTTTTTTTTTAAATGTTTTATTTATTTTTTACAGGGACAGAGAGAGTCGGAGAGAGGGATAGACAGGGACAGACAGACAGGAACGGAGAGAGGTGAGAAGCATCAATCATTAGTTTTTCGTTGTGACACCTTAGTTGTTCACTGATTGCTTTCTCACATGTGCCCTGACCGCGGGCGTTCAGCAGACCAAGTGACCCCTTGCTGGAGTCAGCGACCTTGGGTCCAAGCTGGCGAGCTCGGGGTCTCGAACCTGGGTCCTCCGCATCCCAGTCCAACGCTCTATCCACTGCGCTACCGCCTGGTCAGGCAGTACACCAACTTTTTAAAAAGCATTTCTAAGCAATATGAGACATCATCCCCATCCCTTAGAGCATCTGAGATCTAGAACATGTTGAAATCTTGTGAATCCATTTTCAAACTTTACATGGCTCTTTCTAGGTTATATTAAAGAATCTCTGCATACTGTTCAAAAGGGTCTGTGTGCTTCCAGCCCCATAGTCAAGCTATATTCTTATGAGTGAGTGAATAAGTGAGCTTTGCTCCCTCAGACAGTCTGCTTAGCTGAGTTTTAAAGTTCATTACAGTGCAATGAAATCTAAAGGTGAGACCTTGTCTATTTTTCTGGCTTGTTCAATACTATGGCCATATGGGAGTCAGATAAATCCCTTTACTGCTGACCCAACTAATAACTTTCCTGTGCACTTTGACCTATTTCCTAATCCAGGTTGTCAGCCTCTTTCATCTGCTCTAGTGTCTTCAGAATGGATTATTACAGGGGCTCCCACTCAAGGATTCCACGAGGATCCCCTTAGGCATTCCAAAATGTAAAGTACACAATAGCTTGGCTGCAATATGCCCCAAGTTATCTATATGTATTTTACAGTCTGCCTGACTTATTTTGTTTTATCATTACTGCTCAAGGAGAAAATTAAATTTCAGAGAGAATTTTGAAAATCATGTAATGCTTCAGGTTAGTGGCTTAGGGATGGTTTGCTCATAGTTTTGCTAATTATCTTCTTATTTATTCATTGGTTCATTCACACCATTTATTTATTTACTCATTTTTCAGTGATTTCTTATTTTACACCATCCCCATGCTGAATTCCATGAAATGCACAAACACAAGAGATGTAGAACATGAAGTACATGATCATAACCTAAACTAGAAATTCCAACCCCACCTCTACCAGTGAGAAACGGAGCCAAGACGCTCACCCTCTGCAGTCTGTGATGTGGAAGCTTGAGGGCATAAAAAAGATCTCAGGCAAGAGGAGGGAATCATGAGGGAAAATGACTTAGGGTGAGATCTGAAGCATGCTATTTTGTGTTTATTTGGGGTACACATTGCTTTTTTGAAATACCCCCAAATTGTCACATAATTAAAGTAATTATGTTATGACTCCCTATGAAAATCTGGAGCTAATAGTTGTGGAAAGATTGTGTTTGCATGACTGATAAATTAAGCTGTCCCCAAAGTCACTTTCATAGAATGTATGATCCTTGTAGGATTCTCTCTTTCTCCTACATTGTAGAAGTTATAGCTCCTCTTCTTGCTAAAGCAGTATTAAAAAAGGCAGCAGGTTCTGACTAAATGCTAGTTAAATAATTCAATTCCTGTGCCACAATTTGAATCCAAATACTCTCAAAAGATGAAGATTAAGTATGTGTGTGTGGTGCTTTGTTTACCTTTGTGTGAACTGGACCAATAAACGTGGGCTTAGAAAAGTGATCTAGAAACAGGACTGAGAGTGGGGTGAGAAAAGAGACACTCTTGCCTAGTATATAAAATATAAGGGTATAAAATTACAGTCAGTAATTAAGACAACATTTTATATATATATATATATATATATATATATATATATATTTTTTTTTTTTTATTATTATTAATTCTAATGGGGTGACACCAATAAATCAGGGTACATATGTACAATGAAAACATCTCCAGGTTATCTTATCATTCAATTGTGTTGCATACCCATCACCCAAAGTCAAATTGTCCTCTGTCACCTTCAATCTGGTTTTCCCTGTGTCCCTCCCCTCCTCCCTATCTCACTCTTCCCTCCCTCCCCCCAATCCCATAACCACCACTCTCTTGTCCATATCTCATAGTCTCACTTTTATGTCCCACCTATGTATGGAATCATGCTGTTCTCAGTTTTTCTTTTTTTCTGATTTACTTATTTCACTCCGTATAATGTTATCAAGGTACATCCATTTTGTTATAAATGATCCGATGTCATCATTTCTTATGGCTGAGTAGTATTCCATAGTATATATATACCAAAGCTTTTTAATCCACTCGTCTTCTGACGGACACTTGGGCTGGTTCCAGATCTTCGCTATTGTAAACAATGCTGACACGAACATGGGGGCGCATTTCTTCTTTTCGAACAGTGCTATGGTGTTCTTAGGGTATATTCCTAAAAGTGGGACAGCTGGGTCAAAAGGCAGTTCGATTTTTAATTTTCTGAGGAATCTCCACAGATTTCCACAGTGGCTGCACCAGTCTGCATTCCCACCAGCAGTGCAGAAGGGTTCCCTTTTCTCCACATCCTCGCCAGCACTTATTCTGTGTTGTTTTGCTGATGAGTACCATTCTGACTGGTGTGAGGTGATATGGCATTGTGGTGTTAATTTGCATTTCTCTAATGATTAGTGATGTTGAGCATTTTTTCATATGCCTATTGGCCATCTGTATGTCCTCTTTGGAGAAATTTCTATTCATTTCTTTTGCCCATTTTTTGATTGGGTTGTTTGTCTTCCTGGTGTTGCGTTTTATAAGTTCTTTATAAATTTTAGTTATTAACCCCTTATCAGATGTGCTGTCGAATATGTTCTCCCATTGTGTGGTTTGTCTTTTTATTCTGTTCATATTGTCTTTAGCTGTGCAAAAACTTTTTAGTTTGATATAGTCCTATTTGTTTATCTTGCCTTTTATTTCAGTTGCCCGAGGAGATAAATCGGCAAATATACTGCTGCTACAGATGTCGGAGAGCCTGCTGCCTATGTTTTCTTCTAAGATGCTTATGGTTTCACGGCTTACATTTAACTCTTTTATCCATTTTGAATTTCTTTTTGTGAATGGTGTAAGTAGATGGTCTAGTTTCATTTTTTTGCAGGTAGATGTCCAATTTTCCCAACACCATTTGTTAAAGAGGCTGTCTTTACTCCATTGTATGTTCTTTCCTCCTTTGTCAAATATCAGTTGTCCATAAAGCTGTGGGTTTATTTCTTCGTTCTCTGTTCTGTTCCATTGATCTATGTGACTGTTCTTATGCCAGTACCAGGCTGTCTTGAGTACAGTGACCTTGTAGTAAACCTTGATATCCGGAAGAGTGATACCTCCTGCTTTATTTTTTCTTTTTAAGATTGCTGAGGCTATTCGTGTTCTTCTTTGGTTCCATATAAATTTTTGGAATATGTGTTCTATATCTTTGAAGTATGTCATTGGTATCTTAATTGGTATTGCATTGAATTTATAAATTGCTTTGGGCAATATAAACATTTTAATGATGTTTATTCTTCCTAGCCATGAGCAAGGTATATGCTTCCACTTGTTTGTATCTTCCTTGATTTCTTTTATCAATGTTCTATAATTTTCTGAGTACAAGTCCTTAACCTCCTTGGTTAAATTTACTCCTAGGTACTTTATTTTTTTGGCTGCAATAGTGAAGGGGATTGTTTCCTTAATTTCTTTTGCTGACAGTTCATTGTTGGTATATAGAAATGCCTCTGATTTCTGAGTATTAATTTTATATCCTGCCACCTTGCTGAATTCATTTATCAGGTCCAGTAGTTTTTAGACTGAGACTTTAGGGTTTTCAATATACAATATCATATCATCTGCTAATAATGACAGTTTTACTTCTTGTTTTCCAATTTGGATGCCTTTTATTTCTTCTTCTTGTCTGATTGCTATAGCTAGGACTTCCAGAACTATGTAAAATAAGAGTGGTGAAAGGGGACACCCCTGCCTGGTTCCTGATCTTAGGGGATTGCTTTTAATTTTTGTCCATTTAGTATGATGTTTGCTGTCGGTTTATCGTAGATGGCCTTTATCATGTTAAGGAATGATCCCTGTATTCCCACTTTACTGAGAGTTTTGAGCATGAATGAGTGCTGGATTTTATCAAATGCCTTTTCTGCATCTATTGAAATTATCATGTGATTTTTGTTCTTCCTTTTGTTTATGTGATGAATCACATTGATTGATTTGCAAATATTGAACCAGCCTTGCCTCTCCAGAATAAATCCCACTTGATCGTGGTGTATGATTTTTTTCATATATTGCTGGATCCGGTTGGCTAATATTTTGTTGAGAATTTTAGCGTCTAAATTCATCAGGGATATAGGCCTATAATTTTCTTTCTTTGTGTTGTCTTTGCCCGGTTTTGGGATCAGAATTATGCTCGCCTCATAAAAGGAGTTTGGAAGTCTTCCTTCCTCTTGAATTTTTTGAAATAGCTTGAGGAGGATAGGAGTTAGTTCTTCTTTGAATTTTTGATAGAATTCACTTGTGAAGCCATCAGGCCCAGGACTTTTCTTTTTTAGGAGTTTTTTGATAACTGTTTCAATCTCATTTTCTGTAATTGGTCTGTTTAGGTGTTCTGATTCTTCCACATTGATTGTTGGAAGGTTATATGGTTCAAGAAATTTGTCCATTTCACCAAGATTTACTAATTTATTGGCATATAGTTCTTCATAGTATTTTCTTACAATGCTTTGTATTTCTGTTGTGTCAGTTGTTATTTCTCCACTGTCTTCTCTAATTTTATTTATTTGAGTCCTCTCTCTTTTTTTTTTTGGTGAGTCTAGTTAAAGGTTCATCAATCTTGTTTACCTTGTTAAAGAACCAGCTTCTGGTTTTATTGATCTTCTGTATTGTTTCCTTTACCTCTATGTCATTTATTTCTGCTCTGATCTTTATTATTTCCTTCCTTCTACTTGTCTTGGGTTTTATTTGCTGTTCTTTTTCTAGTTCTTTTAGATGCAGGATCAGGTTGCTTATTTGAGCTTTTTCTAGCTTCTTATGATATGCCTGTAGTGCAATAAACTTCCCTCTCAGAACTGCTTTTGCTGTGTCCCATAAATTTTGAGTTGATGTATGCTCATTATCATTTGTTTCTAGAAATTCTTTTATTTCTTCTTTGATCTCAATGTTAATCCATTCATTATTTAATAACAAGCTGTTTAGTTTCTAAGTGTTTGAGTATTTTTCAGTTTTTCTTTTGTGGTTAATTTCTAGTTTCATGGCATTGTGATCAGAGAAAATGCTTGATATGATTTCAATCTTCTTAAATTTATTGAGACCATTTTTGTTTCCTAACATGTGGTCTATTCTAGAAAACATACCATGAGCGCTTGAGAAGAATGTATATTCTACTGCTTTAGGGTGAAAAGTTCTGAAGATATCTATTAAATCAAGTTGATCTAGTGTCTCCTTTAAGTCTGCTGTTTCTTTATTAATTTTCTTTCTTGAGGATCTATCCAGTGTTGTTAGTGGGGTATTGAAATCTCCTACTATTATAGTATTGCTGTTAATCTCGCCCTTTATATCCATCAAAGCCTGCTTTATGTATGTCGGGGCTCCTATATTTGGTGCATAGATATTTATAATAGTTATATCTTCCTTTTGAATTGTTTCCTTTATCATTATGTAGTGGCCTTCTTTATCTCTTACTACAGCCTTTGTTTTAAAGTCCATTTTGTCTGATATAGGTATTGGAACCCCTGCTTTTTTTCCATTTCTATTTGCATGAAATATTTTTTTCCATCCTTTTACCTTCAGTTTATGAGCATCTTCTGTTTTAAGGTGTGTCTCTTGTAGACAGCATATATATGGGTCCGATTTCTTTATCCATGCAGCTACCCTATGTCTTTTGATTGGATCATTTAATCCATTTACATTTAAGGTTATTATTGACGTGTAGTTGTTTATTGTCATATTATTCTTTAAAGCTGTATTCTTCTTTTGCTCTATTCATTCCTCCCTTTAAACTGTTCACAAGAGGCCCCTTAGTATCTCTTGCAGAATTGGTTTGGTTTTTATGAATTCCTTCAGGCTTTCTTTTTCTGGGAAGCTCTTTATTTCTCCTTCAATTTTAAACGTTAGTCTTGCTGGATAAAGTAGTCTTGGTTATAGGTTCTTGTTCTGCATTACTTTGATTATATCTTGCCATTCCCTTCTGGCCTCAAGTGTTTCTGTTGAGAAGTCCGATGTCATCCTTATGGGGGCTCCTTTGTAGGTGATAGTCTTTTTTTCTCTAGCAGCTTTTAAAATTTTTTCTTTATCCATTAGCTTTGGTATTTTAACTATGATGTGTCTTGGTGTAGATCTTTTTGGGTTTCTCTTTAATGGAGTTCTGTGTGCTTCTTGAATGTGTGGAGTGTTTCCCCGCCTTAATTTAGGAAAGTTTTCTGCTATGATTTGATTGAACAAAGTTTCCATTTCCTGTCCTCTCTCTTCTTGTTCTGCACCCCTATGATGCGAATGTTGTTTCTCTTCATGCTGTCACAAAACTCCCTTAGAGTTTGCTCACATTTTTTAAGTCTGTTTTCCTTTTTCTTCTCTGCTTCTGTGCCTTTGTTTATTGTGTCCTCTAACTTGCTTATTTGATCCTTAGCGTGATTCATCCTGCTTTTAATTCCTTCCATTGTGGTCTTCAGTTCTGATACTGTATTTGTAATTTCTGTCTGATTCTTTTTTATTATTTCAATTTTGTTTTTTATACTTGTTATCTCTTTATTTAGGTGTTCATAATGACTATTCATTATTGCTCTAATTTCTTTGAACATCCTAACTATCATTATTCTAAATTCTGCTTCTGGTAATTTGGTTATATCAGGTTCATTCAGGTCCTTCTCTGGGGATTTCTCTTGATTCATTTTGTTTGCATTCCTCTGCCTGCCCATTTTTTCTGTGTATAAGCAAGTTGTGGCCACTGGAGTCCAGTAGGTGTTGCCTTTGTGTTCTCTAGGTGTGGTCTGTCTGCAGGCCCCCCACCCCCTCTGCCGGTGCCTAGGTTGGTTGGGTATGAGCGTTACCATGGCTGGCCTACTGTGGCTTTTGCTGTGATTTCTGCCTTTCCTCCATGGGAGGGGCTGTCACTGAAGCCACAAGTCTTAGCACCAAGGGTAGAGGTGAGCACCTTTGCTCAGCTGCGGACCCAGCCTGTTTCCGGACTTCCGCCCAGAACCCTCAGTCAGAGCCTGCTCGCCACAGTTTCTCAAGTTGGGCGGGGCTTTTGACGTGCTCTCAGCTGTGAGCGTTTGCCCGTCTGGAGATTTAGCCCCGCCCTCGAGACCAGGGCCCTTCTGCGCAGAGTCGCAAACCCAGGTTTATTGGGCCGGGCGTGTTTGCTGGCTTCCGCTCAGCTGCGTACTTCCGCTTGTCCCGGAATCTACCCCGCCCCCGCCTTCGGAGCCCGCTCGTGCACGTATGAATGCAATCCTTGGTTTCTCTGGCCGGGCGGGAATATTAGCGTGAGCTCAGCTGCGAGCTTCCACTTGTCTCTGGGTCTAGCCCGTTCCCTTGCTTGGAGCACGCTCGCGCATGTATACTGGCCATCCGCGGTTTCTTCGGCCTGGGTGGGGGGCTGGTAGCATGAGCTCAGCTGCGAGCCCCTGCCCTTCCCTGGTCCTAGCCCGGTCCCCGAGGTCAGGGCCGGCCTGAGCAGGGTCGTAGAGCAGATTTCTGCCCGTTCCTGGCCTCCCTCTTTGTCCCCGTAAGTGGGGTTAAAGGCGGGCCCGCAGCTGCCGGTCCGCTTTCGCGCATCCCCTCTGACCCTCTGGGCTAGACCGATCTCCCACCGGCTTGGCCTCTGCCCACGCCGACAGAACCGCATTTCAGCGTCCTGTTGCCCCAAACCCTTAAGCAGCCCTCAGCAGAGTAGGAAGGGACCTAATACTCCACACTGTAGGCCTGGGAGCTCCCTCACTTGTTTCACAGCTCAAAACTGACCAAACGCCTCTTCTAGGCTCTGAGACTGCAGGTTGGGGCTTGGTTCCTGGGACCCAGGTCCCTCCCTCTCCGCTAAACTTTCCTCCCGCCCCGCGGGTTTCTCCGGGCTGCCGTTTGCTCTGGGGTGCTGGGCAGCCCTCTTAGCGTTTTCGCTATTCCTACCAGTCTCAGTGTGGCTTCTTCTGTGTTCCTTGGTTGAAGAGTCCACTTAGTTTAGTTCATAGTGGGTTTATCCAGATGATGGTTCTTTAAATTGAGTTATAATCCACTTTGCTTCTGGGAGTTGAAAGTTGGTATGTCCACCTACTCCATCGCCATCTTGCTCTCTAAGACAACATTTTAATGCAATAATTTTTTAAATCAAAATTAATGTGAAAAATCCATGACAAACAAAATAATCAAATTTTAAATAAGGACAGAATTTGTATTACCAAAGTTTCCTCTTCCTTCAGGCCCTAATGGAGCTCAGCAGAGTAATGACCTAGAGTAGTTGCAGAAACAGAATATGCACTTGTGTTCTGTAATAGTCATAGAACTTTAACCATGGGTTACACCATTTCTCAGACATAAAAAAATATATTTTTCAACTAAATTTTCTGGTGAGCTTAAAAAAGACCTTATACATCATGAGAATACTTCTACTAACAGACATCGAATTTGAGTGTTTTAGAAGTAGAAGTATTCTTGGAGGTCAAATCGCAGTTTGGAAATGAACTAATTATGAGTGATGAAGTTGAGGAATTTGGTCTAGAATTGTCTCTTCTGCCTCCCCGTCCAGTCTTCTGAGTCATCATACTGCTGGGGCCTATGTGTTCAGCAGGTAGAGTAGGTTATTTATTATTTAGAGCTCCTATCTGAGAAATCTCCTAGGGCCAGTGTATGGAAATTCAGTTTAACCTTTTAACAAAAACTGAATGAACCACATGGGGGTAGACAAAGAACAGATACATTCATTCCCAACTCTGATATTGTCAATGCATTTTTGTTTTCATGCATGCTAATTTAAAGCGTTAGCAATCGTGATTTTAAATAATGTACTAAGAAGTGGCATCATTTGGAGGTTTGTAAATTAATTGCATTCATGTGTCAACTGGAAGTTTTAGAATCTCAGATCTTAAACCAACAGTGAAGAGAAGTTGTAAATAAACTTCTTTAAGTTCAAGGAACACGTGTTCTTTCTCTGGCCATTTCTTGCCACAGAAGTTCCTTAGAAGCAGTTGTAATTCCCTCAATAGAGAAAGCCGGGTCCCTTGCTGGGGTCCTTGGGTGAGATTCCAGGAGCAGCAAGCTACTGTTGTTGGCAACTGAAAAAGAACACGTTTTCATGCTATCAATGGGCCGTTCATTTTCCGAGTTCATCTGCCTCTAAAGATCCTAGAGCATCTGGCTCAGAATCTACAACTTTTGTTTCTATCTGATGGCCCTTCCAGTATCATGGGCTTCAGTACAGGTAAGGATGTGCATGTTTATTTACTTGTATATTGTTATAAGCAGATCTCAGACAATACAAGTAGGATCCAATTTAAAAGACATAGTCATATTGGTGGTAAGTGGATTGTGTTTTGAAAAGGTTGTGATTTTATTCACTCCTTAACTTCATCAAAACCGTGACAAGCTACACATCTTACCACCCAAGTCACCCCTTTCACTCGCCCATTCCAGTCTCCTTCCCCTCCCAGCACATCCTGTTTTCATAAGGCATTTTCAGGCCCTGGGGAAATAGAATGAATTTTTTTTTTCAGGTAATAGGTTATTTTTGTATCAGTCTCAGACAATTTGTAGTCTCACACCCCCACTCTCTGCCATCAAGCCTGCCTGAAAAAATCACTCTAGTGTGACGAAATTTTGAATGTCCTCTTTAGTAGATTTGGGAGGGCTGCCCAAAGCATTTTGCCTGCTCACCTTTTTTCACACCTCCCTGTGACCTGAGATGAGAGAGTAACGTGAAAAGCAGCAGCGGTCAAGGCTGTTCGAAACCCTATCTTGGCTTTCCTTGATTTCTGTCATTTTTTATTTTATTTTACTGTGGTGGTTTCATGGGTCTATCAGATCCCTCAGTTACCACTTAGGGGAAGCTAATAAAATCCCTGACAGATCAAATTGTTTTCTGTTTCTTTCTATTGAACATTTTTGGCAATTGAGCTCGATGGGTTAAAACTCAAAGAAGGTGTCTTATTTCCATCACTCCCTAAATTAGATACTCAGCTAATGACAAATAGGTTCTTGGTGAATTTTGCCATCTGCACAATGCAATGTCTTACAGCTCGAGCTGTTTGCCTGGTGCTCATTTGTTTATGGGACACATTGTCTTGCCTGATACTGGCAGGGTGTACTGTAGAGGGCATTTCATTGTGAACTGGATCCCTGGGCATGTTATTCCCTCTAGGGCTGGGCTATCCTTTTACTTGCTTTAGAAAATGTTCAGTGATTGGATGGAGGTTGGATATGGCCAGGCCACCTGGTAGTTAAGATGTAACAGGAAGGGGTAATTCTTCTAGGACTTCCAGTTAAGACCTGGAAGCCCTACTCTGACAGTGGAAGAAAATGTCTCAAACCTTGAAGGAAGGTCAGAGATTGTGCCAGGAGACACTGAGATATGTTGGAGAATACCTGCAGGGTTCTGTTTTACCCACTGCCTGTCTTCTAGCATAAAAGTAGGACCTTCTATCTCCTTTCTTCCATCCCATGTGCTTGTAAACTGGCCTCTTTTTTCTGGCCTTTCTGAAAAGAACTTTTTTTCAACATGAAAAAAGTTCAAAGTCTTTAAAAGTTCAAATGACTGCTTTAGAGAGACTGGCATTGGATTTAATATTCTCTTGTCCTTATAATCTTTGCTTTGCACTTTTATTTGAAATTTCAAACCTCAAAGAGCTTATACTAAAGTGAGTCTTTCCTCCTCAATCAGAATTTATTGAGAAGGTATTTACAGGTGACTAGCTAATCTGATAAGAAAATTAAACTGCTTATAAGTGATCATATGTTACTTCCCAACAGTAGCATATTCGTATTTTAAGAAAGACTTTCTGTGACGTGGTACCATAAACTTTTAAATGGTGCCTGATGCTCAAGTAAGTAGACTTGGAAAATAAACTAGGTGAGAGTGAGGGTTATAACTTTCTCATGATTTATTTATGCTCAATATATGCTTAATCTGTTTCGTTTCATCTTTTATTTCTGAGTTTTATCTCTTTACTTGCATTTTGGGTTGCTTATTTATATTGATCGTACTGTTCTCTCTCGCTTCTTATCTGTTTGTTACTTTTCTACCTTACTATCTTCAAGGAGATAATTACTTGAAGATCAATGCATCATAGCAAAAGAAATGAACTTTAAATGTAAAATTCAAAGTATTTTTCAGAGATTTAAAAACTTTAAATTTATAGCAATGGCTTTTTATTTATGTGCTTCCTTTTTTATCTTTTCTATTATGAGATAAAGGCTTATATAGGACAATGTACACACACGTGCACGTGCACACATATACACACAAACAGCTCGATACGTTAGCAATTTGATTTCCTTGCATCAAGAGATAAGACATCACCAGCTGCCCAAGCACCCCATCATGACCTCTCAAATCACTTACCTATTTCCCAGCAAAGGAATTCACTATCTTGAATTGTATCAAAACCAGTCCCTTACTTTCCATTAGAGTATAGTTTCTAAGCAAGCATATCCAAACATTATAGTCTAGTTTTTGTTTGAGCTATATGTAAGTGGAATCACACAACATGTATTTTTTGTGTCTAGCCTTTGCTTTGGATATTATGTTAGAGAGCCACATATGATTTTATATAGCTGGAGTTGGCTCGTTTTATTGCTATTTAGTGTTGTATCGATGTACCCATTTACTAATTCATTCTGTTGATGATGGATATGTTGGCTCCCCCAACAACCTGCTCACTGGTCCTAGACACAGAGCCTAGTAGCCTTAGTCAATCAAGGTTGTCCAAGGTAGTATCATCCTCAGTGCCTAGTAGTCATACACCCCACTGAAAATAAAACGTCTCGTGAAGTAAAGTAGGTTCTAAACTCTAGAATCACTTTCCTTTGCCTCTTTTATTCTAATTTCTCAATAACCCTTCACATTTTTAGTTCTCTAGTTCTTTTAAGCAGACTTGTTTTTAAATTTTATCCTTTATTTTCTAGAGACACTCAATGGGAAGATTGTTCTGAATGACCTAGTTCACCACTAGAGAGGGCAGAATTTTTGTTTTATTCTTCTATGCATTTGTTAATTTATTTCTAGGTGGAGATTTAAGAAAATCAGCATTGGAAATTCTGAAAACATTTCTTCTAGGAAATAATGGATATGAAGCTATAAACTATTGAACTTGTTGAGATATGCTTATATTGCACATACACAGAAATCATTATTATTTGAATGGCAATTTCAAACCATTGTTTCTTTAGATGCTGTAATCACAATGCACATACATAAGTAGAAGTGATACACACCTATGCTCACCTGAATTAGGAAAAGAAAAATTAAATGATTAAAAAGTAATTCTGGGGTAAAGTGACTTTTAGCTTTCCAATTTCTTAGCTGATTTAACACAGCTTTTTTAATTGTCATGTCAATATCATTTATATTACTTGTGTAGACAGATGCACAAAGCCCACAGTTAGCGTTTGCTCCCTTCTCTGTCTAATGCAGCTATAGTAAAAGATTATTCTTTATCTTAGAAGTAGTTTGGAAGTTAAGTGAAATCAGATAATTTAGCAATCAGCCAGTTTCAAATATTTGGGAGCTTTCAGGTCTGACCAGCAAGACAGAACAAGATTTTTACCCACTTTGATCCAGGTTTTAGGGTAAGGTCTATAACTTTAAAACAACAAAAAAATTTGAATTTGACTTCTCTACCCTTCTGACTGCATACAGCAACTCAGAAAAGTGTCCACTCTGATATTTGTGTTTTCCTTATAAATAAGCATTTTATAATTTGGCCTGACTGGTCTGCCCTTTGACATTACCAACACTTGATTAAATTGCTTTCCAAGATGAAGAAACAAATACCTCTCATGATGTTTAAATCCTTGGTCTTATCTTAATTCTAAGCATTTATACTGACAGGATGAATATATGCCCATTTTCTAAATTTTCTCTGTTAATCCGTAAGTCTGTTAGACTTAATTAAATGATTTCATAGGTAGTAGAACCTCTAAAGATAATGAATCTGAAAAGATATGAGAAAGCCAGCCAAGCATCAGTTACTTTAGACATATTAGTTGTTTTGCAATTTGTAGTTTGAATTGCTGAGAACTCTCTTGAGTATGTTATTGTCTTCCTGATCTACCAAAAAAAAAAACAAAACCCCAGCTGTGTTAAGGTGGGAAAAAAGAAGAAAACACCCATTTTGTCATCACAACCTATATACTGGTCTAATTGGATACTGGATACCGTTTTCAATATTGCTTTCATCCTACACTGAACAATTCTACCCATGCATTTAGAAGCCATTATAGAAAATATTTACCTAAATTACATAAAACCTTGTCTTATGTCTTGGCAGTGTTACACCAAAAATGTATTTGAAACATTTTGGAATATTATGATACTGCTAACTTTGGAGGGAAGAAAATGATGTTGGCTTTATACTAGTAGCTCATTTTTCTACATCTGTCAACTCTTTTCCATAATATTAAAAAAAATCAATAAATATGGGCATTTACTGGATATTCACTCTGCTAAGTACTTTTATTCATTTTTCTACAGTTTGTCCTCACAGTACTGTTATGAGAGAGGTTCTGTTGTACAGTTGAAGGTAATGAAGTTTAAAGTATTAAAATTACTTGCTAGTTACCCAGAATAGTAAATGGCAGCCTTTGAATTTGAATCCAGGTCTGGCTTTATTATTGACCACAGTGCTGCTGCCTCGTGCGTGTTTTGGGGACTATCTGAGCCACAAAATGGATATACAATAGTAATCTATAAACTATAAGATTTCAGCTATCCTCTGGGAATAATAAGGAACTTGAGATATGCTTATTAGATTCCAGAAGGGCATTCTTAAAAGTGTAGGAAGAAAGTCCATTTCACTTCCCGTTATAGAACCTGCATTGACAGGATTCTTCTGGTAGACTTGGGTGCTAGTCACATTCAGAAGATCACTGGGCAGTGGAAACAGAATAAAGCAACAAAGTATGATTACTTACTCAGTTTGTACTACCTTGAAACTATTTTAGCTTTCAGCATCCAGTTGTGTAACTGTTATGCCTATTACTTGTCATTATTACTTATCACTTAATTTCAAAATTGAAATTAGAATAGTAAATTACATTTCAAAAATCCCCTAAAAATTTACCCTCTTTCACTTGGATTCTTGCTCATGACTGATTTATAGAATCAGTAATATGCTGGGCCAGTATTTTGAAAGGTTTTCATTTAAATTAGTTTCCAGTGCTCTGGTGATTCAAAAAATCCTATTAAAATACAGTTTAAAAATTAAACTGAACCCACCAAAAAACACAGTCCTGAATGTGTTATTTGAAAACAATATAAAAAAGGTTAAAGAAGTTGATGTATATTTTATTATTTTTAAAATATTTATATGGGATGAAAATTTAGTGAGTTGGAATCTTTTATTCAGTAAAAGAGGCTACTCCGTAAATAAACTACAGAATATGGAAGATTTATTTTTACATAGTTAGATATAATTTATTAATTCCATTCCAATGCCAGTGGAAGGCTTAGAGTCATTTAATGATTAATATGGTAATTTATAGAACTTAACTTTTTCCCATCCACTTGACTTTTAAAAATCTCATAGGCTTGACACTATATATTGATTTCTACTACCCTGATCCATTTTTCCTTAAAAAAAAAAAAAAGAAGATATGCTCTTATTCTTCATCCCCTCTGTTTATTTTTTGCAACAATTTTATTGAGATGTAATTTATACATCACAGATCATAATATTCTTAATATTCTTTCATTACATGGAAGTAAAAGTTGACCTATGTCAGATAAATACATGTTATAATAAGAAAAGTTTAGGATGTAGATTATTTTCAGAATTGTCAAAGCAAACATATTTTTTTAAATCAAAAACATGCATCTTATTTAGAAATAGTAGATGCCTTTCTTGCCCTAACACTAACAGTAAATACCAGATGTTAAGCTGACTTAATGTAATTAAACATTTTGTATTATTTTCTTCTTTCTTCATTTCTGAATATTTTTAGAGCTGTTTTAGGTTCACAGCAAAATTGAGACGGAGGTACAGAAATTTCCTATATACTACCTGTCCCCAACGTGCATAGCATCCCCTTTATCAACATCCCTAACACAAGTGGTTCATGTGTTACAAATGATAAACCTCCATTCACACCAAAGTCTCTAGTTTCATTAGGGTTCACTTTTGGTGTGCATTCGATGGGTATACAAAGTATAACATGTGGTCATCATTATATGATACAGAGTATTTTTACTGCTGTAAAAGTCTTTTGTGTCCTGCCTATTCATCCCCCCATCTCCAATCCCTGGAAACCACTAATCTTTTCACTACTCCCTTATTTGCCTTTTCTAGAATACCTTGTATTTGGGATTCTATAATATGTAGGCTTTTCAGACATGCATCTTTCACCAAGTAATATGCATTGAAGGTTTCCCTATGTTTTCCATGGCTTGGTGGCTCACTTATTTTTGGCACAGAATAATATTCCAGTATCTAGATTTGCCACAGTCTATTTATCCATTCAGCTACTAAAGGACATCTTGGTTGCTCCTAAATTTGGGCAAATACAAGTAAATCTGCTGTAAATAAACATTCATGTAAAGGGCATTTTGTATTGACGTAAGTTTTCACCTGCTTTCGGTAAATGTCAAGGATTGATATTGCTGGGTATATGAGAAGCATATGTTTAGTTTTATAAGAAACCACTGGACTTTTGTCCAAAGTGTTGTACCATTTTTCATTCTCACCAGCAATGAACAAGAATTCCTGCTGATCCAAAACCTCACCAGCATTTGGCATTGTTAGTGTTTTGAATTCTAGCCATTTTACTAGGTGTGTAGTGCTATCTCATCTTTGTTTTAATTTGCTTTTCTCTGATGACATATGATGTGGAACATCTTTTCATATAACACTGGGGAACAATTTTTCTTTTCACTTTCTGTTGCATGAGGTTTTAGAACTTTTTCTATAAATTTCTGCATCGCTGATTCCAAATTTTAAATGTTTATTGGTGCATACTCTAGGATTTATGCAATTTTAATTTCTTTTTTTGTTACAGTTAATGCATTCATTGGTTTTTAAATTGGAGTTAAAGGCAACGGCACTTGCATTGAACATAACCACAAGGCAATTAATGTTTTACAAACATCACTTTTACATAATTGTAGTTGTTTTTAAATGTAAAAAAAAATATGATCTGATAAAAACACCCTCTTATTTTGTTTTAAGATTGTATTATGGCTTCTTTGAGTAGACATAAATATAAGAATAGTCCTGACACCTTCTGTTATATATGTGGCTGTTCCACACTTCAACATCATTGTTTGTGACACGTGCATATATTGCCTATTTTCAACTTCCCCTTGGCACACAAGACAAGAATTGGGCTCCTCATATTGTGTGTCATGATTGTGAGGAAATGCTTCATGACTGGACAAAAGAAAAACACAAAGGAATGCCTTTTGGTATTCCCATGGTTTGACCACAGCAATGACTGTTATTTCTGTCTGATCCATACAAAGGGCATTGACAAGAAAAATAGCATAAAATCGCATAGCCTAATATTTCTTCAGCAATACGACCTATCTCACACTCTGAGACACTTCTGGTTTCAGTTTTCAATGGTTTTATTTCTTCTAGGACGAAGAAAGTAAACATGATGATCAAGTGTATTTTGATATGATGCATGAGGAAATAATGTAGAATCTGAAGGGTCTTTTTCTGATGACAAGCAGTCATTTACTCCTCAGCAGTTTAGCCAACCTGAATTGAATTACTTAGTAAGAGATTTGGGCCTATCAAAGAAAGCAGCTGAGTTATTAGACTCCAGGCTTCAAGAAAAGAATGGACTTCACCGGTCAACTAAAGTATCCCATTTCAGGAAGAGTGAACAAATTTTTGTGGACTTTTTTTCTAAAGACAAATACTTTGTTTACTGTCATGATATCAGTAGTCTTCTCAGCCAGCTAGGTGTTACCACTTACAGTCCAACAGAATGGCGGCTATTTCTTGACAGCTCTAAACGGTATCTGAAATGTGATCTCCTACACAACAGTAATGTTTATGCAGCGGTTCCAATTGGTTATTCAACTCATCTGCGAGAAGATTATAATGGCATGAAAATTGTCCTTGACTTTTTAAAGTATGAGGAGCATAAATGGATCATTTGTGTGGATCTTAAAATGGTAAATTTCCTGCTAGGACAACAGAGAGGTTTCACGAAGTATTCTTACTTTCTGTGTTTGTGGGACAGCCAAGCTCGGGAGAAACACTGGACACAGAAGGAGTGAAATGTGAAGCTCTGGGAATAGGGATGCAAAATATTGTGAACTAACCTGTAGTTAATCGAGACAGGATCATTTTCCCCCACTTCACATCAAACTTGGCTTCATGAAGCAGTTCAGGCTTTGAATAGAGAAAGTGAATGCTTTCAACATATTATTTTGCCTATCCTGACTTGTCTTTCGAGAAGATAAAAGCAGGTGTATTCGATGGACCTCAAATTTGAACCCTCCTACATGATGAAGAATTTCCCCAGAAGATGAATAAGGAGGAGAAGGCAGCATGGCAGTCTTTAGTGGCAGTTACAAGAACTTCCTTGGCAACAAAAAAGCAGAAAACTATAAACTTCTGGTTCAAAGGATGCTGTTGGCTTTCTGCGACATTGGATGTAACATGAGCTTTAAGATTCACTTCCTGAACAGTCACCTTGATAAGTTTCCTGAAAATCTTGGAGTTTTTTGTGATGAGCAGAGTACTGCTGGAGCATCAAACGAGATTGTCCTCAACAAGTACACAAACGCAAATTTTTGCCTGAATAGAATTTAAATAAGTTTTGCACAAATTTTTATGATTACGTGTTTTAATATGTTCTATTTTGAAATTGTAGGAAAATTCTGATGCAATCATATCTTTTAGTGTATTAGTGTATTTTCTGCATTATATAAATTATTATATTTTCACAAAGAAGATGCCCAAGAAGACATTCTACTTCATTATGTTAAACTAAATGTTGAAAATTTTAGAATACGGTGAAAGCCTAAAATCTTGAATTGCAAAAAATTTGTAGTTTACAGAGAAAAACTAATATCATATTTGAGATTAGCACACTCAAATTAGGTAAGAACAAATGTTATTGTGGATGCAACAAAAATTTTGTTCTCCAGTGTAATTATTTGCCTTATGTTTATCTTCTTTGATGAGATGTCCATTAAGGTATGGCCTCATTTTTTTAGATCAGGTTGTTTCTTATTGAGTTTTAAGAGTTTTCTTCTAATCATCTGTGTCATTTTATACTTTCTTTTATTAATATCTTGTTTTCTCATTCCTTTGAGATTATCTTTTGCAAAGCGGAAGTTTTGAATTCTAAGGAAGTCCAATTTATCATTATTTCATAGATCGTGTCTGTGCTGTTGAATCTAAAAAGTCATTGTCAGACCCAAGGTCACCAAGGTTTTCTCCTGCCGTATCTTCTGGCTGTCATAACCTGTTATTTGATGTTTAGGTCTGTGATTCATTTTGAGTTAATTTTTGTAAATCATGTGTACTCTGTGTCTAGTCTCATTGTTTTGCATGCAGGTGTCCAGCTTTTCAGAACCATTTGTGAAAAAAACTATCCTTGTTCTATTATATTGCCTTTGTTTCTTTGTCAAGGATAAGTTGACTATATTTATGGGAGTCTATTTCTGTACTCTCTATTCTATCGCAGTGATCTATTTGTCTCTTCTTTCATCAATAATACACTGTTCTGATTACTGTAACTTTATAGTAGGTCTTGAAGTCAGGTAGTATCTGTCCTCTGACTTCGTTCTTTTCCATTAATATAGTTTTGGCTAGTCTGCGTTTTTTGCCATTCTATTATTTTTAACTGATAGAATTTTGAGCCTTTCTGCATCATTTAC
Source organism: Rhynchonycteris naso (assembly GCA_037038555.1). Lineage (NCBI taxonomy): Eukaryota > Metazoa > Chordata > Mammalia > Chiroptera > Emballonuridae > Rhynchonycteris > Rhynchonycteris naso. The sequence goes on along the minus strand of CM072999.1, from coordinate 147,183,419 downwards.
TTATTATCTTATTAAGTAATCTTAACTGAATCTTGTCAATGGTTATTTATTTTGTATTTTTTTGAAGTGAGATTGGGGAGGCAGAGAGACAGACTTCCGCATGAGCCCAACTGGGATCCACCTGGTATGCCAACTAGGATGTGATACTCTGTCCATCTGGGCCATTGCTCCATTGCAACCAGAGCCATTTTAGCACCTGAGGTGGAGGCCCTGGAGCCATTTTCAGCTACCGGGGCCAACTTTGCTCCAATGGAGCCTTGGCTGCAGGAGGGGAAGAGAGAGAGTGAAAGCAGAGGTGGAAAGGTAGAGAAGCAGATAGATGCTTCTTCTGTGTGCCCTGGCTGGGAATCGAACCCGGGACTTCCACATGCTGGGCTGACACTCTACCACTGAGTCAACTGATCAGGACCTTGCCATTGATATTCTGATTGTGCCTCTACTATATTAATGTCATATTCTATTGATCTACATTGAAGAATTTTTAGAAGATTTTATTTTCTTTCTGTTTCAAATGGGACTCTACAGTGTGTTTTCTTGTTTTGAAAATTAATATTGTGGACCTGAAGATAGGTTTAAAATGACTAATTGTGGGAAAAAATCAAAAACTAGATAGCTCTCTAGAAAGTGGTGTCTTATGTCTCTTTAGAAGTACAACGTCAGCACAGTATACTTATGTCCATGATGTCCTACCAAGTAGTCATTTGTAGGACCAGTTGGTAGTATTTGTATTGAATATTGGCAATGTATTATTTCTAAAGTTTACCCACCCTTTAATAAAAACCCCTTTTTTTCTTACTGACTAAAAGATGATGTCAAGAATACAAATTACTTTTAAATAGTTGAGTTTTTTTTTTCTGTATAAGATATTTAACATTTAAATGAAAATTGAGCCTGCCAAGTGCATCATGCAGTCTCTGGAGAATGAGAGCCTGCATATGCTAACAGAAATCACATTAAAAGTAATTTTATGTAGAAAACAAACACAAAATGTGTTTTTCTTCCACTTACATGATATTTTAAAGTCTAGTGTGCTATCGAGAAATGGGCTTTGATGTTGTTTTTAAATGGAAGCTACAATTTTCAAAAAGTCAAGCTTATTGTACAATGCACACACTGAGCCAACAGGCAGTAGGAGCAGCAGACTGTTCTTCTGTCTTTGTACACTGGAGTGGAGGTTTATTTACATGCAGATCAGCCATACTGGGCTGAATTACACCCACATAGCAGAACTTGAAATTACTTTGAAAAGACCAGGCCAGGGCTATAGATTTCTTTAGACACTTGTTCCTTGATTACATTTATGGTTGGATTCACAAATTTATAAAAACAAGCCAGCTCACTTATTTGAGGCCAAGTGGAATACAGATGAAGAAATTTTCATACACTCGATGAAAGAAATATGTCTAAATGCAATTATTATTTTGAACTTTGAAATCAAGGCACGCTGCCATCCATGCCAAAGCATGGACTGTGGTATTTTCTGCCTGGCAAGCTAAGTTCCTGTTCAAAATGAACACACAAGGTTCTCCCTTATTTCAAGCGGGCATTAGAATTTTCAAGTATTTTCTCCTTAAAAGATACTTAATACTTATTATCTAGTTAGAGATTTGGAGAATAGACTCTTCAAAGGAGAGGGTAGAAAGCCCTACTCATTGATTATAGATCCTCAGATGAGTAATTTGTTGTAAGACCCAGTAGAGTGAACAACTTTACTTGACTATATACAAATGGTGGTTTTCTGAGGCATGTTAAAGGAATTGAAATCTTTTCATCTAAAAAAAAGAAGTTTCATTGACCCTGACCGGGTGGCTCAGTAAATAAAGCATCGCCCTGACACACTGAGGTTCCAGGTTCAATCCCCAATCAGGGCATGCTGGTCAGGTCATGTAGAAGAAGCAATCAATGAGTATACAACTTAGTGGAACAACGAGTTGATGCTTTTCTCTCTCTTGGTCTCTCCTCACTCTATCATTATCTTTCTCTTTCTCTCCCTCTGTGTCTCTCCCTCTCTGTCTCTCTTCCCCTTTGTCTCTTCTTCTTTCTGTCTCTCTCAAATCAATGGAAAAATATTTTAAATAATAATAAAAAAGAGTTATAACAATGAGAAATATTCATGAATTAAAAAAACATTTTCAAAATATATCTAACATAATACCTCTCATCCTGAATATGTAGGAAGTCTTCTAAGAATTAGTTTTGCATGTTTTACCCAGTGTGTTAAAGTTAGTGTGTGTGCTTGTTTAGTTGGGGTAGGGGAATGAGAATGAAAGGTGATAGTGGACTAATGAAATGAAATGACTGAAAGTCATCTTTGTAAATTCTGTTTGAATCTGGACCATTGACTTCCTTTCATAGATTTTATTTACCTATCCAATTATTATAATTTAGCCAGTAGTTGTGAAAAATATTAGCACAGTGGTGAAGATATTTTGACAACCAAAGTAACATTTGATTCACAAAGAAGTTTGTATAAGTCTTTTGCACACATAAAGAATAGGCATTTCCTTTTATGAGAACATTCATGTTTGGATTCCTATTTATTTTTTGCATACATTTAGTTCTTTAACATTAAAAATAACATCAACTTGAAAAAAAAATAACATCAACTTGAAATTAAAAGAAATTATAGTGTAGTTGCTAAGACATCATTATGAGACATTTGAATGGGAAGATTCATATTTTTCTTTGAAAAAAACCTGGGTTTTTTTACTACTTCTTATTTTGTGGTGACAGTTTTTACAATTATTTTCACCAGAAGTCATGTCCATGATATATGCTGTGAGAATATAGAAGATGTGGAGAGAAAACACCAAAAACAAAGTCTTATCCCAGCGGGAAAAACAAGTCAAAGATGATCAGCTGATGGATCAGTTGAATCCTCAGGGCTGAAGGAGCACATCTCATAATATTATATTCTGCTGTCCAGCTACTTCTGCAAAGTTCCAAATGGATACAAATTTGCAACAAATGGAATGATTGAAGCTTAGTTAGGGGGTTTTGTTTGTTTCTGTATTGAAAAGTTCATATCATCTCAACTAGAATAGGTTCATTTTTGTGTGTTACACAGTTCCTTCTACTCATTGTTGAATTCATCACGTATTCAAGAAAGTATTTCTAGATTTTAGATAAAAGATTATTAAAAAATGATTCACAGTGTTGGGGAAAAAATTTTTCTCTATCATTCAAGGGTTCTTTCAGCTGGACTAATAATTAACTTGACATGAGACAGATTAATAAAATAAAATTAAATCTAATTTTGTACATATTGGAAGCCCGCATACATGGAAGATTCAAAGATAGAAATGAAAAATGAGGTATATATGCAATATCGAATTGTGGAATGAGATAGGACCCTATGGCTTCGGAAAGGAGAAAGGTAGTTGACAGGATGCTAAGAAGAACAGGTAGAGGTTCAATAATTAGATATATGCCCTCTTCTACAGAAAAGTCACAGAATTTATTTCTGGTAATCTGTCTTGTGATGGGCAAGATCCCCAATTTAAATTCTTTTTTTTTAAATTATTTTTATTTTATTTTATTTATTTAGAGAGGAGACAGAGAGAGAGAGAGAGAGAGAGAGAGAGAGAGAGAGAGAAAGAGAGAAAGGGGGGAGGAACTGGAAGCATCAACTTCCATATGTGCCTTGACTAGACCAGTACAGGGTTTTGAACCAGCGACCTCAGTGTTCCCAGGTCGACGCTTTATCCACTGCACTACCACAGGTCAGGCCTCCAATTTAAATTCTTTAGGGTAGAGGGAAAAGCTTCCCTTAAGCCCACAGGGTCTGATTGCCATCAGCTCAAAGTAATCTACTTGCCAGAGTGGCGCATGTTGGGGAGGCCTGTTCGGAACCTCATGCGCCAGGAGGAAAAAAGGAAAAAAGGTTACTTTCTATTCTGTTCAACATCATATACTTTGCCACTTTGTTCTTAACAAAATTTATCTTTCTAAGGCTCTACTTCACTGACAGATCAAGATTTCTCACCTTTTCTTGATTTATAGCACACATTGCTAATGTTTTAAAACCAGTCCGCGTTTATCCTGCTCACTTCCCTTATTCCCAAGTCTAGACCTAAAGGGCAGACCCCCCATATTAGGTTAGTTTTAAAAAAATAAAATAAATTTGTCTTCTCTTGTGAGCAGAATTGTTTAGTTTTACAACCAGTCCATCAAGTGAACTTTTAAATAACCAAATTCCCATTGAACTATTTGTGAGATGGAAAGTTATAATCAATGGAAATCCAGTAAAATGCATGTATAAAGTCCTTCAAATGTCAAAAGGAAATCTTTGATCTAAGCTTTAGAATACAAAACTTTTAAAATATTTTCTATCTAGAGCACCCAACTTCCATTATAATTTGCTGATCTGAGGTAATTTAATTCATTTCTAAATCAGGATTTATTTTGGCCAGATTGCATTTGTTAGAAATTGCCGTTGTAGTTTTTTGTCCCTAAAATTTACTTACTTGCAATGTACGAAATTACTAGGATTCAATGGATTTTGACCTAAAAAACAGCCTTTCCATTTGGTTCAACGTAAAACTGCCCAGCCTCAGCTCCTTTAAGAAGAAAAAGGATGGATGAGACAGAAAAAGCTTCAGGATCAAGGTCTATTTTTTGCCATTTGTTCTCCAGCCTTTCTTGCATTTTCTCTTATTTGTAGCCAGGTTACTTGTCATGCAGAGACAGATATGATGGCGGGCACACCGGGCATGCACCCTGAGCCCCAACTTCGGAAGGGCCCCACAAAACACCAACTTTACACTTTTTTTTTAATGTAAGGGGCCCAATATTTTCTTTGACGCCCGGGGCCTCAACTGACCTTAATCCGCCTCTGTTGTCATGGCAGTTTGAGGCTCTTGGGACTTCTGATTTGTATTATTGTCTCAAAGCCAATCCTTCCTCATCTGCTGCTTGTATACAGACACCTATCAGAGAATAAGAGAACCTTTGGGCTAGAAGGAACCTACAGATTCACCTAGGTGTATTTGACTTGTACCAGTTTTTTTTTAAATTAATTTTAATGGGGTGGCACCAATAAATCAGGGTACATATGTTCAAAGAAAACATCTCCAGGTTATCTTATCATAAAATTATGTTGCATACCCATCACCCAAAGTCAAATTGTCCTCTGTGACCTTCTATCTGGTTTTCCCTGTGCCCCTCCCCTCCTCCCTACAACACGCTCTCCTCCCTACCCCTACCCCGTAACCACCACACTCTTGTCCACGTCTCAGTCTCATTTTTATGTCTCACCTTTGTATGAAATCATGCTATTCTCAGTTTTTTTCTGTTTTACTTATTTCACTCCGTATAATGTTATCAAGTTCCATCCATTTTGTTTTAAATGATCCGATGTCATTTCTTATGGCTGAGTAGTATTCCATAGTATATATGTACCAAAGCTTTTTAATCCCCTCGTCCTCTGACCGACACTTGGGCTGTTTCCAGATCTTCGCTATTGTGAACAATGCTGCCAAGAATAAGGGGGCACATTTCTTCTTTTTGAACAGTGCTATGGTGTTCTTAGGGTATATTCCTATAAGTGGGATAGCTGGGTCAAAAGGCAGTTCAATTTTTAATTTTTTGAGGAATCTCCATACTGTTTTCCACAGTGGCTGCACCAGTCTGCATTCCCACCAGCAGTGCAGGAGGGTCCCCTTTTATCCACATCCTCCCCAGAATTTGTTCTGAGTTGTTTTGCAGATGAGTGCCATTCTGACTGGTGTGAGGTGATATCTCATTGTGGTTTTAATTTGCATTTCTCTAATGATTAGTGATGTTGAGCATTTTCTCATATGCCTATTGGCCATCTGTATGTCCTGTTTGGAGAAATTTCTATTCATTTCTTTTGCCCATTTTTTGATTGGATTGTTTGTCTTCCTGGTGTTGAGTTTTATAAGTTCTTTATAAATTTTAGTTATTAACCCCTTATCAGATGTGCTGTCGATATGTTCTCCCATTGTGTGATTTGTCTTTTTATTCTGTTCTTATTGTCTTTAGCTGTGCAAAACCTTTTTAGTTTGATATAGTCCCATTTGTTTATCTTGTCTTTTATTTCATTTGCCCGTGGAGATAAATCGGCAAATATATTGCTGCTACATATATCAAAGAGCTTGCTGACTATGTTTTCTTCTAAGATGCTTATGGTTTCACGACTTACGTTTAAGTCTTTTATCCATTTTGAATTTGTTTTTGTGAATGGTGTAAGTTGATGGTCTAGTTTCATTTTTTTGCAGGTAGATGTCCAATTTTCCCAACACCATTTGTTAAAGAGGCTGTCTTTACTCCATTGTATGTTCTTTCCTCCTTTGTCAAATATCAGTTGTCCATAAAGCTGTGGGTTTATTTCGGGGTTCTCTGTTCTGTTCCATTGATCTATGTGCCTGTTCTTATGCTAGTGCCAGGCTGTCTTGAGTATAATGGCATTGTAGTAAACCTTGATATCCGGAAGAGTGATAGATACCTCCTGCTTTTTTTTTCTTTTTAAGATGGCTTAGGCTATTCATGTTCTTTTTTGGTTCCATATACATTTTTGGAATATATGTTCTATATCTTTGAAGTATGTCATTGGTATTTTAATTGGTATTGCATTGAATTTATAAATTGCTTTGGGTAATATGGACATTTTAATGATGTTTATTCTTCCTAACCATGAGCACGGTATATGCTTCCACTTATTTGTATCTTCCTTGATTTCTTTTATCAATGTTTTATAATTTTCCGAGTAAAAGTCCTTAACTCCTTGGTTAAATTTACTCCTAGGTACTTTATTTTTTTGGCTGCAGTAGTGAAGGGGATTGTTTCCTTAATTTCTTTTGCTGACAGTTTATTGTTGGTATATAGAAATGCCTCTGATTTCTGAGTATTAATTTTATATCCTGCCACCTTGCTGAATTCATTTATCAAGTCCTGTAGTTTTTTTGACTGAGACTTTACGGTTTTCTATATACAATATCATATCATCTACAAATAATGACAGTTTTACTTCTTCTTTTCCAATTTGTATGCCTTTTATCTCCTTCTCTTATCTGATTGCTGTAGCTAGGACTTCCAGAACTATGTTGAATAAGAGTGGTGAAAGGGGGCACCCCTGCCTGGTTCCTGATCTTAATGGGATTGCTTTTAATTTTTGTCCATTTAGTATGATGTTGGCTGTGGGTTTGTCATAGATGGCCTGTATCATGTGTAGGTATGTTCCCTGTATTCCCACTTTACTGAGAGTTTTGACCATGAATGGGTGCTGGATTTTATCAAATGCTTCTTCTGCATCTATTGAAATTATCATGTGATTTTTGTCCTTCCTTTTGTTTATGTGGTGAATCACATTGATTGATTTGCAAATATTGAACCAGCCTTGCCTCTTCAGAATAAATCCCACTGATCATGATGTATGATACTTTTCATATATTGCTGGATCAGGTTGTCTAATATTTTGTTGAGAATTTTAGCATCTACATTCATCAGTGATATAGGCCTATAATTTTCTTTCTTTGTGTTGTCTTTGCCTGGTTTTGGAATCAGAATTATGCTCGCTTTATTAAAGGAGCTTGAAAGCCTTCCTTCCTCTTGAAATTTTTGAAATAGCTTGAGAAGAATAGCTGTTAGTTCTTCTTTAAATTTTTGATAGAATTCACTTGTGAAGCCATCAGGTCCAGGATTTTTCTTTTTTGGGAGTTTTTTTATATCTGTTTCGATTTCATTTGTTATAATCGGTTTGTTTAGGTGTTCTGATTCTTCCAGATTTATTTTAGGAAGATTTTATGTTTCAAGGAATTTGTCCATTTCATGTAGGTTGTCTAGTTTTTTGGCATAGAGTTCTTCATAGTATTTTCTTATAATATTTTGTATTTCTGTTGTGTCAGTTGTTACTTCTCCACTGTCCTTTCTAATTTTATTTATTTGAGTCCTCTCTCTTTTTTTCTTGGTGAGTCTGGTCAAAGGACATTGATCTTGTTTACCTTTTCAAAGAACCAGCTTCTGGTTTCATTGATCCTCTGTATTGTTTCCTTAGCCTCTATGTCATTTATTTCCATTCTGATCTTTATTATTTCCTTCCCTCTCCTACTCCTGGCTTTTACTTGCTGTTGCTTTTCTAGTTCTTTTAGATGCAGGGTCAAGTTGTTTATTTGAGCTTTTTCTAGCTTCTAATGGTATGCCTGTAATGCTATGAACTTCCCTCTCATTACTGTTTTTGCTGTGCCTCATAAATTTTGAGTTGATGTATGCTCATTTTCATTTGTTTCTAGGAATTGTTTTATTTCTTCTTTGATCTCATTGTTAACCCATTCATTATTTAATAACATGCTATTTAGTTTTCAAGTGTTTGAGTATTTTTCAGTTTTTCAGTTGTGGTTGATTTTTATGCCATTGTGTTAGAGAAAATGCTTGGTATGATTTCAGTCTTTAATTTGTTGAGACTGCTTTCATGTTCTAACATGCAGTCTATCCTAGAGAATATGCAATGAGCACTTGAAAATAATGTATATTCTGCTGCTTTCAGGTGAGAGGTTCGGAAGATATTTATTAAATCCAGTTGATCTAGTATGTCCTTTAAGTCTGCTGTTTCTATGTTAATTTTCTTTCTTGAGGATCTATCTAGTGATGTTAGTGGGGTATTGAAATCTCCTACTATTATAGTATTGCTGTTGATCTTGCCTTTATATCCATTAAAAGTCTACTTTATATATTTAGGTGCTTTTATATTAGGTGCATAGATAAATATGATGGTTATATCTTTCTGTTGGATTGCTCCCTTTATCATTATGTAGTGACCTTCTTTATCTCTTACTATAGTCTTTGTTAGAAAGTCCATTTGTCTGATATAACTATTGCTACCCCAGCTTTTTTTTCACTTCCATTTGCATGAAATATTTTTTTCCATCATTTTACCTCCACTCTATATGCATCTTTCATTTTAAGGTGTGTCTCTTGTAAACAGCATATGTATAGGTCCTGTTTCCTTATCCATGCAGCTACTCTATATCTTTTGATTGGATCATTTAATCCATTTACATTTAAGGTTATTATTGATATGCAGTTGTTTACTGCCATTTTATTCTTTAAAGCTGTATTTCTCTTTTGCTATATTCTTTTCCCCCTTTGATCTGTTCACAACAGGTTCCTTAGCATCTCATGCAGCATTGATTTGGTAGTAGTGAATTCCCTGATGTTTTTTTTGTCTGGGAAGCTCTTTATTTCTTCTTCAATTTTAAATGATAGCCTTGCTGAATAAAGTAGTCTTGGTTGTGGGCTCTTGTTCTGCATTACTTTGAATATTTCTTGCCATTCCCTTCTGGCCTCAAGTGTTTCTGTTGATAAGTCAGATGTCATCCTTATGGGTGCTGGGTGCTTCTTTGTAGGTGATAGCCTTTTCTTCTCTATCAGCTTTTAAGATTTTCTCTTTATCACTTAGCTTTGGTATTTTAATTATGATGTGTCTTGGTGTAGAGTTCTTTGGGTTTCTCTTTAATGGAGTTCTCTGTGCTTCTTGAATGTGTGAGATGTTTTCCAGCCTTAATTTAGGGAAATTTTCAGCTATGATTTGATTGAACAGAGTTTCCATCCCTTGTTCTTTCTCTTCTTCTTTGGGAACCCCTATGATGGGGATGTTATTTTTCTTCATGTTGTCACAGAGTTCCTTAGAGCTTCCTCAGACTTTTAAAGTCTCTTTTCTTTTTTCTATTCTGCTTCTGTGCCTTCATTTATTTTGTCCTCTAACTCAGTGAATCGATCCTCAGCTTCATCCATTCTGCTTTTAATTCCTTCCATTGTGTTCTTCAACTCTGATATTGTATTTGTCATTTCTGTCTGATTCTTATTATTTCAATTTCCTTTATTATTCTTACTATCTCTTTATTTAGGTGTTTGTAGTGACCATCCATTGTTATTATAAGCTCTTTAAACATCCTGAGAATCATTATTTTAAACTCTGCATCCGGTAATTTGGTTATATCTGACTCATTCTGGTTCTTCTCTGGGGATTTCTCTTGATTCATTTGGGTTACATTTCTTTGCCTACACATTTTGTGTGTGTATAAGAAGGATTTGGCCACTGGAGTCCAATGGGTGTTTCTTCTGTGTTCCCTAGGTGTGGTCTATCTGCAGGCCCGCCACCGTCTCTGCCGCTTCCTAGGGAGGTTGAGTAAGGGCGTTGCAGGTGCCAGCCGCTGTGGCTCTTGCTGTGGTTTCTGCCTCTCCATGGGAGGTGCTGTGTTCCCGTGCCTGACTCTATATGCCTCAGCTGGTCTCAGTCCTCACCCTGCCGCATGGGTGCAGTTGCGTGCTGCACAGGAACCAAGCCTCGGCACCAAGGGCCAGGGTCAGCACCTTTGCTCAGCTGGGGACCTCCGCCTTTTCTCGGGCTTTCACCACTCCCTCTCTGGCTAGGTGGGGCTGCATGCACCCACTCAGCTGCGGACCTCCACCATTTCCCGGGCTTTAGCCCTGCCCCTATGGGCCGATCTGGCTTGTGCAGGGCACAAGCCTTGGAGGCCAGGTGCGGCTTTGTGCTTGCATGCCCTTGTTCAGCGGCTGATCTCCACCTGTTCCCAGGCTCCAGCTTTTCCCTTGCAGGTGGAGTTGCAGGCGGGCCTGCAGCAGCTGGACTGCTTTCGCGCTTCCCCTCCACTCCTGCCGGGCTAGACTTAGCTCACACTCGCCGGCCCTGCTTCCGCCCCTGCCGACGGAACTGCTCTTTTGTGTCCCGCAGCTGCCCGCCTTCCAGCAAGCCCTAAGCAGTGTGGTTGGGACACTGCAGCTCAGACCGTAACACTCCATACTGTGGTCCTGAAAGCTCCCTCCTTCTAAGCAACTGTGCTCTGAGTGCCGCGGGAGAGCTTGTTTGGCTGGTGTCCTGCTTCTCCTTGCTGGTTTCAGGGAAAATATTGTTTCAGATTTGTGGAGTGACTCAGCCCAGGGTTTAAGGTGGCTGTCCCTCAAAGCTTTTCTTCCTGTGCCTTCCAGACCGCACTCTTTTCCCGCTGCTCCGGTCCTCACCTCTCTCCATTTCTCCTGGTGCCCTGGTTGAGTGGTTGTGAGAGAGATTTTCTGTGCTGTCCCTTTAAGAAGAATCCTGGGTCTGAGACAACTGTCTCTTTCCCACCAACAGTATCCTAACCTGATTCACAGCTAAACACTGTCCATACGCCTCTTGTAGGCTCTGGGGCTGTAGGTTGGGGCTTTGTTCCTGGGACCCAGGTGCCTACCCTTCTGGTAGCATATTTTCCCACCACACAAGTCTCTCTGGGCTGCCTTTCACTCTGGTGAGCTGGGCAGCCCTTTCCGCATTTTTGCTTTTCCTACCAGTTCCAATGTTGCTTCTTCAGTGTTCCCCAGTTGAAGAGTCCTCTCAGTCCAGTTCAGTGTTGGTTTATCCAGATGATGGTTCTTAAAATCAAGTTATAATCCAGTTTGGTTCTGGGAGTTGGAAGTTAGTACGTCCGCCTACTCCATTGCCATCTTGCCGCCCCTAGCCTCTATATTCTGTAAATCTTGGATAGGATGAGATTGTCAGAAGGGTGATCCAAATTATTCCCAGATACTGTAATTGAACAATCTAATGTTCAATGAGAACAGCTAGTTCAACTTTGCTCTAGAACAGAGGTCCCCAAACTACGACCCACGGGCCAAATTGCTGCCACCTGAGGCCATTTATCCACCCCTGTCGCACTTCCAGAAGGGGCACCTCTTTCATCGGTGGTCAGTGTATAGAGTACTGTATGTGGCGGCCCTCCAACGGTCTGAGGGACAGTGAACTGGCCCCCTGTGTAAAAAGTTTGGGAACCTCTGCAAAACTAGGTTGAAAATTACATTCTAAGCAACTTCACTACCTTAAAATTTTTGATATATTAAGTTTTATCAGAAATTTAAAAGAGTACAATCATACTATTTATCTAGCTGTATTTCAACAATGTGTTCTCAAAATCCTAGAAATCTTTATGCTTAAACTTCAACAGAAATTTTTTGTAATATATTTTTTTAGTTCCCACAGATTCTGAGATGAAAATATAATGCATCTAAAATCTCTTCATGTTTGTTTTATGGCCATATCTGTATATGTGGAAAGAATCTTTGTATAAAGTGCTATCTACTTTCTTTAGTGAGCCTATGATAATGGCAAGTGTTTATAAAATTCAAATGCACTTTACATTTAGAATAGAATATTAAAATCAGACTGTTATTTTTAATTGGTTTAGGTTTTTCTTAAAAATAAATGCATCAGGTAATTTGTAATTGGTTAAGATAGTCTTCAGTTCAGTAGAATGCTATAACTTCATTTTTTAATACATGTATGAATCAATCATACCTAGTAACCAGAAGTTATATGTATGCTAATGTGAAGGTTGAATGATGCAATTTAACTGTATGTTCCACTTACCTGTATGCTCAACAAAACTTTGAATTTACAAGGAAGTCAGGGGAAAAATCACTGTGCTAATAAGAAGAGTGATGATTATGAATAATGAATATTGGAATGCTGTAATAGAATAAAGCCACAAGCCATGATGTATCTTGCTGCTAAATTATTTAAAATGCAGTTTGATAATTATAGACTTGTGTTAAGTCTACATCTTTACTTGTTAAAGCTCTTATCACCGTTTCTAATCAGTGCCTTTTTTTTTTCCTTCTTGGTTGGGTGGGAGGAGGATGTTCTTTATAGAAAATGTTTTACAGTTAGAATGTTAAAAGAGAAACTGTAATTAAATTAATAGATTTTTTGTTTGGGGCAAATGTTACTCCACAGAAGAATTACTGAAATTTTTGAAATGCATTGGAATAGGACTCTTATGATTAGTGGAATTGTTACTCACTATAGACTGTGGAAAGTATTAAGGCAGGAAATACATTTTCTTATTAAGGAAACAAAATATGAATTGCATATTTAACACTTCATTAAATATGTAGATTGCTGTGAAATCTGGTGAGAAGTTTAAGGATAGTGAGATGTCATAAAGCCATCTTCCCACACACATTCATAAATGAGAAATTTAAAAGAATGAGAAAAGAACCAAAAAAGAGCCAGAGTTGGTTGGACAGGGAAAATGAAAGGTTAGAAACAAGAGCACATTATGAGGGCAATAGCTCTTCAAAGCTATATTAGGGCCACTTAACCCCTTATGTACAAAATATTATTTAAACCAATTTCATGTAAAATAAAATGAACTGCATGTCAGAAGGAAAAGTTACATGAAAGGTTATAGTGCATTACAAATGCAGTGATGGCTCACCACCCCCTCTTCACAGCTTGGACCAAGGGCACAGTTCTTCTTCTCTTCAGATTTCTGAGCATTCATAAAACCTCTCTCTCAGTCATATTTTTTAAACTTACAATTGCGTGCATGTATTTGGTGATTTTGATTTCAATGCATGCTTTCTTTGTCTGCTAAGATAATATTTATAAATCTTTTTTTATTTTATTTTTTTTACAGGGATAGAGAGAGAGTCAGAGAAAGGGATAGATAGGGACAGACAGACAGGAACGAAGAGAGGTGAGAAGCATCAGTCATTACTTTTTCGTTGCCATTGCAACACCATAGTTGTTCATTGATTGCTTTCTCACATGTGCCTTGACCGCGGGCCTTCAGCAGACCGAGCAACACCTTGCTGGAGCCAGCAACCTTGGGTCCAAGCTGGCGAGCTTTTTTTGCTCAAGCCAGATGGGCCTGCGCTCAAGCTGGCGAGCTCGGAGTCTCGAACCTGGGTCTTCCGCATCCCAGTCCAATGCTCTATCTACTACGCCACCCCATGGTCAGGCATAAATCTATTTTTAATGTCTTTAAAGTCAAAATTGTTATTTTAAATTTACATATATCCCCTTTTCTAAATATACTACAATATAAATAGTATTAACTGATCATCTATTATACGTTCAACAATGTGGTTAATAGTTTTACAGGTGTTATCTCTTATACTACTACTAATAATTCTTTAACTCATATAAATTTTACTGATGGAAAAAGCTATGAACCAGAGAAGCTAAATAACTTGCTTTGAGGTACCAACATTAGGCTTAATTCTGATTATTCTATAAATCTCACTGTGTCTCATTATATTAATGAAAATTCATTACAGTTTTATAAAATGATTTATTGGATACTTCGGTGACTCACTCTGTGCTGAATGAACACTTTGAGGCTCAAATAAATCACTGTTTTGAGAAAGAACACAATTTAAAGATTCCCTTGTACACCCCTCCCAGAAAACTTATGTTTTGGAAGAAATAAGTGAACTTACTCAATTGTATCTCCTCTAATTGTTTTTATCGAATTGCTACACAGGTTTTGACCAGTTGAGTGAATTATTTCAAATTTTTCAATTTTCAAACTGACATTTTATTTCATTTTTAAATTTATTTATTGATTTTAGAGAGAGAAGGGAAAGAAAGAAAAACATCGATTTGTTTCTGTATGTACCCTGAACAGGGATCGAACCCTAACCTCTGTGCACTGAAACAGTGGTCAAACCATCCGAGTAATCCATCCAGGGCCAGCTGTACAAATTGCTTCATTCTTATTATTTTATTATTTTTAATTAATTTTAATGGGATGACATTAATAAATCAGGGTCCATATGTTCAAAGAAAACATCTCCAGGTTATCTTGTCATTCAATTATGTTGCATACCCATCACCCAAAGTCAGATTGTCCTCTGTCACCTTCATCTGGTTTTCTTTCTGCCCGTCCCCTCCACCCTCTTCCTTTATCTCCTTCCCCACACCCCATAACCACCACTCTCATGTCCATGTCTCATAGTCTCGTTTTTATTTCCCACTTATGTATGAAATCATGCAGTTCTTAGTTTTTTTCTGATTTACTTATTTCACGCTATATAATGTTATCAAGGTCCATCCATTTTGTTTTAAATGATCCAATGTCATCATTTCTTATGGCTGAGTAGTATTCCATAGTATATATGTACCAAAGCTTTTTAATCCCCTCGTCCTCTGACGGACACTTGGGCTGTTTCTAGAACTTCGCTATTGTGAACAATACTGACACGAACATGGGGGCACATTTCTTCTTTTTGAACAGTGCTATGGCGTTCTTAGGGTATATTCCTATAAGTGGAATAGCTGGGTCAAAAGGCAGTTTGATTTTTAATTTTTTGAGGAATCTCCAAACTGTTTTCCACAGTGGCTGCACCAGTCTGCATTCCCACCAGCAGTGCAGGAGGGTTCCCTTTTCTCCACATCCTCGCCAGCACTTATTCTGTGTTGTTTTGCTGATGAGTGCCATTGGGACTGATGTGAGGTGTTATCTCATTGTGGTTTTAATTTGCATTTCTCTAATGATTAGTGATGTTGAGCATTTTTTCAGATGCCTATTGGCCATCTGTATGTCCTGTTTGGAGAAATTTCTATTCATTTCTTTTGCCCATTTTTTGATTGGATTGTTTGTCTTCCTGGTGTTGAGTTTTACAAGTTCTTTATAAATTTTAGTTATTAACACCTTATCAGACGTGTTGTCGAATATGTTCTCCCATTGTGTGGTTTGTCTTTTTATTCTGTTCTTATTGTCTTTAGCTGTGCAAAAACTTTTTAGTTTGATATAGTCCCATTTGTATATCCTTCCTTTTATTTCATTTACCCGTGGAGATAAATCGGCAAATGTATTGCTGCGACAGATGTGGGAGAGCTTGCTGCTTATGTTTTCTTCTAAGATGCTTATGGTTTCACAACTTACATTTAAGTCTTTTATCCATTTTGAGTTTGTTTTTGTGATTGGTGTAAGTTGATGGTCTAGTTTCATTTTTTTTCAGGTAGATGTCCAATTTTCCCGACACCATTTGTTAAAGAGGCTGTCTTTACTCCATTGTATACTCTTACCTCCTTTGTCAAATATCAGTAGTCTATAAAGGTGTGCATTTATTTCTGGGTTCTCTGTTCTGTTCCATTGATCTATGTGCCTGTTCTTATGTCAGTACGAGACTGTCTTGAGTAAAATGGCCTTGTAGTATATACCTTGATATCTGGAAGAGGGATGCCTCCTGCTTTATTTTTTCTTTTTAAGATTGCTGAGGCTATTCGTGTTCTTTTTTGGTTCCATATAAATTTTTGGAATATGTGTTCTATATCTTTGAAGTATGTCATTGGTATTTTAATTGGTATTGCATTGAATTTATAAATTGCTTTGGGTAATATAGACATTTTTATGAAGTTTATTCTTCCTAACCATGAGCACGGTATATACTTCCACTTGTTTGTATCTTCCTTGATTCCTTTTATCAATGTTTTATAATTTTTCGAGTACAAGTCCTTAACCTCCTTGGTTAAATTTACTCCTAGGTACTTACTTCAGTAGTGAATGTGATTGTTTCCTTAATTTCTTTTGCTGACAGTTCATTGTTGGTGTATAAAAATGCCTCTGATTTCTGAGTATTAATTTTATATCCTTCCACCTTGCTGAATTCATTTATCAGGTCCAGTAGTTTTTTGACTGAGACTTTAGGGTTTTCTATATACAATATCATATCATCTGCAAATAATGACAGTTTTACTTCTTCTTTTCTAATTGGATGCCTTTTGTTTCTTCCTGTCTGATTGCTGTGGCTAGGACTTCCAGAACTATGTTGAATAAGAGTGGTGAAAGGGGGCACCCCAGCCTGGTTCCTAATCTTAAGGCGATTGCTTTTAATTTTTGTCCATTTAGTACGATGTTTGCTGTGTGTTTGTCGTAGATGGCCTTTATCATGTTAAGGTATGTTCCCTGTATTCCCACTTTACTGACAGTCTTGATCATGAATGGGTGCTGGATTTTATCAAATGCTTTTTCTGCATCTATTAAAATTTTCATGTGATTTTTGTCCTTCCTTTTGTTTATGTGATGAATCACATTGATGGATTTGTGAATATTGAACCAGCCTTGCCTCTCCAGAATAAATCCCACTTGATCATGGCGTATGATTTTTTCATATATTGCTGGATCCGGTTGGCTAATATTTTGTTGAGAATTTTAGCATCTAAATTCATCAGATATATTGGCCTATAATTTTCTTTCTTTGTGTTGTCTTTGCCTGGTTTAGGGATCAGAATTATGGTCGCCTTATAAAAGGAGTTTGGAAGTCTTCTTTCCTCTTGAAATTTTTGAAATAGCTTGAGGAGGATAGTTGTTATTTCTTCTTTGAATTTTGGTAGAATTCACTTGTGAAGCCATCAGGCCCAGGACTTTTCTTTTTTGGGAGTTTTTTGATAACTGTTTCGATCTCATTTGTTGTAATTGGTCTGTTTAGGTGTTCTGATTCTTCCAGATTGATTTTTGGAAGTTTATTTGATTCAAAAAATTTGTTCATTTCACCTAGGTTGTCTAATTTTTTGGCATAGGGTTCTTCATAGTATTTTCTTACAATACTTTGTATTTCTGTTGTGTCAGTTTTTATTTCTCCACTGTCATTTCTAATTTTATTTATTTGGGTCCTCTCTCTTTTTTTCTTGATGAGTCTAGTTAAACGTTCATCATTCTTGTTTACCTTTTCAAAGAACCAGCTCCTGGTTTCATTGATCCTCTGTGTTATTTTCTTAGCCTCCTTGTCATTTATTTCTGCTCTGATCTTTATTATTTTCTTGCTTCTACTGGTCCTGGGTTTTATTTGGTGTTGTTTTTCTAGTTCTTTTACTTGCAGGGTCAGGTTGCTTATTTGAGCTTTTTCTAGCTTCTTATGATATGCCTGTAGTGCAATGAACTTCCTTCTCAGTACTGCTTTTGCTGTGTACCATAAATTTTGTGTTGATGTATGTTCATCTTCATTCGTTTCTAGAAACTTTTTAATTTTTTCTTTGATCTCATTGTTAATCCATTCATTATTTAATATTATGCTAGTTAGTTTCCAAGTGTTTGAGTATTTTTCAGTTTTTCTTTTGTTGTTAATTTCTAGTTTCATGGCATTGTGATCAGAGAAAATGCTTGATATGATTTCAATCTTCTTAAATTTATTGAGACCATTTTTGTGTCCTAACATGTGGTCTATCCTAGAATATGTACCATGAGTGCTTGAGAAGAATGTATATTCTACTGCTGTTGGGTAAAAAGATCGGAAGACATCTATTAAATCAAGTTAATCTAGTATATCCTTTAAGTCTGCTATTTCTTTATTAATTTTCTTTCTTGAGGATCTATCCAGTGTTGTTAGTGGGGTATTGAAATCTCCTACTATTATAGTATTGCTGTTAATCTTGCCCTTTATATCCATCAAAGTCTGCTTTATGTATGTCGGGGCTCCTCTCTTTGGTGTGTAGATATTTATAATAGTTATGTCTTTCTGTTAAGTTGTTCCTTTTATTATTATGCAGTGTTCTTCTTTATCTCTTACTACAGCCTTTGTTTTAAAGTCCATTTTGTCAGATATAAGTACTGATACCCCAGCTTTTTAAATTTCCATTTGCATCCTTTTACCTTCAGTCTATGTGCACCTTTTGTTTTAAGGTGTGTGTCTTATAGACAGCATATGTATGGGTCCTGTTTCTTTATCCACGCAGCTACCCTATGTCTTTTGTTCGGATCATTTAATCCATTTTCATTTAAGGTTATTATTGATATGTAGTTGTTTATTGCCATTTTATTCTTTAAAGCTGTATTCTTCTTTTGCTATATTCTTTCCTCCCTTTGAACTGTTCACAACAGGCCCCCTAGTATCTCTTGCAGAATTAGTTTAGTTTTAATTAATTTCTTGAGGCTTTCTTTGTCTGGGAAGCTGTTTATTTCTCCTTCAATATTAAACGTTAGCCTTGTTGGATAGAGTAGTCTTGGTTGTAGGTTCTTTTTCTGCATTACTTTGAATATATCTTGCCATTCCCTTCTGGCCTCAAGTGTTTCTGTTGAGAAGTCAGATGTCATCCTTATGGAGGCCCCTTTGTAGGTGATAGCTTTTTTTTCTCTAGCAGCTTTAAAAATTTTCTCTTTTTCCCTTAGCTTTGGTATTTTAACTATGATGTGTCTTGGTGTAGATTTCTTTGGGTTTCTCTATAATGGAGTTGTGTGTGCTTCTTGAACGTTTGAAATGTTTCCCAGCCTTAATTTAGGAAAGTTTTCTGCTATGATTTGATTGAACAAAGTTTCTATTTTCTGTTCTCTCTCCTCTTCTTCAGGAACCCCTATGATGCGAATGTTGTTTCTCTTCATGTTGTCACAGAGCTCCCTTAGAGTTTCCTTAGATTTTTTGAGTCTCTTTTTCTTTTTCTTCTATGCTTCCGTGCCTTTGTTTATTGTGTTCTCTAACTCGCTGATTCGATCCTCAGCGTCATTCACCCTGCTTTTAATTCCTTCCATTGTGGTCTTCAGTTCTGATACTGTATTTATAATTTCTGTCTGATTCTTTTTTATTATTTCAATTTCATTTTTTATACTTGTTATCTCTCTATTTAGGTGTTCATAGTGACTATCCATTGTTGCTGTAATTTCTTTTAACATCCTAACTATCATTATTCTAAATTCTGCTTTTGGTTATTTGGTTATATCTGGTTCATTCAGGTCCTTCTCTGGGAATTTCTCTTGATTCATTTGGTTTGCATTCCCCTGTCTGCCCATTTTGTCTGTGTATAAGCAAGTTGTGGCCACTGGAGTTTCATAAGTGTTGCCTTTGTGTTGTCTAGGTGTGGTTTTTCTTCAGGCCCGCCACCCCCTCTGCCGCTGCCTAGGGCATTTGGGTATGGGCGTTTCCAGCGCCAGCCCACTGCAGTTATTGCTGTGATTTCCGCCTCTCCTCTGTGGGAGGGGCTGTCATTCAAGCCATAAGCCTCAGCACTAAGGGTAGAGGTGAGCACCTTTGCTCAGCTGTGGACCCATCCTGTTTCCGGGCTTCCACCCAGCACCCGCGGTTAGAGCCTTTTCGCCACAGTTTTGTGGATTGGACGGGGCTTCTGATGTGCTCTCAGCTATGAGCTTTTGTCCATCTGGAGATTTAGCGTTGCCCTGGATGCCAGGGCCCGCCTGCACAGGGTTGCAAACCAAGTTTTATTGGGCCAGGCGTGATTGCTGGGGTGTGTTTAGCTGCGACTTCCGCTCCTCCCGGGCACTACCCCCCACCCCCCACGTTCAGAGCCAACTTGCACACAGAGGACGGCAAACTGCGGTTTCTCCGGCCAGGTGGGGCTGTTGGCGTGAGCTCAGCCGTGAGCCCCCGCCCATCCCTGGTCCTAGCCCCATCCCTCGGTCAGGTCTGGCTTGTGCAGGGTCACAGAGCAGATCTCTGCTCGTTCCTGGCCTCCTGCTTTTCCCCCACAGGTGGGATTACAGGCGGGCCCACAGCTACCGGACCACTTTTGCACGTCCCCTCCGCCCCTGCTGGGCTATACTGAGCTCATACTGGCTGGGCCTCTGCCCCCGCTGACAGAACCGCATTTCAGTGTCCTGCCGCCACCATCCCTCCAGCAACACTCAACAGAGTAGGAAGGGTCTCTATAGATAAGCTCCTAACACTCCATACTGTAGACCTGGAAACTTCCTCCCTCTAAGCAGCTCTGCTCTAATTGCCGTGGGAGAGCTTGTTTGGCTGGTGTCCTGTCTCCCTTTGCTGGTATTGCTAGTTCCAGGGGAAATATTTATTTTTGATTAGGGAAGTGACTTACCCAGGGGTTAGGGTGGCTGTCCCTCAGAGTGTTTGTCCCTGTGCCTTCAGTCCACACTCTCTTCCCGCTGCTCTGGTCCTCTCCTCTATTCCTGTTCCCCAGAACCCTGGGTGCATGGTTGTGAGAGAGGTTTTCTGCGCTGTCCCTTTAAAAATAAACTTGGGTCTGAGAAAACTGTCTCTTTCTCACAAACAGTATCCTCACTTGTTTCACAGCTCAATACTGTCCAAACGCCTCTTCTAGGCTCTGGGACTGCAGGCTAGGGCTTTGTTCCTGGAACCCAGGTCCCTCCCTCTCTGCCAAACTCTCCTCCCACCACACAGGTCTTTCCGGGCTGTCGTTCGCTCTGGGGAGCTGGGCAGCCCTCTTTGCGTTTTTGCAATTTCTACCAGTCTCAAAGTGGCTTCTTCTGTGTTCCTTGATTGAAGAATCCACTAAATTTAGTTCAAAGTTGGTTTATACAGATGATGGTTCTTAAAATTGAGTTATAATCCACTTTGGTTCTGGGAGTTGGAAGTTCATATGTCCGCCTATTCCATCGCCATCTTGTTCCTCCTGTTAATTTTCTTTCTTGAGGATCTATCTAGTGATGTTAGTGGGGTATTGAAATCCCCTACTATTATAGTATTGCTGTTAATCTCACCCTTTTTATCCATTGAAGTCTCCTTTATGTATGTCAAGGCTCCTATGTTTGGTGCGTAGATATTTATAATGGTTATATCTTCCTGTTGAATTGTTCCCTTATCATTATGTAGTGTCCTTCTTTATCTCTTACTACAACCTTTGTTTTAAAGTTCATTTTATCAGATATAAATAAGTATTGCTACCCAGGCTTTTTTTTTCATTTCCATTTGCATGAAATATTTTTTTCCATCCTTTTACCTTCAGTCTATGTGCATCTTTTGTTTTAAGGTGTGTCTCTTGTAGGCAGCATATGTATGGGTATTGTTTCCTTATCCATGCAGCTACCCAATGTCTTTTGATTGGATCATTTAATGCATTTACATTTAAGGTTATTGTTGATATGTAGTTGTTTATTGCCATTTTATTCTTTAAAGCTGAATTCTTCTTTTGCTATCTTCTTTTCTCCCTTTGAACTGTTCACAATAGTCCCCTTAGCATCTCCTGAAGAATTGGTTTGGTTTTAATGAATTCCTTGAGGTTTTCTTTGTCTGGAAAGCTCTTTATTTCTCCTTCAATATTAAATGTTAGCCTTGCTGGATAAAGTAGTCTTGGTTGTAGGCTCTTGTTCTGCTTTACTTTGAATATATTTTGCCATTCCCTTCTGGCCTCAAGTGTTTCTGTTGATAAGTCAGATGTCATCCTTATGGGAACTTCTTTGTAGGTGATAGCCTTTTTTTCTCTAGCAGCTTTTAAGATTTTCTCTTTATCCCTTAGCTTTGGTATTTTAACTATTATGTGTGTTGGTGTAGATTTCTTTGGGTTTCTCTTTAATTGAGTTCTCTGTGCTTCTTGAACATATGAAATGTTTTCCAGTCTTAATTTAGGAAAGTTTTCAGCTATGATTTGATTGAACAAAGTTTCTATCCCTTGTTCTTTCTCTTCGTCTTCAGGGACCCCTATGATGAGGATGTTATTTCTCTTCATGTTGTCACAGAGCTCCCTTAGAGTTTCCTTAGATTTTTTGAGTCTCTTTTTTTTCTTCTCTGCTTATGTGCCTTTGTTTATTTTGTCCTATATCTTGCTGATTTTATCCTCAGCTTCATCCATCCTGCTTTTAATTCCTTCAATTATGGTCTTCAGTTTTGATATTGTATTTGTAATTTCTGATTCTTTCTTATTATTTCAATTTCCTTTTTTATACTTGCTCTCTATTTAGGTGTTTGTAATGACTATCCATTGTTGCTCTAAGCTCTTTGAACATCCTATCTATCATTATTTTAACCTCAGCATCAGGTAGTTTGGTTATATCTGATTCATTCAGGTCCTTCTCTAGGGATTTCTCTTGATTCATTTGTGTTGCATTTCTCTGCCTGCCCATTTTGTCTGTGTGTAAGAAGTTTTTCTACTGGAGTCCAATGGGTGTTACCTCAGTGTTCCCTAGGTGTGGTCTGTCTGCAGGCCTGCTACCCCTTCTGCCACTGCTTAGGGCAGATGGGTGTGGGTGTTGTCGGCTCTGGCTGATGCTGATGCCGCTGCAGTCTCTGCCTCCGTGGGAGGGGCTATGTTCTCGTGCCAGGCTCTATAAGCCTCAGCGCGTCTCGGCTTTTGCTCCTCTCCCACGGATGGGATTGCGCACAACACTCCAGTCACAAGCCTGGACAGTAAGGGCAAGGATGAGCATTCTTGTTCAGCTGCGGGTCCCTGTCAGCTGGTTCCTCTTGCCTGGAGGGGCTTCTGGTGCATGTTCAGCCATGCGCCGGGCTTCTGCCCTGCCCCCATCAACCTCGGCTCCTCGGCCGTGCTGCTGGTGCATGCTCAACTTGAGCCCGGGCTTCCGCCCCACCTCCACAGGCAAAGTCGGTTTGGGCAGGGCTTCAAGCCTTGGAGGCCGGGTGAGTCCGCACGCCTGCTCACCCTTGCCCAGTGGCGGATGTCTGCCCATTCTGGCCTCCCGCTTTCCCTCCACAGTTGGGGTTGCAGGTGGGCCCACAGCTGCCGGACCACTTTCTTGCGTCCCCTTTGCCCCCGCTGGGCTAGACCAAGCTCATGCCAGCCGGCTTGGCCTCTTCCCCAGCTGATGGAACCGCGCTTCTGTGTCCCACTGCTGCCCGCCCTCCAGGAAGCCCTCAGCAGTGTGGGTGGGGGCACTGCAGCTCAGACCCTAGCACTCCATACTGTAGTCCTGAAAGCTCCCTCCTTCTAAGCGACTGTGCTCTGATTGCTGCAGGGGAGCCTGTTTGGCTGGTGTTCTGCTTCCCCTTACTGGTTCCAGGGGAAATATTGTTTCAGATTTGTGGAGTGACTCAGCCCAAGGTTTAGCGTGGCTATCTCTCAAAGCTTTTCTCCCTGTGCCTTTCAGACTGCATTCTTTTCCTGCTGCTCCGGTCCTCTCCTCTCTCCTTGTCTCCCAGATCTCCAGGTGAGTGGTTGTGACTGAGGTTTTCTTTGCCGTTCCTTTAAGAAGAACCCTGGGTCTGAGAAAACTGTCTCTTCTCACAAACAGTATCCTAACCTTTTTCACAGCTAAATACTGTCCATACGCCTCTTCTAGGCTCTGGGGCTGTAGGCTGGGGCTTTGTTCCTGAGACCCAGGGGCCTACCCTTCTGCTAGCCTATTTTCCCGCCACACAAGTCTCTCTGGGCTGCCTTTCACTCTGGTGAGCTGGGAAGCCCTTTCCACGTTTTCACTTTTCCTACCAGTTCCAATGTTGCTTCTTCAGTGTTCCCTGGTTGAAGAGTCCTCTCAATCTAGTTCAACATTGGTTTATCCAGGTGATGGTTCTTAAAATCAAGTTATAATCCACTTTGGTTCTGGGAGTTTGCAGTGGGTACGTCTGCTTACTCCATCGCCATCTTGCCCCACCTCCTAAGTGACTTTCATGCAAAACAAATTAAGAGATCTGTGAAACTGAAGACTGCTGGTCTGACAGGCTTTGATTTGGTCACAGTTATGACATTCAGCACTGAATTTACTGTAATAGATGTAGGAATAGGAATAAAAGTAGCTCTTGACCATTTTGTTGCTATAGAATATCACTTTTTTTCTTTCAGATTTGTGGGGTCCAATAGCAATGTAAATAAATGCCCTTTAACCTCCTGAAAAAATGAGGCAGAATTAACGTAGGCACATAGACAGTGATTCATATTCCCTGTTTCTATCACAATCACATTTCTCTTTGTCTGGGAAAAACTGTTATTTTAATGGGGAACACAGAATTTCATTAAGATATAGTCTTGTTCTGTTGGTTCTCCCTTACTTTTATAAAACTCAATAGTCTAGAAAAACTTTATTTTGGAAAGCATGTAGTAAACAAGATTCAGCATATTAGCTCTGCTCTATCATTAAGCCACTAGAATGCCCCATTTAACTGTCAAAATCAATTCAGAGTTTAATTAAATTGCCCTGTGGTCTGACCTTAAAGAGGGAATGTCACAGGATTTCTCAGGTATTAACATTATGGTTGTTTTTAAAGTAGATAGAAGGAAAGAAAAAAATTCAATTGGCTATTCTAAAAGCCCCAGCTTGAATACATCTCATGTTTTGCAAACATCAGATCTTTTTGACCTTTTGCCAACCTACCATTAATCTAACAGTTTTCATCTACCTTTTGTGGACCCATCTATGTCAAGTGCCCCTTCTTTTATCTTTGATATTCAGTCATTTTCTTGTAAATTCAACAACAATAAAAAAGTACTCATTGTGTGTGATATGTGCTTAATCCCAAGCTAGACATTGACCTATTGGGACAAGAAAAATGGACATTGCATCTGGCCACACGGAGATTATGTGGTAGTGAGGGAGACAGATGTTAATCAACAAAGCTCTCACATATGACCAGCTGTTATAATTTATATATATATATGACATATATTATATGAATATACTTGAGGGTGTTAGAAGACTATAACAATATATAATATAATATAAAAGTTGATTGGAGAATGTTGGTAGAATATTCATAACAGGGCATCTGATACAAACTTTCCTGAGGAATTTTCCTTTGATCTGAGATCTGAAGGAGGCACAGAAGGTAACTGGGGGAAGTGGGTGGCACTGAAGGGTAAGGTGCTAGTGACCCAGAACTGGGGAGGATAGTGACAAAGACCTAGAGGTAGGGAGCAGGACCTTCCCAGACTGGAGAAGGTGAGAGAGGCTGGGGCAGGCGTGGGGAGTAAAGGGAGACTGGAGAGTGGAACAGAAGCAGTTCTCAGAGGACTGTGAGTCACTCTAAGGCTTCAGGATATATTTTCTTTAAATCTGAACTTGCTAGAAAATTCTATGTGCAATTTGCCCTGTTATGTTCCTCTTAGTTTATGCTCCTTGAGATAATTTAAGGATGCATAGTTGCAATTTTATTTTAAATAAGATTGCCCTTTCTTGGAACGCCATTCCTTTTAGAGTTTCTGACGATTAAGGCATAGCTGTTTATTTCATGCTGTTTATTTCATTCTCTTTATTTTATTCTTTTGACTGCTTTCCTCCCTGCTTTTTAAAGTCATATTTACGTGTAGTCCAGGTCCTCAGCCTGCCACTGATGGCTACAGCACTCCGATACGATGCTATCCTTGTCTCTCAGTTTTCCTATATCCGTCTCATCACCCTGCTCTTCCTTCCTGGCTGGCGTCACGTCCCGAGTCGCCACTTTGCTCATTGCTTTCTTTTCTTTCTGGATGATGAAATCGTCAGTGAGGCACATCAAGAACATATCAGATGATCGGATCTCGGCTGAATTGCACTTTCAGTGGGTGCACAGCTCATTGAAGCCTCCTCCTCTACTAGCTACAGTGCCTTTCCTGTAGGCCGTGTTTTAAGTATTTTACAGAAAAGGATTGTCCTGTTTTCATCCATGCTGTTGGTTTCAGTCCGTGCCTGGGATGACACTGGTCTCTTTCCTCTTTCTCCACCAGTTGCCTTCTATGGTGCTTTCTCCTTCCTAAATTTGGTCCATTTCCTTTTAAATGCTGCATATTTTGTATGTACAGTAAGAGCTGGGCTATCTTGTCAGGTTTAATGACACATAAGTGCCTAGTATTTGGAAAGACAGGAGAAAACCAAGAGTAAGTGGTGCAAGGACCAGACAACATTAACCCTGTGAGCACAGCAAAGCATCCCCACCAGCGCGCTCAGTGGCATGAGAATTAGAATAATTTGCTTAGGGTTTTAAGATAAGAGTTGATGTGTACCCAGTCAGTGCAGTGCATGATTGAGGGTGGCGTGAGGAGGGTGAAAATGAATGTGCATCTAAAGATGCCTAGTCATGTCCATTTACAATGTTTAGGCTTAATTTTATTATTTAATAAATGTTCAATCTCTAGAATGCTATAATTAATTATTAAAAGTTAGTGGATCAACTAGAAAGAAACTTAAGTTAAAAACATAATATGTGGATATTTAGTATTCTCTGAAAAGCATTTTCCATTTAAGGATGAAAATAAATGTACATAATATGCACATAGTAAAAAACCAGTTAGTTTCAGATTCTATCAGGTTTATAGGCAGCAATGTTCGTTCTTTGGGGTTCTTCAAGATCTTAAATTTACAAATTTGTTTTATATGGGAAGGGAAGAAATGGAAACCTCTCTACATTTTTAGAATTGATTTTAGAGAGAGAGAGAGAGAGAGAGGAAGGAGAGAGAAAGAAACATCAAAATTTTTTGTTCCACTTATTTATGCATTTATTGCTTGATTCTAGAATGTTCCCTGACCAGGGATCAAACCTGAAATCTTAGCGTATCACATTGATGCTCTAACTAACTGAGCTACACAGTCAGGGCCTTCTCTCCTAGTTTTTGAACTCTATACCTTCTCATGATGCCACTTCGAATTACTTGATGTGCTATTTCTTTAAGATTATTGGTTACTTCTTTAGGGAATCCATCTCTCTCTAAGAGTCCAGAGAAAGTGGGAGAGAATTTCAGTGCTCAAATGTTCATTGAAGGCCTCTGGCAACTCCCTGAGTATCTAGTGTCCCCATTATAATCATTTCCATTTTTAAATAATCCAAATGTATAAACCATGATGAAGATTTTAACTAATATTGATCAATTACACTGAAGTCTTATAAGATATTTTTTTAACCTAGAAGTTTAAATGAATGGTAAACTACTCTTATTTTAATCAGTAATCTAAAATTATCTGGGAAACGATCTTTTATTTAACAGTTACTACATTACATAATAAGTTGCTGATCTGTCAAAGATGTATGGATTTTACTGAAACAATAGTTTCTGTGATGTCAGGGGTTTTATTCCATTATCACTTTTGAAAAAATTCACTTTTCTTTTTTGCTAAGCATGTCTTCTCTCATTAGTATCATGGCAAGTAACTCGGTCTAGGACTTTCTGTCACCATGCTATTTAAACCCTAAGGACACTTCAGAGCATCATCTTGGCTCTTACTCTGTCAAATACAACTTGTGTTCTCTTTGCTTAAAAAGTTCTTGCATTGGGCTCCCTCAGCATGTCTTTCCAACCCCTGACATTGTGTGTCTTCATTATTAGTCTCGCCAGCATTGTTTCTCTTTACTGGTGGTACTCACTGTGATGGGTCCTTCCATCATTTGCTGGGTATGATGTTTGGCTCAGAATGGCCACCTAGCAACCCACCAGTAGGGATTTTCCAGGCGAAATTTTATCATGCAAACAGTTCCATTGAATATGCTCTCATGGTGCTATAGTTGCCTTCATTCTTGACTATCTGGTTCCAGAACACCAGGTAGCACATCTCAAACCAGGGCCAATCCAGCCCAGCTTGGGGCACAGCAGCAAAGTGCTCACCCAGACACAATGGTCCTTTCATACTGTTACTTTGTAACTGGGCACATGAGTTCCCATTGGAGAACATATCACACGCAAGAGGGAATTGGAAGCACCTGCCAGCAGGGAGCTTATGCTGCAGGAGGAGGAGACACATCTAAGTAACAGCAAGTTATTGAGTGTGTCCAAGAAGAAATACATGCTGACCTGTGAACATACAGGAAAGGAACCTGACTGGGAAATTCACTTGCAAGGGGTAAAGATGTTTTAAAGAGACCTGAAGGGGAAATGTCAATGAATCCAATAAAAAATCTGGGAAGAGGGGATATTATAAGGGAAGAAGGAATGGGTTAAATAGAAGTAGAGGCAATAGTATGGGTGAATCCAAAGATACCACAGAATGTTCAAAATGCGTCTGTACAAACTGGGCATTTTTAACTCACAATTCTTTGAATTTGTTTGCCTTTCTAACATCAAGACGTCTTTTTGCAGATTAGTTCCTTGGTGTCAGCCTCTGGGATATTGTTCATGCCCAAGTTTTTGAGAAGGCAAGAAAAGATTTCCACAGCATTTCAACTCTCGTTGGCTAATATGTTGCCTAACTAGGGTAAGACAGCCTAGTTGATGATGTAACTTTTATAAGCTTGAAAGGGCTTTCCTTTTATTTTATCACTGAAGTTAGGTTATTCATTGTAGCAGTCATTGGAGGCACAGCGTTGAGCTGTTGTTAGGAGCTGTTAGTATTATCTCTTCAGGCTTTACCACATATTCTGGGCTGCTCATTGATTTTCCTATTGATTTTATTTGCCCAGCTGTTTGTTTCAGATAAATACAAAATATGTGGAGGAGAAAAAGGAGCACAGATGGATATCTATTACTGAGAACTGTTCATTTTGAGGTCTGCGTACTCTGTTGTCACTGTTTTCTTGTAACACGGACACCCTCCAGACACTCGTGTCAAATGAGAGCACAAATAAGAAAGAAATTGCTGTGACATTTGAGTTGACAGGCATTATTTCCACATGTAGAAATTACTGAAATCGAAATTCACAAGTAAGAGTTCAAAACGAGGACCATGCTATCTACTTTGGAATTATTGTATTATATACCCAATATCTTATGCCAAATATGACAGGCTGTAAATGAATTGAGGATGCAGAGAATAAAAGATGAGCACTTAGAGGTGTTCAGGAACCAAAGTCTGGCAGGGGATATCTCATCACTTTTCAGATGCAACACATGTTAGAGATCAGTCTTAGGATCACATTCTTGGAAAGATTTAGTCAGATGAGAGATGTTCCTTAAAAGACTGGACTGGCTTCTGGTTGTTAATGATTATCAGGATGATTCAGGTAGAACTTATTCATCGTTATCCCTGTACTTTTCTAAAATTGGCCAATCTATCAAGCCCTACAGTTTGCCTTGCTGCACTCCATTAAACAAGGTTCTAAATCTTACCTGTGCTCTCAGTTTCCAGGGACCGTGGGAATCCACATTTAGTGGTCTTGCACCCAGCAAATGCTGCCTACATGAGGATGACTCTGAACCCTCACATCAATTTAAAGGTTTTTGGTTTTACTTTGCAGCATTGGGTCTGTGAATGCTTGGCAGAAATAAAATGTATAACTTGGAACTAATGAGAACTTTGCCAATGAAAACATTGATTAACTTCAATGTCTACATAAATATTCATCTTCCAAGTACTTACTCTGGAAAATTACTTTCAGTGTTTTGGGAACTCTGCCTTTAAAAGTTGTTTCAGAGTTAGTTCACAAGCATATAGTAAAAACAGTCATTGCTTCATAGTCATACTATATTTTGCCTCATAAATTCAAAAGTGGGCCATTCAGATGAAACACCAAACTAATTCACACATGTGGCACTGAAGCATTTTTAGTTTTATTTCTTAAAATATTCTCAAGCATCAAGATCTCTCATAACTTAAATATTTATATACAAGAGACTCTAAAGATAATTTCCAAAGAGGAGTTCCATAAATTGTTTTAATGACCTTAACTTTTTTGGAAAATTTGTGTAAGTTGTTGAAGCAGCTTCTTGAAAATGGCAACACTGGTTTGAGTATTTAGTTTATCAGATTTATGTTAAACAACACAAAAATAATATTATCCTAAGATCACATTGGCCATGTTAATGGTAATAGACTCAACTCCTTTTTTTCATTTTCCTTGGTAAGATAGGATAGTTGTTTAACTTCTGCTCTATCTATACCATATACTTGGCTTTTATATAAATACATTTATTTGCTCCTAAGGTGTTTTACTTATAGTTATTTTGCTGAAAATAATATGATCAATCATGAAGAGAGGTGTAATATAGAATACAAATGTGCAAACTCAGTTCTACTTGGTTTAAAAATGCCTCTTTTTTTTTAATATCTGATGATAATATTGAAACATTCTACATCTCTCTTCCCCATCCTTGCATCTCTACTGTACTAATGACAATAACGATATCTTAAGATAGATTGTTCTCAACTTCCTGTATTTATAAACCAAAAGTCTATTAATATCCAGTGCTCTCTATGCACCACAATGTTAAATTATGCTTTTAAACTTTGTTTTGTTTTGCTTAGTTGCATTAACTTTTTTTTCTTCCTCTTCTTTTCCAAGTAAGAGAAAGGGAGATAGATTCCTGCATGCATTCTGACCAAGATCCACCTGGCAACCCCCATCTAGGGCTGACACTCAGACCTAACAAACTATCCTCAGCAGCTGGGCTAATGTGCTCGAACCAATTGAGCCATGGCTGCAGGAGAAGAAGAGAGAGAGAGAGAGAAAAGAGAGAGAGAGAGAGAGAGAGAGAGAGAGAGAAGGTGAAAAGGGGAGGAGCAGATGATCACTTCTTCTAACCAGGAATTGAACCAGGGACATACACATGCCAGGCTAATGCTTTACAACTGAGATAATCAGCCAGAACACAATAACTTTTTTAAAAAAATACAAAAATGTTATTTAATGTATATCATAGTTCGTATAATTCATGTCCAATTTTCTTCTTTTTAATTTTAATGGGGTGACATTAATAAATCAGGGTCCATATGTTCAAAAAAACATCTCCAGGTTATCTTGTCATTCAATTATGTTGCATAGCCATCACCCAAAGTCAAATTGTCCACTGTCACCTTCAATCTGGTTTTCTTTGTGTCCGTCCCCTCCCCCCTCTCCCTCCCTCTCCTTCCGCCCCTGACCCGTAACCACCACACCCTTGTCCATGTCTCATAGTCTCATTTTTATGTCCCACCCATGTATGAAATCATGCAGTTTTCAGTTTTTTTCTGTTTTACTTATTTCACTCTGTATAGTGTTATCAAGGTCTATTCATTTTGTTGTAAATGATCCGATGTCATCATTTCTTATGGCTGAGTAATATTCCATAGTATATATGTACCAAAGCTTTTTAATCCACTTGTACTCTGACGGACACTTGGGCTGTTTCCAGATCTTCGCTATTGTGAACAATGCTGAAATGAACATAGGGCACATTTCTTCTTTTCGAACAGTGCTATGGTGTTCTTAGGATATATTCCTAAAAGTGGGATAGCTGGGTCAAAAGGCAGTTCGATTTTTAATTTTTTGAGGAATTTCTATACTGTTTTACACAGTAGCTGCACCAGTCTGCATTCCCACCAGTAGTGCAGGAGGGTTTCCTTTTCTCCACATCCTCTCCAGCACTTGTTCTGTGTTGTTTTGCTGACGAGCGCCATTCTGACTGGTGTGAGGTGATATCTCATTGTGGTTTTAATTTTCATTTTTCTAATGATTACTGATGTTGAGCATTTTTTCATATGCCTATTGGCCACTTGTATGTCCTCTTTAGAGAAGTGTCTATTCATTTTTTGTGCCCATTATTTGATCCTGGTGTTGAGTTTTATAAGTTCTTTATAAATTTTGGTTATTAAACCCTTATCAGACGTATTGTTGAATATATTCTCCCATTGTGTGGTTTGTCTTTTTATTCTGTTCTTATTGTCTTTAGCTGTGCTAAAAATTTTTAGTTTGATATAGTCCCATTTGTTTATCCTGCCTTTTATTTCATTTGCCCATGGAGATAAATCAGCAAATATATTGCTGCAACAGATGTGGGAGAGCTTACTTCCTATGTTTTCTTCTAAGATGCTTATGGTTTCACAGCTTATACTTAAGTGTTTTATGCATTTTGAGTTTGTTTTTGTGAATGGTGTAAGTTGATGGTCTAGTTTCATTTTTTTTGCAGGTAGAAATCCAATTTTCCCAACACCACTTGTTAAAGAGGCTGTCTTTACTCCATTGTATGTTCTTTCCTCCTTTGTCAAATAACAGTTGTCCATAAAGGTGTGGGTTCATTTCTGGGTTCTCTGTTCTGTTCCATTGATCTATGTGCCTGTTCTTATGCTAGTACCAGACTGTCTTGAGTACAATGACCTTGTAGTATACCTTGATATCCGGAAGAGTGATACCTCCTGCTATTTTTTTTCTTATTAAGATCGCTGAGGCTATTTGTGTTCCTTTTTGGTTCCATATAAATTTTTGGAATATATGTTCTATGTCTTTGAATTATGTCATTGGTATTTTAATTGGTATTGCATTGAATTTATAAATTACTTTGGGTAATATAGACATTTTAATGATATTTATACTTCCTAACCGTGAGCACGGTATATGCTTCCACTTGTTTGTATCTTCCTTGATTTCTTTTATCAATGTTTTATAATTTTCTGAGTACAAGTCCTTAACCTCCTTAGTTAAATTTACTCCTAGGTACTTTATTATTTTGCTTGCAATGGTGAAGGGGATTGTTTCCTTAATTTCTTTTGCTGACAGTTCATTGCTGGTGTATAAAAATGCCTCTGATTTCTGAGTATTAATTTTATATCCTTCCACCTTGCTGAATTCATTTATCAGGTCCAGTAGTTTTTTGACTGAGACTTTAGGGTTTTCTATATACAATATCATATCATCTGCAAATAATGACAGTTTTACTTCTTCTTTTCCCATTTGGATGCCTTTTATTTCTTCTTCTTGTCTGAGTGCTGTGGCTAAGACTTCCAGAACTATGTTGAATACGAGTGGTGAATGAGGGCACCCCTGCCTGGTTCCTGATCTTAAGGGGATTGCTTTTAATTTTTGTCCATTTAGCATGATGTTGGCTGTGGGTTTATCATAGATGTCCTTTATCATGTTAAGGTATGTTCCCTGTATTCCCACTTTACTGACAGTCTTAATCATGAATGGGTGCTGGATTTTATCAAATGCGTTTTCTGCATCTATTAAAATTATCATGTGATTTTTGTCCTTCCTTTTGTTTATGTCATGAATCACATTGATTGATTTGTGAATATTGAACCAGCCTTGCCTCTCCAGAATAAATCCCACTTGATCATGGTGTATGATTTTTTTCATATATTGCTGGATCCGGTTGGCTAATATTTTGTTGAGAATTTTAGCTTCTAAATTCATCAGGGATATAGGCCTATAATTTTCTTTCTTTGTGTTGTCTTTGCCTGGTTTTGAGATCAGAATTATGCTCTCCTTATAAAAGGTGTTTGGAAGTCTTCTTTCCTCTTGAATTTTTTGATATAGCTTGAGGAGGATAGAAGTTAGTTCTTCTTTGAATTTTTGGTAGAATTCACTTGTGAAGCCATCAGGCCCAGGACTTTTCTTTTTTGGGAGTTTTTTGATAACTGTTTTGATCTCATTTGTTGTAATTGGCCTGTTTAGGTGTTCTGATTCTTCCAGATTGATTTTTGGAAGATTATATGATTCAAGAAATTTGTCCATTTCATCTAGGTTTTCTAATTTTTGGCATAGAGTTCTTCATAGTATTTTCTTATAATACTTTGTATTTCTCTTGTGTCATTTGTTATTTCTCCACTGTCATTTCTAATTTTATTTATTTGAGTCCTCTCTTCTTTTTTTTTTTTTTGGTGAGTCTAGTTAAAGGTTCATCAATCTTGTTTACCTTTTCAAAGAACCAGCTTCTGGTTTCATTGATTCTTATTGTTTCCTTAACCACTATGTCATTTATTTCCACTCTGAAATTTATTATTTCTCTCCTTCTTTTAGTCCTGGGCTTTATTTGCTGTTGTTTTTCTAGTTCTTTTAGATGCAGGGTCAAATTGCTTATTTGAGCTTTTTGTAGCTTCTTATTGTATGCCTGTAGTGCTATGAAGTTCCCTCTCAGTACTGCTTTTGCTGTGTCCCATAAATTTTGAGTTGATGTATGCTCATTATTATTCATTTCTAGAAACTTTTTAATTTCTTCTTTGATCTCATTGTTAATCCATTAATAATATGCTATTTAGTTTCCAAGTGTTTGAGTATTTTTTAGTTTTTCTTTTGTGGTTAATTTCTTGTTCATGCCATTGTGATAAAAAGAAGTGCTTGATATGATTTCAATCTTCTTACATTTGTTGAGACCACATTTGAGGACACATTAACTTTAAAAATCATTTTTATTGTTCAATTACACTTGGCTTACAATATTATATTAATTTCAGTTGTACAATCAAGTGATTAGACATTATATAACATACTAATTGTTCACCCTGATAAATCTCATGCCCATCTGACACCATAGATTAGTGGTAGTTAACCTGGTCCCTACTGCCCACTAGTGGACATTCCAGCTTTCATGGTGGGCGATAGTGGAGCAATCAAAGTATAAATAAAATGATGGGTTTAACTATAGTAAGTTGTTTTATAAAGATTTATTCTGCCAAACTTAGCAAAAATCTGTCAAAGGTTAATTAGTATATAATTATTATTATATGCTTTAACTTGCTGTAACTCTGCTTTATAAATTTTATAAAGTAAAGTTACTTACCTACTTTATAAATCACTATTACTGTGGAACCAGTGGGCGGTTAGAAAATTTTACTACTAACAGAGATACAAAAGTGGGCAGTAGGTATAAAAAGGCTGACTACCCCTGTAATAGATAGTTATTAGGATATTATTGACTATATTTCCTATGTTATACTTTACATTCCCGAGATCATTCTGTTACTACCAGTTTGTATTTCTCAATCCCTTCATCTTTTTCACCCTACCCCAACGTGCCTCCCATCTGGCAACAATCAAATTGTTCTCTGTCTCTGAGTCTGCTTCTGTTCTACTCATTCATTTATTTTGTTTTTTTTTAAATTCAGTTGTTAATATGTATGTATTGCCATTTTATTGTTTATATTTTTTATCTTCTTTTTCTCTTCTTTTTTTTTTTTAAGGAAGACACTTTAACATTTCATGTAATACTGGTTTGAGTAATGAGCTCCTTTAACTTTTTCTTGTCTAAAAAGCTCTTCATATGTCTTTCAGTTCTAAATTATATTAAAATTACTATCATTGATTTAAAAGAAATGATAAAAAAAAACATTTTTTTAGTTTATTAACTTCAGGAAAAAAGGAAAGAAAAATGAGAGAGGATGAGAGCATAGAAAAATTATGCTTCTTTCTATTTAGATGACTTGACTGTTTGAGATAACCATTTTCAAATGTTTTGCTGTTTCTTCTAATATTTGCCTCTATATTCTTTAATAATCATGTATAGCTATCTCTTTCATATGTTACAAATTGATTCATATATGGGAGGGTAATACTTTAATTCTCCTATATGTTACATTTGTCCTAGTCTATTATGTTGCTTTTTAAAAAATAATTGAGCCATAATTAATAAAAATGCATAGATCTTATGTGTTTAGTTTGTTGAATTTTGACAGTTTTATACACTTGTTTCCCAATTACCCAAAAAAAGATATAGAACATTTTTATCCCTCCAAGAAATTCTCTCATGATTTTACCTAGTAAGTTTTCTACCCTTTTTAATTCATATACAGTGCATTAGCTATTTTCTAATGTTGTAGAATAGTTTTGCCTGTATTTAAATTTCACATAAATCAAAAAGTATCATCTTTGTTTGTCTGTCTTCTCTTTGTATCATAAAATTTTTAAAGTTTATTCATGTCATTATGTACACCAATAGTTAATATGTATTTTATTGCTAAGTAGAATTCTATTATATAGATAAGTCACAATTTATTTGTTGATTGATAGCTGAATTGTTTCCAGTCTTTTACAATTATCAGTAAAACTTCTTTAAATATTCTCAAATAGGTCTTGTTAGCAATTTGTTTTCATTTCTGTTGATAAATACTTAGGAATAAAGTTTCTGGTCATAGAAAAAATGCATATTTAACTTTATAAGAAACTCCAGAACAGTTCTCCATAGTGGTTACACTCAAATATTGTTTCACAATCCCTCCAGCATTGTACGAGAGTTCTAACTACATTCTTCAATAATAGATGTTTGATTTCAGTCATTATTTCCGGTTTCTTTCCATGTTTCTTAAGTTATCTTTGTTTCTTCCAAGTTTCCTTTCACCTTTTGGCTCTCTATCACACTGGAGAGAATTCCTCAGATTCTAGGAATTCCAGGCTACCAATTTTTATTTAAATTGGGAGCGCTTAAAATATTACATAAAACATTGTGTTTACACATAAACCCTTATCAGATATCTGTGAATATGTTCTCCCATTCAGTGGCATGTCTTTTAATTTTGTTTACAGTTTTCTTAGCTGTGCAAAAACTTTCTAGTTTGATATACAAAATTTATTTTAAAAACTTGTAGAACTCAACCCCTGACCCCCCGCAGAAAATAATCCAATTTAAAAATGGGCAAAGGACCTGCATAGAGACTTCTCCAAAAAGGACATACAGATAGCCAGTCGACATTAAAAGATGCTCAGTATTACTAAACATCAGAGAAATGCAAATTAAAACCACAATGAGATATCACCTCACACTTTTCAGAATGGCTGTCACCAGTAATTCAACAATCAAGTGTTGGTGAGGATGTAGAGAAAAGGAAACCCTTTGTGCACTGTTGGTGGGAATGCAGATTGGTGTAGCCACTGTGGAAAGCAATATGGAGTTACCCCAAAAATTTTAAAAATAAAATTACCTTATGACCTAGTGTTTCTACTTCTGGAAATTTATCCAAAGAAACCCAAAACATTAATTTGAAAGAATATATGCACCCTTGTGTTCATTGAAGTATTATTTACAATAGCCAAGATTTAGAAGCAGTGCAAGTGCCCATCAGTAGAGTAGATTTAGAACCTGTGGTATATTTACACAATGGAATGCTACTCTTTAATAAAAAAGAAGGAAATCTTACACATCATGGATGGACCTAGAGAGCATTACGTTAAGTAGCAGATGATTTCACTCATATGTGGAATCTAATGAACAAGATGAAGTAACAAGCAAAATAGAGACAGACTCATAAATACAGAACAAACTGACAGCTGGCAGACAGTGGGGAGGCAATTCTGGGGGTGGAGTATTTGCGTAAAAAGAAAAACAACAAAGACGCATGGACTCAGAAAGCAGTGTGGTGATTGCTGGGGTGGGGGAGAGTGAAGGGAGCTCGAGGAGGCTATGGGGGATAAATGGTGATGGATGGAGACTTGACTCAGAGTGGTGAGCAACATTGCAGGGAACAGATCATGTTGTGGAATTGGGCACCTGAAACCTGTATAATTTTGTTAACCAGTGTCACCGTAATAAGTTCAATAAAAAGGAAAATAAAATATTGTAATTTTAGGCAGAAATATCCAGTGGTAAGCTTCACTTGAGGACAGTCAGGTGGCCATCTATCATTTAGGAGTTTCTCCTAAATAATCTCTTCTTTCAGCCTTTACTTTGTGGTTTTACAGAGAGATATCCTCTTATCTTCCATTTTGGGTTTGTAATCCTGATTCTTAGGTTCTAGAACCAAATAGAAAGAGAGGTGTGGAATTCCTCCTATTCAGTATGCAGATTTCACTTCACTTTTCTGTTTCTTGTCTCACACTTGACTCCTCCTTTTCTCTGTGTTTGTTGTCCTGAAGTTTAGAACTTTGGTTTAGTTTGTCCACAAACTGGACCTCTTTACTCCTCCCCAGATCGGCTGAGAAGCCACAACTGGACTGTATTAAGTGGCAGTGGGAATAGAGAGAACCAGTTGCGCTGAACACAAAATTCCAAACAATTCTCCTGTCTTCAGCCCCTACATTACCAGGGTCTTCTGTGGTACAGGGAACTGTAGGGAATCATGTGCTTTCCAGCAGTGTCTCAGATACACTTAGGCTTACTGTTTCTTGGCTTCGCTAAGCCCTGTGCCATTCTTTTTCTTTTTTATTAATTAATTAATTTATTTATTTATTCATTCATTCATATTAAGTGAGAGGCGAGGAGGCAGAGAGAAAGACTCCCACATTTGTCCAGACCAGAATCCACCCGGCAAGCCACCTACCTGGCAATGCTCTGCCCATCTGGGACTGCTGCTCCACTGCTCAGCAACCAAGCTATCCTAGAACCTGAAGAAAGGCCATGGAGCCATCCTCAGCATCTGCGACCAACTTTGCTCAATCAAACCATGGCTGCGGGAGGGCGAGAGAGAGAAAGAGATAGAGAGAGAGAGAGAGAGAAGAAGAAGGAGGAGGAGGGGGAAGATAAAGAAGCATATGGTTGCTTCTCCTGTGTTCATTGATCAGGAATCAAATCTGGGACCTCCACACACCCAGGCAAAGCTCTACACTGAGTCAACTGGCCAGTGCCAACCTGTGCCATTCTTTACACATCTCTTTATCTTTGGTTAAAGTTGTTCCCTACTTTCCTAAAAGATAAGAGTTTATGGTTGTTCCTTGATTTCTATGTTTTCATAGCTTAATATGTTTTTAATTAAAAACAATTTTTTATTGAGAATATTAAATTTAATGGGGTGACATTGATCAATTAGAGTACATAGGTTTCAGGTAAACATTTCTATAGCATTTGAACTATTAATTGTGTTGTGTTTCCATTACCCAATGTTTTTAATTTTAGTTGTAAATGGTTTCACCCACAACTTTCAGATTACATTGTACTTGAGGGTTGAGGGGGATCAAATAGAGAAGAATTGCTGTATTTGCTAATGAAGAAAAAATTTAGTCTTTCTGAAGAACTAAATGTAATGGGGCTACTCAGTCAGTTCATTTTCAAAAATGCTTAAAAGACTGCTCCAGAAAATGGCACAAAGGAACTTCAGAACTACAGACTGGAGGGTTTCTGCGCTATCCCTTTAAGAAGAATCTTGAGTCTTAGACAACTGTCTCTTTCTCACAAACAGTATCCTAACCTGTTTCACAACTGAATACTGTCCATATGCCTCTTCTAGGCTCTGGGCTGCAGGCTGGGGCTTTGTTCCTGGGACCCAGGTCCCTATCCTTCTGCTAGCCTCTTTTCCAGCCACATGAGTCTCTCCAAGCTGCCTTTCGCTCTGGGGAGCTGGGCAGCCCTTTCCGCATTTTTGCTTTTCCTACCAGTCTCAATGTTGCTTCTTCAGTGTTCCCCAGTTAAAGAGTCCTCTCAGTCCAGTTCAGTGTTGGTTTATTCAGATAATGATTCTTAAAATCAAGTTATAATCCACTTTGGTTCTGGGAGTTGGAAGTTGGTACGTCCCCCTACTCCATTGCCATCTTGCCCCCACCCAACATAATGAGACTCAGAGACATGGACAAGAGTGTACTGGCTACCTGGGGGGAGGGAGAAGGGAGGGGCACAAATAAAACCAGATAGAAGGTGACGGGGGACAATTTGACTTTGGGTGATGGGTATGCAATATAATCAAATGTCAAAATAACCTGGAAATATTTTCTTGGAACATATGTGCCCTGATTTATCAGTGTCACCCCATTAAAATTAATAAAAAAAAAAAGAAATTCAGACTGGAAGGTGGTCTCTTATCACCATAAAGGTTTTGAGGGTAAAGTTCAAACAAAAGATATATTCACCTTTTTAAATGTAAATGAACTGCACCATCAACATAATTTTCTTGTCCTGCTTTTGCAAAACATAAAAATAAATACAATCACGGTTTTTCTTTAACTTCTCAAGAAGAGCTTTGAAAACTCATAATTACAGAAATTACTAAGGAGAAATAACTAATAAATACTGTTGGAAAAGAATACTCAAAGACTTAAGGATTGCTAGGCCAAATAGCTTAGTTTTAGACCATGTCTTGGATGGGTGCTAAAGTTATTACTCACTGATGAAGATAAAGACGAGTTATAAATTAAGAATACTGGAAACAATAGAAAGTATAAAAGCTGACAAGTTATTGACATGCAGGAGGCAACCAAGGCAGGATGTGCCTAAAGTGACATTTTAATGATTTGGCTGCTTGTGTGGTTGTTGAAGTGTATCATTATAGGGAAAATTTGCCCCATGTATCAATCAACATATATAGTCTAGAGTCTATGACACACTAGTCACTGGGTAGGCTAGTGAGAAATATAAACACACTGATGATTTTAAAAAATTTTAGTTTGTTGTGGAGATGTATTCGAATAAAAGATCTCATAAAGGGGATAGATGCAGAGTTCCAATTAAGTCATACAAATAATAAACACCATCTTAGTTCAAAAGAGACAGAGTGAGTCCTAGGTAGATGGAAAATTGGGTCTGCACTGGAGAAACAGAATTTGCCATTAGTCTTAAAAAGTAAATCAGAATGACTCAAAATGGATGAACTAAACTTTTTAGCCTGTAAGGGAGCTTGGAAAACACGGGGTCATCATCTCCAAGTTAACAACCTTATATTTTGGCTGAGATAATGATTTATGGAGTTCATCATTATTTAACAGATAGCACATTTTCAGATGCTTTTATAGTGAAAGTATGTCTCCTTGCTCAATTTATCAATTTATGCACTTAATCCGATCACAGGCTGCCAACTTTAAGGACTTTTACAGATGGAGACAATGTTAGATTTGATTTTTGTACAGAAATTTTTTGATATGTAAGTTTCCCACAGAGACCTGACATGCAGGGAGGCTAACCAGCAATGTGATGACAAGGAAAGCATCCATGATTTGTGGTATTGACCAATTTCTGGGATGTGGATACTTTCACCATGGCCAATTTCAAGCTATTACCTTGAGGTCGCTGAATCCTGACTGGGGAATAGTTAAGCACAATTAACTGCCCTGAGCCCAGCGCAAGCTTGCTCCAGCACACTGCTGCAGTGTATAGACTTTTCTATCCCAGCCAGTGAGACGTGGGCAGAAGTGACATTCGACATTTAGTCTTCCTGTCTCCATTCTATTCCTCACTTGGTCTTCCCATCATTCTTCCTTTCCAGGTAGATGGCTCCGATGACAACATTATAAAAGTCAGAGAGACTTTATCTCAATATGTATCTTGTTAATTTAGGCTGTCAGATGCAGTTTAGTTTGCTATGGAGAACCTCAGTGCTGTGTTGCCTGAGCAGACATGTGGCAGAGATGTGAGGGGCAAAGGAGCCAGGTGTTGGGACCTGCAATGCCAGGCAGATGCCCTGCGGCTTCTCTTAGGAACTCGCTTCTGATTCTGACACCAGCTTGTCACTCCAGGGTTCCTGTTCTGAAAATAGGAAAGTAATTCCAGAGTCCTCCACTGATTTATAATTACAGAACTCTGAAGGCTATGCCAAGGTCACATTATTTATGTGATACTTCCTTGATGGGTCTGGGGAAAACCTTGTCGAGCTGTTCACAAGCCACATGTGCCTGCACCATAGGGAGGTCTCCCAATACTATGCTTGACCAAGTCAGGAATTTCCCCAGAACTATTTGAACCAGAGTAACTAAACAGTGAGTGAGACTCTGTTTGGCCATCAGCCAAGCAAGGTACCAGATAGGTGAGTAGAGTTGGGCAGGGTGGTAGGTATGAGCTGTTTAAATTTTTTACTATCAGCTGGTCATACTCATGTTGTGCAATAATATAAGCTAGGCTCTTCTCACCTTAGAGTGCCTGCATTTTAAAGATGTATCTATCTATAGTGAATGACATTTTGCTGTATTTCAGTTTTGATAAAACATCAGCATATGTGTTGACAAGGCAAAGGTATACTAAATATCTTTATGGATAATCAATCTCAATAAAGCAGGACTACATTTAATTATTGTCATTTAGTGATGACTTTTCTACTTTAATTATTGTTTTATATAATCTAAGCATGATTTAGCTGAATAATAATGAAGCACCATTTATATGCTAAGTAAGAAGATGGGCTTGAACCCTGTATGCTTATATGCTTATGAATTAGTCTCTCAATCAGAATATACAAACACATAACTGATATATATATATATCACATACATACACATACATGCTTTTTAAGAATATTGCATTACTGGGGTATTATACTGTTTTTCAATATGCACAAAATTTGTTTGCAGGTCATTGCAGATACAAGAGACCTAAAAAGCTATGTTGAGTGACACACATTTTTAATACAAATCTGGGTATTATTTAGCCTGTTGGGAGGTCAGAACCCAAGGACCCAATGAATGGTTTATCTCTTAGTTCTGAATTTGACTCTGGGGTGAGAATACTGATTTACATACTTTGTGTATTTATTTAAAGATTTCAAAGGAAAGACATAGTGAACCCTGTTTCTCAATCCGTGGCTAGTGAAGGGGCTTGTAAAGGCCAGAAGTACATTGCCTATCCGGGAACTCAGGCGATGTTTGAAAACATCAGAGACAGGACTGGAGATCCTTTTTCCCACTCCCTGGCAGCTTATTCTGCCTCTTTCACGCCAGTCTCTTCACAGTTGTCACTACTCAGAGTCCCTCTGGGGCATTGTAGTAGGTTGCTTATGGTTTCGTGGTTGGGCCTCATTTCCGACAAGGAAAACAACACCAGGAAACCATAATTTTGAAAACCTTCATTTGTTCTTGCTCATTGAAGACATGTCTGTGTAAAGGATTCTCCAAATCTGTTCACCAGGCATGTTCCCTAAAACTCTGCTTCTCTGTATATTGGGATGACAGAAGCAAAAAGTAAAGCATTGCCTCAGTTCCTAGAGTTGAACTTCAGTGGTAGTAGGATATTTGGGGGAGGCTTCTTCCAAAGACGGTATAACCTGGCAACCTTATGCTCATAAGATGGGGGATGGGGAGAGATGAAATAAGAACTTGTGAAGTCAGGATTCATCATAACAATATATTTTCATTCAGGTTTGTGGATTAAGGATCATAGGGCTAGAATATCTGCTTTAAAATCATGTTTATTTTATGAAGAAAAGATAATGAAGTCTGTCATTTTGCCTCTTATCTGGATAAAATTTTCTAGGGTTGTAGCAATTATTTTTTTTTGTGAGAATCACTGGCAATTCTTAATGAATTCATCCTCTTCTGCTGTGGTTACAATTGGATATACTGCCACCTAAGGCTGAAAGCTGCTTTTGGCTGGGCAAGATTTCGTGGTTTTCTTTACTCCCCAAATGTTTCCAAGTCTTTTGCATTTATTTATTTATTTTCATTTTGGTTTACATAACTATGGTAAGAAAATAGTATTCATCAATGGAAAGATAGCTGACTGGAACAACAGACTTTCATTTCCTGAGGGAACACTTAAGGGTGCTTGAATTGTTCTCAATCTTTAAGGCATGTTTTTACACCATATTTCTGCTTGACTGATTGTGACAGGTGTTACCCAAGCTCTGCCCCTCAGACTGGCTTGATGCTAAGACAGAGGCAGAGAGCAGTCTCATTTGATGAAATAGAAAGGCTATGCATGGGCATTTTTCTTACTGATTTCTCTAGTATGTGATGTTAGTTAAAAAGAAGCTATGGTACGTATATAATATGGAATACTACTCAGTCATAAGAAACGATGACATCGGATCATCTACAACAACATGGATGGACCTTGATAACATTATATTGAGTGAAATAAGTAAATCAGAAAACACTAAGAACTATATGATTTCATGCATAGGTGGGACATAAAAATGAGACTCAGAGACATGAACAAAAGTGTGATGGTTACAGGGGGGGAGCAGAAAGAAGGGGAGGGAGGGGAGAAGCACAAAGAAAACCAGATAGAAGCTTACGGAAGACAATTTGACTTTGGGTGATGAGTATGCCACATAATCAAATGTCAAAATAACTTGGAGATGTTTTCTCTGAACATACGTACCTGATTTATCAATGTCACCCCATTTAAATTAATAAAAAAAATTACAGAGGGCCATGTAAGAAGTCATTATGACCAAACTTTCAATGGATATTTTCCCCTTACAAACAGGATCTGTGATTTGTTCCTTTTGAGGCAAACAGAAATTGAAATCTCTATGGTTCTAAGATATACATAAGCACAGGAATGATGAATATCATATGCCTATAAGGAGTCAACATTCTATAATACATACATGGATGTGTTTGTGTGAGGAGAGATGGGATTTGTCATTGTTATGCTGTAAGTTCTAGTCATTATATACCAAAAGAGGGATTTCTGAGATACTGAATTTTAAGTGTACTGCATTTTCAGTCTCACAACATGATGGAAAAATTCAGAGGATCCACATTATACTGAGTAAAATATGCCAGACACAAGAAGTACGTGCGTAGAAGTTCACATAAAAAATTCTTAAAAATGCAAAGTTAGTCTGGAGTGACAGAAAGCAAATCACAGGTTTAACAGGAGATGGCACAATAGATACCTACAAAGGGGCATGAGGAAACTTTTTTGTTTTTGTCCTATGGTTTGTTTTTTTTATTTATTTTTTTTAATTAACTTTAATGGGGTGACACCAATAAATCAGGGTACATATGTACAATGAAAACATCTCCAGATTATCTTATCATTCAATTGTGTTGCATACCCATCACCCAAAGTCAAATTGTCCTCTGTCACCTTCTATATGGTTTTCCCTGTGCCCCTCCCTTTCTTCCTCTCCCACCCTCCCCTCCCTCTCCCCACCCCGTAACCACCACTCCCTTGTCCATGTCTCATAGTCTCACTTTTATGTCCCACCTATGTATGAAATCATGCTGTTCTCAGGG
Organism: Rhynchonycteris naso; assembly: GCA_037038555.1. NCBI lineage: Eukaryota > Metazoa > Chordata > Mammalia > Chiroptera > Emballonuridae > Rhynchonycteris > Rhynchonycteris naso. Next base: position 147,138,629 of record CM072999.1, on the reverse strand, counting down.
GGTTTTTTTTCTGATTTACTTATTTCACTCCGTATAATGTTATCAAGGTACATTGATTTTGTTATAAATGATCCGATGTCATCATTTCTTATGGCTGAGTAGTATTCCATAGTATATAATCCACTCGTCTTCTGACGGACACTTGAGCTGTTTCCAGATCTTTGCTATTGTGAACAATGTTGCCACGAACATAGGGGCGCATTTCTTCTTTTTGAACAGTGCTTTGGTGTTCTTAGGGTATATTCCTATAAGTGGGATAGCCGGGTCAAAAGGCAATTCGACTTTTAATTTTTTGAGGAATCTCCAAACTGTTTTCCACAGTGGCTGCACCAGTCTGCATTCCCACCAGCAGTACAGAAGGGTTCCCTTTTCTCCACATCCTCTCCAGCACTTATTCTGTGTTGTTTTGCTGATGAGTGCCATTCTGACTGGTGTGAGGTGATATCTCATTGTGGTTTTAATTTGCATTTCTCTAATGATTAGTGATGTTGAGCATTTTTTCATATGTCTTTTGGCCATTTGTATGTCTTCTTTGGATAAATATCTATTCATTTCTTTTGCCCATTTTTGGATTGGATTGTTTGTCTTCTTGGTGTTGAGTTTTATAAGTTCTTTATAAATTTTGGTTATTAAACCCTTATCAGACGTGCTGTCGAATATGTTCTCCCATTGTGTGGTTTGTCTTTTTATTCTGTTCTAATTGTCTTTAGCTATGCAAAAACTTTTTAGTTTGATATAATCCCATTTGTTTATCTTGCCTTTTATTTCATTTGCCCGTGGAGATAAATGGGCAAATATATTGCTGCTACAGATGTTGGAAAGCTTGCTGCCTATGTTTTCTTCTAAGATGCTTAGAGTTTCCCGACTTATGTTTAAGTCTTTTATCCATTTTGAATTTGTTTTTGTGAATGGTGTAAGTTGATGGTCTAGTTTCATTTTTTAAAGGTAGATGTCCAACTTTCCCAACACCATTTGTTAAAGAGGCTGTCTTTACTTCATTGTATGTTCTTTCCTCCTTTGTCAAATATCAGTTGTCCATAATGCTGTGGGTTTATTTCTGAGTTCCTGTTCTGTTCCATTGATCAATGTGCCTGTTCTTATGCCAGTACCAGGCTGTCTTGAGAATAATGGCCGTGTAGTAAACCTTGATATCCGGAAGAGTGATACCTCCTACTTTATTTTTTTCTTTTTAGGATCGCTGAGGCTATTCGTGTTCTTTTTTGGTTCCATATAAATTTTTGGAATATGTATTCTATATCTTTGAAGTATGTCATTCGTTTTTTAAGTGGTATTGCATTGAAATTATAAATTTCTTTGGGTAATATGGACATTTTAATGATGTTTATTCTTCCTAACCATGAGAACGGTATATGCTTCCACTTGTTTGTATCTTCCTTGATTTCTTTTATCAATGTTTTATAATTTTCTGAGTACAAGTCCTTAACCTCCTTGGTTAAATTTACTCCTAGGTACTTTATTTTTTTGGCTGCAATAGTGAAGGGGATTGTTTCCTTAATTTCTTTTGCTGACAGTTCATTGCTGGTGTATAAAAATGCCTCTGATTTCTGAGTATTAATTTTATATCCTTCCACCTTCCTGAATTCATTTATCAGATCCAGTAGTTTTTAGACTGAGACTTTAGGGTTTCTATATACAATATCATATCATCTGCAAATAGTGACAATTTTACTTCTTCTTTTCCCATTTGGATGCCTTTTATTTCTTCTTCTTGTCTGAGTGCTGTGGCTAAGACTTCCAGAACTATGTTGAATAAGAGTGGTGAAAGAGGGCACCCCTGCCTGGTTCCTGATCTTAAGGGGATTGCTTTTAATTTTTGTCCATTTAGAATGATGTTTGCTGTGGGTTTGTCGTAGATGGCCTTTATCATGTTAAGGAATGTTCCCGTATTTCAAATTTACTGAGAGTTTTGAGCATGAATGGGTGCTGGATTTTATCAAATGCCTTTTCTGCATCTATTGAAATTATCATGTGATTTTTGTCCTTCCTTTTGTTTATGTGATGAATCACATTGATTGATTTGCGAATATTGAACCATCCTTGCCTCTCCAGAATAAATCCCACTAGATCATGGTGTATGATTTTTTTCATATATTGCTGGATCCGGTTGGCTAATATTTTGTTGAGAATTTTAGCGTCTAAATTCATCAGGGATATAGGCCTAATAGTTCTTTCTTCGTGTTGACTTTGCCTGGTTTGGGGATCAGAATTATGATGTCCTCATAAAAAGAGTTTGGAAGTCTTCCTTCCACTTGAATTTTTTGAAATAGCTTGAGGAGGATAGGATTTAGTTCTTCTTTGAATTCTTGATAGAATTCACTTATGAAGCCATCAAGCCTAGGATTTTTCCTTTTTGGGAGTTTTTTGATAATTGTTTCGATCTCATCTGTTGTAATTGGTCTGTTTAGGTGTTCTAATTCTTCCAGATTGATTTTGGAAGGTTATATGATTCAAGAAATTTGTCCATTTCACCTAGATTGTCTAAATTTCGGCATAGAGTTCTTCATTGTATTTTCTTATAATGCTTGGTATTTCTGTTGTATCAGTTGTTATTTCTCCACTGTCCTTACTAATTTTATTTATTTGAGACCTCTCTCTTTTTTTCTTGGTGAGTCTAGTTAAAGGTTTTCAATCTTGTTTACCTTTTCAAAGAACCAGCTTCTGGCTTCATTGATTCTTTGTATTGTTTCCTTAGCCTCTATGTCATTTATTTCTGCTCTGATTTTTATTATTTTCTTTTTTCTACTGGTCCTGGGTTTTATTTGTTATTGATTTCTAGTTCTTTCAGCTGCAGGATCAGGTTGCTTATTTGAGCTTTTTCTAGCTTCTTATTATATGGCTGTAGTGCAATGACCTTCCCTCTTAGTACTGCTTTTGATGTGTCCCATAAATTTTGAGTTGATTTATGCTCATTATCATTTGTTTCTAGAAACATTTATTTCTTCTTTGATCTCATTGTTAATCCATTCATTATTTAATATCATGCTATTTAGTTTCCAAGCGTTTGAGTATTTTTCAGTTTTTCTTTTGTGATTAATTTCTAGTTTCATGGCATTGTCATCAGAGAAAATGCTTGATATGATTTCAATCTTAGATTTATTGAGACCATTTTTGTGTCCTAACATGTGTTCTATCCTAGAAAATGTACCATGAGCGCTTGAGAAGAATGTATATTATACTGCTGTAGGGTGAAAAGTTCTGAAGATATCTATTAAATCAAGTTGATCTAGTGTCTCCTTTAAGTCTGCTGTTTCTTTATTAATTTTCTTTCTTGTGGATCTATCCAGTGTTGTTAGTGGGGTATTGAAATCCCCTACTATTATAATATTGCTGTTAATGTCGCCCTTTATGTCCATCAAAATGTGCTTTATGAATGTCGGGGCTCCTATATTTGGTGCGTAGATATTTATAATAGTTCTATCTTCCTGTGGAATTGTTCCCTTTATCATTATGTAGTGTCCTTCTTTATCTCTTTTACAGCCTTTGTTTTAAGGTCCATTTTGTCAGATGTAAGTACTGCTACCCCAGCTTTTTTTTCATTTCCATTTGCATGAAACATTTTTTTCCATCATTTTTCTTTCAGTCTATGTGCATCTTTTTTTTTTTAAGTTTCTTTTTATTTATTCATTTTAGAGAGGAGACATAGAGTAAGAGAGAGAGAGAGAGAGTAAGAGAGAGAGATTGAGAGCAAGGGGGGAGGACCTGGAAGCATCAACTCCGATATGTGCCTTGACCAGACCAGTGCAGGGTTTTGAACCGGCGACCTCAGTGTTCCCAGGTCGACGCTTTATCCACTGCGCCACCACAGGTCAGGCATGCCTCTTTTGTTTTAAGGTGTGTCTCTTGTAGAGAGCATATGTATGGGTCCTGTTTCTTGATCCACGCAGCTACCCTATGTCTTTTGATTGGATCATTTAATCCATTTACATTTAAGGTTATTGTTGATATGTAGTTGTTTATTGCCATTTTGTTTTTTAAAGCTGTATTTTTTTTTTTTTTTTTTTGCTATATACTTTTCTCCCTTTGAACTGTTCACAACAGGCCCCTTAGTATCTCTTGCAGAATTGGTTTGGTTTTATTGAATTCCTTGAGGTTTTCTTTTTCTGAAAAGCTCTTTATTTCTCCTTCAATTTTATATGTTAGCCTTGCTGGATAAAGTAGTCTTGGTTGTAGGTTCTTGTTCTGCATTACTTTGATTATATCTTGCCATTCCTTTCTGGCCTCAAGTGTTTCTGTTGAGAAGTCCGATGTCATCCTTTTGGGGGTTCCTTTGTAGGTGATAGCCTTTTTTTCTCTAGCAGCTTTTAAGATTTTTTTTTATCTATTAGCTTTGGTATTTTAACTATGATGTGTCTTGGTGTAGATTTTTTTGGGTTTCTCTTTAATGGAGTTTTGTGCGCTTCTTGAATGTGTGGAATGTTTTCCAGCCTTAATTTAGGAAAGGTTTCTGCTATGATTTGATTGAACAAAGTTTCCATTTCCTGTCCTCTCTCCTCTTCGTCAGGCACCCTATGATGCGAATGTTGTTTCACTTCATGTTGTCACCGAGCTCCCTTAGAGTTTCCTCACATTTTTTGAGTCTCTTTTCCTTTTTTTTCTCTGCTTCTGTAACTTTGTTTATATTGTCCTCTAACTCGCTTATTCAATCCACAGTGTGATTCATCCTGCTTTTTATTCCTTCCATTGTGGTCTTCAGTTCTGATACTGTATTTGTCATTTCTGTCTGATTCTTTTTTATTATTTCAATTTCATTTTTTATACTTGTTATCTCTTTATTTAGGTGCTCATAGTGACTATCCATTGTTGCTCTAATTTCTTTGAACATCCTAACTATCATTATTCTAAATTCTGATTATGGTAATTTGGTTATATCTGGTTCATTCAGGTCCTTCTCTAGGGATTTCTCTTGATTCATTTGGTTTGCATTCCTCTGCCTGCCCATTTTATCTGTGTATAAGCAAGTTGTGGCCACTGGAGTCCAGTAGGTGTTGCCTTTGTGTTGTCTAGGTGTGTTCTGGCTTCAGGCCTGCCGACCCCTCTGCCGCTGCCTAGGGTGGTTGGGTATGGGCGTTGCCAGCGCCGGCTCACTGCGGCAGTTGCTGTGATTTCTGCCTCTCCTCTGTGGGAGGGGCTGTCACTCAAACCACTAGCCTCAGCATCAAGGGCAGAGGTGAGCACCTTTGCTCAGCTGCGGACCCAGTCTGTTTCTGTAAGGCTTACGCGCAGTACCCGCAGTCAGAGCCTGCTCGCCACAGTTTCGTGGGTTGGGCGGGGCTTTTGACGTGTACTCAGCTGTGAGCCTTTGCCCGTCCAGAATTTAGCCCCGCCCTCGAGGCCAGGGCTCTCCTGTGCAGGGTCACAAACCGCGGTTTATTGGGCCAGGCGTGTTTGCTGGCCTGAGCTCAGCTGCTAGCTTCCGATCATTCTGGACTCTGCCCCGCCCCCACGTTCGGAGCCAGCTCGGGCACTTAGGATGGCAATCTGCGGTTTCTCCGGTCGGGCGGGGCTAGCAGCGTAAACTCAGCTGCGAACTTCCCCTTGTCTCGGGGTCTCCCTCGCCCCCATGTTAGGAGCCTGCTCATGCACACAGGATGGCACACCGGGGTTTCTCTATTCGGGCGGGGTTGGCAGCGTGAGCTCGGCTGTGTGCCCCTCGCTCGTCCCTGGTCTTAGCCCCATCCCCGCGGTCAAGCTGGCTTGCGCAGGGTCGCAGAGCAGATCTCTGCCCATTTTTTTCCCCGCAGGTGGGATTACAGGTGGGCCCCCAGCTAAAGGACTGCTTTCGCGCGTCCCCTCTTCCCCTGCTGGGCTAGACCGAGCTCACACCGGTTGTGCCTATGCCTACGCCGACAGGACCGCGTTTCAGTGTTCTGCCGCTACCATACCCTTCAGCAACCCTCAGAGAGATGGCAGTGCCCTAAGTCTCCACACTGTAGGCTTGGAGCTCCCTCCCTCTTAGCAGCTCTGCTCTAATTGCCACGGGAGAGCTTGTTTGGCTAGTGTCCTGTCTCCCTTTGCTGGTATTGCTAGTTCCAGGGGAAATATTCATTTTCGATTAGAGAAATGACTTAGCCCAGGGGTCAGGGTAGCTGTCCATCAGAGTGTCCCCATGCCTTCAGTCCACTCTCTGTTCCTGCTGCTCTGTTCCTCTCCTCTGTCCCCATTCCCCAGAGCCCCGAGTGTGTGGTTGTGAGACAGGTTTTCTGTGCTTTCCCTTTAAGAAGAATCTTGGGTCTGAGAAAACTATCTCTTTTTCACAAACAGTATCCTCACTTGCTTCACAGCTCAATACTGTCTAAACGCCTCTTCTAGGCTCTGGGACTGCAGGCTGAGGCTTGGTTCCTGGGACCCACGTCCCTCCCTCTCCGCCAAACTCTCCTCCCGCCACGCGGGTCTCTCCGTTCTGCCGTTCGCTCTGGGGAGCTGGGCAGCCCTCTTCGCGTTTTCGCTTTTCCTACCAGTCTCAATGTGGCTTCTGCAGTGTTCCTTGGTTGAAAAGTCCACTTAGTTTAGTTCAAAGTTGGTTTATCCAGATGATGGTTCTTAAAATTGAGTTATATTCCACTTTTGTTCTGGGAGTTGGAAGTTTGTACATCCACCTACTCCATCACCATCTTCCGTCCTCTCGCATGAGGAAACTTTTGGGGTTGATGGATATGATTTATTTCTTGATACTGGTGGTAATTTTGTGGGTTTTTCTATCTGTCAGAACTCATCAAGTTATGTATTTTAAAGAGATGCAGGTCATTAAACAGAAATAAAGCAAAGTTGTTTTCAAAAAATGAGATCTATACCTCATCAGTTAAACACTATATGAAAAGTTACCATAGATTTACCTTGTCTCTAAGAGTATTAAATCATTTGTGCATATAAACAAAAACTTCATATTGCTCCAGTATACTCTTATGAGAAATTGAATTGATACTAATCATGGTATATGCTGCATGTTCAGGATGCAAAGGGCCATTCTGAAGACAATGGAGATTTTCTCTTCTGGGCTTAATAATTTCTACTTTTGCAGGAAAACGAGAGCAGTGCTGATCTTTTGAAAGTTTGTCATATTGACGTACATGACAGGCTGTTGTATTAGGTTTTTATCACTGCATAACAAATTACCACTGACTTATCAGCTTACATGATATTGATTTATTATCTTGCAGTTTCCTTGGGTCTGCAGTTCAAACTTAGCTTTGGCGAGTCCTCTACTTCAGGATCTCACCAGGTTACAAGTGAGATGTTGATCAGAGTTGAGGTGTTATCAGACCTTCGACCAGGGAATGACCTACTCTAAGCTCCTAGGCTGTTGGCAGAATTTTTGTGCCTGTGGATATTGGAATTATTGGAATGTGGTCCCATTTTTTTTTTACTAGCCATTATCCAATGGCCATAGTTTCCTACCATCTGGCCCATTCCATCGGTGGATTAGCACATGGCAGCACACTTCTCCGAAGCCAGCAGAGGTTGTCCTGTCAGTCTGCTAAGACAAGCTTTATAAGCTTACCTAATCATGAGAATGAATACTTCATTATCTTTGCCAAGTGTAAAGGAGTGCTTGAGCCATCAATTTTGCCACTTTCTATTGGCTAGAAGTCCCATTACACTCAGGGAAGTACAGTTTTCTTAAGTCACTTGGATCTCCTTACGCATATATATTCACAGTTGTTTGATAGAGAGCTCCTGAAATTAATGATTCTTTAATAATGTATTTAAATATATAGATATATTATAAGTAAATTTATAAACAGATATTTTACAACAATTTCAGCAATGTGTGATTTGATTTTAAATAACAGGATTTTTAGTAATTTTAAAACTTGATTTAATTTATATTGTTTTGGTTTATAGACAGAAACCTTGGACCATAGCTCTTGTGTCAAATCAGTCATATTTGTACAGGCTGCATCTGGCCATGAAAGAGTTAATGTGTCTCTCTGAAGTTGTCAATTTTCTTCCTCATCAGTCGATAAGGCCTGTAATTTGCAAAATAAATCCTCATTCTTGAATAGTGACTAAATAAAACAAAACTGAGTACTTTAACAATTAGCTATTCAATTATCTTCTGGTTACCTACTGTTCATTAAATCAAAAGCATAATATAAAATAACATAGATCATAATATTGGTTACAGATGTCAGATTTCTCCTTTCTTTTGGAAGAAAAGGTGTTAATGAATTACTCCAGACTGATTTCTGACATAATTACCAGGATTGTACAATATATCATTGCACATTTTTGCCAGCGAATTAGCATCTCTGATTCATAGAGTAGTGGCTTTTCTAATTTCATCATGTAGTAAATACATGTTGGTTAGGTTTTCAAAATAACAGGTGGCTCTCCACCTTCTAGACAGAAAAGAATTTATAGTCCTGTCATTGAATTGGTGAATATTTTAAAGATGACACTAATGATATGTGTGTGGGCTTACAGCAAAATATAACTGCCCCTCTGACAAATTCCTAAATACTGCAAAAGCATCAATAATTTCACCTTGAGAAATATGATTTTTAATTATTTTAGGTCCCTTCTATCTAACATATTCCTTTCATGACAAGTACACAACACTCAGTACGTGATATTCATTTTCTAATACCAAGAAGGCAGCCATAAATGGTGTCAGTAGAGGTTGTTTACAGTGTTCTCTGTGTTTGTGCATACTCATTGGTATCATTGCAGCTAACACTTTAGGCTTGTAGATATTCTCTGAATCTTTATTGGTGACCTTGGAGGCATTTCTGAACTACCCAAAGACTCTCATGATGAGAATGATGCGAAATTACAGTATAACTCACTAAATGTGCATGGACTAATTTGCACAATACTTGACACATAGGAATCATTCAAAAAACAGTGATGATACAATTTCTTAGCAGAATAAACCACTGCTGGCCAGAGTCTGTGTCTTTTTAAGCCTACACCACTCCCCTGGGGCTAGCATCTCAGGGGACAAAATGCAACAAAGTACCTTTCTAATTTCTAAATTTTTATTTACACAACTTTTAAAATTGATTTTAATTTATTGTGTTTACAAAGATTCTAGTGTCACCCTGAATTTATCCCCCCACCCCCGTATTACCCTCAAAATCTCCTTTGCCCTCTCCCAATAGTGCCCTCCCCCCTTCCCTTCAGGTTTATACCCTCCTATCATCCCCTCTCCCTCTGTCCTCTTTTCCTCTAGTCCCTTTGATCTCTCCTCTGTATCAATTCTGTTCCTTAGTTTACATTGTTCCTTGGATTCCTCAAATGAGTGAGGTCATATGATATTTTTCTTTTTCTGCCTTGCTTATTTCACTTAACAAAATAGTTATCCAACTTTCTTCTGTGATCAGGAAGTCATTTGGGCTCACTCTACCCAAGTGAAAGAACCAGTGGGAATTTTTGTTTTTATATTTGTCTTTAAAATTAAGAAATACTGGTTACCAGTGCGAGGGAAGTAAATCGGGGAAAATGTACAGTGATGGAAAATGATTTGACTTCAGGTGATGGGCACACAACACAATCAACAGTTAAAATATTATAAAAAGAAAAAAGTTAGGAAATAGGAGCAAAGGAAGATTAAAGTATTCTTCTAATACAGTGCACTGTTGAAATTGGAATTAAGGGCACCATCTCATGATTTAATTCCGAGCTGTGGTTGTTTTTTTTTTTTTTTTCCTCTTGAACATCTCCTTTATGTAACAGAAGCTTATGGTGTGCTTCTTATGAGTCAAGCATTCTCGTATGTGTTTTATAAATTTTTTTACTCAGTTGACTGTCAAGACAGTCTTAGGGAATAGGGAATAGCAGCCTATTACCCACAGTGGATAGGTAAGAAAACAGAGGCTCAGGGTGGTAAAGTAACTTCCATAGGGACATTTACCTAGTATTTGGCAGAAGCAATCTGACTCTGGAATCTATATTTAACTACTGCCCTATGCTGGCTTTCTTTCCCAGATGTGACTTGTTTCTTTCCTCCAGGTCAAAAGCACATCAAGTAACTCCCAGTCACAGCCCCTTGTGATCACTAGAACTTATATCTCTTTAACATATTGAATCAGTCACCAGGAAAGATACAAATAAAGAATGTGAGCTCCAAGAAGGCAGAGGGTCCTCTTGTTTACTGCATTCTCATATTCTAGAACAGTGCCTCATGCATGGAAGGTGCTTAGCAAAGTACTTTGAATGAATAAATGATCAGATAAATGGATGAATGAATGGATAAGTGCATGAGTTAAATATGCACCTTATTTTATTGTAGCTTTTAGTTTCAGAAGATAGACCATAATTCAGATGAATAAAATGGTTTATGCCTTTTTATTTCTTTCAGATTGTTCAAAAAAGCTTTCTTTGTATAACATTATGCCAATCTGGGTGAAACAGATTTACTCACTTTTAAAATTTATATTAGAAAAACATATGCTAAGATCTAAATTAAACAAACTTTTATCTTCATGGCTCAGTCTCAACCCAGAATTAATTTGGTAGAGCTGAAAATGAATTCTTTCACAGAAATTATTATCTTGCCATATTTTAGCATGACTTTTCCATATGGGTGTCATTTTTATGAGAGGACACTGAGAATTAAGAAGGGGGCGGGGAGATTGTTGCAAGTGCCTTTGTTTTAAATATACCCCTGATTCAGCCAAATTTAAAGAGATCAGAAGCATGCTGTGGTGAATATAAAAGACTTAGTAGACAAGTTTTTATTTTCTTATCATTATGGAAAGTAATGGTATTTTTATACAGTGTGTCCACAAAGGCATGGTGCACTTTTGACTGGTCGACCAGTCAAAGGGCACCATGACTTTACGGACACGCTGTATTTTAAAAACTGCAGACCATTCTTGGTCTCCTTTAAAAAGGAGGCAGAGGTAGATATATTCAATAAAGGAAACTAATATAATCAAGAGGGGCACATGGATTTTCATGTAAAGAACAATATGTGCTAAGTAAAAGGAGGAAGAAATGTCCGTGTGTGTTGATGGAGTGGGTTGTGTTTATGTTCTAAGACTGAAAAGTCAAGGCCTGAGAAATGAATTTTATTAAAGTGTATAAAACTAAGACAGATGTGAAATGTGACCATTGACTTATTCAACAAATCCCAGTATGCTACAGCCCAAGGATCTACTCAGAATTTAAAAGTGGTTCTTTTAACTTCAGTTATAAATATTTTTCATAGCATATAATGAATTCAGAGTGAAAACAGCACAGGAAGATCCCTAATAAGTCATTAAGATACCTTATGAGATTTTTTAACACGCCACCAAAATTCTGCACTTGGTATTGTAAGGGTCACTCAAATGCATATACAGCATAGTGCCTGGCAATGCCTCCATTTAGGAAGACACCTGCCAGTCTCGTTGGTCATCAAGTTAATAAGTATTACTTTCTCTAGATTGGGTTATTATGGAGACAAATGATGATGAAAGTGCCCAGTGACTTATATTTTCTGATTTTAATGGGATAGAAATAGTGAAATGATTTTTAATACAGGGCATGAGAAAGTAAAAGAAGACAAGTAGGCATAATAGATATCCTTAAAAAGAAAAAAGGAAAACAAAACATTAAACGAAAAATAGGCCACATTTCTGAGCCGATATGCATGAAGCAGAAGGTAGATAAAAGCAAGTCTGACATGAAATTCAGAATCATTTATCATACTGCTGATAGAAAAGAGAGACAATCTTGGAGGAGAAAGAAGCTGAAATTATTTACAAGGTGGGTATATAGGTTTGCTGGAATCATAAAATGCCACATAAAGAGGGTGCATAAACTTATGTGGAAGTTCATCCTAGATTTTTATTGATCTGTGATATTCTTACCTGAACCAGCATGATCTGTGATCTGTCAGTTTGTAGAAACACTATTTTAGCTGCCTAGATTTTATGGATTCTTCTGGTTATTTAATCCTTTTCTCTGAGTCATTGGCATGTAAATAGTCCCTTCAGTAAATTTTACTCTGTGTTCTTCTAGCCTTCCCTCAGCTGGTTGGTCTACTCTGTTTCCTCCTCTCCAGAATTATACATTTACAAATAGTGAAGCTTCCCACTCATAATTATTAAATTTTATTGGCCTGGTTATGAATACTTCTCTCTCTCTCTCTCTCTCTTTATCATCTTTAATGGCATTTCTGGTCTCTCTCAGGGAGGCACCTAGAGTAATACCAAGTCATCCAAGCCATGTTCGTGTGCTGTAAAACTATGTCCAATATGTCCAACTCCTTACCTGGGACTCTCCTCGTGCTACCAACAACCTTCATGATTATCCAGGCCCATGCTTTCTGGGAATCCATCATGCCAGCCTCTGCAAAACTGTCTATATTGTCACCTTTAATTTTACTAGCTAGTAGTTGCTATGAAAATTGAAAAATGGAATGAAACAAGAAACTAGTTGGAATCCAATGCATTACCCCTCATGATGAAATACAGAGTGAACACACAAATAGGCTGGCAGCAGGTGATACAAAAGCGTCAGCATGAATCATAAATGCTTGGGATGGAATGGCACTTCCCAGATGGATGGCTGTGGTCTGACTGCTTTGTCTCTCAGGTCTGTGTTCAGAAGTCGGTGCTGTGGTGCGCGTCCCTTTTCAACGCTCCGCAATTAATCTTTTCACACCAGCTGATAGATGTTAGTTATGACCAAGAATCCTAAAACATGATACTGTTTCTTTTTTTCTTCTGATTCTTCACTCAGAATAACATGGTACACTACTAATAGATAAGCATCCCCTATCGCTTGCTGTGACTCAGCTCTTTAAAAACACCAGAACAAAAACAATAGGGTTGACCTATAAACTATAATTAGAGCAACAGGTTCTTCCCCACCTTTTTTTTTCTTTTCTTACAGAGACAGAGAGAGTCAGAGAGAGGAATAGATAGGAACAGACAAACAGGAATGGAGAGAAATGAGAAGCATCAATCATCAGTTTTTCGTTGCAACACCTTAGTTGTTCATTGATTGCTTTCTGACATGTGCCTTGACCGTGGGCCTTCAGCAGACTGAGCAACCCCTTGCTGGAGCCAGCAACCTTGGGTACAAGCTGGTGAGCTTTTGCTCAAACCAGACGAGCCCACACTCAAGCTGGCAACCTCGGGGTCTCGAACCTAGGTCTTCCGCATCCCAGTCCGACACTCTATCCACTGTGCCACTGCCTGGTCGGGCTCTTCCCCTGTTTCGTAAATAAACTATATATTTTTTTATATTGGAGTAATTTTGGATTTACAGCAAAGCTGTAAAGATATTACAGATCTCCTGTATACCAGTTTCCTATATAGTTAATATCTCCCATTACCATGCTGTGTTTGTCAAAACTAAGAAACCAACATTGGTACATTACTGTGAACCAGACTCTAAACATTATTTGGATTTCACCAGCTTTTCATTAATATAATTTTCCTGTCTCAGGCTCCAGTGCAGTGGACTACCTGATTTAGTTGTCACATTTTACTGGTCTTCCTCTTCTGTGACGTTTCTGTCTTTCCTTGTTTTTCTTGATCTTGACTGTCTTGAAGAGTATTGGCCAATTATCATATAGACTGTCTGCCAATCTGTGTTTGTATGAAGCTTTTTTTATACTTTAGATAAGAATTATGGGTTTGGGGAAAGAATACCATGGAGGTCAAGTACTCCCCTTCTTGCCACAAAGTGTCAGGGATATGTGATAGCCACATGAACTCACTGGGAATGATAACCTACACTACTTGGTTAAGTAGCTAACATCTGCCAGGGTTTTACAATGAAATTACTGTTTTTCCTCTCCAAATTCTTTCCTTAGGAAGCAAGGTACTAAATCTAGCCTACTTCGTGCATCCTCACTTCTCTTCTTAATAGCTCTCTGCGATCTGCCCTGATTCTATCACATTCTCTGTTAATTCTCTAATGCATGTCTAGATAGTTGTAGAGCACAATATGGTCGTGGACTGCCGCCTGTGTGGGAGGACCTCCCCCATTGAGAGCACATGTTGACTGTGCTGAGAAAGGTCAACAATAAAACCCTTCCAGTGCCCATCTTACCTGTTCCTCATCTGGACCCAAGAGAATTAGACCCTGGAAGAGGTTATTTACAGGCTTGGATTATGACATAGCTGGGTGACACGTAAAGCAGAAAATGCCCATGTCTAATTCATCTTGATTTTTTGTTTGTTTTACTTTCTAGTCATCCTAAAGTGAATTTAGTTAAATATCGTATTGTCATCTCTTTCCAGACAGAACTCTAGCTGGGAAAAACTAGAGGCCAGAGTTAGTTAACTTTCATAACCATATCTCAATGCATATTACAAAATAGCTTCAGAATCCCAAACTACATATTAGTAATTTAAAAGTGTTTCAGTATGTGTGGCATGAAGCTCTGATCCCTTTACAGGTAATTTTTTTCTCTTGTCAAAATATTTACTTATGAATATAGAACATCATTTACTCTTCGCTTTACATAACCAAAGGTGTGAGAATGTTGGCTTCCTTTTCATTTGAAGGTTAACAATTTTTTTTTTTTTTTTTTGCATTCTTGAAAGTAAAGGTCACAGTACTTTGTATTTTTAAGTCGACATTCATTATAGTGAAATAATTTTTGGTGGAATTAATAACCACTCTGGAGAGGAGATAACAATAGGAATTTTCAAATATATCAAAAAAGACATTGCATATATTGAAAATCTTCCCATGTTTTATAACGCTGCCTTTGTCTCTTTTCTTCAGTTAATTTAATTGATTTGTGACATCTATTTGCATATTAAGAAAGTTAATCCTTTGCAGTATTAAGAATATTGTTTTACTTTGTAATTTTTTATTTTGATCTCATTTATCATACATTGTCATTCAGAAATTCAGGTTTAAATGCAATCATCTTTTTGATATTTTTCTCTGTGGACTTTGTTTTTGTCATAGTCTCAGAACTACATAATATATTTCCCTGTTTTCCTTGAGCAGTTTTCAGGTTTTTTCTTTCTTTCTTTCTTTCTTTAAGATTTGTGTCTGGACACTATATTCTGGACTACTGTTTTGCTCTGACCCTCTTTGCAATAGTGCGGAGAAATTCTAAGCATCTCATCAGGTATCGCACAGGGAGTAAGTGACAGATCTTGTCTTGAATGAAGAAAGCCCTTGACCTTTCAACTGCTTTCAGAGCTGCCTGTTATTTGGTGGAGATTTATAGATATTTTTTAGTGTGGATTTTCATCCTAACAATATTGAGGCTTCCTATGAAAGGACAATCCATGTTTTTGCTTAAAATAGAAAATGCTGATGGTTATCAAGATTGTAAAGGCAGAAGCTGATACCATTTGTTTTTCTCTATATGTTTTAGACCCTGTTTTTAACTAAACTCAAAGCACTTTATGGTTATCATCTGCTATATTTTGTGTCTTTGTGATCGTGTAGAAGGAGAGAAATGTTCATATAATATTTTGGGGAAATATAGAGATAGTAAGCATTATAATAAGGTTATATAATCAATCAGGAATGAGCCTTACATAGAATTCTAGTGTTTTATCCTCCTAATTCCAAACTTGTCAGTGTCATATTATCTTTCAAGCCAGCTATGCCCCCTGAACTGGTTAGTGAGGTTGCCATTCGGTTTTAAATTCTGTCCCAAATTTGGATGAATCAATTTTGGAGGAAAAGGAGAAAAAGAAACAAGTTGAAAAAAGAGGAAAGGAGACAGAAATGAAAGATTTTGTTATTTCCTAACATAATAAAACCTGAGCAATAGTGAGCTTAGAGATTAACCTATCTGCACCCTAGAAGGTTTTTGCCCAGCTACTGAATGAGAGAGAATGTAGTCCATCTCATAATTGCCTCCCATAAAAATACGCCATACATCAGATCCCTTTTTTGATCTGGATGTGCATGTGCATAGAGGAAAAACATACCTTTTGCTTTAGCTAAAAGGGCGACCAGGATTCAAACTTAAAATATTTTCATTTGTTATGATAGGTGAACACCTGTATTCTGTATTTCAGAATTTTACATGCTGTATGTAATATTTTGAATTATTCTATACATTTACCAACTGTAATTCGAATTGATAAGGGTCATTAGTTAAATCAACACAAATAATAATTTAAAAAAATATTAAACAAGATTTAAAAAGAAAAATAAACCCTATCCTTTTGTAGGAATTAATATAGTTAGTTCTATTTAGAGTGACCAAGCAGAATACTGGCATTTGAGGCCCAGCCAGTTTATGATTATATAATATCTTTATTACCTAATCAATCATCTCTGTTAATTATTTTGTTTGCCTGCTTAATGGGTTTGAAATATGAGTGCTAGGTTCAGGCCAATAAGCCTCTTTTATGGTTTACAGCTTCACTCTCATTTTCTTTACTGTAGTACATTAAAAACAGAAAAAAAGATAAGCTTACATGACTGATTACTCTCAACTGTGGTTTCAAGTTCTTCATGTTCATCATCCTACTTCCCATAAATAATAGAATTGGGCTCTCCCTCTCTCTTCCTCTCTTTTTCTCTCTGTTGCTCTCTTTCTCTCTTTGTTTCTCTCTCCCCCTCTCTCCTTCTCCCTCACTTTCTCCCCAGTGTATATAGGCCTAGAAGGACAAACTCAAAACAAAACAGGAATCTAAAGAAGCATCCTCCATACACAGTCTATGCCCCCTGTTGCTGTGCAGTGGCTTCCAGCATTGATATTAAGCTCTACTTGTACAAACATATACAAAGATATATAATTGGAAGAAGTAATAATTTATCTTAGTTTTATATTGTCTTATATTCTTTTTATTTTCCCTTAATCTGTTTTGGTGGCCGTAAAATTCAAGGATCACTATCTAAGGTTTAGAGCCAAGGGCATTGCACATGATGCTTAATAAAGTTCTGTGCCCTTCCTATGTACCCCTGGCAGGAGGTGGCTCCTCACACTCCCAGTTGTCCTCCTGTGTGTCAGAAACAGCGTTTAGTCAACTTGTCATTCTGAAACCCTGATTCTCAAAGATATTTCAGAACACTGAAACTGGCATACCCTAGCAATAGGCATTCCCACAGCTACACGTCCTGTAACCTTAAATACATGAATTTACATTTTATTTTAAATACCATGGACAGAGTTGGAAATTTGCAATTAGTAGAACTCACTGAACTGTCAAATTTAATTGGAACTTTTTTTTTTCTGCTAGGGATCCCCAAATTGTATAAGTGGTTCTAAAGAGGATCTACATTACTAAAGAGAGTGGCTTATACCTTTAGTTCTTCTACTTAGTTTATATTATCTTCAACTTACCTTTATTTGAGTTCCTTATTTGAGAAATTCAGTTACTTAACAACAACAACAACAAATTAGACTTTCTAGCACTGATTTGATTACTTTTTATAGCAACACAGCTTTGTCAGCTGTTTTGCTTTGGTAGTGTCTTATTACCGAAGAAAATTGCAGAGATGCACTGCTACTTTAAGCCTGCCATGCTGATCTGTATCAGTCATGCACGTGCTCTTTAGATGTTCCTCACTGCCATGGAAGAGGGTTGCATGGCAGCCCGGGACAAAGCACCATATGGCTGGGGGCGAGGTGAGTGATGATAAAGGCACATGATGGATGGGAGGAGAGATGTCACAGCTTGTCTGTCTTTCTCCCTAGAGGAAGCTCTGGTGACAGGGGAATGATTGAAATGGCATGTCTGGAGTCTCTGGGCATGGAGAACGGATAAAGAATGACTAGGAATTCAAAGACGTAAACTCAAGGGAAATGATGAAAACAAAGGGGTCTAGGGTTTGGGTAGAAGCATAGTCATCCAGCAGCGGCTGCAAGACTCCAAGAAGAGACATTGATGGGAGAGGTGATGAAAGGGGGCGTCACAAAGCCTTGGAATAGTGACAGATGGAAAGGGTACAATGGTTAGGAAGAAAAGACAGAGAAAAGAAAGAGACCTGAAATCAAGTAAATTCTTATAGGAGCAGACGTGTGGGATGATGAAAAGGGCAAACGGAGGGCGACATTTTCTCTACCACCTGATAAAGGAAACAAGGGCCAAGCTTAAAGGAAGCATCTTTGTTCCCAAATTCTTTCCAAAGCCTTTCCAGTAGGTCTTCTGGGTTTCCAGCCGGGCATCATGACACTCACTGGTCCTGCAAAGACAGACTCTGCTATCTGGATCTGAAGATAGATAATAATAACAACCACTTATTGAATATAAATCATATGCTAGTTACTGTTTGAATCCCTTAAAATATATTTCTTATCATCCCTTAACCTTGCATGTGAAATATTGTAGATCAGTTTTTAATGGAGAAAGTAGGCTCAGAGAAGCTAAATAACTCTCCAAGTCACTTAGTCTCAAAGTGTCAAAGAAGGTATCCAACATCCAACATCCCCTCTATTTAATTGCTGTTTTTTTAGTCAAATCCATCTGTTTACATAAATGAGGGACTAGACACTTACTTCCCCAAGCTGCCTGTGGTTCTTGTTTCATCTTAGATAAGCTCTTTAAGAGGTACTTTCCTAGGTAAAGGAAAAGAAAATAAAGAAATCACTAAAGACATACACTGTATGCTGTCATATACATGCAATGTACAGATTTGAATATAAAAGCATTTCTACACACACACACACACACACACACACACACACACACATATTGATTGACCAGTTTACCAGATTTTTTTCATTCTGTCTTTTGAAAAGACTTTATAATCTGAAGGATATACATGCCTCTGCTGATATGATAATATAGCCCAGAATGTGTTTTTTATTTTATCCCTGTGTATGGCCATAGGTAACCTTCCTAGCATATAACTTTGGCCAGGTTTTCCTTATACACTCAGGTCAACCCACACCAGCATTTCTGGCTTTCTTTCTTAAAATTTTCTCAATAAAAGCTTCATTTCTCTAGGAACTATTCCCATCTAAACACAGCTTCTACATTGTTTAGTTAGTGCATGGTTGGATTTCCGGGACATTTTTCCTTCTTTATTTGATCAAAAATGAAATATTTACACCCTAAACCTACACTCCCCTGTGGAACTTTCCTCTGAGTTTAGATTTGAAATCTACATGTAATTCATTAGCATAGTAATAATTATTAGCACAACAAGCTTGCAATAATAGCTCTGACCCTTCCCCATACATATTCTCAAATACCAATTTCAGAGAGTACTGACAGGGAATTTTCTAGTCCATATCTAATTATTATAATTCACAAACTTGCAAAGGCTTTCATCTTGCTAACACTGCAAGAACTCATTGGCTGCCTGGGATGTGACTAAATACAGTGTGTTAGGTTTGGGGGTGAGAGTATTCAATGGATTAGACTTGGTTCCTCCTTTTACAGAGCATATACCGTATTTCCCCATGTATAAGATGCACCCTTTTCTGAAAAATTTGGGGTCTAAAAACTGGGTGCGTCTTATACAATAAGATACATTTTTTTCTTTGCATTTCCTGCTTTTTCGCACTTGTTTTTGTGCTCATTGTTGAAGACTTTGATTCATCATCAAACATAGATGAGGACAGGCGAATAGATGAAAGTTTTGACAGTGATGAGAAGTTGTATGAATTTTATGATGAATAAAACTTGAGTTCAGTATCTTTATGTAATACATTTCTTTTTCAAATTTGAGGTCCCAAAATTAAGGTGTGTTTTATACATGAGGAAATAGGATAATTTGGTACAGGGTGCCCCAAAGTGACTAGATCATTGCAGTGCAAGACAGTAAATTTCCTGATGGGACATTTACCTTGGTCCTGTGAAATCCCGGGAATGGAGGGACATAAGCCAGAGTGGGGATCAGGAAGTTGACAGCTAAACTGAAATCTGAAGGTGAGGGCAGCAGTGTGGTTGGAGGTCCAGCTCATGTTGTAGCACTTGGTGTAACAGAGGTGAAAGTGTAAGGTCTTCATGGGACTCAGTGAGTCAGTATGGAGAGTTGAACAGGAGCAAGGAAACAAGTGTTCAGCAAAAGCCTTTGGAAACTCATTAAACCCAGCTCACCACCTTCAGAGACCTTCAACTGATTTTTCTTAGGCTACCCAGATCAGAACAGCTGGGGAAGCAGAGCTGGAATAGAGGAGCAATGTTGGAGGTGGGAGGACACAGGTCCTTGAGGGCAATGCAGGGGCATTAAGAATTATAAGAGCTAGCTTCCTTCCCCAGAATTTGGAAACAGATTAAAATAGACTGTCTCACAGTGCCTTGCATGTAGTAACCCCTCCACAAACATTGAATGGATTCATGATTGAATATATAAATTGATTTTACCAAAGAAAATTTATACCCGTTTAATTCAATTTCATAGCATGAGTATTATTATGAGTTAGAAAATGATAAATAGGTTTCTAGGAACAAAATAGAAATAGCTTAGTAAAAAAGTTGGTTTCTAAACAACTACCCTACCAAAAATTTAGAATGAAACTCATTTATAAGTAAGAGACTATCTCAAAAGTTGCAATTGTCTAACAATTTAGTTCCCTATTCTCTCAGGGTAGGATACATGGTTTAAAAATAAATAATTCAACCCTAGTCTGTGGCTCAGTGGTAGAGCATCAGCCCAGCGTATAAATATCTCAGGTTTTATTGCTGGTCAGGGCACACAGGAGAAGCTACCATCCGCTTCTCCCCCACCCCCCGACTTCTCCTTCTGCAGCCATGGCTCAATTAGTTGGAGTACATCAGCCCTGGGCACGGAGGATGACTCTGTGGAGCCTCTGCCTCAGGCAATAAAAATAGCTCTGTTGGGCACATGATTTGGGTTTGCAATTGCCCCGTGTCAGCCATATGTGACCAGCATATTTAATAAATCTCTTCCTTTAATAAAACTCTTCAAAACTCATCTGGCATTGGTGTCTCTACATGAACCCACGGAATTGAGCACAAACTCTGTAAAAATCCAACCCTTAATCCAATCTACAAACAAGAAAGTCTCTGATACAAAGTCACCCATCTGAGGCATAATGGGATTCCTCAGGAGAGTGCACCACCCCACATCATCCAATCAGTCAAGGGTGTGGGGAAAAGCTTACTCTTAAAACTAAGCCATAGGGGCTGGCGGCTCCAGGGACTGAAGTAGAGTGGAGCACGCCTGCCCGGCTGCCAGTAACCTCCTCCCCTCTGTGCGTGCCTGGGGTTGGCGTGGGCATTGGGGAAGCGGGGACAGAGAGTCAGAGAGAGGGATAGACAGACAGGAATGGAGAGAGGACTTTTGAATAAAAATCCAAAGAGGTTTGCTGCCAAAGAGGTTTGCCTGCCTTTTAAAATGTTACGTGGAGGAGCAAGATGACGACAGAGTAGGCGAACGTACCAACTTCCAACTCCCAGAACCAAAGTGGATTATAACTCAATTTTAAGAACCATCATCTGGATAAACCAACTTTGAACTAAACTAAGTGGACTCTTCAACCAAGGAACACAGAAGAAGCCACATTGAGACTGCTAGGAATAGCGAAAACACGAAGAGAGCTGCCCAGCTCCCTGGAGCAAACGGAAGCCCGGAAAGACCCGCGTGGCAGTAGGAGAGTTTGGCAGAGAGGGAGGGACCTGGGTCCCAGGAACCAAGCCCCAGCCTACAGTCCCAGAGCCTAGAAGAGGCGTTTGGACAGTATCGAGCTGTGAAACAAGTGAGGGAGCTCCCAGGCCTACAGTGTGGAGTGTTAGGGCCCTTCCTACTCTGCTGAGGGTTGCTGAAGGGTATGGTAGCGGCAGGACACTGAAACGCGGTTCTGTCCGCGTGGGCGGGCGGAGGCCAAGACGGTGTGAGCTTAGTCTAGCCCAGCAGAGGCGGAGGGGACACGTGAAAGTGGTCCGAAATCTGTGGACCGCCTGTAATCCCACCTGCGGGGACAAAGTGGGAGGCCAGGAATGGGCAGAGATCTGCTCTGCGACCATGCGCAAGCCAGCCCTGACCGCGGGAACAGAGCTAGAACCAGGAAGGGGTGAGGGCTTGCGGCTGAGCTCACGCTACCAGCCCCGCCCGGCTGGAGAAACCGTGGTTTGCCATTCTAGGTGCATGAGCGGACTCCGAACGCGGGTACAGGGTAGAGTCTTGGATGAGTGGAAGCTCGCAGCTGAGCGGAAGCCAGCAAACTCGCCCGGCCCAATAAACCGTGGTTTGTGACCCTGCGCAGAAGGGCCCTACCCTCAAGGGTGGGGCTAAAGCTCCGGATGGGCAAAGGCTCACAGCTGAGAGCACGTCAAAAGCCCCGCCCAACCAGCGAAACTGTGACGAGCAGGCTCTGACTGCGGGTACTGCGCGGAAGTGCGGAAACAGGCTGGGTCCGCAGCTGAGCAAAGATGCTAACCTCTACCCTTGGTGCTGAGGCTTGTGGCTTGAGTGACAGTCCCTCCCGCAGAGAAGAGGCAGAAATCATAGCAAAAGCTGCAGTGGGCTGGCGCTGGCAATGCCCATACCCAACCGCCCTAGGCAGCAGCAGAGGGAGTGGCAGGCCTGAAGACAAACCACACCTGGACAAAACAAAGGCAACACCTACTGGACTCCAATGGCCACAAATTGGTTATACACAGACAAAATGGGCAGGCAGAGGAATGCAAACCAAATGAATCAAGAGAAATCCCCAGAGAAGGACCTGAATGAACCAGATATAACCAAATTACCAGAAGCAGAATTTAGAATGATAGTTAGGATGTTCAAAGAAATTAGAGCAACAATCGATAGTCATTATAAACACCTAAATAAAGAGATAACAGGTATAAAAAACGAAATTAAAATAAAAAAAAGAATCAGACAGAAATGACAAATACAGTATCAGATCTAAAGACCACAATGGAAGAAATTAAAAGCAGGATGAATCAGGCGGAGATTATTATCAGAGAGTTAGAGGACACAATAAACAAATGCACAGAATCAGAGAAGAAAAAAAAAAAAGAGACTCAAAAAATGTGAGGAAACTCTAAGGGAGCTCGGTGACAACCTAAAGAGAAACAACATTCGCATCATAGGGGTGCTGAAGAAGAGGAGAGAGGACAGAAAATGGAAACTTTGTTCAATCAAAACATAGCAGAAAACTTCCCTAAATTAAGGCTGGGAAACACTCCACATATTCAAGAAGCACACAGAACTCCATTAAAGAGAAACCCAAAAAGATCTACACCAAGACACACCATAGTTAAAATACCAAAGCTAATGGATAAAGAAAAAACTTTTAAAAGCTGCTAGGGAAAAAAAAGGCTATCACCTACAAAGGAGCACCCAAAAGGATGACATTGGACTTCTCAACAGAAACACTTGAGGCCAGAAGGGAATGGCAAGATATATTCAAAGTAATGCAGAACAAGAACCTACAACCAAGATTACTCTATCCAACAAGGCTAACATTTAAAATTGAAGAAGAAATAAAGAGCTTCCCAGAAAAAGAAAACCTCAAGGAATTCATTAAAACCAAACCAATACTGCAAGAGATACTAAGGGGCCTGTTGTGAACAGTTTAAAGGGAGGAATGAATATAGCAAAAGAAGAATACAGCTTTAAAGACTAAAATGGCAATAAACAACTACATATCAATAATAACCTTAAATGTAAATGCATTAAGTGATCCAATCAAAAGACATAGGGTAGCTGCATGGATAAAGAAACAGGACACATACATATGCTATCTACAAGAGACACACCTTAAAACAAAAGATGCTCATAGACTGAAGGTAAAAGGATGGAAAAAAATATTTCATGCAAATGGAAATGAAAAAAAAGCAGGGGTAGCAATACCTATATCAGACAAAATGGACTTTAAAACAAAGGCTGTAGTAAGAGATAAAGAAGGACACTACATAATGATAAAGGGAACAATTCAACAGGAAGATATAACTATTATAAATATCTATGCACCAAATATAGGAGCCCCGACATACATAAAGCAGACTTTGATGGATATAAAGGGCGAGATTAATAGCAATACTATAATTGTAGGGGATTTCAATACCCCTCTAACAACACTGGATAGATCCTCAAGAAAGAAAATTAATAAAGAAACAGCAGACTTAAAGGATACACTAAATCAACTTGATTTAATATATATCTTCAGAACTTTTCACCCTAAAGCAGTAGAATATACATTCTTCTCAAGCGCTCATGGTACGTTTTCTAGAATAGAACACATGTTAGGACACAAAAATGGTCTCAATAAATTTAAGAACATTGAAATCATATCAAGCATTTTCTCTGACCACAATGTCATGAAACTAGAAATTAACAACAAAAGAAAAACAGAAAAAAAATCAAAAATTTGGAAACTAAATAGCATGATATTAAATAATGAATGGATTAACAATGAGATCAAAGAAGAAATAAAACTGTTTCTAGAAACCAGTGATAATGAGCATACATCAACTCAAAATTTACGGGACACAGCAAAAGCAGTTCTGAGAGGGAATTTCATTGCACTACAGGCATATCATAAGAAGCTAGAAAAAGCTCAAATAAGCAACCTGACCCTGCATCTAAAAGAACTAGAAAAACAACAGCAAATAAAACCTAGTACAAGTAGAAGGAAGGAAATAATAAAGATCAGAGCAGAAATAAATGACATAGAGGATAAGAAAAGAATACAGAGGATCAATGAAACCAGAAGCTGGTTCTTTTAAAAGGTAAACAAGATTGATGGACCTTTAACTAGATTCTCCAAGAAAAAAAGAGAGAGGTCTCAAATAAATAAAATTAGAAAGGACAGTGGAGAAATAACAACTGATACAACAGAAATACAAAGCATTGTAAGAAAATACTATGAAGAACTCTATGCCAAAATTTAGACAATCTAGGTGAAATGGACAAATTTCTTGAATCATATAAACTTCCAAAAATCAATCTGGAAGAATCAGAACACCTAAACAAACTAATTACAACAAAGGAGATCGAAACAGTTAACAAAAAGCTCCCAAAAAAGAAAAGTCCTGGGCCTGATGGCTTCACAAGTGAATTCTATCAAGAATTTAAAGAAGAACTAAATCTTATCCTCCTCAAGCTATTTCAAAAAATTCAAGAGAAAGGAAGACTTCCAAACTCCTTTTATGAGGCGAGCATAATTCTGATCCCAAAACCGGGCAAAGAAAACACAAAGAAAGAAAATTATAGGTCTATATTTCTGATGAATTTAGACGCTAAAATTCTCAACAAAATATTAGCCAACCGGATCCAGCAATATATGAAAAAAATCATACACCATGATCAAGTGGGATTTATTCTGGAGAGGCAAGGCTGGTTCAATATTCGCAAATCAATCACTGTGATTCATCACATAAACAAAAGGAAGGACAAAAATCACATGATAATTTCAATAGATGCAGAAAAGGCATTGGATAAAATCCAGCACCCATTCATGCTCAAAACTCTCAGTAAAGTGGGAATACAGAGAACATTCCTTAACATGATAAAGGCCATCTATGACAAACCCACAGCAAACATCATACTAAATGGACAAAAATTAAAAGCAATCTTCTTAAGATCAGGAACCAGACAGGGATGCCCCCTTTCACCACTCTTATTTTACATAGTTCTGGAAGTCCTAGCTATAGCAATCAGACAAGAAGAAGAAATAAAAGGCATCCAAATTGGAAAAGAAGAAGTAAAACTGTCATTATTAGCAGATGATATGATATTGTATATAGAAAACCCTAAAGTCTCAGTCTAAAAACTACTGGACCTGATAAATGAATTTAGCAAGGTGGCAGGATATAAAATTAATACTCAGAAATCAGAGGCATTTCTATATACCCACAATGAACTGTCAGCAAAAGAAATTAAGGAAACAATCCCGTTTACTATTGCAGCCAAATAAATAAAGTACCTAGGAGTAAATTTAACCAAGGAGGTTAAAGACTTATACTCAAAAAATTATAAAACATTGATAAAAGAAATCAGAGAAGATACAAACAAGTGGAAGCATATACCGTGCTCATGGCTAGGAAGAATAAACATCATTAAAATGTCTATATTACCCAAAGCAATTTATAAATTCAATGCAATACCAATTAAAATACCAATGACATACTTCAAAGATATAGAACACATATTCCAAAAATTTATATGGAACCAAAAAAGAACACGAATAGCCTCAGCAATCTTAAAAAGACAAAATAAAGCAGGAGGTATCACTCTTCCAGATATCAAGGTTTACTACAAGGCCATTATACTTAAGACAGCCTGGTACTGGCATAAGAACAGGCACATAGAGCAATGGAACAGAACAGAGGACCAAGAAATAAACCCACAGCTTTATGGACAACTGATATTTGACAAAGGAGGAAAGAACAATCAATGAAGTAAAGACAGCCTCTTTAACAAATGGTGTTGGGAAAATTGGACATCTACCTGCAAAAAAATGAAACTAGACCATCAACTTACACCATTCACAAAAACAAACTCAAAATGGATAAAAGACTTAAACGTAAGCTGTGAAACCATAAGCATCTTAGAAGAAAACATAGGCAGCATGCTCTCCGACATCTGTAGCAGCAATATATTTGCCGATTTATCTCCATGGGCAAATGAAATAGAAGGCAATATAAACAAATGGGACTATATCAAACTAAAAAGTTTTTGCATAGCTAAAGACAATAAGAACAGAATAAAAAGACAAACCACACAATGGGAGAACATATTCGACAGCACATCTGATAAGGGGTTATTAACCAAAATTTATAAAGAACTTATAAAACTCAACACCAGGAAGACAAACAATCCAATCAAAAAACGGGCAAAGGAAATGAATAGAAATTTCTCCAAAGAGGACATACAGATGGCCAATAGGCATATGAAAAAATGCTCAACATCACTAATCATTAGAGAAATGCAAATTAAAACCACAATGAGATATCACCTCACACCAGAATGGCACTCATCAGAATGGCACTCATCAGCAAAACAACACAGAATAAGTGCTGGAGAGGATGTGGAGAAAAGGGAACCCTTCTGCACTGCTGGTGGGAATGCAGACTGGTGCAGCCACTATGGAGAACAGTTTGGAGATTCCTCAAAAAATTAAAAATCGAACTGCCTTTTGACCCAGCTATTCTACTTATAGGAATATACCCTAAGAACACCAAAGCACTGTTTGAAAAGAAGTAATGCGCCCCCATGTTCGTGGCAGCATTGTTCACAATAGCGAAGATCTGGAAACAGCGCAAGTGTCCGTCAGAAGACAAGTGGATTAAAAAGCTTTGGTACATACATACTATGGAATACTACTCAGCCATTAGAAATGATGACATCGGATCATTTATAACAATATGGATGGACCTTGATAACATTATACGAAGTGAAATAAGTAAATCAGAAAAAAAGAAAAACTGAGAACAGCATGATTTCATACACAGGTGGGACATAAAAGTGAGACTATGAGACACGGACAAGAGAGTGGTGGTTACGGGGTGGGGGTAGGGAGGGAAGGGTGGGATAGGGAGGAGGGGAGGGGTACATGGAAAACCAGATAGAAGATGACAGAGGACAATTTGACTTTTGGTGATGGGTATGCAACACAACTGAATGATAAGATAACCTGGAGATGTTTTCATTGTACATATGTACCCTGATTTATTGGTGTCACCCCATTAAAATTAATAATAAAAATAAAAAAAAAATAGGTCTGTGGAGAGCCGTGTCCCAAATGGGCAGAGCATAGGCCTCAGATAGGAATTGCCAGGTGGATCTGGTCAGGGTGCATGTGAGAGTCTCCCTCCCTCTTTTCACCTGAAAAAAGAAAAAGAACAACAACAACAAAGAAAAGAATAAATAAATAAGTAAATAGGTCTGAGTGCGACACAGGGGCAGGATGAATTGTAAGAGCTAGCTTTCTTCCCCAGAATTTGGAAATAATTTAATAAATAAATAATTCTTCAAGCATAACATTATGAGTTTGTTAGATACTAATTCAATACATTATTTTAAGATTATGATTCAATGAGATATTGTGGAGTTTATTTACATCTATCTCATATTGATTTTAAATGAGATATAGTTTCAAATCACTATTTTTTAAAAATTAAAAATGAAATTTTTTTTCTTTTACTAAGGTCCTTAATACACCAGCTCAAAAGCCATGATCCTTTGAATTTTGAATATAATGTAAATCTTTATAAAAAGATATTATTATTTGTTATTTTTCAACCCAATACAGCCAAGCTTCTTTTTGGTAAGGTAGTAAAAGTAATTTTTAAATGATAAAAACTTTATAATTTAAATTATATCTACTTCTCTATTAGACCATTACAAGCTAGGGTTTGATGACAAGGGAACACCAACAAGAAAAACATCCCCAAAGGAAAATAAACAGATGCTTGCTCTTAGGGCAATTAGATGTTTCTATTATTTCACTGATGTTTATATTTTATTTTAATTAATTTATATTTTATTTTAATTAAACCTTCAAGATAATAATGGGATGCAGCAAATAAAGCATCTAGTTGATCTTGTGGCTACATTTATAGTATTTTAATTAAGACAGAGTGACAGGGTAAAAATATACCTATTGGTTGTTTGATGTTTAATGCAAATTAAATATTTTTGTGATTTTATGAATACCTCTTATCATCCTCTATATGCCTCTTACGAGTGTAGGTTGGGCACTGTTAAAAAGCACAGGGGAAAATTATTGTCCAGAAACACTCTATAGTAAAAATATGGCAGAAAAGAAAAAGTCTCTGGTATCTGAAGAGAATATGGCTTTATAGAAAAATTAACCCAATAATCTAATTGTTAACAAAACTATTGCAATGGCATCACTAAAATGTTGTATTAGTTTTCAGTTTCAAAATTTATCTATTATTTGCATTTATATTATTTTTAGAAATCACCTACTTTTCTGGATTTTGCTATGATACAATGTTTTAAATAGAAGTTCTTAAAAAAATAAAAAGACTATGTTATAGTCTGGCAAATTTGCCTCTTCTTCTCCATGACAACAGATAAAGAAGCTGTAACCATGGCAACAGTAATGGGCTAGACAGATTAGGGCCAGACTGGAGATTAGGCCTCCAAAAGCAAAGAAAAGAAGTCCTGATTGGTTCCTTATTGAGACCTTCTGTGAAGACAAGTTACTGTTGAGAGAAAGCAGGGAGGATTAGTAAGAACAAAATTAATTTCCCTATATAAAGTGAGAAGCCATTCCTTTGTTAAAAATGTGTCCCATCCATTTCATAGAATGACTGTTTAAATTGAAGTAAAGAGTCTGTTATTAATTCTATTGAGCTTTATCTGGCCATGTGGGTGCAGACCAGCTCTGTGAGAGGACACTCTAGAGCCTAGAGGAAAGAACTTCATTGTGAGGATGCCCATTGCTCTCTGGGGGTTCGGGGGAAGCCCCCCAAGGGGGTGGAAAACCAGCTCATGTTAGATGTGATACCATCTATAAATGACGTGCTTTGAGGCAGAAGGGACTTGAACATTTCACTCCTGTTCTCTTACAATTTATTTTCTAACTTTTTGAAAATTCTCCAAAGATTTTATAATGTCATCATGGATCACCTTTTGTGTTTGTTTAAAAAACAATCTTTTGTAAAAAAAATGAAAAAAAAAGGAAAGAAAATCCAGTAAAAATCCTATTTTCTTGAAACTGATAAAATGTATACGTTACATGTTACATTTTCGGGAAATGTATTATGATTTTACACTGGTGCATTGCTTAGCGGGGTATTTGTTAATTTTTTAAACTTATACACGTAGGAATGTTTGGTCAAATGCTATGAATAAATTTCATTTTAGAGAATTTTGCCGAATGGGCTTCTGAAAGGGCTGTGCTCTTACAAGCTCAGCTAAGGGCAGACGAAGTGCAGCTCTGTGACCAGCATTCTCTAACGTCTCGCTACACTGACGTATTTTTTTAATAGACTTTATTCAGAAAAGCATTTTTAGATTTGGTTTAATGCACATTTCTTTTGTCAGGTTGAACCCTCTTAAAAAAGATCCTTCTTTATTTTGGTGGTCTTCAGACATTTCTTTTATATTACAGATATTAACTCGTGTCTGTTAGATACATATTTTGCAATTACTTAGCTTCAGTCTTGCCAAAAGACAGCACCAACGTCAGGAGGAAGGCAGGAGGTCAGTGGAGAGCTGGGCCCCTCAGAGTGGGGGCAGCTGGTGCCCCAGCCTCTGGGAATGCTCATGGCTCAGATGCAGAGTCTGCTAGAGTGCCACGTGCCTCCGCGGAAACTGCAGAAGACATTGGCCTTGTCTGCTACCCTCCACTCTCCTCTGTGTCTGGGAAGGCTGACATGGGATAGATGCTCTGTGAATAGCTGCTGAATGAGTAAAGCCAATGAATGCTGCTCACTGTGAACACCTGTTAGCTACTGCCCAAAGGTGGTAGTTTTGTGGTAATAGGAACACACTGAGCTGTTATGCAGGAAGGTGAGCACCCTTGGATTCACCCTCCATGAACAGAAGAAGACCATGGTACTCACTTCCCCCTAGGATGGAGCATACAGGGGCTCCTGCAGCACTGACTCCCAGCGGCCACAGGACGTTGCCCTTCAGTTTCCCTAGGTGACAACTGCCAGATCACTCATGGTTTGTAGCCTAGACTCCCTGCTGTCTCACTTTCCGATTCCCCAATGGTGTTTCCTGGGATCACCTTCCAATCAATGGCGTTTGCACATAAATCCTTTCCTAATGCCCCTCTTTGAGGAGGAAGCCAAACCAAGAAAAGTGACCAACTTTAACCAGGCCGGCAGGCAGATTGAGAAGTGTGGTGTTTCCCTCGGGTGAGGAGGAGACCTGGAGGTTAGTAAAGAGCACTGATATGACCAGAGGGGTCTTTCACAAGCTTCTCCTGGCTCCTCTACAGAGAACACATGGGATGGGCTGAGTGGAAGGGAAAGCAGAGGAGCTGGAAGAGAGTATGATGTTTCTGGTGAGAGAATGATGGGTGAATATGTGTGAGCATGGAGATAAAGTCGAGTTGATTTGCCATCTACCAAGGAGGGAGAACCCTAGAAGGGGTGAGTAAGAGAGAGTCAGAAATACGGGACACAGTTCTGGTTTCCAGGCTGTTGAGTTGAGAGAACAGTGTGAACACAACCAAGTAATGCAGCTCTGGAGGAGAAACAGGCAGTGGGGCAGGGGGAGAGTATAAATTCACTTCAGGGTGCTAGTTTGAGCTGCCTACGGTATAGGCAAGTCAAGGTTTTAGTCAGGAGCCTTGTTCTCGCCCATACTTAGGAGAGGGATGTTACATGTCCAGGCATCAATCGTTCACCCTCCCCTCACTACTCTGCCACAAAGGTTGACTACCTTGTTGACAGTCTTTCATTTATTTCAAATACTGTGCTGATCAAGAAAGCCAGGGGAAATTCTTATCTATAAAGAAGTCAGCTAAGAATCTACAAAACCAGAAATAACTTTGAAAGCTTTCTGAAGTCCTTTAAAACTTATTTCTTTGTATAACTGGTATGTATTAGAAATTGTTAATGTGTCTGGGACCGCTGGGAAATAGAATAGTTCCCTCCCCCCGAAAGGACTTTCTAACAGGAGTTTAGCTGGCAGCAGCCAGCCCATTGAGAGAGTGAATGCAAGAGAGGAGACCACCTCTTATAAAAACTGGAAAAAATGGCTTACAAAAACCAGTTTGCAGATTAAATGTAGGCAAATGGATTCTTGTGATTCAAGGCTAGAAATCATCTGTCAAGATGAAATACATGTTCCCTAGACTTGGGGACTTGAATACTTAAGAAGAAAACAGAGCTATCTAGCAAAGATGAATTATGAATCCACGCACATACATTTAATAGAAAATTTCTATTACATATTAGAAATGCCCCCCATATGTTTGAAAAGCTAGTTTTGCAATGGCAGATGATTGAGTTATTGCTGTAAATAATAATTTTTCTAGAAATGTAATGATACTCTACAAGCAAGGTGCAATTGCATATCTTGATGTCTTTCAGATTGTGTTCTGTTATTGGTCTTACTAGCAGGTAGTCCATGAGAACTGTTTCTACTTTTGGTTAGCTTCTATCAATTTTAATTTGCTTCTCTAAATTTTCTGTGGTTTTAGAAAATGCATAAGAAAGCTCCTTCAAATTATATTGAAAACAGTGTAAATAGGCTCTGATTACAATAAGATTTTGTAACAACTACTTGGTTTCCTGAGACATTTATCAATATGTGTAAGTCTGTGGTTACGTTCCCCTGGATCCTTCCTAAATAGGACATTTATTCCTATTGTCATCAATTTCCTGAGTAATAGAAATTGGGAAAATATGCAGTAGGATCATCTATGCCAATGGGACTTACACTCAGGGACTGGTGAAACTAGGAGAGTTATTTCAGGGACCACTAAAGCAGAAATCACCCTGAACATATGGGAATTTAACTAAGATCATTGAGTCTATCTTCATACAACATCAGGGTGGTTCACTATCATGGGACAGCAAGAAATTTCTGGTGGACCGGCATTAGTCCACTGGCCAGCAGTTGAAAAAGACTGATCTATGCTATTCATTAGCCCCTTTTTTATAAACTCCAAAATATCCTATTATACCTTTGCTTCTATTTGCTGTTTCTTTGCTTTTCCTTGTTTTGCTTCATCCATTTAGCATCTATGTGAATGTGCCATTCTATGTTTGCTGATGGGGCAGCTTTGCTCCTTGCCCTTTGCCCACCTGCGGCACCAGCACCTCTGACAGCCTCCTCTGCTTTCTCCTTAGCTATCCCAAGCTCCAATGTCCTCCCTTCTGCTCCCAGAGATGTGGTCCCTGTCTTGGTTTCCAGTCGGTTTATTCGTCTCAGCTGGCGCCCACCTGCAGAAGCAAAAGGAAACATTCAAACCTTCACGGTCTTTTTCTCCAGAGAAGGTGACAACAGGTAGGTACTCCCAGTTAAATTCAGTCTAATACTCTGTCTCTCCAGATGTGAACTGTGGGGAACTGGTGGCAGAATGTCTTGGACAGGGACCTTGTAGACCATGTGGAATCTACTTGGAATCCTTCACTCATTACTAAATGGGGATTTTATGTCTCCTTTGCCTATGTGGTTGGATAAAGCAGAATTGTTTATGAAATCAAATTAAGTCATTCATAGAAAACTTCCTTGAAAAGAATCAAACATGTGAATATATATCAGGGCGGTTGTTTTTTTCTTCCTTTCTTTCTTTCTTGATTGTCAAAGTGATAAACAGAGAATAGAATTCGGCTGTATATTGATGGGATGTGACATGAAAGAACCACTCTGGCTAGGATTCTGGCAACTAAAGTCTTGATCAAGTGTTTGTCTGTTGACTTGGCTGAGTTCCGAGTTCTGAGTTCCACATCTTTTCATCTGTATTAAACCTCCTCTAATATAGAACCAGTTTAAGTGAATATCCACTAATACGCCTGGATTCTGGGATATGGCAGCTCCTTCTTTCATCTTTAAATAAGGACTGCATTCACTTTTTGTAAAGTATTAACAGCCAAAAGAAGAGCAACTTGTTTGGTGCATCTACATATATGGAATAAGGGGTGGTGGTGGCATGGGGAAGTAGAGAAGGAGGGAGAGGAAGAAAGGGAGAGAGAGGCAGAGAGAAATGGCAAGTGGCCTGGTGGCCCCAGTGGTTCCCAGGGCTGAGCTCAGCCCTGGCTAGCGTCATTCATTCTTCTGAGAACAGACAGATAGTTGTCACAGGTCCTACAGTGCCTACTGAAGTGCCAATAGACAGCACGTGGGGAGAAGCTGGAATAAATGAGGCTGTAGTCACTGGAATTTGTGAGTGCTTTAAGTACATGGTCATCTTTAGGAACCCCTCAGGATTTGAAAGAGACAATAATGGTTGAGTGGCCAGAGCTGTATTTAGTTAAAAATGCTACAGTGTGATGATCGGATAGAAGAGTACAACTTCTCTCATGCTGTGTCTCTTTCCTTTCTAGTTCACAGCAATGTTCAAGTATATCCTTCTTAAAGTTTCTTTTTTATTTTACAGTTTGACCGACTTTAACATGAAAGGAAAGAAATACACATAATCAGATAGCCTGTGTTCCCTGAGATTCATTTCCACGAAGAAGCAGCCATTTGTTTTGGTCTTATCTCTGCAACTATTTAACTCACTGATTTAACTCGGTGACCTGTTAATAAGTCTAACACATTCTTCCAATCTCAGTGTGTACAGCTGTGAAAATTGGAGGTAATAATTCTTGTCCAGTTGTCTTCATGTATCTACAAGAATTTCCTGGAGGCATGTTAAATTCAGCTTGCCAAAAATATCATACTCACTGTTCCTCCTTAAATATACTTTCCTCTTTTTTTTGTTTGTTAATGTTAGTGCCTTCTATTCAGTTGACCAAGTAAAAAGCAAAACAAAAGAAGTTAAACCGCTGAAATCCTATGACTGATCATTATAAACATATACCACTGTTTTTGCTTACTACACTCATTTTATATTTCTTTGCAAAGACCAACTCAAGTAAATGTAATTTTCTACCTATTCTTTATTTTAACTCATGGATAAATATAACTAGAATAAAATATATAACTGTGCTGACTAGTCTTTAAATCCATAATGATTCATCTACAGTTACCATTCATTCTGTAGAGATTATATTACATATATCAGTCAGCCTGTCTCACCTATAATCATTTTTCATGCCTTTTCCTCTCTTCTCAAATCTCCAATACCTTCCCCCTTTTCCTCGCTCTTAGTTGACAATGCTTCTAGGTTCCCAGAAAATATATCAACCTGTGTGTGTCTTTAAACATATCTGTCTTTTCTCAAATTTCTATGAAAGAACTGCTGAGGCTCCTGACTAAAGCTAAGCTTCCACTCATTCAGTAGATCCCATGTTTTCTCAAACACAAAGAACAGAGCATCAGCTATTCTTTCCCCTCATCATCAATTTTCTCACTCTGGTTGATCATGTCCATCGGCATACAAGCGTGCAATTGTATTGTCCATCTCAATGGATTCTCCCTCGATCACATTTCTCCCTGCTTAGTAACTCCATTCTCTGTTCCCTTTTATAGCAACATTTTTTTGAGTTGCCTAACCTCATTCCAATGACTTAACTCATATTTCAATTTGTGACTCTGTTCCTAGTATTTCACTGTAACTCTTCTTGTCAAGGGTCATCAGTGACTTCTGTGTTGCTAACCAGAAGAGTCAATTTCTGGTCCTCATGTCACTTTATTAGTCAGCAGATTTTGTCACATTTGATCACTTCCCTGCTCAGAAAACTCATTCTTCCCTGGTTTCTATTTTACACACTCTCCTGTCCTAGCTCAAATCACTCTGGCCACTCATTTGTAGTTTCTTTTACTTTTTATTCCCAGCCTCCCTCACCTGTGAACATGGGATTACCCTAGGACTTGGGATCTGGAGATCTCTTTCATCCCATTTGTGACAGGTTCTGTCAATTTGCTAATGTCCTCCAAATGTGTATCTCTGGTTCTAACCCTTTACCTGAATCATGCATCCAAATTCCTACTTGATTTTTTTCAACTTTGATTGCCCACAAGCATCTAAAACTGATAAACAAAACAAAATATCTGTTTTCCTTCAACCCAAGCCCCTCCATCAAATATTTTATCATTCTAGAGCAGGGGTCCCCAAACTTTTTACATGGGGGGGAGGCAGTTTACTGTCCCTCAGATCATTGGAGGGCCAGGCTATAAAAAAAAACTATGAACAAATCCCTATGCACACTGCACATATGTTATTTTAAAGTAAAACAACAAAACGGGAATAAATATTTAAAATAAAAGAACAAGTAAATTTAAATTAAAAAACTGACCAGTATTTCAATGGGAACTATGGGTGCGGATGCATCCTGTGCTTCTCTCACTGACCACCAATGAAAGAGGTGCCCCTTCCAGAAGTGCAGTGGGGGCCGGATAAATGGCCTCAGGGGGCCGCATGCAGCCCACGGGCCATAGATTGGGGACCCCTTTTCTAGAGGTTCCTCCATCTCAGTGAAATTGATGTATTTTTTTTATAAATCAGGCCAAAATCCTCAGAGAAATCCTTAATCTCTCTCTTTCTCACACCCTATATCAAATCAACCAACAAGTCTTGGGAGTACTGTCTAAATATATCCTGAACCCATGAAATGATATGATATCTGATATTTGCTGCAACATGATACTAAAAGTCTGGTTATGACTTCATATTTTGATCTGAATGATGAGAATAAAGTGGTTCATCATATTATCTTTTAATTTTATATTGCTTAAATTTTTCAAAATAAAAATGAAAATTGAATAAATGAAAATAAAATATATACTGAATCCTACCATTTTTTTTGCCCTTTGACTACCATCAAGTTTTATGTGAACTGTTCAATAGCTTCCCAAGTTTATTCTCAGCATAGCAGCTGGAGTAAACTTTTTAAGACATATATTAGGTGGTGTCATTCTTCCTCTTCAAAACCCTCCAATAATTGTCCCTCTCTTATTCAGGTATAGTACACAAATTCTTCCAGAGCTGGCCCCTTATCTCATTTCTAGCTTCTTCACCTGCTATTCTTAGTGTTCCCCTATTTGCTCCCAGTTTCTTTCACTTCCTTGTGTTTCCTAAATATACAAAGAATTCTTCTCCCTGAAGATTTTTCACTTGTCCTTCTGTCTGCCTAGAATGTTCCTCCCCTATCCAGATCATTCTCTAACTTCACTATGTCTCTGCCAAAATGGCACTATTCTTCAGAGGTCTAACCTGCTGCCAGCATCCTTTATTTTTTTCTTATTTTTCTCTACTGCTTTATTACCTTCTACTTGTTGTTTCCCTTTCTCACTACCAGAATATAACCTTCATGTTGACAGGGATTTTATAAAACATTTTTAAAGTGTATTTTATTGATTGATTGATTTGAAAGAGAGAGAGAAAGAAAGGAGCAAAAGAAAAGACAAGAAAAGAAATATTGATTTGTTGTTCCACATATTTATGCATTTATTGATTAACTTCTATTTGTGCCCTGACTGGGGATCAAACCCACAGCCTTATCAAATTAGGACGATGCTCTAACCATCTGAGCTACCCTGCCAGGACCAGAGCAATATTTTTATGTCCTTTTTTCCCTGAGCTGTTCTCAGCACTTTCAGGAATACCAAATCCATAGTAAACACTCACAAAACACTTGTGGACTTGAAACCCTAGCTGAAAAGTCAATTATTATGTGAAACTCTCCAGGTCTGTAGTCATCAAGTTCTTCGTTATCCTTCCCTTTTATCCTAATTACATCACTGTTGTAGCATTTGCTGCCTTTTGTCTGGCTTGGTGTTTGAGTGCCTGTGTGTCTCCCTTCCTGATATTTGAAACTAGATCTTATTTATGATTCCATACCCAAGTGTCTGGTACCGTAACTTCTGTAGACCTTTACTAATCGGAGCTGAAAACAATAAATGTGGCAGAGATGCAGATGAGGTATTCTCAATAGATTATTTTTCCTTAACCAATAAATCAAATAATGTTACTAAGGAGGGTTGAATAAGCTGATTGCAGTTCAAAGAACTTACTTTTTTTAATTAAGGGGGGAAAGTTGTTTTTGAAATTTGATTGCAATATCTGGGTTCATTTTGTGTTCTCTATCTCTTGACTAGAGTGAGTAGATGCCATCTGTTTCTAAGCTGTTAGCTGTGATGCTTGTTTGCTCATATAGGTTTATTTAGCTCCTTAACATGATAAGCTTTCCGAAAGGTAGTGAATTGAACATTTGCCTCAGATTAGCAAAGACTTCGTCAGGTAAATCACTCTAGTTTAGATTATCATTAATCTGTCTGACTGTAATGGTGTCAGTAATGCAAGTGCCACAGTAAACATTTTCTGTTCAGCTGCTTAAGTGCCTTCATCTGTAAGTCAGAGAGCAGCATAAATTCTAGAACCTGAAAGCCAAAATTCATGGAGACACAGATTCTTCAGACATATCTGACTTTCTCCTCTTAGCACCTAAAAATCATTAGACTTGAAAGGAATTTTTTGAATCATAGTCTAACTTCCTTAAATTCTACTTAAGCACTTAGAGACTGATGCCCAGGGGAAGGTAAGTCACATGCCTGAGCCCACAGAGTGAGCATGGATAAGGGAGCAGGCACTCATTTAGCACTTACTATGCCAGATACCAGACTGAGCACCTTAAATAAATTATCCTACCTAAACAAAGCATTATCCAGATGAGGTGTAAAGAAGGTTACACCTCTGTGATCCAGCTAAGAAGTGATAGACTCAGGATTTAATGCAGGCCTAACTCCAAATCAGGTGCTCTCATTCACCAGATAAGCATCCTCCTAACTGGATAACCTAGAAAATAACCAAGCTCTCTTGATATTTTTATAATTAGGACATAGATTTATTCTATAGGCTTATTTCTTACAATTTTCTGACTTAATGACTAAGTTTATTTGCATCATTTATTTACCATATAAAGATTACAGTAGCGAACTTTTTTTTAATGTATGTATAGAACATCATACCTCCACTTAGTAATCTAAAGTACTTATGGAGTATGATAAGTGTAGCTGAAAGGTTAAGGCTATGTGGTTATGGAATTAATTGCACAGATGACAATCTTGGTCCAGAATTTTACTAGCCGTGGGGCCTTGGGCCAGTTACTGGTGCCTACTTTCCTTACCTGATATAATGATAGTACCTGACATGCTAGTTTGTGATGAGCATTAAATGAAGTTAAGAAAAAGTACTTAAAACACACGCCCATTGCCTGGTGCACCAGAAGCCCTCGATTCTTGTTAGCTAGTGCCATATGTAACTCATTGTGTAGGTTGGAAACGGAAGTTGATGAAATACAGATATTCTCCCATTCCTAAAGGAAAAAAAAATGACTTTATCACCATTACAAACAGTAGCCCATTTTGTCCTCAGCTAAAGCAAGAATGATAATCTCCATATTATAGATGAGTGTGCCTTGCTCTGTTTAGAAAGTCTAAACAATTCTGCCCAAAGAGCTAACCAACTTGTAAATATTAAAAACAAGATTTAAATGCAAGGTTTCTAGTTCATTGGTCTCCTCACTGTATCATAGAAAGTAAAAGGTATTTCCTAAAAGAGGCATATACAAAGTACTGCAGGAGTGCAGATAAGAAATGTAAAAGCCCTCTCATGAGCATCATTCAATTTAATCCTCATGGTAACTCTGAGAAGTAACTGGTATCTTCATTTTGCAAATAAAGCTGGAAAGGGCTCCCAGATAACCCCTGACTTGCTTGTTGGGCAGATAAAATATATTATGCTCACTTTGTTAAAGATGGCGTTGTCCACGTGCAAGTTTTAAGAGTAAGCTTTTCCCCACACCTTTGATTGATTGGATGATGTAGAGTGGTGCACTCTCATGAGGAATCCTCCCAATATGTCTCAGATAAGTGACTTTGTATCAGAGACTTCCTTGTTTGTAGATTGGATTAAGGGTTTTGAATCTACACTATAAAGTGGGGCAGAACAGGAGCTTGCTCTCTTGGTTCCTGAGGTTAGCATTAGAGAGGAGAGTAGATTAAGGCCACGTGGAGGAGAGGAGAAGCAGCCATGATGGCGGAATGCTGAGAAAGAAGCCATTTTGCACAGAGAGAAGGAGATGGGTAACAGAGGTGAATAAGTCTGGTGAGCTAGAAACCTTTGATTCTAGGAAACTCAGATAAGTCAGTAGTTTTGTGAGCACTGAATGAGTGGGTTTTGGAGCCCAGTGTGTGTTTTTGCTTGCCAATGGGTGCAAGCTAGAATTAAAGCTGATGGCTCATCAGTTCTTGGTTCCATTGTTTTATTACCGACTGTCTGAATCTAATGCGAACCTGCATTGGCCAGGCAGTTGTGATGATAGCTGTGGCTACTGGTTTTACACTGCTCAAGGTTACATGCTGCCTTTGTGGCAGAACAAAGTTTGGATGAGTTCTTCCAATGTGCAGCACTGTATGCTTTTCCTTGCTCTGTGCTGCTCAGAAAACCTCTGTTCACTGTGTGGGATTAGATAGCAATTTCCACGACTGGCATGGAGGATTCGTTTGAGAATTCCTTTTATATTAGATTTCCAACATGGTGTTTGCATATTCTCCTCCTGCTCTTCAAAGCTGAAGACTGTGCAGCTGATGACGCTTGTTATCCTTGAAGGGAATATGTTGTGAGACTCAGGATCCAAAGTGCCACATTCTGGCCCCAGTTTAAAGCTTGGCAGGGTTATCCCTCTCTCCCTCTGCTTCTCAGTGAAATGTTGGACTCTGTCCTTTCTACCTCAGACTCTTGTTAGATCACAGAATGAGTGAATTCTTCCAATGGATTTAATAGCTATTTTAAAATATGCCACCTCTAAATGCCACATATAAATGAATGACCCTTGATTCACTTGTGAGTGGATTATATTGAGCAGATATAATAACTTTATCCACTGCAATTGAAACAATAAAATAGCCAACAGTCTCTTTGGAAGCAGCTTAAGAGTGTTGGGAGGCTTATTCTACCTATGAAGGTATAAATACACACACCAAGTTGAAAAATTCTTGAGGAGCCTGATCTGTGGTGGCACAGTGGATAAAGCATCAACCTGAAATACTGAGGTCACCATTTGAAACCCTGGGAATGCCCGGTCAAGGAACAAAAGGGAGTTGATGCTTCCTACTCCTACCTGACTCCTTTCTCTCTCTCTCTCTCTCCTCTCCTCTCTAAAATGAATAAAGTCTTTAGAAAAAAGAAAAAGTTCTCGAGGAAAGGAACATGCTTCTGTAAGAGAAATTAAACACGTGTGTGATATCTATGCATCAGATTTGTACTTTGAAAAGATAATGGCGGGTGTAGGGTGGAAGTTAGCTCAGAGGTCAGCTGGTGGATGCCAGGAAGCCATAGAGCAGGCTGTTGTGGACGTCCAGGCGAGAGATGTCGCTGGGTCAGATTAAGGGTGTACCTGTGGAGATAGGGCTGTGCTGACATTCTAGAGGTATTTAGGAAGCGACATTGACAGGACCAGGTGATGGATTAGACATCAATGGTGAGTGAAAGGAGGTTATCAAAGACAGAGTCTAAGTCTCTGGCTTATTTAAAATGGGTAGATGGTAGGCAATTTGCTGAGTGAGTTAAGTAAGGATGCTGGGAAAGGTTCAAGTTTGGGCATCAAGGGCAGAAATTCTGTTTCAGACAGGCTGGCTTCACATATCTTGACAATATTCAAGGGATTAGGTCAAGCAGAACCTTGAAAATAGAAAACCAGATTCAGAGGAGACATTTAAGCTGGATAAATAGATCAGGAATTTGTCAAGATATAGGTAATAACTTCAGCTAGAGAAAGATAAGAGGTGCACTTTCCCCCAAAAAAGGACAGAACTAGGAGAGGACCCAGAGCTGCATCTTATTTATAATGGGGGCATTGCCTGAAACTAAACAAAATAAACAATTTTAAACCAAAAATGTTCTTTGCCATGAAAGAGCTTTTTCTTGCTGTTACAGTGGTTATTTTTTATATAACTAGTCACAGATGTTTGCTAGGTGCTGAGACAGATTATATTAAAACAAAAATTTTAAAAAGCCTGTTTCTCAGACTATGCTTAGAAAAAACAACATATTTAACCAAAATACAGTGGAAATACTTCTGACCAAGAAGATGATCTCCATGTCCCACTCCAATGTCTGGCAGTGACCCTCTGAACCTACCTTCTCTTCAAGATAGAACTGATTCCAAAGTCTAAGCTTCTGGGCTATAAGGAAATCTTCTCATCATGGCACCATTCTTCTTACTAAAGAAATCAAAATGAAAGCGAAGTGAATAAACACATTAAAAAATATTTCCATGAAAAATAGCATAGTTCCTTCCTTACAAAAGAACATTGATATAACTCTTGTCCCTTGAAGCTACTAATTAGGTGTTTGATACATCAGGACAGCTTTTGTCTGCTCACCTCACAGCTGCGACTACATGTTAACACCTTGGTAGCTTAGACTTAGGCAAGACAATATGTGTTTACTTAATATGTGTACTAGAGACATGTTGTTACAAATGATCCACTAAGCAGCGGTAACACGCTTAGTCTTTAATCCCTGTTTACTTCTGAAATGTAAATACGGAAGGGCTGAATTCAGCTAAAAGCAAAACAAACAGAACACACATACACAAGTGATTTTCTATTCCCAATAAAGAACAGTCAATTAGAAACGCTTCTTTGAATGGATCCTACTCCCTCAGTTTTCACACAATGAAAATGAGACACAGGAAGGTGACATGGCGTACCAAAGGCCCCCAGCTGAACTGGATGGAAGATGGCTGCATTTCAGCTCTGTGAGCATTTATGAGGTCACACTATGTGGAGATGCTATGCCATTATTCTATTAAAATTTTCTCATGTATTTATGTCATTTATTTAAAAGATTGTAAACACCAGCAACATAGCCATTCTTTATACTCAGTGGGTATCTATGTGAGTATCAATAAAATATGAATGGAATATGGCTTTTCTTCTAAAATTATTCTCAACTGAGCCAATGAGACAGACATATCTTTTAATACAATGCGGTATGTGCTACGGTAGATGTATAAACAAAGCACAGCAAAAGCACAGAAGAGAGATCGTTTAATGCTGCTGAAGTCAGAGGACATAATGATAGAAACCTACAGACAACATGTCATTTGAATTGGATTTGAAGAATGAACAAGCTTTTGCCAAACCAAAAAGGAACTGGAGTCAGGAGACGGTAACTCAAAGTTAATCAAATCAAACAAAACAAAAGTCATGAAAGACAGAATGACAAAAGACAGAGAAGCAAGAATGTGATACGGTGTTGTAAGGAGCGGTGACTCCTTGCAGATGAATGGGGAAAGGTTTAGCCCACATCCTGAAGGTTTTTGGATCTTGTCCCAAAGGGTTGAGATGACATTAGCTATAGAATGACAGCCCACTCAAGGTTTGGGTCATGGAGTTGACAGATTATTAGAAGAGAGTATCTGTCAGCTGAAGATAGAACTGGGAAAACTAATGACAAAAAATCAGGGAAAGCTATTATTATAATACTATGTGTTTTAAGTACAAACAAGACCAGGGGCCAGTTCCAGCCATAGGGGACTAGAGCCTAACCAGAGTTAGGTCTCAAAGCAATTTATGCAAGTTTACATTCCCTGTCACCATGTTTTACTTGGTGACTTAAAATGAACAGAACCTATAGACTGAGCTCAGAAAAACAGCAACATTATTGTTATTGGGTCAAAGCATGTGCTTTTAGAACATTCCAGTATTTTCCAAGACACCTAAACCATGTAACCCAGAGCACTAAACACTAGAATGGATAAAACAGAAATGCTTGTAAGTGAACTCTTCTCAGGCCCGGTATACAGGTTGCAGGGAGCAAGCTGCCTACAGCTTTTCCAGCCAGCAGGAGATGAACTTGTGTTCAGTGAATGAATTTAATGTGAATGGATTCTAGAAAGCTCAGGTGGAAGACTCCCTCTACTTCAGTCAATTTGTCTTGAACTTGCGTGAACCCCATACTACTAACTCAGAGTCGGGAGGGGGGAGAGAGGAGAAATAAAGTTTTATCTCACAGCGTATCTGCTACCGGAGACCATGACTCTGGGCTCTGTAGATTTGAAGGGTCATTATATCTTCAGAGCCATAGGAGAGAATCTCACTGAGAGGCAGCCAGACTGCGCTGCTGCTTTGCTGGGAGTAGTAGGGATAGTGACAGTGACAGGTAGAACACCCCAATACTATAATCGAACAAATTCTTAAACTTATATTCTCTTTTCTTCAGAACCAAGTGTGCTTATCTGCCTATTTACAGAGAAGCATGGGCTGGAGTGAGCAGAGAGAAAAATCTAGTGATCAACTGCTTAAATGTGGTTATAGAAAATTTAATTACTTTAGGTGGCTGCCATTGG
Source organism: Rhynchonycteris naso (assembly GCA_037038555.1). NCBI lineage: Eukaryota > Metazoa > Chordata > Mammalia > Chiroptera > Emballonuridae > Rhynchonycteris > Rhynchonycteris naso. Next base: position 147,094,932 of record CM072999.1, on the reverse strand, counting down.
TCTTCTGTGGGATCAGTGAAATGCAGAGTAAGAAATTACCTTTCTAAGCTCATATTTTGCTTACTTGTTTGGAAATGATTTGCAATGTTTTGTTTTCGTCTATTAAATGAGGTAATCAGAAACATTCTGTGAATCTCTGGGGCTTGGAACTGCACAAATCTGTGAAGGGCCGTGTCATGGGAAATGGCATTTTCCCAGAATGCATCTGTGTCACATCAGCAGCTTGACATCCCTCCAGTAGGGCCTGAGGAAACATCAGAGCAGCCTAGCGACAAACCCAGACACTGGCATGGACATCAGTAATGACAGGACTGTCCAACTATATTATGGAACTCAGGGACAACCTCCTTCTTCTCAGTTACTGTCAATGAAACCTCCACCTTTTAAAGATATTACTATTTTTATCACTGGAACCTGTTCAATACCTCTAGTGACCTATATTTGTTTTTTTAAACTTATCTCTGCGAGCAGAATTTATCTGACAGAGAATTCTTTTTAATGTAGGCAAGCACATAGCTCAATTAAATCTGTTTGTTTTCCTTTTTTTTAATGATTGTACCTCTTATGAATGTCTTTCCTCATACTCCTGCATATGAACACTTTGTGGAAAAGTTGTTTTCTTGGAATCAAGAGTGTTTATTTTCTCTGAGGTTGTGGTGGTATTTCATTGTAACAATAAACAGAACAGCACTAACTTCCATTGGCATCATGCCTACAGCTTGATATGGTTTGCACTTAATTCTTTAGAAACTGGATAAGATAAACATTTTTATGGCATGAGTTCGCAGTCAAGGAATGGGGCTCAGATAAGTTAATGAGAAAGACAAAACAACAACCCAGATTAAAAATTCTGAATGCACTCTACAGTCTACATAACACTTTGCTGCTACCCCACTTTCATATGATAAGCAGATTTCTGAAAAAAAGTGACACATAAAGTTAAAATGTTCAATCATTATTGAACACCAGGAAGAGCCTATATTGAAGAAACTGTGGCCAATCTAGGGCAGTACAGGCATGTGGTCAGAAGAGGGGATTGGGAGTTGTCTCTGAAGCCATGCTGGCAGAGAAAGCACATTGAATTTGCTTATGTTGTATCTTTACAGGTCACTACCAAAGGAGTATTTTCTAAAGACTCTGTTCACATTTTATATAACATTGAGAAAGTATCAGTTGTCCAGATCAATAAGTATAACTTTTCCCATGACTGTTATTAATTAGGGGTACTTTCTTGGAGGCTCATGGAGATTGTGGGAACCTGAAACTCCCTTTATTATAATTAAGTCCAGGATCCTCTTTTATCTGTGAATGATATTTTCATTATATGATTTTGGATATTTATGCTTGGGTATGCCCAATTTTTTTTTTGCCTCTTTTATTCTTTTGAAAAAATGGCTATTCAAAGTGTTATACCAGCATGTCCAAGAACACAGCTATTTCATCTAAATTATTTAGCAGTTATAAACAAATACCTACGAAGTTTGATACATCTGAGTTTCAATGACAACTATGCTGTTTGCAGGTCTGGGAAAGACAGGAAATGATTCACAAAATATCACAGAAAAATTCATCCTCACGTTGGTTACTGAATGCCCAGAGTGCCTTCTTTCCTTTTAGAGTCTCATGCTTTCTACCCAAAGTGTGCATGATCCAGATAGGCTCGTCCTTTTACCACTATTGTTGAATGAGATTAATACTGGATTTAGAGGATGAAACCCCAGATTGATTTTCTTTCTTTCTTTCTTTTTCTTTCTCTCTCTCCTTCCTTCCTTCCTTCCTTCCTTCCTTCCTTCCTTCCTTCCTTCTTTCCTTCCTTCCTTCCTTCTTCCCTCCCTCCCTCCCTCCCTCCCTCCCTCCCTCCCTCCCTCCCTCCCTCCCTCCCTCCCTCCTTCCTTCCCTTCCCTTCCCTTTCCTTACTTCCTTCCTTTATTCTTTCTTTTTCTGTGATATCTATTAACTGTGAGTCTTTTGGGGGGGGGGAATGAATTTCTCTAAATCTTTTGCATCTGTAAAAGAATGGTCATAAAACCATCCTCTCCCTTATATGGGCTTATATGAGGCAATGGATATAAAATTTCTTCTACTAAAAGAAAATTAGTAAAATGCAATAATCCACAATGCATGCAATCTGACTGTATGAGGGTTTTCTTTTAAAAAAGCAGCTTATTGTATTAAAGCATCTTAATATAATAAAAGAAAGCAGTGGACATGTGGCCCCCTGAAGCATTAACTGATGGTTTTTACCCTGACTGATCATTGCACCCCACCCAGATGCCTCCCCTACTGTGTCACAGTTCATCCTTGTAGCAATTGAACACAACACTCCTGAAGAAATGCCTGAACCTTGGGGTTGTATCCAGATTCATACAAGGTGGTTTTATTTGGGGGGTGGGGGTAAAATATACATGGCATAATGTTTATAGCTTTAGTAATTTTAAGTATAAAATTTTGTGACTTTAAGCATATTCACCTCTTTGTACAACTGTTAGCCACTTTCTGTCTTCAGAACTTTTTTATCTTCCCCACCTGAAACTTTGTACTCATCAATGCTAACTTCACATTCCTCCCTCCCCCTAACCCCTGGCAACTACCCAGAGTGCATATTATAATTTATTAGCAATACTGGAGAAAATAACGCTGACTACTATAACCAATAATAAGTAATATAAATCCCACCATGATCAGCAGGTTGATTCACACTTGTTTGGAACCACTGAGGAAGTTTTTAATTGGGAGATGAATTGGACTCTTGTAGATAGGGCTTGAAGAACAAGGCAAGGGGACTTTTTGTTGTTTCTGCACAGAGGAGATCTACATCCTTTAATTCAGGGGTCCTCAAACTTTTTACACAGGGGGCCAGTTCACTGTCCCTCAGACTGTTGGAGGGCCAGACTATAAAAAAAAAAAACTATGAACAAATCCTTATGCACACTGCACATATCTTATTTTAAATTAAAAATCTAAATGGGAACAAATACAATATTTAAAATAAAGAACAAGTAAATTTAAATCAACAAACTGACCAGTTTTTCAATGGGAACTATGGGTGCGGATGCATCCTGTGCTCCTCTCACTGACCACCAATGAAAGATGTGCCCCCTCCGGAAGTGCAGTGGGGGCAGATAAATGGCCTCAGGGGTCCATAGGCGATCCACAGGCCATAGTTTGGGAACCCCTGCTTTAATTGATCACTTCTAACGTAATCACGGTAGCTCATGCTCTGCACACAACACATAGCATCTGCCTTTTCCTTTTGTACAATGAAAGAAAATGCAGAAGTGCATTTGTCGGCAATACTGACAAAGACTGATTTGTAGAATAATTGAAACCTTGATCTCTGTCATTAGCTGGAGGTTTATGAAATGCATCTTCCTGTCTACATTTGAGATGTTTCTTCTTCTTTTAACATCTCTTTGTCACGAGTTTTGAATTCTAAATGGTAAAGTGTCAAGGGAAAAGATTTTACTTTGCGAGTTTCATGGAAATGGTACAAACTTGAACTCCCCAGTAACCCTGCAATATTTGTTTGTCGGCCCTTCAATCAGTTTATTTCCCATAGTGAGTTTCAGAGGTCTTGAATTATGTCCCAGAGTCAACATTAAATGAGGAAGCAACCTTTTCTCCATCTTGCTACTCTTGCTCATTAAATAAGGTTGAGGCGAAAAGTATTGACGTTGGAATAATTTTTCGCTGCACCTTTGATTCCCCAGGGAACGAGCACTGAATACATCCCAGCCTGGATCCCTTCAGCTGACGGTGGGAAACCTGAAGCCAGAAGCCATGTATACCTTCCGCGTTGTGGCCTACAACACATGGGGGCCTGGGGAGAGTTCACAACCCGTCAAAGTGTCCACTCAGCCTGAGTGTGAGTATGGCAAGGGAAGGCCAGCTTTTTACCAGGTGTTTATTTTTGCTGACAACATCCTTGGTTCCTTTCATAGAAATTGCTTGAGAAAGTGGAAGGAAGGTTTTTGAAGCAATGTTAACTTGAGAATTTTTAAAAGTAAGATAACTTTTCAACAAAATGGCCTCCCCACTTAGACCATGTCTCCGTAATAGTAAACTGATAACTCTTAAAGCCTAATCCACCCATGCAGCCTACATATTTACTGCCTTAGTCAGTAATTGACTTACTCTACGTGCCAGTTCTGCGTCGTCAACATCGGGTCTCAGCCTCCTTCACTGTTTTTTCTGATTTTCCAAGTTTGTCTACAAATGCTACATCAAAGGTAAAAGAACAATGGCATGGGACTTCTAAACATAAGGACTTAGTAAAATATTTAGATGTGCACCAAATTCCCTCAGGGAACTTCTGAGAAGAAGTCCTGACTCAGGAAATATAAAGAGATCACCTCTACTGTACAGTCAGCCTAGCCTCTAATTTCAATCACTGCGCTAAGCTCCGTGAGCACAGGTAAAGCGGCTGAATGTTCTCTGACCACGTTATCATTCATTCAGTGATTTCTGCCTTTATAAAGTAACAGCCCCCAAACTGTGCCTTTGAAAAATACTTCTGTATCTTATAAAATTTGGGTTTCTACCTAGCTTCTAATGCTATTTGAAAAAACATTACTGATGAGCAGTTTGCCAGCATTATTTTATTTCAAATTAAAAAAAAAATTGTTTAAGAAGAGATAGTGGGAGGGTCTATCGTCAGAGTATTGGTCTATACTTGGCAACAGTTCCCTTCTTTCTTCCACTTGGTGAAGGCTGCATTGTCAAGAAGATAATAAACTGGGGGAGGGGAAGGAGAGTGGGCTAGTGGTACAAGTCTTAGATTAGAAATATGTGCCTCACAGAAATAAAACCTCAGGTAGCATCTTTAAACATACAATAATCAGCCTGACCAGGCGATGGTGCAGTATAGAGCATTGGACAGGGACACAGAAGATCTAGGTTCAAAACCCGGAGGTCGCCAGCTTGAGCACAAGGTTTGCTAGCTCAAGTGTAGGATTATAGATATGACCTTATGGTTGCCGGCTTAAGCCCAGAGGTCACTGGCTTGAACCCAAGGTCGCTGACTTGAACAAGGGGTCACTTATTCTGCTGTAGCCCCCTGGTCGACGCACATATGAGAAAGCAATCAATGAACAACTAAGATGCCACAATGAATATTGATGTTTTTTATCTCTCTCCCTTCCTGTCTGTCTGTTCCTGTCTGTTCCTGTCTGTCCCTCTCTGTCTCTCTCTGTCTCTGTCTCTCTCTCTCTCTCTCTCTCTCTCTCTCTCTCTCTGTCACACACAAAAAAAGACACAATAATGTACAGGTTTCAGACAATCTTTAGGAAATGTAGTTTCCCAGGAAGGACCAGCTAAATAATTTGCAAGACCTATAAACTACAGCAGGACATGAAGCCATGCTGCACACATGACCGTTCTGAGCTTGGGGTCTCGTGCAACCTTTCTGGTCATGTACGCGTGAAGCTGGCTCCCTTCCAGGTTTCTGTTCTTAGGAATGTTTTGTTTTAAGGCTGTTTTGGATCTAAATTGCTAAGTAATATCAATTTCCACTTCACAGTATAGATGTTAACATGCTATTTGAGTCATCAATTTCTCTATGGGATTACTCTTCATAGATTATAAAGAGAGAATCAATAACTTTTTATAAATGTTTGCTATTTTGAATCTATAAAGGTGAATAAGAACAGGTCAAAATATACAATTTCAAAAATGGTATATGCCATGTTGTATACAGACTGACAGTTTAAAACCCATCAAAAATTCTCTAAGGAAAAATCTTGTTTGTTTTGTTATTGGTAAAACTTAAAAGCATTTTCATTTTCAAAAGATCCAGTTTCTATGGATAATCTGAATTCTTCACTTCCTAATTCTAATGGTACTGCTTAAATTGTTTCAGTTTAATTTTTAGGGCTGACTGGCCATGATGACATTTTTGATAAAAATCCTAGGTAGTCAGCCTCACTTTCTAACACAGCCACATTTTTTTTTCTTCTATCAATACCAGTGTTTCTAAGTATTCAGTTTCAGAAATCAATCACCAGTGTTTTTATTAACTCATTATTTATGCCAACTTTCCAAAGTAAAGGACAAGAAAGTATTTTCCATATGACACTGATTAATTATAAATGACCCAGGGTACAATATTGTCTGCCATTTTTAATATTGTTAATTAAAAATACCAGTCAGTGATGATTTGTGTCACACTTAACTTTATAAGAGAAAAACAATTACATAAATCATTCTAAGTATATTCAGTGACCATCTACTATGTTCCTAACACTGTCCCATGCTGTCTGAGGTAAATTAAAAAACATATGTGTATAATGAACTAACAGCACTAATGGTTATCAGAAGATTCTTGGGGACAAAATATTCTATATATGTAACAATAAAAAATACCAAAATAAGGGAACTTGTAAGAAGCTATTAAATGAAATATTACCAGCAGAGTCACAGATTAGCTGTGGGCCCATTACCTACGATGGCTGAGGCATAGAATCTAATTACTTTTGTATGCCTAAATCATAGCATGCCCACCATCTCAAATAAGTGTTGTATTACAAAGACAGCTGCCTCGATCCTTTATCTATCACCGACCCCTCCTCATTCAGAAAGCAGTATGAGAATCAATGCAGGGGATCCCACAGGGCGCTGGCCTCTGTCAACATGTGCCCTGCTTGTAAAGTAGCCTAAGTAATGATAAGGCACAAAACAGAAACTACATGCCTGGCTGAATAAAATATGGGGCTTGTTGGTATTGTCTCATGTAAGTTATCTTTTCTCCAGAAAATGAAAATGGAGTGTCCTGCTTTAGACACACAAAGGAGCCTTGCATTTTTTTTTCATTAAGTGAAGTGATTTAAGGCCTTAGAATGCTAACCCGATGTTGGCATTCCATTGTGGCATTGTGTTATCCAGTCACCTCTGTGTGTACCTCTGTATATGGAGAAAGAATCCCTTCCTTGGTAAGCCATTGCTCATTTGCATGGTGACCTGATTCTATTTCATTGAGAATTGCCATTGGAAGATTCTTCTCTTACTGAGTAAATAGGTAGATAGGAACAACTCAGCCTAAACAGTATGTTCTGAATACCTTTGCATGTTCAGTTAGCCAGCTTCTTCGATTTGTTTTGATTAAGAGTACTGTGTAGACCTGACCTGCGGTGGCGCAGTGGGTAAAAGTATCGACCTGGAATGCTGAGGTCACTGGTTCAAAACCCAGGGCTTCCCTAGTCCAGCCACATATGGGAGCAGAAAGCTCCGCCCTCCCTTCTCTCTCTCTCTGTCTCCTCTCTCTAAAGTGAATTAAAAGAATAAATAAATAATTTTAAAAACATTATAAAATAAACATCACAAACATTTAAAAAAAGAATACGTGTAGCTCACTTGCTGTCTTATCACAGTCTAAGACAAATACTGTAAATTGTGTTATTATGACTAATAGGTACTGCATGTATATTTTATCTTCCATTGTTAACATAAAATGCCATTTTGGTGCTTTAAAAATATTTCTAACATAAGGAACACTTCATTTTCTCCAAGGCTTCTCTATAATGCACCAATTGCAGAGGGAGATGGAACTTTCTAGAGATCCAGTGTTCATTTCCTGTTGGCCCCTCCCATCCCTGCTTCCCCTCTCTCTTCCCCTCTCTGTCTCCCTCTGCCTTTCCCTATCTCTCCCCTTTTCTCCTTTCTCTAGAACTGTCTTTCAAGTTCTTATAAGTTCGTCTTTCTGTGTTTTTAGAGCAAGTGCAAAGGCTGGTTTTGGTTTTTGGCTCGGATAACAGAATTTAGAGGCTAGGGGAGAGGAGACATGTTTAAATCTTTATTTCTCTCCCTGGCAAGATGATCTTATCTTTGAAAATGGCTCATCTGGATATGCATTTGGTGGCTCCTTTTATCGCTGTTTTTCCAAATATGAGGAAGTAATTGTGCACTAAAATTACATCGCTTTTAGACAAATTGAATTCAAGTTTTCTATATTATTTGAAAATATCAATTCTATGATGAAAACCGTATTCTCAGGGAATAAACACTGATAGGAAATACGTCTGAAATATAAATCAGGCAGCAACTCTTTCTGAAAGTGCATACATTTTCTTATAATCACTCAAAGAGATCAACAGCCCAAGATCCAGTTTATGAAATAATCACCCAGAATAGACCAGCTTGATTTAGAGAAAGGTTTGTGTCCCCTGATTATATCTTCCTTTTGCTAAGCCCTGCTTCTTCCCCTGCCTGTATGGAGTATAATTTCTCCACTGTGTTATCAGCAGGATTTAAGTCCCTGCCTGCTTAAGACTTGTCTAATCTTTTCATACCACATGTGGAGAATTTTTGAATTATTATTCAGGGTCTTTAAGATGCTGTTATGGCAGTTTAATCGTGAACAATGTAAAAATAGACCACATACTGGATGGAGGCTTGAGTTAGAATGGGAATCCTATTTCCTAGACCACAACCCAATTATCCACAAAACCCTTTTATATTTCAGAGTTGTAAGTAATATTCTTAGTCTATTATATTCTTTATACTGAAAAGATGAGTGAAAGCAGCCCACAAGTCAGATGACTTTAGGATATATTAGCTAGAGGGATAGACATGTTTACTTATTTCCTCTGCCTTGAATTAAAAAAAAATTCTAACAGGGTTATGGAAATAACTAAGATGTCTCTGAATATTATGTCTCCAAAAATTACTACCTGTATCTTAGGGCAAGTTTCTTAATCCTTGAGACTTCAGTTTCCTTCCAGGATGTGAAGATAAAATATGATGAAATGGGAAGTCCCGCCTAACCAGGTGGTGGCGCAGTGGATAGAGCATCAGACTGGGATGTGGAAGACCCAGGTTCGAGACCCCAAGCTCGCCAGCTTGAGTGTGGGCCCATCTGGCTTGAGCAAAAGCTCACAAGCTTGTACCCAAGGTCTCTGGCTCGGTCTGCTAAAGGCCTGTGGTTAAGGCACATGTGAGAAAGCAATCAATGAACAACTAAGGTGTCGCAACGACAACAAAAAAATAATGATTGATACTTCTCACCTCTCTTTGTTCCTATCTGTCTGTCCCTATCTATCACTCTCTCTGACTCTCTCTCTGTCCCTGCTAAAAAAAAAAAAAAGAAAGAAATGGGAAGTCCCTGAGTCTTACCTGACATCTAATAAGCACTCAAGAGAATATCCCCGCCCCTAATAGAATCAAATAGAAATATACTTCCAACTGCCCTGCACTTGTGAACAAAGTAGTGACTCAGTAGGATAATCACCAAAGTAATAAGGCTAGTATAATATTTTATTGACAGTTTGGAACTGGCTTGATTATTTTTAATAAGAGGCATTTATATTTATTGCTATCCCCTAATTATCTTCTCCCTATAATTTAGCAAGCTCTTCTAGAGTGGGTTGTTTTCTAATTTTACCTAATGTATATCTTTGCATTCCTAACTAAATTTTGAAGTTTTTTGATAAAACAAAATACAAAAACTATCTCATAAATTATGTCCTAGCATTGCTTTTTTTTTAAGACTTTATTTATTCAATTTTCAGAAAGGAGAGAGAGAGAAAGAAAGAGGGAGAGAAGGGGGAGGAACAGGAAGCATCAACTCCCATATATACCTTGACCAGGCAAGCCCAGGGTTTTGAACCAGCGACCTCAGTGTTTAAGGTCGATGCTTTATCCCACTGCACCACCACCAGTCAGGCTAGCATCGCTTTATTATGAACAGCTTATTGGTTACAAGATGCTGGTAGAATCTGATTAGTATTTAATGTGTGGCAGAGATATGAAATATCAGTTACTTTTATTTCATGGTGATTTTATAAATTAAGCAAACCAAGTAAATCACAGTTCTGTCCAGTTCATTTCTCCTATCACTTGAACTGGTTTTCAGTCAGGAACAGCACTGCATGGTGATTTCAGTGAATATTTGGGGTGACTACAGTGGCAGAGTTGACTGTGAACCAATCAACAATGGTCCAATAGTTTGGCACCTGGCTTTAGATAAATAGTAGAAAGCAGTAAAGATGAACACCGACATTCCCTCATTTTGGGTAGCATACAATGCTTGTGTCATTTTAAACATCTCTCATTGTAAGACATGTTTTTAGGTGTTACAAAAATAAGATGTGGGAAACAGTGCAGGTCCAGAGCTTAGCACAACATAATTAGTTGTGAATGGATTAATAAAGAAAATACAGAGAGAAATTAAAGGCTAATAGCTTGGCATCCTCCACAACAGAAGGCTTACAGAATCCATTTGGATTTAATGGTCAATTAGGTGAGGTATCATGTCTTTTACAGTGACATATTAGTGGAAGAATTAGAGGAAGTTTGGAAGGATGTGTTCTTCAACCACTAAAAGAGTCTCAGGCCAATGTGAATCACTCTATCTTTTCTTCATTCATTTATTTGTCCATTCAAAAATAATTATTTTTTGCTAAATTCTGGACCTGCACTGTTGTTTAGTACCATGCTACATGTCTCTATTTAAATGTAAGTGTGCTGAAATAATATTAGTTTCTCAAGCATGCTAGATACTTTTCAACAGTTAAATAGCACTTAAAATTTAAATATACATAAAAAATAAAATTTCAATTCTTTAGTCTGATTAGCCACATTTCAAAAAGTCATATATGAATATTGACTACTATATTAGATAGTACAGAGAACATTTCCACTGTTGTAGAAAGTTCCATTGGACAGAACCAATCTAGACACTATGATTGTAAATGAACGTACAAAAGCAAGTCAAATATTATCCTGACTATTTATTTACTTATTATTTATTTCTTTATTTTCACAGGGACAGAGAGAGGGATAGACAGGGACAGACAGACAGGAACAGAGAGAGATGAGAAGCATCAATCATTAGTTTTTCATTGCTATTGTGACACCTTAGTTTTTCATTGATTGCTTTCTCATAGGTGCCTTGATGCAGGTCTTCAGCAGAACGAGCCACCCCTTGCTGGAACCAGCGACCTTGGGTCCAAGCTGGCGAGCTTTATGCTCAAGCCAGATGGGCCCGTGCTCAAGCTAATGACCTTGGGGTCTCGAACCTGGGTCTTCCGCATCCCAGTCCGATGCTCTATCCACTGCACCACCACCTAGTCAGGCTATCCTGACTCTTAAGGAATGTAGTAGAAACTAGTTAAAGTAGAACACACTAAAAAATATTTAATGAATTAGTCCCCTTAGAATGTTGAAAAATTTATTATTTCTTGAATTAATGTAAAATACTTATTATTAAAAGACCAGAGAATCTGATATGAACATATTCTCTCGTTAGTTACCTAAAGTTTTTAAAATATTTTGCAAATTATACAATAAAAGCATCTTTCAAAACACTATTAAAGATGAAGGAGAAAGATTACATGTTGCGTGGCTTAAACAGTGGTAAAACATACATTCAATTTCCCTAAAAAACTTCTGCGGTCTCACTGTCATTCTCTTTTATTTTGAGCACAAAGCAAAATTCAGGCTTCTTGCAGTGGTGTCACCAAACATCCAGAAAATCTCTTTGCTTGGGGAAAATATATATAGCAAAAAGATTAATACACTTGAAATCTGTATAATTTTATTAACCAGTGTCACTTCAATAAATTCAATAAAATTTTTTTCAAAAGAAAGAATTGAGCTTGACCTGTGCTGGTGCAATGGATCAAGCGTCTACCTGGAATGCTGAGGTCGCTGGTTCAAAACCCTGGGCATGCCTGCTCAAGGCACATATGGGTATTTATGCTTCCTGCTCCTCTTTCTTTCTCTCTCTCTCTTTTCTAAAATGAATAAATAAATAAAAATAGCATTATACTGAGTGAAATAAATAAATCAGAAAAAACAAAGAACTATATGATTCCATACATAGGTGGGACATAAAATGAGACTTAGACAGGGACAAGAGTGAGGTGGTTATGGTGGTGGGAGGGGGAGAAGGAGAGGGAGGGGTTGGGGGAGGGGAGGGGCACAAAGAAAACCAGATAGAAGGTGACGGAAGACAATTTGACTTTGGGTGATGGGTATGCAACATAATCAAATGTCAAAACAACCTGTAGATGTTTTCTCTAAACATATGTACCCTGATTGATCAATGTCACCCCATTAAAATTAATAAAAACTATAATTAAAAAAATTTTTAAGAAAGAATAAACAGTTAATTTTTTCTTATCGATAATAGGTAGTATAAAGAAAGAGGACATACAGTAATCATAAATGCATCATAATAATGAGAAATTTTCATAATCATCATAATAATGAGGAAGTATGGTTATCCAGCCAGGATAAAGAGGTGCCCTAGTAGTTTTGTTTTGGGTTTATATAGCAGATTTAGTTATGTATCCTATAAAAAAAAAATGAAAGTAGGTTGCTTGCTAAACCGATTAGAGAAAAAGAGAGTTTGAGCATCTTCAGGGATGTTGTCATCCTGCTGGGGCAGCTGAATGAGACTCCTCCAAAGGTAAAACCACTGAGCTGTGCTTTTCTATGGAACTCTTACAATTATCTCTGATTTTATGGAAAGCTGGTAAACACGACTAATGAATAAAAAGAGAAAGAGAAAAGGGCGTTTTAATCATGTTTGTACTTATACATTCTCACATCTTGAGAGTTTTTTTATACCTACGTGATCCATAAGCATTGCATTTATTGAGCACCTACTATGAGTCAAGCCTTCTATAAGCTGCTGAGAATAGAAAGCAAAATAAACCTGACCAGGCGGTGGTGGAGTGGATAGAGCGTTGGACCAGGAAACAGAGGACCCAGGTTTGAAAACCTGAGGTCACTGACTTGAGCGTGGGCTCTGGTTTGAGCAGGGCTTACCACCTTGAGCCCAAGGTTGTTGGGGTCACTTTGTCTGCTGTAGCCCCTGTTCAAGGCACATATGATAAAGCAACCAATGAACAACTAAGGAGCCACAACAAAGAATTGATGCTTCTCATTTCTTTCCCTTCCTGTCTGTCCCTATCTGTCCCTCTCTCTGTCTTTCCCTTTCTCTGTAACAACAACAACAACAACAAAAAATCAAAAAGAAAAAAGAAAGAAAGCAAAATAACATGGACTGGATGTCAAAGAATTTAAGAAGGAAACATTTGATGAGAATATATCTGGAAGATAAATTGTTCTGGATCATAATGTGATATCAGATTTATTTCCCATTTATTTTAACCTAAAGTTAGGAGTACAAAGTAGTAACAGATAATTTAAGGCACATATATGTATATGCATATATATAGTGTTCCAGTATGACATATGATGGTGTAGTTTAAAAAGTGTCACATTAAGAAATTTATTGTTGACAAACCTGATGCAATACCCAACAAAATTAAGTAAAACTCATTTTTAAATCACTTCATTGTTTTAATGGATTCTTAGTGCAACCGATAATAAATCTTATATACTACACAAAAGGACAACAATATGACTGTAATTACTGTTCTCTAACTCCAATGTTCCTGCATTGTTACATTGTTTTAATGAAGATCTTATTTCTATTTTGTAGAAAGACATTTAGAGGAGAAATAATGCACAGTGTTCCCTGTTCTATGAAAATTCTTTTCTATCTCAGCCCAATCTTCCCAACTTGGGAAGCCCGGATCACATCTAATATAGAAGTTGAGTAGGGACAAAATTTCTGATCACAGAATGAATACTGGACAGGTACAGCAGATTGCCATAGGTTGAAATGAAAAAAATTGAGTTGATAACACAATCACTGCTTTAGACTATAGCCGTTAAAATCAGAAGCGAGAGGTCACCATCAATGTCTGAGAAGAAATGATAATAGGGTTTTTGTCAACTGAAAGTCAAATAGTAGAACTCAGAGAACATGGTAACATGATCAATGCAAGTGAGCTGCCCATTGCCACCTTATTAAACCTATAAATTGTGTTCCCGATCTTCCATCTGGAAGGAGAATGAAGGTATCTACAACGATTCAGGAGTCAAATTGGACTTCAGTTCTGCCTCTTTCACTTACTGGCTAACTGGGATAAGCTAGCTTTGCTGAATCACATTGTCCTCATAAAACGGAGATACCTTAGGGATATTGTAAAGCTCAAGAGAAAAACCTGTGCAAGGGGACACAACAACACACCCCCAACTGATTATACTGAGGATTCTATGGGGTAATTAGTGTAAAATACTTATCATGCTCTACAGAACATTATCAGTCCTCAGTAAATTCTTGCTCTTACAATTGTGCATGCCTCTGTTGCTGGGTTCTAATTATTCCTTCTGCAATCATGTTCCTTAACCCTGCACGTAATCTGTTCATTTCTATATTTGTGCTCTTCATATGTGTTGAAAATCTCTCCTTATTTAGGCTACTTCATAAGGCTCTTCTATTTCTACTCTAAACTTTTTTTAAGATTTCTAAGAGCAGAAAGTCTACTTTGGCTAATTTACCACATGGAAAAGTGCATTAGTTGGCATAAATTCATTTTTTGCTTTCCAAACTTTGAACCTTATCTTGTCATTAATTTATTTAACAAATATTATTTATCTGTCCCCAGAGGGTTACCCTGTATTTTTCAGCACTGGCAATTTAGTAGTAAAAAAGACAAAGTACTTATCTTCATGTGGTTTATATTCTAGTGATAGAGAGGTATGATAAAAATAAAACATCCAGAAGAAGAAAGCAGTGTAAGGGGAGATAGAATGAGGAGGACAGAGATGATTCCAGAAAGTCTTTATGAAGAAGGAGCATTTAAGGGGACCTCTGAATGGATTTTGGAGGGATGCCAAGAAAGATCATGGCAGAGACATATCAAGCAGAGTTAATAGCCAGTGCCAAGACCTTGGAGAGAAAAAGCAAGAGAAAGAGCAAGAGAAAAATCCCGAGCTGCAGGAGATGGAGGAGGGGGAGAGTTGGAAACATGAGTCAACAGGTTGCAGGGCCCAGCTGTGAAACGCCTTGAATCCACGCTAAGGAACATTGATTTAATTCCCAGTATGGAGGTATTTAAATGGAAGGGGGGTGACATGACCCAAAATTTATTTTTAAAGTGGAAGCAGGGAGACTACAGAGAAAGTGAATGTGGTGTAGTAAGGCGTTGTCGGTAGCTCGGGTTCGGGTAGAAATTGTGGAGATGTTGAGAACCAGTAGAATTCAGAATACCTTTGGAAATTGGGGTCAGGACTTGCTGCTAGATGTGCGTAGAGAAGGACAGAAGTCACATTTACTCTTTGATTTTAGGCCTCAGAAACCAAGTAAATTGTGGGATCGCTCTTGGGGTCTGAAACCACGTATGGAGGGTATGTGGTGAGGGGAGTGTTATGAAGGACAAACTAAAGTTTTTAGTTGTTTTGTTTTGTTTTCCTTGACATATTAGGTTTGACTGTTAAATGAATTCAGGTTTTTTATTTAGTTAGTTAAACTGTGAGCTCACATAAGGTGCCCAATATGTTGAATATAAAAATAAAAGCAAATGCTACATACTGCTAGGCCAAAGGCCAATGTGTGCAGTCTTTAGTTTTTAATAGTGTCAAGCTGAGCAGTTGTTGGAAGACATGGGCAAGTTTCCCATGTTGTACTCTGTAAAATATCTACATGTCATGTCTCTAATGCATACACTACAAGGATAGGCATGGTGTCATGCACATAAGACACTCAAAACTGTATTAATCACAGAGAAGTCTCATTCTCAGAAAGCCTCCAGGCAGGCCCATAAAGTGCAATTGGATGTGGCTGATACCAGGAAGGAGAACTGACTAAAGGAGGCCTCAGATCTGCAGCCCAGTCTCCCAGCTGCCAAGGTTTTCCAACGAGCCATTCCAAAGTGAACAAGTTAGTGCCAAAATAAACGTTAGCTCAGAACCAGCTGGTTTTTCGATATGTACTCTGTCTGTGTCCATTAAACAGGAGATTGAATTCTAATGGGATATCTATGCAGGGATGACCCAGGGTCCCCTGTGGCTCTGAGATGCATCAAAATTTCACCAGCACAAACCTAATTCAGATTTGAGCAAAGGATAGAGTATTAAGGAGAGGCTTGCCTTTGGACTTATAACATCACTTTTCTTTTCCCTGTCTTGAAGTCTTATCTTACATCCTCAATGAACTCAGGACACCCAGAAGCCAAAATATCATCAGAAAAATAGTGTTGAATCCCTGACGTACTTCTGTGATTGTTGAGTGAAATCATTGAAGTTTAAGATGAATAACTGGGAGTTAAGAGAATTTAAGGCCAGTCATAGAATGGGTTAGTCCACTAGTGGGAACCCAAGGCCTATGTCTGGTTTCCAATTCAGGTTTGTTTATGATTCTTCCCATTTTAATAAGTACACTTTTCATATTGGGTTTAATCCTAATCCAGTATGACTTTAGTCATTTATATGTACCCCTCTTTCTGGGTAAATACAAATTAGGGGAGGAGACACTATTCAAACTAGTACATAACTGCCCTATAAATCAGAGTTATTGTTAAAGTAAGATGACAAGTGAACAAATTGAGGACCGAGCAAACTATGAATTTAAAAATAATGATAATATATATTTATTGACTTTTAATTAAGAAGCTAGCATTTTCATTTAAAAACAATTTCAGTCATTGTTGCTCAAGCAGAGGTGTGTGAAGAAACATTGCTAATGTCCTTAAAATCATATTTGCTATGCTTCTACCTTCTTTTTCTTTTTGAAATTCTAATGTTGCTTGTAAGCTATAGGACATAGCACTTTCTAAATATTAAGGAGTGCAAACTGCTTAGGTGACCCTAATGGAACTAACAAGTGGAAGAAATCATTTGAATAACAGAGTTTGCAGAAGCTGCCAGTGAGAGCTGTCACTGATGCTGACCACATGCTCAGACTTTTACTGTTTGACCTTTAATTCATAGAAACCCCATCATCACTTCCTCTTGGACACTGATGGCAACGTCTCGCTCTGATTTTAGCAGCTGCAACCTGAAGCATAAATTGTGTAGCATCACCTTAAAAATCTTTCAACTTTAGCCCATAGCAATCTCCTGTACCTGTCAAATATCCTGTGTGCAAAAAATATGGCTCAACCGAACTCCTACCCTAGATGCGGCAAAATTAAACGGGACAAAACTAATAACGTCAGAGCCGGGACTCGAACTAGCATAACGTTTCTACCACAGTGCAGAAATATGAGGGTGTGTGTGAGTGTGCATATGTGTGTGTATGTTCAAACTAAGGTTAGCCTTGGTTATTTCAGGGAAATGAAAAAACAATTAATTGAAAATTAACTGCATTTTAACAATTTTGTAATGATTAAAATTCTTATTAGTTTAGAGAACATATCCATGACAGAATGAGGTTTAAAAAATCCCAACATTGCCCATGGACTGAGTTATGCAAGCAGTTGTGCTGAGAAATATACAGGCACATAATTTAAACCCCTTGTTATAAATCATGTACTTAATCTTAACCCTCAGTACACTGTCTTGATTCAAGGTCTTCCACTACCTTGCAGTGAAATAAAAATAATTATTATTATTACTTCCATTTTTCAGGGGGCTAATTGGCTTGTAGTTCAATCTAAGCTCCTGTCAAAAATGCTTAGGACTCCCAGAGGAAATTTAATGCTACTTCTTGTGGTGTTTTTTCATTTAATATATTATTTAACTACAAATAACAGTGTGATAATAGATTTATCATATCACTGATTTATTTTAGATTATGCCAACAGCTTGCTAATTTTATCACTTTGAATATGATTTGTTTTATATCCTCTTTATAATTTAATGTTCTTCTAGTAATTTTTTCATTCACTCTGAAAGTATTTAATTTTCCTCTATTCCAATTGAAGAGTTCTTGAATCATCCTAGTAACATTGACTACATTTGTAATGTTGAGTATGGTACCACTGTTCATGGTTGGCTAGGAAGCACTTGAAATATGGCTTCCTCTAACTGAGGTGTGCTATTAGTATCAAATTACACTAGATATTAAAAACCTAGTGTAAAAAAGTATAAAATATCACATTAATAGATGTTACATCGATTATTTTTTAAAGGGATGACATTTTAGATATATTTGGGGAAATATATATTAGTAAAACTAACTTTATTTAATTTTTACTTTTTTAATGTGGCTGCTACAAATTATAAACTACATATGAATATTCATATGGGTAACATTAATATTTATATTGACCATGGTGGCTAACATGCATATCCTTATGTCTTGTCCCCAACTAGTTAAGAAGATATTAAAAGTATCAGATATTACCAGTATGACAGTAAATTGATATTGCTCATCTGATATGAAATTGAGAATCAGAGTTATTGAAATACAGTGAATAAATTTAACCCTTCTCAAAGAAATGTGCCTAAAACAGTAACCAAAAAGTATTTCTTTTTAACAATTATTTTACTGCATATTCACCCAGCAACAATATCGGTAGCCTCTGAACAGCAGCCAAAGTCATTTCTTTTTTATTGGTCTGACAATTTGTGGCACCAACAACAAGGAGTCTTCTGACCCAGAGCAGCAGCCAGTGTCCCTGTGTTCAGTTTTACTAAAAGTCATTGTCCAACTTCTATGAGATGCTAATTGCAGAAGTCTGTTTGTCTTCCTGCAGCTATCTCTGAGCAAGGCCAAAACTTCCATGTGGTTAATCAACTTTCTATCTTTTGAATACTGCAAATAAAATACACTAATCTTCAGGGTAGTTTAGTAATCCGGCCGGGAGCCTTTTAGATGTCTCTTAGAGATAGAGAACAAGGAGGTTTTCTGCCCCGTGCGGTTATCAATCTTCCCCGTTGCGCACACGTATGTGTAAGGGCATTAAAGGTGCTTCTCGTTGATAAATGTCAGCAGACTTGCACAGTGAATATTAATTCTAGGATTGTCAAGGTCAAATGTGTCCTCAGGTTCATTGTTACTGGAATTTTTATTGTTGCCATTGTTACAAAAGATATTTTATCTTGGGCTCCTTTGTTTTCAGGTGTCAGGAGCAAAAGGGAGCATATTTTCTCAACAGTCAGGTACATTGCTCGGCAGGAAAGTGCCTTAGCACAGTCTGATCTATAAATTGGGGTGATTATTTCCAGTAGGATGAAAATGTGGGTTGAAAAGAACTTAGGTGGGAAGAGAAACAAAACAGATGACCACAAAATCTGCAGACTAGCTGATGCTACTGAAAGGAAGCTGACTGGATATGGAAAAATAAAGAACAGAATTGCAGGAGAAATAAATAAAGATAAAAATATCTGTGATGAGGTTATTCATATACATGGTGTGTGAAATTACCTAGCTGGGAGCCCAAGAAATGGAAAGAGAAGTAAGGATGAAGGAAAATATTAGGTTATAACTGTCCATCTGAAAATAAATAAGCTAAAAATAAAAAGGAAAGAAAAAGAAAGAATAAGTTAGACATTGCTGCATGTAGCGAGGGACCTCAAACCCAACATGGGTACCAAAGCAGTGATATTCAGCTACAATGCACCTTCGCCCACACATACACCCGCCCAGTCTAGTGTCAGTCCAGGAGCAATGCCAGAAACACCCAGTTATGCAAATCAGAGATACAGGAGTCATTCCTGACACTTCCGTTGTCCTCATTGCTCTCACTAAAGTTCATCAAATGCTCCTGATGTCGTCTTCTAGAAAGCTTTAGAATTCCTCCCTTTCTTTCTGTCTCTGCTGCCATCATTCTTATCCAAGCTGTTAACCTCTCTGTTCCCCCACTGGTCTCCCAACACCTATATTTGTCTCCTGCAGTTCACTCTTTATGTAGCTGACATAGTACAAAATACCTGAATCCTTTCATTTCTTTCTTTAGGTTCAAGATCCAAGGTCTCTCAGAGCTTTTAGGGCCCAGTGTGGTCTCATTCTTGATGGTCTCTCTGACATCATGTGGACCCCCTCTGCTGGTTCCCTCTGGCCCACCACCTTAGACTATAGAACAACCCTTTGAAAAAAGGATTCATTATTCCCCCTGTCAATTCTGACAAAGTCTAGCACCCTCTAAAAATTAAGTTATTTATCGAGCATTTACTAAGTGCCAGGCACCACTCATTAAATATTTATTATTGATCTCCACAACAAACCCCTAAAGTAGGCAATAGTATTAACCTCATTTTTCATATAAGAAAACCTAAACTCAAAGGTATTAAGTAGCCTGGGACCCCAGCCACACAGCCTGTGTGAGGGATCTGGATTTAAACTGAGGGTCTCTGACTGTGGAGGCCAAACACCTGACTGTCTCTCTCACCAAAGCATTAGTAGTCGGCATCTGTTGGCATCCCTTTTATCAGGATGACCCAGCTCTCTGACCTGGGGATTGGGTTCTAAACATCTTACTTAATGCATGGTTCTTCCCAAAAGAGCCAGTTTATCCGAGGCAGTTCCTTATCTTTTAAAGCCGGAAATAGATAAACAATAAATTTCTTTCGCAAAGAGATGGTATCTTTTAAGGTGGGATCTTTTTTCATTATGTAGAAAAACATACTCACTTGACTGTCTTGAGAAGACTGCTGTTTTCCTTCTCCTCTAAGAAATGGCTGCAGAATCCTTTTCTAAAAGCAGTCTATACATGTCATTTATTGCTCTATTAGAACTACAAACATCATCTATTGATTCTTCCCACACTGACCATAATACAAGCCAACCTAGAGAAAGACCGCCGGGATATACTTATATTATCACCTTGGGAAACAGTCTGGGTTGCACATAAGCTAAACATGCCTGCTTTTCTGATGTATATCTATTTACAGAGAACCAATAATCTTGTGTGCAAAAAATGCAATCCTGAAGTATATGTAAGTCAAAATAAGTGTGAAGCAAGTGAGAGGCCTGTGCATACCCTTCTTGAGACATTTTGCTTAGACTCTGGTGTAGTAAATTAAACAGAAATGCATGGGCCAGGTAACAACAACAAAAGTAACGCTGTGGGGAATATATGAGGAGGTAAAAAGGCTTAACTCATGTTTGTTATTATGACACACCAGCTGAATCTCCACTCTTTTATCAGGCACTCTCATGGTCACATATGTTTTCTAAATATCCAGGTCAGGACCACATCTATGCATCTATGGAATGCTGTTGCCCATTTTCCTTTTACATATATAATCTCCTCACAGTCTTCTAACAACCTTGAGAATCAAGAAGAACAAACAAGTACTCTTTCTTCAATGGTCTGATGAGAGAACCAACATATGAAAAAATTTTAAGGGACCTGAGTTCAGGAAACAAAAATATTAATTGCTACATTACTTGGAGCACTTCATTTTCTATATAGCCTCATATAACCCTTATAATAACCCTGCTATGTAGATTATGAACCCAGGAGAAAATGATGGGTAGTGTTTAAGTAACTCGGCCCAAGGATACACTATTATTAGAGGAGGGTTTTTTAAATCCACACACCAGATTTCCCTAATATTGGTAGAACATTATTTGAGTTTTTGACAATGCTATGAACATAGGAAAGAGATTTAATAATTGATTATTCCATACTTGTGAGTTTTTTCCTCACTATGTCATTATGTTCTTATTAATTTAGTCCACTTCAAAATTATTATTGGTACTTCAAGACCTCATTGTTGGAAGCTTTCCCCAAGTCACATAGTGGTTTTTCTACCCTTTACCACTTAAGTTCTATTCCAGAAAGACTACAGTGAAGACCATTACCCATCAAACTCATCCACACCATCTATCCTGACTTACTAGATTCTTCCTTCACACCTGAACTCTCCTGTTCTTCCTTTTTCCACCAGTGCAGTCCTATATGTTACTGAGACATAATTGTTATGTAACGTTAAATTAGTTTCACGTTTACAGGATAATGCTTCAATTTTTGGATACACTGAAGAATGATCACCACTATCAGTCTAGTTACCCTCTATCACCTTATAAACTTAGAATTATTTTTTTCTTGTGATGATAACATTCAAGGTTAACTCTCTTGGCAACTTTCAAATATGCAGTATTAGTATTATTAACTGTAGTCACCACCAGGCTATACATTACATCCCCATGACTTATTTATTTTATAACTGAAAGTTTTTATCTCTTGTCCTCTTCATCTTTTGTGCCTAATTCCCAACCCCTCTGCCCACTGGCAGCCATCATTCTTTTCCTTGTATCTATGAGCTCTGTTACAGTTTGTTTTGTTTGCTTTGTTTTATAGATTCCATATGTAAATAGAATCACACAGTATTTGTCTTTCCTTGTCTGACTTATTTCACTTAGCATAATACCCTTTGAGTATTTTCAAATAGCAAGATTCATTCATTTTTATGTCAGAGTAGTAGTCCATTGTGGGTATAGATATATCACATCTTCTTTATCCATTCATCCACTGACGGACACTAAGGTTATCTCCAGAGTGTGACTTTTGCAAATAATGCTATGATGAACTTAGGAATACATGTACCTTTTGTTAGTGTCTTCATTTTCTTCAGATATATACCAAGAAGTAGAATTCCTAGATTTTACGTAGTATTTTATACATAATGTTTGAGAAAACTCCATAATATTTTCCATAGTGCTGCACCAATTTATGTTCTTACAATAGTAACCAAGATTTCCTTTTCTTCAAATCTTCACCAACCTATGTGTCTGTTTTTATGCCAATACCATGCTGTTTGATTATTTTAGCTTAGTAACATAGTTTGAAATCAGAGTGTGTGATACCTCTAGCTCTGTTCTTCTTTTTCAAGATTGCTTTTATATTAGGCCTCCAGGCAAAAAGAAAAAAGGATGCACATGTATCCTTTAAGAGCAGTATCTCTGTTCTATATAGATCTTTGGCACTCCTGGACATAAGTCTCATTAGTTTTCAAAGTCAGACATTTTGAAGGCTTTTCTCTCCAGTGCTGGTTTCCAGATTTGGGGTACCCAACGTAGGGCATGAGCTTCCTGCACCTCAGGGAAAAGCTTTAGGTTTATGAGATCTCTCCTAGTGTGGATTTCCATTGCTGGGGGTGAGGTTTTGACAAGATCACATTTCTTCTTCTTCTTCTTCTTCTTCTTCTTCTTCTTCTTCTTCTTCTTCTTCTTCTTCTTCTTCTTCTTCTTCCTCTTATTCTTACTTAATTTTATTTATATAAAATTTTAACCTTCCAGTTACAGTCTCCCTTCAATATTATTTTCTGTTAGTTTTAGGAGTATAACATAGTAGACACTTATATTTTTTTACAGAGAGTTCCATCTAATATTTTGTGTATATTATGTAGACTGTCTCCTTCTTCTACACATTCCAGTTATCTTCTTTTGTTCTTTCTTGTGAAGGAGCTGTTTACCTAGGTGTCAGGTCTTTTCCAGTGGTAGCTGTTGTATATGTAGCTGCAGATTAGGTGTGTCCATGGAAGGAGGTGGGTTCAAGATCTTCTGCGCCACCGTCTGGGACCACCATTAACCAATTCTATTCTTAATTGTTTTTCAAGAAAAATTCTTGACTGAATTTTCTCATAACCATCCCATCTATTTTTTGGAATTCTTAAATAGTATATTGTCTATTTTTTGGAATTCTTATATACTATATTTGGAATATATTTTTTGGAATTCTTATATGCTATATTGTCTGTCTAGTAAGATCTTAGTCTTGGTTACATATGGTCTATTGTTCATATCTAGGTGTTTCCTGTGTGTATGTGTTTTCTCTGTCCTAAGGTTCTTGAAAAATTTCAAGCATAATAAGATATTTCAGAGAACTGGAGATAGCATTATATGCAAAACATATAAATAGTATGATTGTTCTTTAAAATCAGCTGATACTTTGATTTAAAATTGTTAAGCACAATGCAAAGTAACCAAAACCATGCTATTCTGGGAAAAAAATTGAAAAGGAAAAAGAGTCAATATTATTAGGTTTATATGACATCAAGCTGCCTTTAGTAATATGGAAACTTAAGCACATTTGCCTGATACTTTAAGTTTTTAGCTTCAATGTTTGATATCTCTTGGGCAATTTTTCTAGATTGTAAAAACAATTGCTTTTGACATTTCTTAGAAATCTCCAGTTTAAATGGTTTGAGACCTCAATCATGCAGTCAGAAATGTACATTATCCAATATGCTTTACATTTCTAGGCACTGTCTATGCGTTCTAAAGTGCCATTTTAAAAACCCTACTTACTTCACCAAAGCTATTAGTACTTGGCCGTGTTAGTGATAAACCTAGGGTACCTTATAGAAAAGACCTTATTTTGATGTCAGTTCTTGTAATTACTTTTATTATCAATCTGCTTCATTTTCTAGGATGAACCACAAGAACTTCCAATATTATTTCCTTAAAGAGAATTGTTAAAATTTTTCCTACAGTCCTCTCAAAAATATCTATCACTTAATATATTAGCAAAATGTGAATAGCCATGTGTCTATATAAATAATATGTAAATTAAGTCATATATATCATGCACACTTTATTTCTACCTGTGTTTATAGACATATCTGTCTATCTACACACACACACACACACACATACACACACACATACAATGACACAGTAGATTATTTTGTGAGTTAGCTAATAGCAATTATTAAAGCCCAAATTAAAATAATTGGGCAATAACTGCTTCCTCCAATCAAATCGTGTCCTATTTATGTGGTTTCATAATAGAAACAGTACCCCATAGTTTGTGCTTTTTCTTGCCAAATTACTGTCATATCTCCTAACAATGTATGGTTCAGTCAAGAGGGGGTTTCATTATGTTAATAATTACATTGCCTGCAGGCTTGTTGATGTTGCATTCCCCATGCAGAATAGAAAAAGATTTCATAAAAATATCATTAAAGCTGTTAACTACAGGAGGAAAAAGATCAAAGAGGCAATCAAAGCATGCACTTTATTATCAATAAATGCAAATAGGTTCAGAAATGGCTTGTATTTGAAACACATTCAGTGAGATCATCCACATTGGAAGCTGAGGCTTAAATAAGAGAACTTTGTGGTGTAAATCTATTTGGATCACTATAGATAATTACTTAGATCCCCTGCTATCCATTTTTTTCAGATGGACTCAAGAACCTTTTCTAATTAACAAATGAAGGAAGAGGTGGAATCATCCTCAGAATTCTGGTCTGAATTGAGGACATCTGAATTATGTAGGTCATTATTTAAATGACAACACATGAGATAAATATTTTTAAATGCACTGATATGGAAGAGGTTCTTAAACAAAGGACTTGGTGACTATTAAGTTGATGATTTAGGAACAGTAGGACATACTGTACTGCACAGCCATTTAGAAAAGACTTTAAATATTCAAATGTTCAACTACATATTCTTTGACATGAACATTTATCTTCATTTCAGACTTCCAGCTGAGAAACATCAGTATAATGGTGCAAAGACATCAGCCACTTTTAGTATTATGAAGACAATGGCATCTCTTGATCCATCTAAAGCTTTTTCTATGAAAATCTTACATTCACATTCTTATTTGGAAGGAATTATTTAAACTCTCAAGATATTTTTAGACCCATATATTTATTAAATAATAATTTAGGTTTTAGTCTTATTTATACAAATGTCTTTGACTGACCCATGATTTGGAAAATTAAATATAAATATCTATTCACACACCTTTCAGCTTTTGAAACAATAACATTTTATGAAAATTTGATAATGTCTCTTTATTTTTATTTATTTATTTATTTTTAGTGAGAGGTGGGAAGGCAGAGACAAACTCCAGCATGTGCCCCAACCAGGATTCATCTGCCAAGCTCATTAGGAGGAGATGCTCTTCCCATCTGGGGCTGTTGCTCCATTGCAACCAGAGCCATTTTTTTAGTGCCTGAGGCAGTGGCCATGATGCCATCCTCAGCACCTGGGGCCAACTCGCCCCATTGAGCCCTGACTGCAGGATGGGAGGAGAAGAGAAAGAGAGAGAGAGAACAAGAGAGAGAAAGAGACAGACAGAAGGGAGAAGGAGAGGGTCAGAGAAGTAGATGGGTGCTTCTCCTGTGTGCCCTGGTGGGGAATCAAACCCAGGACATCCACATGCCGGGCTAATTCTCTACCACTGAGCCAACCAGTTAGGGCACAATGTTTCTTTAAAGTGAAATTATTGCCATATTTTCTATCATGAAATAATGGACAATCACTACCAACAATGTGATGATCGGTTTTCAAAACCAAAAGAAATCAGAGATGTTCTCTAATCCATTGGGAGCTAACATATAAAGAATTATGAACTTTAATGATGGAAACTATGGACCATACACCTCAAAAAAATAGAAATATTACATTCTTAAAAACATTTATACAATTTTAGGTAACCCATGAACTCCTAGATGCCAATGACTGATTCCTATTTTAAGTAGAGGACAGATAAGAAATCGTACTTCTTTTTTTATTTTATTTTTATTATTTTTAATTATTTGTGTTTACATAGGTTCTGTGGTCACACCAAGTGCATACTTCTGACTCTCATCTTAATCAATTATAGTTCATTAAACTATAATTTCTCTTTCCTTTTCCTTCTCTCTCTCTCTCTCTCTCTCTCTCACACACACACACACACACACACACACACATCTTGTCTTCAATTTGATTATGCATGATAGCTCATGCTTTATTAAAAATTCAGCTAACTTTTATATGCCATTTTGGGGATTAATATGCAATAAGATATCATTATAAAGTACTCTGATATATTATAAATTTATATATAGTCAGAAATTACTGTTCCTCTTGCAAATAGTGACATGTAATACATCTCATTTACTTCAACCTAAGTATTTAATTTGTTCTTAGGTACAGGTGTTATAATGAATTTCTACTGAAATGTAATATTGAAATTTAAAGAGGTGGTTGGTTAGGCTGACATTGATTGATGAGTTACTTGCATGGATTATGCATCTATTCTGAAATCTTTCCATTCTTTGAAGAAAAGGTAACTTGAAAAGAGATGGAGAGAAATTAGATGCAGTTTGCCATAAAATTATTGTCCAACGAAAGGGATCAATGGGGATTATTAAAGACATTTTGGAAATGATGAGTAGTTAAGCCCATTAAGTTTCTTGACTGACATACTAAAATGTAATGAAATGGAAGGCAGATGCTGTTAAGTGTATTGATTTCACATCTAATTTCTATTGTTGATCATTTTTGTGACTCTTTCTTTCTTGCTTTCTCTAATATGCATATAATATGTCAGATGTAAAGTTATTCTTAGAAATACTTTATGGATATAGATGTGAAAAAATACAGCAGTGTAGACATGTATGTATACATACACAACCATTCCTCCACAATGAACATAAAATATATCATCTATAGATCTATAAATCAAAGGGAAAATATTAAAGAATTAATGAGTTTGAATTTGTAACACAGTTGTGAAGAAATCATTTAATGATTTTGTGAAAAGAGTCTTGATACTAGCTGAGAATGTTGTGAGGATAAAATAAATAATTATACATATGATAGATAGATGGTTTAGTGGTAATCCTTTGATGTCTTGATGATACCATAGGCTTACGGTATTTTCATTTTAATATATGAAGATATTAAAAAAATCTATCAATACACTCAAATCATAAAATAAATTTTATTTTATAACAAAAAGTTACAGCAGGAAATATTTTAGTACTTAGAAGGCAGTCCTTTCTCAGAAGAAGATCGTTGGAAACTTTACAACAGCAAATCAAATGCTATCATGTGGCTGGAAATTGATGAAAACGCATACAGTTTTTAGTGAATACTTAAGCTGAATGCTCCTTTTTTAATTCAGGTGTCTATATTTTTTACTTGAAATTCTTCTGGAAACCCAGGCACATTTCTTTTCCTGATAGGTTTAATGACCATTAGGAAGGAAGAATAATTCAGTGGGTAAAGAGATGACCACAGGAGGTACTACCAGTGGGAACTGAATTCAAATTATGGTACCATATTTCCCCATGTATAAGATGCACTGTTTTTGAAAAATTTGGGGTCTAAAAACTGAGTGCGTTTTATACATTGGTTATAGATTTTTTACTTGCGTTTCCTGCTTTTTCGCGCTTCTTTTTGCACTCATTGTTGAAGACAGTGATTCGTCATCAGACACAGATGAGGACAAGCTAATGGAGGGGAGTTTTGACAGTGATGAGGAGTTGTAAGACTTTTATGATCAATAAAACGAGTTCAATAACTTTGTGTAATACATATTTTTCAAATTTCAGGCCCCCAAATTAAGGTGTGTCTGATACATGGGAGTGTCTTATACATCGGGAAATATGGTACTTACTTCTTGATGTTCTCCCAATGGTTACTAAGTTACATGTGCACATAAAGAAATTACACTGTGGGCAAAAAGCACACAGGCTTATGTGCATACAACACACATGGACATGTGTACCAACTTTTGTTCTCAGGTGTGTTAGGGAAACACTATTTTCTGATCACTTGTAGTGTCAGTGCTGAATAAACAACATGAAATGAGTTAGACTACGTAGTTAATTTTAGGCATTTAATTTACAGTAACATTTGGTAATTGTATATATAGTCATTCATTTGACACCCATTTATCAAATACTGTCGTACACCTAATATTGTGCATATTACTGTAGAGAAGACAATTAATTGCTCTTATTATTTGGGAAACTGAGTAGAGGGTTTGGACCATTCTTTGATCCAAGAGCCAGGACCCTAAGCAGTGTTAGCTCTGCTCAGCAGCAGAGGAGTGTGACCTGATGTTTGTTCTTGTGGGGCTGCTGACTTGAGTTGCAGATGTCCCTGTGGTCTGTTCTTCCCACAATACCTGATGGAAGTGGCCATAAGGTTGGCAGATCTGTTCCCCATACCCTAAACAGGCCATAGTTTAGCAGGCTGTGCCCCCGTGTGCCTCTACCATGCTAGGCAACCCTCTCATTCTTCCAGATTCTCAGTGGCTTCTCTTCAAAATTGAAAACAACTGAATTGTTTTTCAGGGAACAAACGTGCAGAAACTCCCCAAATATCGTTCTCCCCACCCCGTTCTCTCATAGCTCACTCCTCTCCTAGTCCTCCAGGGAACACTTCTGCCCTAGGAAACCTTTCTTGACTATGTTATATCTTGCAGCAGGAGTGATGGCCTTGGAGTTTGGCCATCTGTAAACCTTAGTCTTTGCTCCCAGCATGAGCTATGTTAATAGTAGGCAGTGCTCTTTCATTTTAGCCATGGCACTGTTAGAAAGAACATATTCAGTTAATATTTTACACGTCACTGGGCCGCACAAATATGCTCTACAAACATTCAAAATCCAGCACACCTCACATTCAACATGCATCGTAAGCAGTTTGCTCATTCTGAATTCTCTTGCTGCTTTCTTTGTCATCTGCCTTTTTTTAGAAGAATAGCAAACTCCAAATAAGAATGTTCCCCTAAGACCCATTTGCACTGTCTTTGTGGATGTATAAGTAATTATAGAAGCATGCACAGTGTTTGATTTTTTTATTGTTGTTCTTTAAAATACTGTACTATGAACATCCAGTTGAACAATATCACAGAGCAAGTTTTTTAATTTGCTTTGCTTTTAGTCCCCCCATGGAACAAAATGTCTTCTCCATTATAATACAGTTCTAATTGTATCACTATACTTTGACACAGGCAAGACTCACTGTTGTTCAAAACTGTCTACTGAAGGGCCCTTTGTAGACTAGGGGATTTTTCCATAGAAAAATTATCCCTTCCTGAAAGAATACCAAGGTGTGGGTGCTCTCATGAAGTAGCTTTCAAAATGCAACTGTTTGCAAGCCAGAAGTCTACTTGTGGAAAAAGGGATATGAAAGAGGAATGGGGAATGTAATAACCCTGTTGAGATAGATTGGAATAGGAAGCATCCCTGTAGAGTCAGGAGAAATATGCATATGTATCTGTACATTGGAGTATATGTGTGCATGTATGTTTTTGTGTATGCATGTAGATACACAGTCACATGTTTCTTGTTTACTAGAAGGATAGAAGCAAAGGCCCCAAGTAGCAATGAGCATTTCTAACACCCAGAACTTTGTCTTGAATACCATTCCCCCAAAAAGAAACCAGAAATCTCTTGATACATGTTCTATTCCAGAGCTGGGGCAGGATCAAAGAGTGCCTGGAATATATTATTTCAGAAAGAAAGGAAATACTTCAGTAAATGATTAGGCATGTCAAAGGACACAGGAACTATATTAAACAGGATCCCACTGGCTAAATCTGGCACAATTCAAATATCCAAATAATTAAGAACAATAAAGAACTGTAGACCATAAAAAAAGTAAGAATCCATGTCCCCATACCAAAAATAGATATATAAATAGAGGGAAACATGGGATCTTGTTTATTTTAGAATTCTGAGTGCCAAGCGGCTCATGCAGAAGAAGTGTATGAATAGAAAAATAATCACCTTTGTAATCACCCTGGTAAAAATTGATTCTATCAAGAACCAGTAATAAAGGCTGACTCTAAGGGAAGTTGATTAAGAACATCATATTTCCATGGTTCTAATGTAGTATCTCCCCACAGATTGCTTATTAGCTGTAAGTGGTGGAGCAGGGGGCCAGAGTTGGGGTGGGGGTGCAGCGGGAACCTACAATTCTACAATGGAGTAATCTGACCACACCTTGACCAGGTACTCAAAATTAACATACGAGGGACGGAGGGAGGTCTTGTGCCTCTGGAGGTGATGTCCTGAGAAGAACAAACATGACATATTTCATTTCTGACTGGAATGTATCACCTAAATCCAACACGATGAAACAAAGACAAACCCAAAATGAGGAACATCCTATTAACAATAAAAAGGCTATATATTCTTTAAAAATATGAATGGATTAAAAGAAAGAACGGCTTTGGATCTGGTGCATATTGAAGCAAAAGGAGACAGGATGACAAAATATCACCCTGACCCTAGACGGGACCCTGATTTGAAAGGGAAATGCTGCATAAATGACAGAATTGGGTCTATTGACGCAACTGCAATACAGACGATGATTAGATAAAAATATTGTGTTGATAGGAAATGCACTGAAGTTAATAACTATATTATTCATGTCCACATAAGTTCTTAGAAAATATGCACTAAAATGTTTACAAGTTAAGAGCTATGATGTGTTCAACTTAATCTGAATAGAGATTTATAGATATATATTCTCTCTGTTAAAAAGTAATAAATATTCTCTCAATATATGTTTACATATTATAGATATCACTATACATAATTATAGATTTATCACTTTATATATCACTATTTGTATGTATATATAGAAAGAAAGACTATATATGTACAGAGAGATAGATAATGGTAAAATATATAGAGCAAAGTGTTAACAATGGGTAAATCTGGATAATAAGAACATGGGTGTTCTTTGTATTATTCTCATTCTTAAAATTGTCTGTAGCTTTAAAATTATTTCCAAATAAATTTTTAAGAAACTGTTAACAATTATTTATTTAGGTGGAAAGAATGCATTTGCCAATAATGAGGGTTCTCAACACCGCATCTCAAAATTTGGCAACCTGTGGGAAAAGATGTGAAAGTGACATAGATATGTATTTCTAACTTGAATATATTTCCTCCTCCCAAGTGAATGTGTGAGCAGTAAGGCCTAAAGGTGTCTGGGTGTCATGGAACAAATTCTGAAAAATGATCCACCATAGGTTCAATGCTGATCTAAGAAACGTACCATCAGAGATGTCAGCCAGGTTTTGTACGCTATTTTGCTATGAAAGATCAAACTCACAGAACTGTAATGCAGGCCTTTAATGTAGAGCTGTCCACAGCTAGGTGGTAGCCAAGGCTGGGGCAAATCCACAGTGTGTTTAAGTAAAATGTTATACTTGCAATGCTGAGACTATTTGTTTTAGACTACAATAAATAATGTGGTTATTTCACTTATAATTTATAAATTATATATTTCTATTTAGGCATATTTGCACAAATAAAAAATTATGCACAAAGCTCAAAATTTGCAAATATGGAATCTGAAAGATTTTCTTCACTCCTTTTGTAACAGACCTGATCTTCTGCTAGACCAGTGGTTCTTAACCTGGGTTCTATCGAACCCTAGGGGTTCGTTCGATGAGTCGGTCTCAGGGGTTCGAAGAAGCCTCTGCCACGGAGGCCAGAACAAAGTAATACCATAATTTGTTGTGAGTTCATGCACTTTGTTGGTTTTGTTCTTTGAGCAAGGTGATGTTCATGCACGGCTCATTTTGTGCACCAGTAAAAAAAACATATACCTATGTCTTGAATTTGGAAAAATAAATCATATTATATTTATCACTAAAGAATAAGGTGACCAGATTTTAAAATTGGTAAAGTGGGACACCATTGATGGGGGGATTCTTGATTAAAAATTTGGTCAATATGGAGCAAAAAATTTTTTCAAAGAATGCAAAAATAGTATTGTAATATATTTTTTAAAATCGGGACTTTTTTAAAACATCGCGGGATGCAGGACAAATTGTTAAAAATAAGGACTGTCCGGCCAAAAGCGGGACATCTGGTCACCTTACAAAGAAGGGTTCGGTTAATGCGCATATGATACTCGTGGGTTTGGTACCTCAAAAAAGGTTCAGAACCACTGTGCTAGACTATCTATAGTCTTTAATAATTCTGTGTGATGTGAATATCATATGTTTTGCTGTAAACATATGATTGAATAACAGGGTGCTACCATAGACCCTACTAGGGGTGTTACATAAGACACTCTATCTCCCCCATATTACCTTTCTGAAGTCTAAAAATTCTTGGATCTCAAAACACATCTGGACATAAGTAATTCTAGACATGTGCTGACTAATTACTTTAATGAGGAAGTTGCTTATCCTAGATTAAGTTAAGTAATAGTTAGGAGAGAAAATAGAATACTAGACAGTAAAAATAAAAATTAAATCTTGAAATTAATTTAAAGGACCCAGAATTGGACAAGTCTTTAAGATGCTGAATTAAAGACAATGAATGGGGTAAATTATTCATAGGTCTATTGTCTATTGGAATTGTAAGTAGAATCATGATGTACAGGTATTTTTTTTTCCCTCTGCAGTTATTAGCAATACACAGGCAAAGGCATTCTGACATAGCAGATCATTTTCCACACTAAGAATTTAGATTAAGAATCCCATCTTTCTCTGCCATTATGATAGTCATTTATACTCCTTGACCAGTGTCTTCAACTGTAAAATGAAATAAGAAATTTAGATGAATAGAAGCCCTCTTCTGAATTTTTAAAGGGAGAAATAACTCTAAAATTTCATTACTTTATAATAGTTTTATGTTCTTATTTTATATGATTTTAAAAATGCTGCATGCTACTATAATTTCCTTGAACTGTAAAAGAATATAATTCTGATTGTTTTGAGAAAGCGAACCCTCTTATACTAATCAATTTCTCTTGAATGCAGTGCAAGTTCCAGGGCCAGTAGAAAATCTCCAAGCTGTATCTACCTCACCTACCTCAATCCTCATTACCTGGGAACCTCCTGCCTATGCAAACGGTCCAGTTCAAGGTTACAGATTGTTCTGCACTGAGGTGTCCACAGGAAAGGAACAGGTAGGCCAAGGCATGGGCCCCTCTGCTGTCACTTGTTGGAAGGCTCTTGGGCTAGAGCAATAGGAAATCCATAAGCTCTTGATGTCTAGCCCAGTGTCAGCACATTAATTGTGTAGCTACCAGTTTTAAACACCTGTTACTGGAAATGTTAAGCAATTTAGTTGAATTTTGGTGATATGAGAGGCAAATGGGTAATGAGTTAAATCAATAGTCTTGTTTGAGTGTGCAGGTACCAGGGCCAGTGTAAACACATTTGTTTTAACCCATCTGGTCCCAGTAAGCATTTGCATCTTCAGTCCTTATCCTAAGGGAGGATTTATCTCATAGTCAAAGACCTCACCCAAATTGCGGTTTCATGGTAGTTCTGTCTTCTCCCTGCCATCAGATGTCACCTATCACTTTTTTTTTCAGTCATCTTGACTCTAGAAGGCTACCTTCCTTCTTCATACATTTTGTTTCTAATCTGTGTTTAGTAAAGACACCTGAAAATAAGCAAATTAGATTTTCAGGTAAAGTAAGAGTGAATGAGTCTTTAGGGAGACACAGGAGACTGAGTGGTTCTCTTTTGTGAGATATAGAGTGTGTCCGTAAAGTCATAGAGCACTTTTGACTATTGAGATGTTTCCTTTCAGATTTTCAACTTCCTGAACAAAACTTCCTGTATATAGACAGGTGTGTAGTTAAGTGGGAAGGAAGGAAAAAGAGGTGAGCCTGGGACAACAGCGTTGTGAGGTTGGTTGTGAAGTTTCTCCAAGTGCACTCTGGTGGTCATGCTTCCCCATATACTGGGCAGTAGAGGTTTTTCATTTTAAAAAATCTTTTGCAGCAGTTCTATTCAGAAATAGTTCTAATTCCCAAGTCCTATTGTAACAAAAGAATTACTGAGAGTTCCTCTTATGTAATCATTCCTTTTTTTTTCTTTTGCTTGCTGTTTAGCTATTATTTTCATTTTCGATTCAATCCACTATTTTACATATTTTAGCTCTTCAGTATTGGGTGGCACCGATCCATTTTAAGGAAATTCCAAAATGATGTTACCCAAGATAGATGTGAGTGTGAGGATTTTTGCGAAGAGCTAATAATGGGTCTTCTAGAGCAAACTGGCTCTGATTTGTTAGTGCCCTTCCCCTGCAGTACCACATTTCTGCAGCTGTGAAGCACATGAAACAGCTCCCAACCTACCTGAACACTATTTGTCAGATAAAAATGGTGATGAAGTATCTGTCAGTTTCAAGAGATGTGGTTCTGTTTCAGCAAGGGAAGAAGGAAATACAAAGTTTTATGGTGAACTATTCCATTCGGGGTCCAGGAACAGCTCTCTGTGCTCATGGATTTGCAAGCTGCCTTCTGCCTCCAAGGTCTCAGGGTGGGCACACTATTCAATGTATTGGATGGTGGTAAACAAATTGGAACTTAACAACTGTAAAAATAGCATGGTGCTCTGTAGCAGTCCACAGAGCAGATTGGGCTTTACTGGGGGAATGTGTGTCACAAGCAAGTTGGACAACAACTTGGTATAAGGCTGGAGTATAGAGTCTAATATCCAATTTACTGACTGAACAGAATGGCTGCCATTTCTGCTCTAGTATGCCCCCTGAATAACAGTTTTGGCATTTTATGTCTCCAGAATATAGAGGTTGATGGACTATCTTATAAGCTGGAAGGCCTGAAAAAATTCACGGAATATACTCTTCGATTCTTAGCTTATAATCGCTATGGGCCAGGAGTCTCCACTGAGGATGTGACAGTGGTGACGCTTTCTGATGGTAAGTTATAGACAGAAATGCTCAACTCAACTATTTGCTGTGGTATCAAATAATATTGTGTATATAGTATGTCATAGATTTCATTTTCAAGGTTTCCTAACTAAAACTTTATGGAATATATTAGCATGAAGTAGAAAAGTGGTTAATTCACTCAAACTTTTACAGTCAAATTTAAACTCTCAGAAATAAGGATGTCTGTATAGGTAATCTTCAAAGTGTAACTACTGCCTAAGAGCTCAAAATTATGTTTTTGTCTTTTTCTTTACTTCTGTAAACACAAATACACTTATGCATGTATTTTGGACCATATACATTGGCATGTTTCTTTTACTTCTTGTGCTTAAAATAAGTAGATGGTTAAAAGTTCAAGTGATGGGTGCCCTGGTGGGTTGCCTCAGTGGTAGAGTGTCAACCTGGCGTGTGGAAGTCCTAGGTTCGTTTCCCGGCCAGGGCACACAGGAGAAGAGCCCATCTGCTTCTCCACCCTTTCTCCTCTCCTTTCTCTCTATCTCTCTCTTCCCTTCCTGCAGCCAAGGCTCCATTGGAGCAAAGTTGGCCCAGGTTCTGAGGACGGCTCCACGGCCTCCACCTCAGGTGCTAAAATTACTCCAGTTGCAACGGAGCAACGCCCCAGATGGGCAGAGCATTGCACCCTGGTGGGCATGCCAGGTGGATCCCAGTCAGACACATGTGGGAGTCTGTCTCTCTGCCTCCCCGCTTCTCACTTCAGAAAAATACAAAAAAAAATTTTTTTTTTCAAAGTTCAAGTGATGGGAAATTCTCTTACATATACATCTTAATTTGAAAGTATGTCATAAGGACTTAGGCCAAATAATCTAGCATTGAAAATATTACAACTGAATATAAAAACGTATGCATTTAATTGTCCCATGCCTAACAAAGGAATGATGGCCCATACTTGCTTACATGTTGTGAAAGAGAGGAAGTTTTAATTAAGAGGATGAGTTTGAACAGTAGCAGAGGAAATTAGAGATCTACAAAAAATGATGATAATGAGATGTTGGAAAATTTAAGGAAAAGTCAAAATAAAATACAACAGAATATATGATGTGGGGCCAGTGAAAATTCAGGCAGATGTGGAAATGCAGAGATGTGATTTCCATAAATATTAAAAAGGCAACATGCTATTCTTTTTTAGCACTTGCTTCCTTTTGCTGTGTGTAATTCTATAAATCTTTTGTCTTTGAATTTAAAAAATAAAATGACTTTAGCTTGACCAATCCACCATTCTGTAATATGGGAAAATATGTGGGTAGATATTCCATGCACACTCAGTAGAACGAGGAAGGGCTTCTCTGTTATTAAGGGAGGTGCACAGAAGACACATGGGTAACACTCATTTGCAATTTCAACTAGAAAAACACGTTTTATATGTGACACCTCTTCAGTGTCCTTTTTAATGTAATTATTATGCCCATCCGACTGATTCTGTTATTGACAGAACAGAATATCTATTGGCAGAATAAATTACTTCACAACTTATCATTATAAAAAGAAAAGGAAACCAAATAAAAATGAATATTTTACATAATTTATGTAGATTTTATTCACACTCTGAACTGTAATACTGTGGCCTTATTCTCCACTTCGCTTTTAAATGCCGTGAGAAAGAGAGATTATTACTCATTTGTCCAAGAATTAATATCTAGAAATGTTGCAACATATAAGAGTTAGAAAATGCCTGTCACTATATTTCATGATTATTACCCAACAAGCATCACTGTGCAAGGGACCCCAACTTTTCTCTATCAGATACACTTGATAGAAGACAGGAACTTCTTGGCCCACTTGAAGTGGGCTCCCTGAATACCTCTGTGTTCATTTTTGCAATTGACTCATGTCTTTTAATTTCCAACAAAATGAATCCTTGCCCTCTTGGCTTCCATTTTCTTATCATGCATCCAGTCCCCTTCTCTCCACTTCAGTCTGATGTCTTCTCTCTACTGAAGCTGACTATGCTGAGGTCACACATCACATCGATATGTGTTAAATCATATTTAATGGTCACCTACTGTCCAGTACCAGTCAAGCCCTTTCCCCTTGTCTTTCTAGGGAAAATGTGAAAGGTAAAAGGGCTAATCCATGCAAGCACCTAAAATGTGAGCCTGCCCTATATCTAAGTATTTAATACGTGTAATCTGTGCCGATGTATGTGCCCCTCTTTCTACATGCTCCTCATATGAGAAATGACGTTAGAGCCATGTCTGTATTCCTCTCAACTCAGTAAATATTGATTGAATAAGCCTGACAGTTCAGCCAAACCTGTACAAGGGTTTTTGTATGTCAAAGCATATCTTTACGACTTCCCATTTGTGTGGCTAATTTAACGTACATCTGTCTCTAAATGTGTGTGTATTGTAGAGATAATCATATTTCTTATCAGGTCAGAGGAATCCTGCCACACAAAAATAATTATATTGGGGCCATAGGAAAATTGAATAGAAACAAAAGTAAAATGCAAATATTATTTTTTTATAAATTAATTATCCCAGTGGTATCCCTGTTATCTGAGATGTTTATAAAGATATTTATCCAAATAAGCTGTCATCTCTGATTTAGCTCTCCTTTAATTGTTTTCCTAGGAAGAAAGATTGTTTTGTTGTTGTTGTTGTTCAAACTCCTCTACCTAGTGTAATATTGGTTTACAGCAGTTCATTTCTTCATACCATTTAGGATTGTCAATCATCTATCTAGGCAGCCTCATGCCCAGTGTAGAATGAAACTAATTTTGCCAGTTTGCTCCCAAACATTGTCTTTTGAACAAGTTGATGCAGATAGGTTATTAACAGGTTTTGTGAATTAACTAACATTTATTAGCACCCATACCAGCTTTCCCTGTGTCCAAAAGCAGAGGGAACCAATGTTATAGGCAAACGTAACTTATAGGAAATTGCTTCTTACTCTAATCATCATATTTATGGAGTACTTATTAGTGCAAGACCCTGATCTAAGCACTTTGTATTGTTAACATTTTATTCTCACAATACTATATTTTATCTGACTTTGCAGATGACAAAGCTAAGACTGAGATCACAAAAGCTAGTAAGCAGCAGAACCAGCTCACATAAACTAGTAGGTAAAGAGGCAAGATTCAATGTGGAAATATAGTGAGTTTCTCTTACTCTATAATAAATGTCTCATCTTAGTTCATTCAAGAAATAAGTTCATATTTATATATGAACTATAATTCATAGCTTCATAAATTATGTGCATAGGAAAGCACACATTTGCTAAGGGGAGGAATCCATGTGATTCTGTGTATGGAGATTCATCTACAAATGTGGGAACTTGATCTACTCTATAGCATGAGCCATCACCATGTGTTTCAGACCAGCATGTTTCACCATATAGAGGGGAGTTTCCAGACCAAACACCTTTGATTGGCTTTAATGAATCTATTGTAAATGATAAATTGCTTGACATTTTGGAGAGAAAAGCAATGAACTATGTACTTACTTTCTGCCTCATGAGACAGTGAAACATTGTCAAATAAGAAGAGAAATAAAGAAAATCCCAAATAAATGTGGATTCCACTTACTTCTACCAAGCATCTATTCCTATGTATTATCTGTTTATCTGTAAATACTATGGGAATTGAGGGTGAGATGATGGAAGTAGCAATTGATAACAAAATTTACTGTAGAAAAAATTATCTATTTTCTCTCCTAAGTAAGGCAAGAATAGCCAGTGTGCTGTCAGTGGAAAGTAAGAGAGATTTATATTACCAGGAAAAGAGACAAAATACATCAATTCCTCTGTTATAAGTCCACCTTTGGGACTTTATGGCTTTCATTCCCATTACAGAAAATAATGTTGATATTTATCAAATTGTGGTAGTTACAAAAAGATGTGTACATATGTGTCCTTTCTCTTATATATTCTAGTCTTTCTGGAGATGCCATTTATAAACTTATATAAAATGACATCTGAGGTTTAAATATCAACTAGCACAGTACCTAGAACAAAATGTGTGGTAAATATAAGTAACCTCTTTCTTCCTTTAAAATTCAGTCACCTATCATATATACAACTAGTGTTAAAAAATTATGTTCTGATATTATTTAATTGTGAAAAAGTGGGTGTAACATGATTAGTAAAGTATGTAACATGTAATTTTACAATCTCATTAAATATAAACTAGGAAGATTTTTTTCATGTTTAAGAAGTGATTCATTGTCACTTATTAGTAATATAAGTGACAGATATATACAGATAATGTGTCATAGCATTGTACACTTGAAACCTGTCTACAGTAATCTTATTAACCAATGTCACCCCAATAAATTTAATTTTAAAAAATACTATACACCTACCAAATGACTAAAATTTTCAAAATTGAAAATATTCAATGTATGGAGCTTTGCTAGAACTTCGCTATATTTTTAGTAGGAACGTAAATTGTTGCAACCACTTTGGTAAATTGTATCTTTATTAAAGCTTAGCAAATATTTCACTCTGATAGGGGTTTTCACTCTTACCAGTATTTCTATTCCTAGGTATATAAAGAAGCAAATGAATACAGTTGTCTACCAAAAGACATATGTAAGAATATTCAAGCAGATTTATTCTTACACCCCCAAGTAGACATAGTCCAAATATCAATCAGTAGCCTGGATAAATATAAAATTATAATACCATGAAGTAATAAAATAAAATAAAATAACAGAAACAAAAATTATTGTTATGTGCAACAACATGATTGAATTTTAAGAACTGATAACCAGCACAAGAAACCAGCCTGGGAAAAACAACAACAACTATGATTTCATTCTTAGTAGACTAACAAACAAACTAAACTAATTATGGAGTTAGAAATCAGAATAGTGGTATTGACTGGGAAGAGATACAAGCGAGCTTTCCAGGGTACTATAAGTGTTCTGTATCTTTATCTCAGTGGTGTTTATGTGGAAACACCCACCCACATACAATTTATCAAATCATACAGTCAAGATCTGTGTATTTTACTATGTTTATATAATAATAAAAATAATTCAAGAAAAAAATTGTGATAGAAACCCTGAATATGAAAAATATTTCATTATGTCTTACAACTTTTCTATTAATTAATTTATTTAACAGTTATTTGCTGAATGTGCCCCATGTGACAGTCCCTTGTTGATACTGGGAATGTAGTAGCAACAAAAAGGACAAAAATCCTAGTCTCTGTGGTTGTTTTTATTCCATATTTGATAAGAAAATCATAATATGAGCTAAAAGATATTGAATAATAAAGCCTATTTCCTAAATTATGAATTATTTTTGAAAGAATACCTGCTAGTGTAATTCATAAAAACTAAGCCTCCAGTGAGCAATTTATCATAAACTACATTAGCTATAACCTTTATCAAGCACTAAGACAAGTTCAAAATTAAAACAAAATAAGTGATTACAATCCCCATCCTGTCCGAAAAGACCCAGATGCTAATATTTAAGCAAGTACTCATTTGCTCATTTAATTGTTGAGTCAGTCAATATTAATTGAATGTCAGATTAGATGATATAAAGATTAATAATACATATATCATGCTATTATGTTGATTACACTTCAGAAGGTAAAATCAGAGTACGGTTTAATTAATTCTGTGTAAAATATAAATAGAACAATATCTATTGTCCAAATTTAAATAAAAGAAG
Organism: Rhynchonycteris naso; assembly: GCA_037038555.1. Taxonomy (NCBI): domain Eukaryota; kingdom Metazoa; phylum Chordata; class Mammalia; order Chiroptera; family Emballonuridae; genus Rhynchonycteris; species Rhynchonycteris naso. Next base: position 147,054,159 of record CM072999.1, on the reverse strand, counting down.
AGGGAACATGACATAAAAATTCTTGAAAATGCCAAGAGTATCTTCTTCTCCATTAAATTCACCAATTCATCATGAATTAGGATAGGTACTACTCATTTTACAGATTAATATGTATTAAACATTTATTGAACACTATTTCTATTTGTATTGTAGGGCAAAAAGCTTTATTTTTCAATTTATTTTTATGATTTTTCCAAGACTTCTAAAATACTCCCTGACACAGAACAGACATTCAGAGAATGGTTGTCTTTGAATTACTCATGTGATAGAATATTTACATTTCAATGTAGTGAATGATTATTGTAAGTGCTATGAAGAAAACTGTATCTGTTCTTCATTCTTTCATGAGGAGTAGGATAATCAAAATGCAGGCAAGACAACCAAAATTTCTAGAAAAAACACTAAGAAAAATAAACTGCTCCTTCGTTAATGCCATTTGGCACTCTGCATCTGTGACACACCAGTTTAATTACACACAGCTGAAAGAGTAAATAAAGAAAAAATAAAAGGATGTATTTCCTCTTTCTACCTTTTAAGAGATAATAAAGATTGCATTAGAGGGATTAAGCAGCATGAGTGACCATTAGGATGACATGTTTCATCATAAAACCATGCAGATCCTGAAATGCACAATATCTTAAGCCGTTAAGACCACTCTAGGAACCTCCAGTGTTTTTTTTATTGGTTACTCTAGGAAGGTTATCACCAGAAAGCTGTAATTATACGCTGGTATTTGGTATCACGCATGGCAGGTGCTCTCCTGCCTAATCATTTTGGGGACTCCCTAGATGGATAACTGGCCCACCAAGAGAGTAAAAATTAACAAATGCAGTTATTGTTCATCTCTCCAGGAAAATCTTAAAGCACTTCCGGGGCCGACCTACCTGATTATCATTGTTAACTGTGGAAAAGACATGTTTCAGTGTTGCCATTTCTCTCTGGCAACTCTAGCAGTGACGATTTCATCTTGTTTCATTCCTTTCAGTGCCAAGTGCCCCACCTCAGAACATCTCGCTGGAAGTGGTTAATTCGAGGGTAAGTGGTGGAAATGTTCACTATTTTGTTACCTGTACACATGTAACTTTTGCTCACCCTCTATGTGCAGGGTGAATGGTGTCTCCCACGTGATGAAATGGCCTAGAATGATGTAGTGCATGGCACTGATCGCTTGTTTTCTTGCACCACAGTTGAATTTTTTATAGGAAAATTTTGTTTACTTTTACACTTGATTTTTATAAATGTTACAATTACAGGCTATTCCATCAAGAAGGAAAGGTGTCTACTAACTAATGCTTTCCGGTATAGGACCTAATATTTTAGGTGGGACAATTGAGTATATGAATAGATAAAACAAAAGAGGGGGCAGAGAAATACTTTGTTTGCTGACAGGTTAATTAAAATCAAATATCTCATCATCATCTAAATGTTCTCTTATAAATGTAGACATTGAAGGCCATTGTTTAAGTCCAATAAGGTTATGTTTATGAAGCAATATTACCTAATGGTTCATGTTTCCTAGCCTGGAAAGTTGATAGAATTTTCAAAAGGTATTAAGTTAAGCTAGTTATAACTGAAGAAAGGAACCTAATGCTAGAAACATCTCCTATTTCAAGTGTGTTACAGGGTTAAAAATCAGCCCAAATCCTATAGTAGGGAGAAGCAAACAAGGATTGGCCTGGCTTGATCTGTGTGCACTCTGGGAGTTATTTCACTGCTTTGGGCATCTTGGCCTCACTGTTCTCTAAGCTCTGGAGACAGCAGGGGGATGTTACCCATCTTCGAAAAATACATAATCTGATGTTTATTCCTAGCTTTCCCTTTTAATATCTGTATTTGATCTTAGAATAGTTTCTAAACTCATCAAGCATTAGCTTCTATATTCATGTATATGAGTATAAATGTCTTCTTTATCGACTTCTCTTCAGAAAGTATTAGTATAACATATGCAAAGAACCAAACTTAAAGTCAGTAGCTATTACTTCAACCAATGTACTCATCTTTACGTAGTTTGCAAAAAATCTCTGCTGTTTACCATACTTTGGTAACTTTGATCACATTGTCCACTCTCACATAAATTTATCTTTTGGAACTAGTGAAATGTCTCTGGACAAGTTAGTCTCTTTGACAGTGTATTGGATAAGAAGTAATGAGACAAACTTAAAACTAGAAGGGATTAAAATACAGCTTCACCACTCAAATTAAGAGATTGCCAAATTAATGTCAAATTGATGTGAACTGCAGGTTGTTAACACATGAAATTTGGAAGGCGTATTATAATTTCTCTTCTTTTAATGACTCATTTTTTTATTAACATTTTTACCCACTTCACATATTTCTTTCAGGACAAAGCCTAGAAATTGACATAAGCTATTTTGAGTGTGTGCCTATATCCCTTACGAGTCTACTCCAACTAAGGGTGTCTATCTTTTTCTGAAAGTGAATAATTTCTGAAATATTACCAAATGACCTTGGATGCTGACTATATTTGAATAGGGATTTATTACTTTCCTGAAGAGGGAATTTCTGTATTGCAAATTTGACTTTTTCAAGTGATATATACATATATATATATATACACACACACACACACACACACTCACACACTCAAGCATTGCAGCCCATACTCTTCTATAATATGTAATGCTTGCAGTGACCAAATACACTCCTTCTTCTATCTTCTTGTAGTTCTCTCGAGAACACTTCACTCTAGAAAATTCAACATGTTTATGAGCTTTTCAGAATGAATACAGTTGCCCAGGTGCTGAGCAGCCTCTTCCTCTCCTCTCGCTCCCTCTCTTATTTTCTAGTTTTTAAGGAATTATAAATTCTATTTCTTGGAATCTTACCAAAAGGAAAGACACTGGATAACCAAAACACTGTTTATCATTCTCAGTATGCTGACACATAGAAAGACAAAAACCATATTCTATTTTGATAATCTTCTTTTGTTTGGAACAAAAGTTCTTAAATATACCCCTGACTAATACCATTTCAAGGAACAAAATTTAAAAAAAGAAAAAAAACACATTGTCATCTAGTAAGTATTCTTTTAGATGAACAGTTCTGTTTTTGTGTTTTTCTTTATATTTAGAATTTTTACTTAATATAGAAGGAACAAAGTTATTTTAAAATGCTATTCTTTGTCATTTGCAATGATAAAACATGATTGATCATTTATGACAAGCCATGAGGAAATTTGGTGGAGCTAATATTTTTGCACCCAGATGGCTAGGATTTCTGTATATAAAACTGAAAAGTCACATTTATAGGTATTTATTAGTGTTTAGACCAGCTGTTGTATAAGACAGTTGGACCAAGAAATCATGATTGAGGGTATCAAAAAGAGGGCACCCTTATACATTTAGATTTAAAAAAAAAAAACAAGGGAAATTTTGTTAATCTTGTTCTCAAAAGCCGAGTATAGTAGATTACCTTATAAAGCTGTGACTACAGAAAAGACTAGATCCCCTTTCTACAAGATAAATGTGAACACATTTTTTTTGAAGGAATGACTTGAACTATAGATACTGAAGTTTTAGGTAATAATAAGTCGTGTTGAGATGGTTATTTTTTATACCAAAATTTTATTTACAAGAAATAATATTTTTATAAGAAAATAATGCTTTATGGTATGGACTTTAATATATGACTGTTTCATTAGGAAAAATTTTTATAAGGATAATTTAAGATTTTACTTTGAAATTTAATTATGATTTGAATAAATATATTAACTTCATTAATTAACTGTAACATAAAGCATAGGCTCATGGTTTGCAAAGAGATTATTAAATTACCACTTGACTATTTTTCTATGCTCGACATAAAAACTCTGGGAATAAGACCATTTAGATTATCTGAGAGTCAAGATTCTTGGGCTCTTTTACTGCTGCTCTGAGGTTTTTGTAAAGCCATTGTCTCCATTTCACTTATTCATTCAACATTTACCGTGTGTTTACCAAATATCTTACTATATATACATACTATTATATACATAATGCTAGGTCCTATATATCTACTATATCTATATCTGTATCTATATCTACATGTGTATACATGAACAGTCTGCCTCCAGGGAGCTCAAAGCATTATAGGAAAACATGTGAGAGAAAATTAACTTTTTATCTAATCACACTTAACCTACTCCAACCCTTCAAAGTTGACGTTGTATCTCATTGATAATGTGAGAAAGTTGGAGAGACCATCCCTGAGATCTCTAATGGATCCAAATATCTCCAACTATATTTCCACTTGTTGGATTCTCAATCATTTTGATTTATAGAATTAAAGAAAATGGCACAAGTATATTAGCTAAAATATACTTGAACTTACCTGACAAGTTCAGATATTTATCAACTGAACACAACAGAGTGATTGTAAGGAATAAAATATTAAATCCAAATTAATGATATAACACAGTATCACTGGGCATGGACTGTTGTATAGATTTAAACTTTTTCAAATGCAGAATATTGGATTCCTCACCTTATATCACTGCATTCCTCTCCATTGTTGAAATCCTCATCCTTGAACACCAGATGCATCACTGTGGTTGTCATTGTGTTACATTTCTGAAAACTGGTACCCAATGAGTCATCCACAATTCAATAGTATGTCTGCTGCCTTCACAGCAACAGTAGAAAATGTGACTGGCTTCTTCCTGCATCTTAAAGCAGCTCACTCCCTTGTGTGTCAGCATAATTTGGCATGCTTAAATAACTTGAAAATTAGTTTAGTGATCATGCAATTCCCTTTACCCAGAAACTACCCAAAGGGAGAACTAAAACAGCAACTTCCAACTCCGGAAAGCAAACTGATCAATTTGGCCCCAGGTGTTTTAACATCCTCTCTCTCTCTCTCTCTCTTTAATAATACAGAGGCAATTTAAATGTTGCTTTGTGGAGTAACTAATCTCAGAGGGGCAAGCTTCCAAAGATGTGGCACTACAGGATAGGTTTAGACTGAGGTCTCTGTCTCCTCTTTAGCTAGTGATAATTCTCTTTTCAACAGAAGTGAGAGCCAAGTGAGTAGCTTGAGTGAGCCATTTGCATTGGACCCCCCACCTGGGATACCCACTTGTTAGGTCCTGTGAGTAAATGTGTGCAAATGAAGAGAAGGGAGAAAACTAGAGGAATGGAAAATAAAGGGGTCATGTGAGTTATGATATCAAATTGCAGGTCCTTGCAGTATCCTGTCTGAAAACTGGCATTGTCCTCCCTTGGCTGGACAGTAGACAGTTAAATTCACCTTGCTCCCTGCAGCCTCTCAGCCTCCCTGAAAATGCCTGTTGACAGAGGTGTTCTGGAACTGCCTCTGCAGGCTCACTATGCTTCCCATAAATGACAATCTCCCTGTTGAGGTCTGGGACTCAGGTGGCTGTTTAAAAAACATATCATCAATGTTTCTTTATAAATCATCCTAATTCCCTCATAACAAATACTTTGGGACTGAGATTTTTGGAGCCAAAGCTCTGAGTCCTCCCCTTAAAAAGACAGTGTATAGTGCAGAGAAGGAAGACACATAGAAGACCTTAGATGATTGATTCCATTTGACAATCACTTAGAAAATGGCATTGGCTCTCTGGTGGACAAATCAGTACAATAATATTTATACTCACAAATACTGGTGTTTGTGCTCAATCATAATACACAGAGATTTCTGTTTGAACACAGTGCCTGGTACATTATCCATCAATTCAGTTCAAGATGTAGATCTCTTGTGTTTATTTTATTGATCTCTTTATTGATTCATTACATGACTGTACTTACATGACTATTCTTTGAGCATAGCAAATGTCCAGGGAATTGCAAGTGAAACAGTTTAGGGAAGGATGTGAGGATAAGAGCATAATTATAAGGAAGGCAGTGTCTCCTGGTAGCTCTTATAGTATAGTCTGTCTGTCTAGAATTTACAGAGTCTACTGAGCACAAATTTTTATACTAATTAAAATCAGACTACATGAAATAATAATTCATGAGACTCCCTCAAAAATAAAACTATGTTAGTTCTCTAATTAGGATAGAACCATTTTCAGATTCCACTTAACATTTTTTATATAACTATTTTATTGGGTAAAATAAAACAACATTTACCATTTTAAAATGAATAATTTAGTGACATTAGTATATTTCCATTGTTCTGTGACAGTCACCACCATCCATATCCAGAACTCTTGTCTTCTCAAACTGAAATTCGGTGTCCATCAACTACTGACATGCCATTCCTTCCCTTCACCTGGCGCTGGCAAGCACAACATTCCATTTTCTGTACCCTGACTTACTTTATAAAAGAGTGAGGGAACCAGTTCAGGGGGAATTTTTTCGATTGCCCTTTCACTTTATCCTACTAGAGAAATGAAACACTTTTAAAATTTTAGATCTTAATTTCCATAGAGAGATGAAGGATGTAATAAAGAAATAATAGTCAAGAATACAGGCAGACATTTTAATTGGCCAGGAAAAGAACACCTCACTTTCCATTATTGATAATGCTTTCAGAATATGTCTGTTCAAAGACCTCACATTTATTAATCAGTTTATTTAAAATGTATTGATAAAGCCAACTGTCATAGTTAATAACAAGGAGCAAGAAGTTCATGTGTGGGATAGTCCCAAAGTCACCCTGTAAACATAATTTGTGACATTAGCCTCAGTTTTAGGTCCCATCACAATTTAGATTAGAGCTACTCACCTGAAGTGATTTTTTAATTTTTTAAAATGTTTATTGATTTTAGAGAGTAGAAGGGAGAGAGAGAAAGAGGCAGAAATGTCGATCTCTTCCTTTATGTGCCCTTATCGGGCATCCAACGGGCAACCTTACAGTATTAGTGCAAACACAATGAATGAGTAGATAAACTATGAATGGGAAGAAGATTCATATTCTTATTATTTTAAGAATAGTAAATATAGTTGGATAACCAAGTTTTAAATAATATAAATGTATCATGCCAATTTAAATGCATTCAATAAATAAGCTGAGTAAAAGGATACTCTGGAAATTTAAAATATATATTTGTATCAGACTGTCACTCATATTCTTAGAGCTCTTCTACTTTCACAAGCAATAAACTTGTTTGAGTACAAAAGTCTCAAGGAGGGAACTGTGTATATATTGTAGCAACTCCACTTCCTCCTACCAAATCAGAGAAATCTATTTGACAGACCGTTTTGTCTTTTAGCTGAGAGGCAGTAGCTATTAACTTGATAGTTGTCTATTTAAGTTTTACAGGAATAAAGTTAAATGGACACACAAATAAAAACATTTATATGTGAATAAATACATCATACTGACTTTAAATAAAATTTATATTTTTAAAATATAAAGCTGACTGTAGCTTTATATCTTTTATGCATAGATGAATCTAAATGTTGCAAAGAATATATGTCTATGTCCATGGCTGTAATATCAATATGTATTTCTCCAGAGATATCTATATTTTAATATTTCCATGTTGAGTTTTTTGTACTTCCTGGAAAGGAAAATGCATATTTGTGTTTCATTTAGATACTAATGTACATAATTCTCTTGATGAAATCAATTATAATGCTCTTAGTGGAAACATTGTCAATTTTTAAAAAATACGCAAATGCTCTCTTAATTTGAAAATGTCATCAGAGAAAAGGCAATGAAGAATTTAAAGATTATTTCTGTTATAATTTTGGGTTAATTCTTCCCTGTGTTTAAGGATTTGTTCGTTTAATTGTAAATATTTTTTGAGTATATGCTATATGTGACACTAGCTAAAAACCTTAGCCCTGCCAGTTTAATAAGAAGCCTCCTGGGTTGCATCTCAATCAGGAAACCCCAACACCTCTATCCTGAGTGACAGCAATAAATGAGAAATTCTCACAAGTGAAAATACCTCAGATTGAATAGAGTTTCTGCTTTTATAGGAGAAATTAACTTTTATATCTTTGATAAAAGGAGCAGATGCTTGGCTATGGTTTAGAGGGGGTTGGAACACTTACTGATTATTCTTGACTTCATATACTCAGAGGTGCTCTGCCAGGCACCAGGTCTAGAAGCTGCACCTCCCCCACAGGCGGGACTGAATCTGCCCACTTGTTCTACTGGCCTGAACTGACGCTGGACCAGAATTCAGCTACCAGCTCCAGTTTGGAGAAGGGAGAAGCTGAAGGCCCAGAGTTCAAGTTCTCAAACTTTAAAGAGCATAAAAATCCAGAGTTTAAAATGCAGAGTCCCTTCCCCCACCCCCGTCCCTACCCTCGCCTCCATCACACACACTTCTGATGCAGTAGATCTTCTGTCCAGGAAACATGCTTTTAAATAGCAGCTTAAATTGTATAGATGAGGACGCTCTACAGATCCTGCTGTAACAATGTTTGATCAATGGCTTCCAAGCTTTTTTAATATAACATAAATCCATTTATATAATCCATTTACCATGGCATCTTGCAGTGACATGCAAAGGCAAAAATATACACGAGGAAAGATGCTGTCATTGGTCTCTTTGGGATGCAGGCTGTGGCACGCTTGACCCAGTTTTAAGGAATTTTGTGACTCTACTGTTAAACACAATTCATTATTAAAAATTAAAATATAGCAATTTACAATGAAATAATTTATATTTTACAAAGGTATATTTTAAACCTATCACTCCCTTGTAACTTCATTGCATTTCCTCTTTATGTCTCGAGGTTATTTACATCCCAGTTCCTTAACTACCTCCTTCAATCCCTCGATGGACTCAGAGGCATCTCAGGGAAACAGAACATAGTTAAACAAAAGAAAAAATGCTGACCTGGTTATATGATAGCTATGAACATGCAGCGGTTAAAAATTCAGGAAGAAAGAATCGGAAGAAGATTAAGTTCTTTACCATGAACACACGCATTTTACAAATCTGGTCACTAGATTAGGAGTCCTGATACTTTATTCAGAATCCTCCAGGGACAACTGCACTGGAGAAGATCCAAAGAATTGGGTATTTTCTTGTTCTCAGTCTCCTTTATATCATAAGGATTACTAAAGTGGGAGAGGAGATTTTATATATAACATCATTGTTTAATCTGGAAAGTTATCCATTCATCTTCAATGATTATGATGAATGATCAACATGACTCTGCCTTATTTGAAATGCAACTGGTTATATTGCATAATAAAACCATATTTAGTATTTATTTTAGCAAGTTTACTTACAGAATTTGTCCTAATCAGTATCTATAAATTACACTTTTGTCTTTAACAGAAACATGTCATAGATATGCCCCCAAAGTGGAAGAATTAAACAGTGCCTTTAATACTATCTTTATAATGAATACATATCATTTCATTAGTAATAGATTATTTTAGCCTTTTTAAAATGAAAGGATCAAAATTCTCTGGTGATTTGGAAAGCACAGTTGTTTTCACCAAAGGAGCTTTTCTATCTATTTTACATAATAATATATAGTCTTTTATCTGTCATTTGGGCACTTACTCATTAATTCATTTTAATTGATTACAAATCATTATTATGCACCCATTGTTTAACGATTAAATACAGGCATCCCTTAAGAGGCCTTATCATTAAGTAACCTGAAATTTAGATCAGTGAGAAAAACCATCTGAATTGCACATTATGGTGAAGTAAATAGACCGCTGTGCACTTTCCTTTCTTATTTTGAATTAGAATTAGATAGAAAGGCAGCTAATGCTTGCTTTAAAATTTTTCACTTAAAGGTTAGAAAGTATTTTAAAATTCTGTATATGGAGATTCAGTTTAGAATACCAGATGAAAAGCTTGTTTCAGACAACCATTTGTATGATCTTTGTCTATTCTTGGCAGTAAATACCTTAGTTTGTAGAAATATTTGTACCTATGACATCATGCATTTAGAGGTTTAGTTTCCCCAGGGTGTATGCAACTATATAGGCTTGCCTATTATATTCTTAAGTAAATGAGTGTGCCTTCTTCTGAGAGAATATGCTAGAATCCTCGCTTTCATTTCAGAATGAATTTCTTTCTTCCATACCGAGATGGACATGAACATCAGAAACTTTACTATGGGATACAACTTGACAGAGTGACAAACACAGGAGCCAGATGTTACAATCATAAAATATACTCATTCTCTGACATTGGGTCTTGTGAGGAACTAACATAGTTGGGAAGTGATGCTCTTTAACCAAAGGAAGAAATGTCTATTATGTTGTCATATCATACTTGGTTCAAACTAAGTATATAAATACCTATGTTATGATACTATTCTTGGGAAGTATACTTCCTTATATATGCTCTTGGCATTTTGGATGAGAAGTCATAAATGCCTATAAGGTGTACAGCAGGATACCTGTTGTGATAAGCACATAATAAAAGAAATATATACTTAGTTTAACTATCAGTGTCTGTTTCTGTGAAATGAACTACAATGCACAATGTCTTCACCGAATGGTAACAATAAATTATTATTAGCCTGACTTTGCAGAATATTGGGACTAATGGTATAACTGGTTCGAGGAGGTTGTTTCTATAATGAACTAGAACTTTATTTCAATTCTAAATTTTATATTTTATGGACAGTTTTCAGAGCCCAGATAATAACATTTATGTATTAATTAGATTCAAATTTAGGATTAGTTAGATTAAATGTGTGTGTGAGTCTTACCAAAATATTCTATTTAATCCTCAAGAGGTTTGATGGATATTTTTATATTAACAATTTTACTTCATTCCACTTCCATTAATCTAGTTTCCTTTATCACACATACACAACAAAATAAGAATCACAAAGAATTTATCTTGAACCTATAACTTTAATTTTGTTGAAGGAAAAATAAATGTTAAAAGACTCTTAAAAGCCTGATTCTCCAATCATCCACCTGTTATATTTGAGTTCCCTTTATAACACCTTTTTTTAGCTCATACCTGAACTGTTCTGCTGATAGAGAACATATTATTTTCTCTCTGACTACCCATTTTTGTCATCTGTAGGTCTTACCTTCAGAAATTTATATTCAAAGTGAATTGCTCTATCTCCCTATAACTTCCACTCATTTGTCATAATCATTTCCTCTGAGACTCTAAAGAACTAATCTAGTGAGTTTAGCGACTTTCTTAAATGGCACAACTCTATTTGGAAATATTTGACAAGGCCGCCTTCCCTCCACCGATTCTTCTCCAAGGTAAATATTCTGAGTTTCTATAAATATTTCTCATTTGCCTGTTAGCTTTTGATTTGACATGGCATCCTCCTCAGCATAGTTTGCCGATGTCATGTGATTATTAAACATCCCTTTAGGGTATCTTTCTCATCTTAAATATGACATTACCACTTATACAGTCTACAATCACATTGATGTTGTGAGTGGTCATGTTATCCTATGCACTTATTATAGAACTGATACTCTATGGAAACCCTTCAGTATTTCATGAAAGATGCCCACAAACTGCATCTCCTTTATTCTATTCATGCCAGTCTTTATCTGACTCATACGCAAGCAAGACCTTTTATGATTACATTTTGTCTCAGATTAAATCCTATTCTTTATCACTCCTATAAATTCCCTTGCCTTTTACTAAAATTATACTAATGAATATTATAGGAATAAAGCCTACAATGGTTGAAATGCCTAGATTTGAAGGACCCTAAAAAAGCCACCAATCTTTTGCTTATGTTGACATTTTCCAGTTCTTTCCATATAGTCATTATATCAGTGATTAATCTTTCTTAGGTTCTCTTGTATTTCTCTATATCATGCACAAAAATAATTCAGCTGTTTAGCATGCTTTACACTAGTTTTTGCCATTAGTGTGCAGACACTGAGCTCCATGGACCTAACCCCTTTTTTATGCAAACTAAAACTATATCAAGAAAAAGGTTTTCAGCACTGACTGGTTTGCTTAGTGGTAGAGCATAGGTCTGGCATGTGGATATCTTGGGTTTAATTCCTGGTCAGGGCACACAGGAGAAGCACCCATTGCTTGCCCACCATTCTCTCTCTCTCTTCCCTTCCTGTAGCCATAGCTTGATTGGAGCCAGTTGGCCCCAGGCACTGAGGATGGCTCCATGGCCTCTGCCTCAGTTGCTAAGAAGAGCTTGGTTGCTAAGCAAGGAAGCAACAAAGCAATGAAGTGACACCCCAGATGGGCAGATCATTGCCCTGTAGTGGGCTTGCCGGTGGCTCACAGTCAGGGTGCATGTGGGAGTCTATCTTTCTGCCTTCACTGCTTTCACTGAATAAAAAGAGAAAGAAAAATGTTTTCTATACATTTAAAAATATTTGAAGCTGATTCATTTAAGTAATTAGTATAGGTTACCATTTTATCTCATTTCCTATAGTTTTAGTGTCAATATATTTATTATGTCAGGGGTCCCCAAACTTTTTACACAGGGGGGCAGTTCACTGTCCCTCAGATTGTTGGAGGGCTGGACTATAAAAATACTATGAACAAATTCCTATGCACACTGCACATATCTTATTTTAAAGTAAAAAAACAAAACGGGAACAAATACAATATTTAAAATAAAGAACAAGTAAATTTAAATAAACAAACTGACCGGTATTTCAATGGGAACTATGGGTGTGGATGCATCCTGTGCTCCTCTCACTGATCACCAATGAAAGAGGTGCCCCTTCCAGAAGTGGGGCTGGGTACGGATAAATGGCCCCAGGGGGCCGCATGCAGCCCGTGGGCTGTAGTTTAGGGACCCCTGTATTATGTTTTTATTCAAAGCCACACAAAAGGAGTTGATTAAAAAGGAAAATGGGCCTGACCTGTGGTGGCACAGTAGATCAAGCATTGACTTGGAATGCTGAGGTTGCCAGTTCAAAACCCTTGGCTTCCCTGGTCAAGGCAAAATATGGGAGTTGATGCTTCCTGCTCCTCCCCCCCCCCTTTCTCTCTCTATTCACTAAAATGAATAAATAATTAAAAATAAATAAATAACAAGGAAAATGGTTTATCTGCTTGACTTCCTTGTTTTCCTTCTGAACTATACCTGATTTTACTTAAAGCACCTAAACTATATTCAGTGCTGTTCTTCTCATTCATGACATGTATAAATACACTTCTATGTGGAATAGTTTCAAGGGTCAACACAAAGCTAGATACAGAAATGAAATAAATATTTTCTTCATTCTTTCTAGTCTCAAAATGTTTTGAGCAGCCAGTTTTTTGTTTTGATTTCTTCTTCATATCCCCCAAAGTAGCATGAGGCCTGGTCAGATGCATTACACAAATCATAGCTTCACCCTGCAGAAAACCATCATTCTCTAAAACAGTGACTTCATGAGACATTTGGAAGAGCTTTAGTGATAAAATAATCCAAGCCCCTCTTTTTAAAGACTATCTAAAGGATAGACATGTCTAAATTCCTCAGCAATTTAGTAACATACCTGAAAACCAAACTCCAGTCCTCTACCTAAACAGATGTATATTCTGCTCTATACCAAAAGAAAAGCACAGATGTACACTTACAAACTTTCAGTAAGCTATTAGTGATTCTTAATACTTAAATCTCTTGAAAAAAGAATAATTTGATTCATAATGATTGATTTAACGCTGAAGCTTTTGATAATCCTATGGTTTGTTCCTCTCTTCTCCCTTATAAATATATTCATTTTATTACTTATATCAGACAAATATGTGTAACACAAGGAGAGTCACATAATTTTTGTTTGACAAACCTCATAAGTATGAGGAAGAATGCCCTCTTGAAAGCCAATTTCCAGTCTTCTTATTTTAATGTTAATGATGTTAAAGTTATTGGATGCACAGCATCAGATGACATTATTTCAAGTGACTTCATGACACAGAGGGTACATTGTGAAAGGAATATCAAACAGTATTTCTCAGGTATTTTTCCCTTTAAAATGCAAAGGAAGAAATGCAATTACTATTTATTATTTAGTTACCTAATGCCTGCCCATCATGTCTCCTTTAATTTGGCCCAGTAACTTGTAATTAAAAGAATCATTATCTCTGCTGGATGTGGGCACAGATTCACATTATTTCCATGAAAGCCAGTCTGCTGTCTCACTTTAATGAAAATTTAAACCTCTTAGAATGGCATGTGGTAGCTAGAATTATTTTCCTTTTGTCTGAATAGAGTTACAATCAGATAGAACTCAAAGAAATAAAAGTCTCTATTCCTGTTCATAGACTTTTGTCTTTCAAACATTCATTTCCTTTTTTTTAAGAAGGATTAATGAGAAAAATACAGAAGTATCTATACAATACCATAAGTTCATAAGTTAGTAGAGCAGAAACAAAAAAAAATCTCCTCTCCCTTTTCAGCTCAGAATTATTTCTCCTTTTTTAAACCATTGTTAAGTGTACAACTTTTTGACATTATGTACACTTATGTTGTTGTGTAATCATAACCACCAGTTTAAGAAAATTTTCACCATCTCAAACAAAAACCTGTATACTCATCAAACAGTAACTCCTCATTTCCTTTCCCGCTCCACCCTAGGATCTGGTAAACATTGTTCTACTTTCTGTCTTTATAATTTTGCCCATTCTAGGTACCTGATACAAATGGAGTCATACAATATGTGTCCTTTTGTGTCTAGCTTATTTTACTTAGCATAATGTTTTTGAGAGTCATCCATATTGTTGTGTGTTATAGTAGTGCATCCTTTTTTATCCCTAATATAATTTTATTGTATACATATACTGAATAAGTTTATCCATTCTCCCATCAATGGATATCGAGTTATTTTCAGTTTGAATTAAGTATTGTGTGTAGATTGAGGAAGAAACCAAGTTTCTTTTTTTCCCTCTTTTTCATATAAATGCCCAGTTTTGCCAGCACTATTTGTTAAAAGACTTGCCTTTTCTTGTTAAATTATTTAGTACATTTGCTGAAAAACAACTGACATACATGTTTGTGTCTATTTCTGAACCCCTTTCTGTTCAACTGATTAATTTGTTTATTCCTGTGCTAATGCCATATTGTCTTAATTACTGTACATTTACACTTAATCTTGAAATTAAGTAGTATAAATCCTCCAGTGTTGGTGTTCTTCTTCAAGATAGAACATTACTATTATATTCCCTTTCAGACCATTATTCTCCACAAGGAATGTATTATGTTAGGAAAATGTTTTAGATTCCAGTAGAGTCTGGATCATTACATTATTCTTCATTATTAAGCAAGTAAGGCCAATAAAATAACTTTCTACTCAACATTTATGCATTCGTGGGTGACTAAGATAAAGCAGGAAGAAGGCTGATGTTTTTTGGAGTGCTTTTAGTGACCAAGCATTCTGAAAAAGTATTTTCAGATCTTATCATGTTTAAATTTAATTCTCAGAACACACTGTACAACATAGTTCTTATTATCTCTATTAGTAGATGAAAAAAAGTGAAGGTTAGAGAATTACTTTGTTCCAGAGATTCAGTTGGATTTCCTTCCATCCTTGAGAGTCACAGCCAATGAGTAATCATCTCGAGTGGTCACATGGGCTACCTGTATAGGTCTGACTCTGGATCGTTGGCTAGACACGGGTCTCCCTATTCTCTGTAGTCTGTTGTCACACTAAATACACACATAACACAGAGAGTAGTTTTAATAATTATATAACAACTCAGGGGACCTCCTATTAAAAATTATATCCAAAAATACTTTATTTAAAAGTGAGTGATTGCCAGAAACTCAAATTCTTATTCCCATTGTTTTTCAAAATTATTGACAATAAAAGTTCAAACTGAAATAGCATTCTTTTCTGCCAATATGTGTGTGTTTTTTTTTGTGTGTGTGTGTGTAGCAGATTGAGCTGACAGCATTAATGATTAATCGTTGCAAAATTATACATTAGCCACATGATCAATTTAAATAAACAACTGGATGATCATCATCTTGCCACCACTGAGAAAGAAGACTGATCAATTAGGTTTAACCTTTAAATCTATCACTTACTAAGAAGACCTAAGATGGCAAGTTGTCTAAAATCTTTAAATTAATTACTTTTTAAAAGAACCTCGTGGAACACTGTTGACCTTCACATGGACAAACTTGTAGATGTCAGTGATGAAAAGTTACTGTGTTTCTTATATTCTTTGAATTTATCTAGGATACATTACAGATGATTTTTACATGATGGCTCCTTTTACTGAAGATGTAGGGAAATGCACTATCTCTAGGGTAATTTTATTTGATTTTTCTTCTTCTAGTGAATCTTCTAATTTATAGTTAGAAGATGTGTTATGCTGGGTCCTAAGTGTTCTGCATGAATCTAAGTAATCACGGCTCCTACCTTTATGCAATGTAATGCCTTCTGAGGATAAATGTACCATTTATGTACTAAGCTTATATTAAATAAGATTTACTATTTTGGAAATGCCTTCATAAGTATAATAACCAACAAAATACTAATGTTATAATTTTGCGCCTGAATCCTTACAAAAACTTTAGACACAAAAGGAATTGAAATATTACAGTGTCCATTCAAGGAGATATTGGTGATTTGTCCAAGCTCATGCACATTGCAAGGAACTCCTATAATCTTTATGAGCCTTATAATTGTAGGAGACACTAACAGTTATATATATAAGAAGCATGAGGGCAACTGAGGAACTCATAGTCAGGAGGAGAGATGAGACACGCCTTCAATCATGTAAAAGTGAATTTGGAAGATGCTGTGGAAGAGGTTTGCTAAGAAACAGGAGGACCTGTGGCACAGTATGGGGACATTTACCTGCAGAAGGTGAATGTACTCTGAGAGGCTGCACAGCTGATATTTGTTGACAGGACCTTCTCTGTCTATTATGTGCCATGTGCACCCAACACATCTGATCTTACTCAGCCTTCACAAAAATCCAACAAAGCCCATGGCTATTTTTAATTTTGTAGTTACAGAAACCGGAAGAAAGAAAAACCTGATAAACAGAAAAGATGAAATGACCCTTCAAATTCTCTCCCAGATGTTTCACCTTGTGATTCTTCAAACCCCAAATAGCCATGAATCATTGCAGTTTTCTTTCTTGTTTTCAGTTATCAATGTTCTCTGCTATATGCTCTTTAGTGATGGCTCATATTAAAAGAGGCTATGGACTAGAGGTGACTGTTGTTCTGATAAATGATCAGAATAAATAACAGAGCTTCCATTATTTTTATATTAGGCAATATTTTTCTGGGGAGTTTTTTTTAAAAGGAAAAGATATTAAATAAAATTACAAACAAAAACTAATATTTAAAAACTAATTAAATAAAAAGCAACAGGGTCAAGTGCACAGAAAGCATCCATCTTTGTGTTTCCTTTTACTGAATATTCTCCTATTTCTTACATGGTGTTAGCCCACCCTGACTGAGTAATATCAAAAATCTGCCATAACTGCTGTGTGCTCAACAACTGTCTCTGATTGCTATAGTTATAGTCAATTTTACATCTGAAAAGCAGGGAAATAGAACCTACTAATCCTGGTTCTGTTGCTGGGAGAATCAGAAATAAAACTATTCAATTACATCTATGTACAGATATTTGTAGAAAATGTGTTAGGTAGTGATCTTCAAGGGATAAAAGGCTTTAGTGCCAAACAGACTCAGTATTAAGTCTGTTTTCAGTTGTGTTGCCTTTGTGTAGTTAAGTAACCCTCTGTCTGTAAAAATGAAGCAATCCTAGCTCCTCACTCTCATAAGATTGTTGTTGGAATTAAAATAATGTCTTTAGATGCACAGGACAGTGACCCGCTTATCAGTGAGGCATATGTTTTACATCTTCGGTGTATGCCCCAAACTGCGAGTAATACCCAACTTTCACAGTATGAAGAGAAAGTGGGCTGCGAAGAGCTGTTACATCTAGAGCAGCCAAATAACCCGAGTGTTTATTAATACAAAACTGCATATAACAGGCAGAAGCTGATGCATATATTTCATAATCCAAAAGGGGACTATCTTGTACCTTGCAATGCTTTGCTTAGAGTGGTAGAGCATTGTACTGGACAGATTAACCTCTGAGCACAGCTCATATCTTGTTCTCTTTTACCCAGCAAGCTTGCTTGAGAGTTGAATCTAATACAGCTTTAATAGAAAAGAGGAGGTTTTTAGAATTGTCTTTCTTCAGAGAAAGTGGATGAACTAGTTGAATTAGAAGAGTTATCCTCACCCTTATCTTCAGCTGAGTGGCCATGCTATGTATGTTGATGTGATCTGGCACAGGATCCAGGAAATTCTCACTTGAAGGGAGAGCCTGAATCCAGTAGTTTCCAAACTTCTGGGAATCTCAAATTTCCTAGAAGCTCCTTACACCACATGGTCTTCTGATAAATGATTCTCTTTGTGGAGAGCAAGACAGACTGAAGTATGCAATGACTTTGCCAAGTTCACACCCTTTGATTACATTGATATGGAAGAGACCGAGAATATGAAGTGACAACTCGTCTCTGCCCTACTCATGTGTTATCCTCTGGTTGCTTGGAAATTAATACATGTCTCCTTAGTAGATGTTTAAGATGATTTTCTACCTGGCACAAGGAGATTCTTAAAACGTAATTGCTAAAATAACAGCCAAGTACCGACGCCTTCTTGAACTCTCTGGGTTTGGGATTGATTTGTTTCCTTATGGTCACTGCAGAAGTGTCTTTCTTCAGCTGTGTTACATGATGACTCTTCTTTAAGAGACTTTTCCCCCAGAAAATCTACAGTACAGTCAGAAGTTGTCTTCATAGTCCTAATGAGGCCCCAACTCCTTGACAACTGAAGTGACATTTCTCCAGCGCCCCGCTCTGTGCCACATTTACCAAAGTGGAACTCTCTCCTCATCACTCTGCTTCTCCTTTAAATCCAGAAATACCTACTGCTGAGAGCCACATCAGTTCAACATGTTGAAAATGTTCCTTCTTAAGTCACAGTCAGATGGCTTTTAGAACTTTGGGATCCTCTCCCTTACCACGTACAGTACTAGCCATATCCCACAAAGAGGAAGACACAGCGAGTGCTTGATCCCTGCAAGTTCACTGGTCTGATGTCAGAAGGTCAGGCACAAACACGCCTTATCATTATCTTCTACCAAAGGCTAGGTCTGGACATCTCTAGGGAATAAAGAGGATGTTATTCAGTGACTAGGAGCAGTAGGCGTTTTGTTGAGAGACTGAAGAATGAGATACTAGCCCTTTTTTATTTTCAACAAAACTGGTCAATGGTCAGTATTATGGACTATTAAAAACATTTTGTAATGTCATTTAAACTGTCAAGCCCAATAATAAGTCATCGTTGACAGTGTTCTCACACTATTTTCTTGAATTCATTTGGTTTCTAAATACTACCATGATGAAGTTCAATTTTATTTTCTAGTTCCTCAATGACTAAATATTCTCCACAGGCAAGAGCCTTGTTTTAGAGTATTTTTTTCTTTGCTTGTTTTTTTTTATCATGAATAAAGCTCATGGTGCTCAGTATCTCATATGTGCTTGTTAAGTCATTGTTACATCCAACCCTCTTCCACTTTCCTGGGAAATTGGAACAGATATTGATTGAGCTAATACTGTGTTTCAGCTAGTGAACAAAGTGCCTTATACATGTAAATTCATTTAGTCCTAAACACAATCCACAGTCACAGCGGTGTGATAGCTTCCTGCCTTCCCCATTGGAAACATACATGATTAAGGCCTGAGGGTCTTTTGGAAGCCTCCATGCCAGCTGATTCCTCTCTTTCATTTTCTAAATCAAAGATTTAACATGCTTCTCTTGCTTTGACATTTGCAGCTACAGTCGTTTCCTTCCTCTTTCTGGCCATGGTTGCGGCCGTAGCCTTTCCAGAGAATCTCTTCCATTTCTTCTTCCATAAAGAGATAAAACCTATGTGAGGCCAGGGGTGATTACAAAAGCTCTACCTGGTGGGCACCAGGCGGAAGCTGTCCTCGCCAGACCTGGGGTAGTTGCAGCCAAGGTGTCGGCTGCCACCCCTGTCTTGTAGAGTTTTTATGGGCATTGTATAAGCTTGTATTGACAAAGATTGGTGTGTTTGTGTGTGTGTGTATGTGTGTGTGTGCTAGTGAAGTAATTGTATTGCACTGGAGATAAAGGAAAATGAAGAGAGACATTAGCTATGTCAGCATACTGTTCAAATTCATGCCCTAGCAGTAGACCTGTTTCCCCGATGATAATGTGTTCTTAGACATGCAGGAAATCTCCTTATGCAAGACCATCTTTGAAATTTTAAATGGCCCCACTAATAATAAAATATTTTACTGTAAACGTCGTCTATCAGTTAAGATGCTACAAACTGTAAGAACCTGAAAACTCTATTTAATAGCCTCAAAATATAAGAGATACTTTATCTGCTATCTCTGGGCAAACCTCAAAGTCATAGTCAAGTTTTGACTTCCAACTGTCAGGCTTTGCATACACTTCATTTTAATTTCCTGGCTACTTCAGGTCTGTAAACCTCGTACAGCAACTCCTGGAGTTGGGTAAGCATAGCAGATGTCCTCACAATCTGTCTGGGTATACATTCTGTCCATCTTTCTTGGGTCTTTATCTACCACCATTTCTGTTACACAGATATGACATATTGATGGTGTTGACTAATTCTTCATGAGCCTGTGAACACCATGGTCTTCATCCAGGAATAAAAGCATAAGTCCGTTCATCTCTCAGAGTTTCCTTAGGTGTGTCATTTGTTACCACATTCCCACACTCAGCCCAAGGGACAGTCTCCAGGATCAATCTCTGGTGTCATCCAAATCTAACCTCTTTCTCCGGTAGCACAGGCAACCTTTATTGTCAAGCAGCTGTCTGTTCACTTAATTTCTTTCCAGTATAAAATTTACAACCCTAACCATGAGTTGATTTTCTTTAAGACTTTTAAGCTTTCTTTGGTGGGCTTGGGGGGTAGATCATGACAAGTTGGGGATTAGAACATACTTACTTGAATATGGGCAAGAGTCAGTCTACATGGAAATGGAATAATAAATATTCAGCTAATATTTTCTAATTTTATTTGGATTAATTAATGCAGTCACTTATAGAGCAGAAGAAAATAAATAAGTGAATTCAAAGTAAGAATATATTCAATAGATCAGAACAATATAGGTGATTTCTCAAAGCCACTTATGATTAGCTCAACGAGTTATGACAATTGCTACAAAAATTCTAAATTTACTTAGGGGCTGACTTGGTCAAGGAAGGCTTTATGGAGAAAGTGAGCATTTTATCTGGGTCGTGAAGGATGAGTAAAAGTTGAATGAAAATGGAGGATTTCTTATGGTACATTTCTAGTGGTGGAATAACAAGAGTAATCCCATAAAGCCTGTATATTATAAAGTGTGATTTGATCAAAACAAATTCAACAGATGCCTCAATTGAAAATTCATGGACATTAGTCAAAGCTGGCACCCTAAAGGTACTTTGAAAAGAAGATACAATTTAATATATAAAAGATGGCTGACTTTTATAAGATGATCAAGCCAGAAAACTTACATGTTCTAAATAAAGGAAATATCTGGGATAGAAGCACAGAAATGATAAAGCCTGGGAAGGCTCAAAGAAAAGAAAGCCCTCCACTTTTACTGAAGGACTACATATTGGAGTATTATGGATTATGAGGCTATAAAGACAAAGTGGGTCTGGGTCAGGCAAATGTTAGATTTCTTGAAAATCAGACAGTGGCACAGGTTATATTTAGGAACTGGATATGAAAGTGACTGTCTCTTCTGCTCACATTCCAGAGACTTTCAATATAGCCTAATGTCCCTCAATCTAACTATAAGAGAAGCTGGGAACTGTGATTTTGGGGCAACCAGAAAGAAACACCATATTATAAGTAATATCATTTAGACTTCCCATATATCTAAAATGCTCTGTGGGAAAAGGACAAGATGAAACATGACAAAGACTAGTTGTAATTTTTTGGAGCAAATGGGTCTATTTCCAGGAAAATTTTATATGCCTGTAAATAGTAAAGATTATTTTTACAAGTTGACATTAAATTCATCTATTTATATATTTTGGTTCAGCAAATATGAAAGAATGTAGAAAACTGGCTAGATAATAAATATTGACTAAGATGACTAAAGCAAAATAATAATAATATGGATACCAGCACTTTTTTGGATATTTTTTGTAGTTGTTTTAAGTTTAGGAGGGGCTCATAGAAAAGATATGAAGATCAATGTTGACTTGATTTAGCCATTAGGTTAAGTTAAATCATTTAAAGAGCTATTAATTTTTTAAATGTTATTGTTTGAAGCTATTTGCCCAATTATATAACAGCGACTTGCTCTTGAGACTGATCTTGCTTGAGAATTAGTCATATTTGGTTTGGTTATGTTTAATTGGACTTCCTTTAAAGTCCATTGAACTTCAAAGATTTCTTCTGTTATTCTAAACACAGTCACAGAATTCTTTTCCTACATTTTAGTCCTTAATTTGAGTGCTTTAATATTTATGTGGCCACTTTACTTAGTACTCTAGTTTAATAATTTACTGACTTTCTCAAATCCAGTGGCTTTTCACCCATATATATCATCCCATTTACTGTTCTGCCTGGATCTCTTTGTTTCCCTTGGCTTAGTAGAGTGCTAGGCCATAGTAAGCACTTAGTAAATATGTACTGCATGAATAAATGGTTTGCTATTAGATAGATGGTCCATAAATACAGAATAAATACCTGAATTGTAGTTTGTTGATCAGTATCCACTTCACTATTTGTCTTTCCTAACAGCACCTTAGATTTCATTACACAACCATCTTTCTCCTATAGTTTCCATTCAGTTGAGGAGACCCTGACCCCAATGCAATTTTCAGAGATTGGTCGAGATTAGTCTATGACAAGTTTGGTAATCATACACCGTTGTCAATGACTACCTCCAGAAAGGTCCTGTGGACAAATTATAGACAATGAGACTTGAGGATAAGGTTATTGGGGGGTGGGAAGGTCTTAAGAAAGTTTTACGTTGTTCTTAGAAGGGAGCTGTGAGAAATGACTTTTACTTTCTTCCATGAGAGGTAATTAGGAACACATGTTGTTCGAGTTGCTGGCTGGTGGCCATTCATTTGTGACCATGAAGAAAACCACATTGAGAACAAAGTCTCTCCATGGAGGAAAATCAAGCCTGGGAAATAGCCATGAAATAAAGCCAGGGCTGAGGTCCCATTCGATGTGAAGTCCCTCCAACCTATCTCTGCACTTCCACTGCTGTGAGCCACTTACACTCCTTATGGTGTATGCCGGTTTGAGTAGGGTTACTAATATTTAATATCAAAAGCATCATCCTGACTCAAAATTCCTAACCAATTGAAAAATCAGATGCTGGCTTTGAAGAAAATAAAGCTCTACTCTTCACCACCCAGCAGGAATTGGGAACATCCTTTTTTGTTTATATATGACCCTGAATTCAAAAATACAGATAACTGACCTGACCAGGCAGTGGCGCGGTGGGTAGACCATCGAACTGGGATGCGAAGAGTCCAGGTTTGAAACCCTGAAATCGCCAGCTTGAGTGCTGGCTCATCTGGTTTGAGCAAAGCTCACCAGCTTGAGCCCAAGGTTGCTGGCTTGAGCAAAGGGTCATTCGGTCGGCTGTAGCCCCCTGGTCAAGGCACATATGAGAAAGCAATCAGTGAACATCTAAGGAGTCGCAATGAAGAATTGATGCTTCTCATCTCTTCCCCTTCCTGTCTGTCCCTTTCTGTCCCTCTCTTTGTGTGTGTGTGTGTGTGTGTGTGTGTGTGTGTGTGTGTGTGTATGTGTGTGTGCATGACAGAGACAGAGAGAGGGAGACACACACACACACAAATACAGATAACTCTCTAGAGACAACTAAGTATGAACTTTAAGAGAAGGGTTGTTTGTTTGTCTATTTGTTTTGGGCAGTTCAGGACCAATACAGCTCCCATTTTCATCTCCTCTCTAGGATAAAAGTCAGGATGACTGCTCTTGCCTCTACTTGGCATCTTTAGGAGATAGTTTGTATTCTCTTCCCACAGAAAAATTCAGCACAGAGATTTTACTGATTCCCTGCTAAGTTTCATTTGCTTAGGACAGCTGTATCAGGTCCCATGTAAATGCGTGCTGTGTTTGCCCGAGTTTAGAATGAGATCAAGGAAGTTAGGCAATTTGTGGAGTTGGTTTATTATATTTCCTATTATTACATTCTTTAATAACATTTAGTAAAAACAAACCTGATTTTATTTTATTTGAACAATTATTCTTATTAAATTAGCTGTTAACAAAGAGAAATAAATTGTTGAGGTACACATTGTTTTCTAAAGTAATCTGGATGGGTGCCATTCTGAGAGATGTCTCATACTAAATGCTGATAGACAATTTCATCAAATCATTTGTTTTTGACATTTTCATAATTAGCGTTTGAATGCTTTTTATTGATTTTAGAAAGAGAGGAAGGGAGAGAGAGAGAGAAATATCACTTTGTTCTACTCATTTATGTATTCATTGGTTGATCCCTCTGTGTTCCCCAACTGGAGATGGCACAACCTTTGTGTATTGGGATAGTGTTCTAACCAACTGAGCTACCCAGCCAGGGTCATAATCAGCTTTTTATGAAAAATCAAGGGCTATGTATATAAATTAGAATTTTCTAGAGTCTATTTCCTGAAGGATATAAGGACAAAAATGAACATGCAGTTTAATAAAAATAAAGTGGAGATTATTTCCTAGAAATATGGAAAATAATTAGTTACTTGTTTATCATACCAAATTTGACTCTAAGCATCTTGCTGTCCATGGCAAAAAGTAAAGAAAGTGCGTTCCATACTCTTTCCTACATATCATGACAATTGCAATAAATATTTTCCAAAGAACCAAATTTTTAAAGAAACTTATATGGAAAGACTCTTTCTCAGTGTATTTTACCAACAATACAGCCATGTGATTATATGGTTAGTACTTATATCAAGTTAATGGCATCATAATTGATTGTAAATTTCAGATGACATATAAGGGAGTTAAAATAATACCTTGCAGGTATGTTATTCTTTCATGATCAGATTTCTATAGGCATTAAATCAAATTGTATTTTCCATTATAGAATATTCTACTCAATGTTTAATTGGATTTTTGAAAGATAATTTGAAAATATATCACCTCAAAGGGATCTGAAATACAAATCTTCAATAGTTTTGAAAACTATCAATAGATCTTAAACATCAGACTCATGATGGAATTTTGTCTTTAGGAGAGAATTATTTCATATCTGTAAAATAAATTTGGGTGTGGTTGAACTTCTGTCAGGGAGTTTTTGTTCCATACTGATGAGCAGATTCAGTGGTTTCTGTAATTGTATTTCCTTAAAGGTTAAAAATTCACCATGTAGAATATTTGCATTCTATTTTCCACAAAAGTAATACTAAGGTTTTGCTATAAAAACTTTCATTTTGGATTAAAAACAAATTAATTTTAAAAACTAATTAAGAGTAAATAATGAATGAAGAATGCTATAAAATGTCTCCATCCTGAAGAGCTGGTGGTTGGTGTTCAGCTCTGTTGATAAATAGTAGGCAAGCTTTGGGACAAGTGCTTTGAACATCAGCTACTTTGAACTAATCCAACTCTCCCTACTATACTTTGGATCCCTCTCTATCATCTCCCTCTGACCCCGCCTGGTTTCTGCTGAGCTCTCAGACCTACAGGTTAGGCAGCATCCTCCCTATTCTCCTCTCCTTCTGAAACACACATCCTGCTCAGTGTTCGTCCCTATCCCTGTATTTCTCCAGATTCCACACAGAATGGTCTCACTCTGAGGACCAGCTCTCTTGCATCCTCAACCTCCCCTCAGTGGCCTCCTCGATTTCCTTTTACTACCATCAGCTTCCTACCACGTTAACAGAAAGGGTTTTTAACCTCTTGCCCCCTGTCATTTCCTTCATAGCACTGCTTTTTGTTGTTATCCACACCCAATGTCTCTAATTCCCTTACTTCCCCTGACTCCACAAAATTTAATTAGGTTTCTGATCAGCTTCTGCCATCTGGCTGCTGCATGGTTGATCATTCCCTTTTCCTGAAATGCACCTCTTTGGCTTCTTGTCCTTCTCTCCATCCGCTTGTATCTCCCTTGTCACCTCCCTTCCCCTGATCTATCCCTTAAATGGAACTTCTTGGTCTCTTACATAGCCATCTTCAGTCCTATCTCTGATGTTTTTATTAGACCCCTTCTCTCCTCCTCCTGCTTTCTGAATGATGTGGCAAAAGCATCTCTCTATGATGATATCAGTTTCCTGCCTGAAAACTATCCATGAGTTTTCTCGGTTGTCTACAAAGAGCCTGACTATTATAGCCCGATATAGTAAGATTTACCTTAAACAGCTTTTATCCCACCACATAAAACCTCTGCCTGTTATTTTTATGTCTTCTTTCCTATTTCACATTGAACTCTTTTCACTTTGGCATTTCTGCCTATTTTTTCTAGAATTAATTCATTTGAATGGAAATAAGCATTGGGCTCTGTTTTATAGATATAAGTAAGTAAATAATCACATGACTATGAATCCTGAATTGATGTACTAAATGATCAAGAACTTGTCAAAATCATATTTATAACAAAATCTCAACCCAAATGAAATCTCCTACACTTTAATTCTAACCTTTTTATCTAGAAATATATGAATTCTCTCTCAAATCACATACATTATTTTCCTTTTAAATTTTAAAGTAACATATAGTACTATTCATGCTGTGTGTGTGTGTGTAGATAAACATTTTATCAAATAAATATAGGAAAGGTCAATAAAAATAAGAAGGGATGCTCAATATTAATCATTAGGGAAATGGGTTCATTGATGATGCACCACATCCCACCATCATCCATGATTTGTCACCTCTGGTATATTGACATGGGTGACAAATGCATCTTTCTTAGCCATTACTTTGATATTCTCCCTCATCCCTGGGTACCCCACAACACTGTCTGTCTCCAGGAGATCACCAAATACTTCATCCTGCTGAGGCTTCTTCATCTC
Source organism: Rhynchonycteris naso (assembly GCA_037038555.1). Taxonomy (NCBI): domain Eukaryota; kingdom Metazoa; phylum Chordata; class Mammalia; order Chiroptera; family Emballonuridae; genus Rhynchonycteris; species Rhynchonycteris naso. The sequence goes on along the minus strand of CM072999.1, from coordinate 147,027,301 downwards.
AGCCCACTGGGCTGGGTCTAGAAGAATCCCAGGAAGATGTTCTCTGGCATAGTGCACATTTTCTAGAAGAAACAGCCATGTTTGACCTTCCAAAATGAGAATGCAACCCTCTATTCTGATACCGCAGATAAATTAAGAAAATAAGAAAATCTCTTTGAAAAATCTTTCATTTGTTAAAAACTATAAGCCTACAAAGAAAGCAGAATTCTATAGGAAAACAAGCTCTGTACTGAGTCAATGATTATAGTTGAAGAATTTATGTATAAACATATGGAATTACTTCTATAGAATTTTGATGTTCTATCCGTGAATATATTCTCGTGAATATAAAAGCAAGCACAATAGGAGCCAAGAAAATGTTATCAGATTTAAACCAAATATTTTATCTAATATAAAGCACTAAACGTGTTGTTTCTGACCATTTTCCATTATATTTGACCTCTGCTTTTTGCAAGAGATCTCCTTAGATGTAGTATCATTTGTGTATTTATGTATTTTTGCCAATGTTTATTTATATACTGCATAGGATTTGAGATGGCACTCAATAAAGAGACAAAATAAAATAGAAACAAATTACTAGAATGTGATAAAAATAAAAGTTTAAAACAAGAGAAAGAAGGACACAAAGGAAAGACTGAGACTTAGCCACTCCAGGGATTTCAGGTGGTTGAGTGCTAGCATGCTCACAGACAGAAAAAAAATAATTGTTGTAAAATCAGATTTTATGAATGTGAAATAGATTTCCAAAACAATACATATTTTTGTACCCCAAAGAGGCAACTTAAAGGTCCCCAGGTCAACAAATCAATGCAATCTTACAGGATTCAAAAGTTCTATAGAAATAAAGAAATATTGGTAGACCCAACAACAGCATCAGTGATGTATGATCTGAAAACACATAGTGTGTGTCCAGGTCCTTTTCTGTGTCCAGATCTAAGAGAAAGCCTGTACAGGATTGAAGGAGAAGTAGGAAGCATGATCACTGAGTTCAGGAGATTGACTTATCCATCCATTTGGAGGAAAAGACATAACAGAAGCATTGATTAAGTAGTAAGTTAGGTTAAATTTACACATTGAAACATCAAGTTATGGTCATAGTTTTTATTTGCATAGTATTTTCCACTCCATTCAGTGCTCCCATTTACTTTCTCAAAATAAGGTAAGGAAACAAAGGGACAGAATCACATAACAAAGATATCAATAAAACTAGCTCTTATCTTTCCCAACTCCTGATCAATAGTCTGGTCCACTCCTCATTTTACTCATGTTTAATTATTCTCTAATAGTTAATTGAAAATACCACTATATGCAACAAGTTATATATGTATATATGTAAATAGATATGAATAAATAAGCTTAACTCAATTACAGATATAAATGATCAGAACTCAGAAAAACAGGTGAGTCTAGAATGTTTTGATAACCTACCACAGCTGTTTCTTACCTATATCTTTTGATGCTGTTAAGGTTCCCTTCTGTCCCCAATTCCTATATTAATGACCATTATTTATTGAAAACTTATTTTATTTCAAGCTTAATTGTAAGCATTTTATATGTATTATTTTATTTCATTCTTATAAAAATCCCTGTGAGGTAACGATTGTTAATAACTCCATTTTGCAGATACAGAAAGAGCAAGATGAAAGAATTTGTCCAAGGTTACTCAGATATTAGACATGAGTACCAGTGTTTAAATTAGAGGTGATTCTGAATGTCAACCTTCAGTTGACATGTCTAACTCCAGACACAGTGTTAGGGTTTCTCAAATAATGTATAGAACAGTTTAGTCTCACTGTAACAATACTGTGTATTAATATTACTGTCTATGGCATTGACAAGTGCTCTGAAGAAATTTACTAATGAACCTTCATGTCAATTATATTGTATCATTGTTCTTGTCGTGGGAAAGGATTGTGAGATTTCTTTAAGCAGCATAGTGGGAGTTGTCAAGAAAAAAAATGGTAGATCAAATTTCTTATACTAAAAAGCCATTCACACAGATTAAAGGAGTTAGGTTGAAGCTAATTATAGGTCAATGACATTTTTATTTTCCTCAGTATAAGAAATCATCCCTCTTTCCATGACTTGTCCACCCAACGCTATTCTGCATGACTAATGAGTAATTTAAGAACTAATACTTATTCTCAGACAGGGAGATAAAGGATGTATAGGAATCAGTGTTATGTGTTAGGTGTCTAAACAATGCCTGATTAGATGAAACCCTTCAAACATATTAGCATCAAGAGTCATATAGCATCAGAAGTAAAAAAAAAAATCAGGCAGTTTTAAAAGCTAATGAGTGACAGGATTTTTTCCAGGGTTCCCTCATTCTAAGAATGAATAATTACTTAATGTGGGGGATAATGATCAGGTTTGTTTCTTTTATCAAGAAAATATCCTTATCCTAAGCATCAAATTAATCATTTGGGAGGAAAAAAAAGGGATTTACTCAAAACTTCTGTGGGTGTTTGCTCAGAAATGACAATGTTTCCTGCTGGAGATGGGGAACCCAGGCAGCAAACTTGAGAGAATGCAATGGACTCAAATTAATTCATCGCTAAAGTGATAATGGGTGAGCATTACACACCAAATGTGTGTGTACCTTGCCATCCATTCATATGTTGAAACCATATGGTTTTAGAAGGTGGGGGCTTAGGGAGGGAGGTAAATATAATTAGATGAGGGTGGAGCCCTCATGAATAGGATTAGCGGCCTTTTATAAGAGTCACTGGGGAGCTTGTTTCCCCTCATAAGAGCTTTCTCACTGGACCCCAACCATGCAAGCATCCTGTCTCATGCTTCCAGCCTCTAGAACTTTAAGAAGTAAATGTTTATTATCTCGGCCACCCAGGCTAGGATATTTTGTTATAGCAGCCCAAACTAAGATAGTGAGGGCTGCCTCTGGAATGGCATTGTCCCCAAGTTGTACTGGACTTCCTCAGCTAACAGCTCTCAGAAAGAGAAATTTAAGAGCCACCAGCATCTTACTCGCAATGGAATGTTTAAGTTCAGTACCTAATCAATCCAAGTGAATAGAGTTTTCAAAATGGAAAGTGCTATCTGTGTCCTTAGCTTTCCTTATGCTCCTCTCCTTTCCCCTTTAGGAAGGACAGTCCTTCTTTTGTAAGTTCTGTTCTCGCCTGAAAAGAGTCCTCCTACATGTCCTCCTTTTTGATGTTGGAAGACTAATCTGCAAATGTCCGTATTCGATCGATGCAGAGTTGATCTATTGTGTGTGATGTGATGTATTTGTATCTAAATGAGTACTTTTTCCTTACAATTATTATTAAAAATTAATAGGCATGTAAGCATAATTACAATATAAAATATAAATGGTTTTTATTATGCATTTATTATATTATAGTTTATTATTGTTGCAATGAATAAAATGATTTTTTTATTTATGATATTGTTCAATTTTTTTGTCCTCCTTTTATCATTGTAAAAAAAGTTGGTCACCTTATCAGTGGCACAGTACCTTTTAAAAATGCACATGCCAGCCCACTGCTGCATTCGATTTCAATACAGAAACTTACCTTATACTCATTTTTTCTATTCTTGAAAAGAACCCCAAGTCAAATCAAACAAAACAACTGTATGTAGAGGCCTACCGACCAAATTCTCTTTTCTGCCAATCTGATATATAACTGTCCCTTCTGTGGTGGTATATGACACCCTGACAAAATTTTTATCTCTCAATATTATGAGTAGACCAGGTCAGACATATAACACTAAAATCCTGCCCAATTCCAAACACTTCATAATACTTTTAGAAGAGATGTTGTGTGCTCAGTTTTTATGTGCACATTTTAAAAGTGCTATCTGTAGTGTTCCCCAGGGAAATAACAGCTGAGGGGGTTATGTAATTTAATGGTTTCCTTTCTATATCATGACCAACAGTGATAAATTCGAAAAGATAAATAAAACAGCTATATAGACATTCTTCCTCATTCCTTGATCAGAGCTTAACAGTTGTTCTGAACACCATAGGTGGGTTCAAAATGGCAAATAATCACAGGTTGGTTCAGGAGAGTCAGAAATTCTATTTTAAAAATATTGAGCTCCATTTCTGCCTAGAATAAATTTTATGTTTTCATAAAATGGGAGGAGTTGTTTATTTGTAACAAAAGATTATAAAATATTACATGGTACTTTTTTAAAGCTTTTAAAAATGTAATATGAATATCTATGAACCTCTTGTTTTTTTATTGATAAAAATTAGGAATAAAAATTTTTATTTAGCATTGACTGGTGGCGGCATAGTAGATAAAGTGTCAACCTGTGACACTGAAGTCCCAGGTTTAAAACCCTGATGTTATCAACTTGAATGCAGGCTCATCCAGCTTGAGCCTGGGATCACAGACAAACCCAAGGTTCACTGGCCTGAAGCCCAAGGTTGCTGGCTTGAGCAAGATGTCACTGGCTTAGCTAGACCACCCCCATCAATGCACGTATGGGAAACAATCAATGAACAACTAAGGTGCCGCAACTATGAGTTGATGCTTCTCCTGTCTCTCTTGCTTGCTCACTAAAAAAAAAAAAGAAAAAAATTTTATTGAGAATTGGGTAGGAATGTGAAGGGATCAACTATGGCCATTCTAATAAAAGTAAGATGAATACTTGCCTGTAAGTTAAATTCATCTCTGTAATCTGAGTTCTATATTATGCAGAATAAATAATATTTTTAAATTTTTGTTTTAACTGTAGCTTACATACAATACTATATTAATTTCAGTTGTGTTGTACAACATAGTAATTAGACCTTTATATAACTTTTGAAGTGGTCACACCAGTAAGTCTACCACCTAATACCATACATAGTTATTACAATATTATTGGACTATGCTGTCTTTATTTCACCATGACTGTTTTATAACTGCCGATTTGGACTATGTAATCCCTTTACCTTTTTAACGAGCCCCCAAACCTCCTCCAATCTAGCTACCATAAATTTATTCTCTGCATCTATAAGTTTGTTTCTGTTTTGTTTATTCATTTATTTTGTTTGTTAAATTCCACAGAAGTAAATTCATGCAGCATTGATCTTTCTGTGTCTTATTTCACTTAACATAATACTTTCTAGTTTCATTCATGAGAGATTTCCTTCTTTTTTATGGCTGAATAATAATAATCCATTGTATATATGTACCATATCTTATCCACTCATCTGTCAGTGGGCACTTACATTGCTTCCAAATCTTGGCTATTGTAAATAATGCTGCAATGCACATAAAGATGGATATATCTTTTCAAATTCGTTTTTTGAATATCTTTAGGTAAATACCCAGAAGTTTGGATTGTTGAATCATATTGTAGTTCTATTGGTGATTGTTTGAGGAACCTCCATAATCTTTTCCACAGTGGCTGCACCAGTCTGCATTCCCACCGACGGTGCTCAAGGGTTACCTTTTCTTCACATCCTCGCCAATAAATGTTGTTTATTGGTTTTATTATTATAGCCACAGAGCTCAAAATCTTAAAATATGTTTCTAAATGTTAATAGTTTAATATTTTATATATTAATTTGGGTAAAATTGAAATTTTAAGATATGTTTATTAAAAAGACTTATTAAGTTGGTTTTAGTAATAGCAGTAAGTAACAGGATGGAAATGATTTTGATCACTCTTAATACTACATTTAAAATAATAATGAAGTGCCTAGTGTACTTCAAATGTGTTTACATATAAAGGATAAAGAAGTATTGTACTAGATATATGCAATATGGTTTTGATTTGGTTAAATAATGTTTAAATAGTATTCAATCATTTATTTGCTAGATTAGATACCCTGTTACTAGTTTTATATTTTACTTTCTACATTTTCTATAATTTTATGTTATTTATAATATTATATTTATAATATGTTAATAATTTATTACCAAACTCAAATCTTATGGATGCTTTATCCTGATCAGGTTAAGACTGTTCTTTTTAGAAACTTTTAAGATATTTATGTATTTATTTAAGGGAGAGGTACTCTGAGTTGACTATGACTTAAACTTTCTGTATGAACATTCTCTTATTTTAACTGGAATGCAGTAACTCACATAAATACTTAAAGAAGGGCAAAATGTATTTGGAAAACCCTATTTTTCGTATTTCACTCTTTTTTTTTAATGGCATATGATTTGTGCTGAACAGGCCTGCTATGGAAGCCCATAAGGGGCCCTCTTCATCCAACCTGTGATGGTCAGTTTAGGCTTCCCAGGGAGTAAATGCTAGAATGAGTCCTAAGGAAAATGGGGGGTTGGACTTGTAGAGAAGGAAGACAAAAGGATTCCTGGCAGAGGAAGCAGCAACTGTATTTTGCTGTTAAAATTTATAGACCCATCAGCATAGGAAACATTCTGAGGCATTTTATGTTAGCAAAACACTGACACAGAACATTGCAAAGTAATATTAAAAACATAACACCCTCGTGGTACTTACCTTGCAATCCCTGTCATGTATCCTTCCCTGGCTTAGAATGTAACTATAATGTTTGGCATCTCCCATTATCTCATAGACGGGGTCTGCGACACCTCTCATTCTCTTCTATATTTGGAAAAGCTGGCATCAGTCTCAGTTCAGCAGAAGAAAGACCTGTGGCTCAGCACTTAGCTCATAAAGTAGTTGTCAGATGGCTATCCATTTAGCTTAATGATTCTCATAATTTTTCACTAAACAGAGTAAAGATGAACATACCAGTATGGACAGAGCAATATGCCATAAAGTCAAGTAATGTGATAGGAATATCTTTTATATCCTGAAAAAGGAATAGCTACTTTCATAGAAGATTCTTGAGATCTATTGTGTAATATTTAGAGGGTAAAAATCTTTCAAACTTTTGTTTCAGAATTTCTTCTTTAAACAGAATGATATCTTCATTTATCAAGAGATTCACGGAATGCCAAATATGTGCCCAAAAGTGAACTGTGAAATCATCCCTACACACTTGCTAGTAGGATTATGTCAGAAGCAACTGGGTGGCATTAGGGATTCAGTCTAGGGAAAATAATGTGTTTTTCTTTCCTTTCCAAATGCTCACTAATGAGAAACTAGGTCCTTGGCTTCATTAGCACTAAGATTTCTGAGCTATCACCTGGCTCAATATTACTAATAGAAGTGACAGCCCATGAGAAATTAGAGGGGGAAAGGTGAATTTTTGCATGTCATAAATAATTTATGGGTAATGAATTTCAGTCCTAAGAGCGTAGCGTGTGTTGAAAAAAATACTCTACATATAAAGGGAACTTAGAAAATGGCAGATTGATAATTACCAGATTCTAAGTAGATGTGGAGATTGACAGCAGAAGAAGTTTCTTATGAGAGAATAAAATTTTGAGAATTTAGAGACCATTTTTGTTTTTCCTCCTTCTAACTGAGCAGACTTTTGTTTTTCTGACTCTTAGGCTACTTAAGTTTAACCTTTCCACTTCTTGACCTTCCAATATTAATGGGAGGTGAAAACAGTAAAGATGGTTACATGTTATATAGTTCTAGAAACAAATGTATCACCAAAAATATGCCAAGACTCTATATGTTGACAACTCTAAATAGACATCCTCAACTCTGATCTTTTACACGGACCTTTCAGAGGCTTATAGGTCTCATCATCACATCAAAACCAGAATTGTAAACCCAGAACCCGTGATCTCCCACACAAAATTGTCTCCTAGTCCCAAGAATCTATTTTCTGAAGGTGATACCTCTGTTCTTTCAGGTTCCTCCCTCAAATATTCTGGAATCTTCTTTCAAGACCCTCCCTCTGTGGTTTGTCCCACCTTTCCACTACCATTCATTCATTTTCTTAAACTCTACTTTAGGCTCTACTATAGGACATACATGTTTCTATATGTTCATGTGTGTTATGTATGTCTTGCAAGCTTCTGTCTCTGGGCCTTAATTATGCTCTTTTCTGAGCTGGGCATCTTCTCCACTTCTTTCCACCCATCAAAATCTTAACCAAGCTCTGGCCATTTGGCTTAGTGGTAGAGTGTCAGCCTGGTGTGTGGATGTCCCAGGTTTAATTCCTGGTAAATATACACAAGAGAAGCAACCGTCTGCTTCTCCAACCCTCCTTTTCTCTCTCTCTTCTCCTCCCATAGCCATGGCTCAATTGGCTTGAGCGAGTTGGCCTCGGGCACTGAGGATGGATCTATTGCTGAGCAGTGGAGCAACAGTCCCCAATGGGCAGAGCATCACCCCCTAGTGGGCTTGCCCAGTGGATCCCAGTCAGGGCACACATGGGAGTCTGTCTCTCTGCCTCCCCTCCTGTCACTAAAAATAATAATAATAATAATAATCTTAACCAAATACCTGGTCAGTGACCTCAAATCTACACCAATGTAGAATTTCTATGCACTTCTTTTCTTATAATCATTGCTATACATTTTAGTACCTGATTTCACATTATCTTCTTTCTTTGCCGTGTACCTCTACAAATCATTTTTATAATCTTGCTATCCTATCTTGAAGACATTTTTATTGTATTTCTCACATAGTGCATGGGCCACATAATAGGTACTCTGTGAATATTTAGAAAGGCATTGCTTGAAGCAACTAGAGAATATCATCTCATCTCATGTCTTTTCAATTATTTTTACTTTTTTATTTTTTTTTTGGTTTTTGTTTTTCAATACCAAGGATAAAATGAGACTCAAAGGCTAAGATACCTATTTAAGAATATGTAAAATTCACACTATATGCAAAGTTCTTGATCTCTTTCCCATGCTGTTTCTTCTTCATTTTAAAACACCTGCATTGAGATATGCTCACATACCATAAAATTTATCCTTTTAAAGTATATAATTCAATGGGTTTTAGTATGTTTTTAAGAGTGTACAACCATCAGCATGAAATCAGAAATATTGGAGTTCATGTTGCCTGTAACCAATCCAGCCAAATAAGTAGAGACAGAGAGTGAATGTTTTATGGGTTCTTTATTCAGATGGCCAACATTCTGAGGAGACAGGGGTTATATTCCCAAACAGTCTCAAACCCATCTCCCCAGCCAATCTTTTTATAAAGGGGAGAAAAGGGTAGGTAAGGGTTTTGGAATTTCAAGAGAGAGTTAACATAGCTAAGTTACCGTATTTCCCCATGTAATAGATGCACCATTTTTCAAAAAAATTAGAGTCTAAAAACTGGGTGCGTCTTATACAGTGGTTGTGGCATTTCAAATGCCGTAGATGTAACTGAGGACGAGGCAAGGTATGAAGACAGTGATTCATCATCAGACACAGATGAGGACAAGCTAATGAATGGGAGTTTTGACAGTGATAAGGAGTTGTATGAATTTTATGATGAATAAAACTTGAGTTCAATAACTTGATATAATTTTTTTTTCAAATTCCAGGCCCCAAAATTAAGGTGCATCTTATACATGGGAGTGTCTTATACATGGGGGAATACGATAATTGGGTCATAGTCAGCATGTGTTCACCTTTGGAGCACAAAGGCTTTGTTTGCAGTCCCCTGGGGCACAAAGGAGGTTCTCTCAATGACCTTGTTAAGTCATCTAGGCCTGAAATAGGTAGGTTACTTGTAGATTTCATTAATTCATGTAAGCTGTTCAGGTATCCCAGTTCCTAGAACAAAGCTTTTACTTGCATTAACCATCAAGCTCACTGATCATAACCAAAGCCACCATTACTCAAGCTAAAATTTTAACTCTTGTGTTCCCCCTATCCACCACAATCTGATTTTAGAAGATGTTATCATGTATTTCTTAGCAGCCTGTCACCCTCTCCTCTGTCCCATCAGCTCTGGGATACCACTGGTCTACTTTCTGTCTCTGTGAATTTGCCTGTTCTGGACACTTAATAAACATGAAATCATATAATATATTATCTGCTTTGATTGGCTTCTTTAACTTACTAAAATTTTTCAAAGTTCACAATTTTGTAGCATGTATCAGTTTTTTTTTTTCTTTTGATTAGTGAATCATGGAATACTGTATTGATATAAACCACATTTTATTTATCCATTCTTCTGATGATGAGCACTAGGGTCATTTTCACTTTTCAGCAATTATGAATAACATACTACCCTTACTATTTGTACACCAGATTTGTGTGAATATATGTTGTGTTTCTCCTGGATACATATGTAAAAGTGGAATTGCTGGGTCACATGATAACTCTATCTTTAACCTTTTAAGGAACAGCCAGAGTTATCTTACAAAGCTGCGATCCCATTCAAATTCCCACCAGTAGTGTATGTGGGTTCCAATTTCTCCATATTGTTTCCAACACATATCATCTGCCTTTTTGGTTATATTTATCCCAGGGAGTGTGTGTGAGGTGACATCTATCACACTGGGCTTTGATTTGCATTTTCTGATGGCTGATGATGCTGAGTACCTTTTTTGCCCTCTTTTTAAACCTAATTTTTCCCTTACTTGACTGATTCTATATTTTCCTTTGAATACCCTAGAATTAGTAGTATGCATCCCAGGAGAGCCACATGTGTATCTCAGAACCCTTTGGAAATGGATATTATGAAATAACCTCCTTTATTTGGTATTATTGCTTATATTTCTCACACCAGGAACCTCAGCTAGTATATAAAAACTTGACAAGAATTAAAAATATAAAGATACCTCCTGTCCAGAACTCACCACCCAAACTGAAACTCAGTTAAAGTTATTGCCAAACATAGCTACATGATTTCTTCATGCACTAGGTTTGGACTAGAAAAAATCCCTTGCAAATTTTCCTATTCTGCATCAGACACTACCTAAAATTTGTCTCTTTGTTCCGAGCTGACAGTGTCAGGATCTGGTATGTTCAAGTGATTATTACTGAGTGCGTCTGCAATATTGTGGATGAGGAATGGGTGACACTTTAGGTTTCGGATTTGTCAGGTTGAGTGGGCAGAAACACATTTAGTTCTGTGAATAGCAGATTTCCAAAGTGGAATCCTCAGTAAAATCCAAACCTGGCACAGATTAGTTACATCCGAAGAACATTCATTTACATTATAAATACAGATATAATTATTTTGCAGGCATAAGAAAATAAGCACTTCAAAGCTTTTGAAGATTCCCTGTGAGAGTCCTGAATTGCAAACTTACTACTTTGAGGGTAGCTGAGGGCATCCATTGTACCTATAATATTTGATTTCCACTTGTACACAGGCAACAACAAAGAAAGAATTTGTAGAAGGTCTCTGAAATAAATTTAGTTAAAAACACAATTAATATTAAGTGTTGTCTCCAGCTTTCTTTCAAAAGATACTTTTCTCAGTGTGGGGGTCATTTCTTTCTGTACCCTGAAGCATCATGATTTTTACATATTTGTCAAAAAACAATTTTAACAATTCAAATTAGAATTAATATGATTTACACGTACATATATAAATAGAACGTGTGAAAAATATGTTTAGTTTAAAGTAGCCTCTCATCAATATTGGAAGGAAGAAAAATGTACTTCCAAATTAATAAAATTTAAATCAAAAGAATTATTATTTTATTAACCACACTGGAGTAAAATTAAGAACTGTCTTTCCCTTTCACCCTGGAAAATGTTAAAATATAAAATGCCTTCTTACATATTAAATAGACTCTTCCCAAGACTGTGTCTAATCAGGATTTTGCAGCCTTCAATTTCCTCGTTTGCAATGTCATTTTCATTCTCCCTTTTTTCCTTCCCTTTGTTTTGTGGCCTTAAAACAAAATGACAAGATTCAGATCTCTGATTAACTGCCGAACTCTCGTAAGTTTCAGGCAGCAATGTTTTTATTGGGAATCTCAGTGCTGTCACGTTGATTGCCACAAGCCTCGCTTCCATTCTGTTCTCTCTGTCTTGAAGATGACAAGTTGAACAGGGCGAAGGGCGTAGATAGGGCTACTGTCAGGAAGAGCACAGAATTTGGCGAGGGTCTGTATGGGATGAGGATGGATGAGTACAGGGGGACACAGGTCTGCAAAGACCACCTTTGGGATAGAGGGTAATTGCTCTTTATAAACTGCAGTCTCCAAGTCATTGACATTAGAAATGTGTTCTTACAGGGAAGAATGTTGTCCCATCCCATCAGTGAACAGATGCTTTCAATAGCAAAGGCATCTCAGGTTGAGGTCTTAAATCAGTTTAGAGTTCACAGCAAAAATATCAGATCTCTTACTATTCCAACAGAAGAGCATGTATGTTTTGCATGTGTATTTATGTGCACTTGAAACATGAATGTGGGGTATTTAACTTGCTTGATAAGTTTGATGAAATAATTAGTGTTTTAATTTATTTGTCACAAAATGATAAAATGTGATTTCTAACCAGAAAGGAAGTCTTTATCTTCTTGACTGCCCTTTAACAACACGCACGTATTAATTATTCTTGCATTTGCCAAGGCAAAGGAGGTTTTATTCTGGTGCCCTAAATTTAGCAACAATGTTCTGTTTTATACCAAAACCCAGTCATAGTCCTTGGACACAAAGTTCCATTCAAGCTGATGATTTTAACTATGCTCTCCTCTCTCCCCCATATCTACCCACATCCTAGTTGATAAAAAACAGGAGAAAATTATTCTCTTGAATGCAAGAAAAAGGCATAGAAAAGCAAGATAAAGCAAGAAGAAGTAAAAAGCATAGAATGCTAACAATAGTAGTAATGATAACACTAAAGGTAATAACAGTAATCATTAATGTCTTTCAAGTATCTCTTTTGTGCCAGGCACAATGCTCAGTACTTTATGCATGTTATATTATTGGTTCTCATCGCAAAGTCAGTACTAGAATTAACACCATTTTACAGATGAGGAAACCAAGTCAGAGAAATGCTCAAGAACAGTCCCAAGTGCACATCTGGCTACAACTCCAGAAATCATACATGGTTAACCAGATTCTAGAGCACATTCCTCATATGACAGGAGGGTTTTTTAGAGGTGGCCATCCTTGATTTTGGCCAGGAGAGAATGGATGGCATTAGGTCGACTGAGGATTGGCATGATGAAGGGAAAGGAGGCTACTAGAAGCAAAGAAGAGCATTCTTTTTTCCCCAGCTTTATTGAGAGCTAATTGACATATAACACTGTGGTGTATTCATGAGATAATGAAAAATACAAGCTGAAAAACCAGGTCGCTCATACTGGGCAGGGACAAGTAGCATTTCACCTTGTCAACATGCACTTCGTTCTGGCCAGGTAGCAGAGCAAGGGGGTGCAATCAGAGTTCCCTGAGTGTTCTTTGTCTTTCCGGTAGCTAGAGTTTGCCCACTTGTGCCCAAAGAGTACTCTGCATAAAATCTTGGCTCCAAGGCTGCCTTTGTTCGAATGTGGTAGTGGTTTGAGAAATCTTTTGAAGCTGTTGCAAGTTGCCGTGCAAAGGTCGGCCTCACTATTTTACCTAGAATGAAGACTGCCCAGTTGGAGACTTTTATGATTCCTGGCTTTTTTATTTGGGAATGGGGCAAAGTGCTGAAGATTTTTATATAAGATTAGCAGGATATTCAAAATCACTTAAAAAAACTAATTATATGTGATTAGTTACATGGTCTCATTCCTGGAATTTAAGCAGACATTATAATTAAAAGGGCTGTATTGAAATGAAGGCTTGTTTGAAGAGATGAATGTCAACCTACTTCCTGGGATGCACATTCTAAGAAACATTACCCTAAAATGATTACAAGGAAAAAATATAAAATAAAATACTTTTTACTCATTACAATCTTACCTTATATCTCATAATGAAAAAAAAAGTAATTAATTCCCAAATACCATATTGTACATTGGTGCTAATTGTTAGCATTTAAGAACTTTTTTATTACCCTAACCCAGGGATGCCCACACTTTTTCAGCTTGCGAGCTACTTATAAGATGACCAAGTCAAAATGATCTACCTACAATAAAAATGCAAAACATAAATTTATTTCTTCTACATTATCATTATTTAAGTTACTATTATTACTATTTAATATTGTGTATTCTTCTTTCACCTTTCTCCTTCTCAGCTCTCTTTTCAGAGGAAAGTCAATGTCATAGTTTTTATGAACAGTCCGAAAAAGCCGCTCCACATTTCCCTTCTTTGGAATAGCAATGGCACACAGACAGATGATGCAAACACACTTAGAATATGACATAGTGAAAAAAATACCCTCCTATTCTTTACAAAAGTGGTAGGTTTTAGGCTTCTTACTCGAACCAGCTACGACCTCATTTTTATACCCTTTGTTGTATTTAGTTTAAATTGAAGGCTAACTAGGCAGCAATGTAACTGAACAAGTTAGCGTGGTTTAACGCGTATGTGTAGGGTGTCAAAAGTTCAGACGTCAGATTGGCTACCCTGTATGCCAATCAAAAGACAAATGTCTTTTTAATGTCATGCGATCTACCCACACTTCCTTCGCGATCGATCAGTAGATCTCGATCGACGTATTGAGTAACCCTGCCCTAACCCCTGCAGATTTGAACTCTGAACGTTTACTCAAAGGTTTTTCTCTTATAATGAGCATGCTGCTAAGGTTTTACTCTTATAATTTCAACTGATTATTAAGGCAAACTCTTCAGGATTTCTTTTCCAATATAAGCAGGTAATACTTATACCATGGCAGGTGTTATTATAAGTACATTAAATTTGTTTACTTTGTTTAATCCTCACAGTACTCTGTGAGCTGGGTACTGGTACCCATTTTACTGGTGAGGAAACTGAGGCAAAAATATTTTAATAACTAGCACAACAGAAGATAGTTATTACATATCAGAGCTCAATGTTGAATCCAGGCAATTTGGGCGAAGAGATTGCTATATACCATAGTTAACTTATCACAAAATGTAGTGCATAAAGCTACAAACATATTATCTTCCAGTTTTTGTGAATCAGGAGTTCAGACACAGCTCAGCTGAGTGCCTCGAGCTGAGGTCTCACATGGGCTGTTAACAACGTATGGACTGGAGCTGTGATCTGATTTCCAAGCTTGACAGTGGAGGATCTGCCTCAATGCTCACATGCGGGGCAGTTGGCAGTGCCTAGGTACTGCTGATCCTTGTTCAGAGACATCAGTTTTTTGCCACATGGACCTCTCTTTAGCGAAGTTTATAACATGGCAGCTGCCTTCTATAAGAGCAGGCCAGAAAGAAGGCCACTCAAGACAGAAACCACAGTCTTTGTAGCCATCATTATTTTTCTGTATTCCATTCATTGGAAGCAAGTCAGTAGGTACTGCCCCATATTCCAGGGGAAAGTACTTCACAGGATACAAACACCAAGAGGTGGGAGTCATTGGGCTCCATAATTTGAGGTTGTCAGCCTCAGTTAAGTAAGAATTGTTCTGAACTAATAGAAGACTGATGAATCTGTTGTCTCCTTGCCTCTTTTTGTAGTTAACAGACATGGCAACTTATTTTCTATTTAAAGCTTCTTTTTAAGGAAAGACCATTTGTGTATCCTCCATTAACTTTACACCAATTCTGCCCAGTTTGCTGTGTTGTGATAAGACATTTTAATTAAATCTTCTCTGCCTCAGAGTTACTTCTCAGTCTTGGCATGTTGGCAGAATTGACTGGTTAATTTGTTTAAACAAGTAGTTAATCCAGGCAAGCAACTGATTAGACTGACCTGAGTCTGGGCAGTGCATGCCTCTTTAGCCAAGTTAATCAGATGGCATGTTCATTTAGCTTTGGGTTGAAAGAGCCTGAGAAATATAGTGAATGTTCCCTAGTCCTTCTTTCAGATCCCAAGATAAGGGGAAATACAGGATTAATTAATTAACTACTTCAGGAATACAGATTATAAATTGTATTTTTCTGTGTAAGATGCTTGATGAATGATTATTTCCATCAGAGAATGATATTGAATTTGAGTTTTGAAGCACGTCCCTTTCTCAAAGAGCTGTCCCTTGCCATTCCTTGCCTGTGTCCATTAAAAGATAAATGCCTTTTCCTCCTAGTTTTATTACAAATGATCCTGACCTGTAAGATAAATTTTTAGTGAACCTATTTATGACACATTTGTTTATATTCAGATCCTTTTTATTTCCTCATGAAATTCATTCACTTATTCAGTCATTTATTGTTTATCTAATGCCTATTTGGGCCAAACGTAGTTCTCAGCACTGCATTGTAACTCTAACTTTTGTGAGTTTATCAAGATCAATTGGTAAGTCTAAGACTATTTAGTACATTTTACTGGATTGAGGTAGTAAAATTTACTTCTTCATATTTTCTTTTGAGCACAAGCTTTGAATAATTGCTATCTTTTAATTATTTCAAAATAGTGATTATCTTAAAGAGTATTTTAATATCACCAAGATGGATGTATGATTCTCCAAGAATGAAGCTGCATGAAGGCTCAATACAGATACAGAAATATAAATTAATCTAGTGAGAAAAGAAGACAATTATTGATTGGATCCTAACCTTGATTAGGAGTCAGTCACAAATAATAAAAGGGGGTAATGGTCCATTACTAAATGGAAATGATTTAGCTTGATTATTTCCAAATTTTCAAGAACAGCAAGACCAGTCACATGCAAACAAGTGGTACAGTTGTAAATGAAATGTAATGATACTGTGATTATACTTAAGATACCATAATCCCATTTAGTCCCACAGAGTTGGAAGTATGAGCTCTTATGAATAATTCGCCCTATGATTTTTTTTCACAGTAAGAAATTATACATGAACCTCTGAATTCTTTTTAGGTTGGTGAGAGTCATCCCTTTTGTGCTGTTAGCATTGGTATAATCCCCTGAAAATGTGCAATCTAGCTTACTTCACCAGGATTATATATATTAATAATTACTAAATGGCGATATTGAATGATTTCAGTCAAATGACACTAGAAGGGTAAGATTAGCAAATTATAAACTGGTTAAATTTTAAAGAACAAATTTAATTAAAAGCTTTTCTTTCCAAAACCCTCAAATTATTTAATTACTAGTTTTTTCTGTTGAGAAAATCATTCAATATGGAATTCCACTCTAAAAAATTAAATGTTAAATTTCCTAAGTATCTCCTGAGAGCTGATTACTTGCAAATAAATTCCGAGTTTGCTTTACAAGGTTTTCATGTCATGGAAAATATTGTTCTTCTACATATTACATCTTTCTTTCTTTTAATTTGTCTCCATTGGGCCTATCTACACCCGCTACTCTTTATTCTTTATCACCCCCATTTTTATCACCAATACAAATCATCTTTTCAACTCAGCGGCACTTGAGGGGCTCACTCCTTTTGTCCAAGTAAATGTTCTCAACTGAGTCCACACATTACACCTGTGGCTCTGGCCCATCTGTGAGGCACCAGCACATGCACTCCACAGTCTTCCAGAGGGGCTCCTTCCTACTGATAATATTGTGCAGGAGAGAAAAGTCAATAGGGCCCTAGGCAAGCCTCAGGAAGAGAGTTAATTAAGGGACGTGGATAAGAGGAGCATCATTGACAAGCTGCAAGATAAGTTTAAAAGGAATTTTTCCAAATGTATTTAAAACGTTAAAGAAGGTGGAGGAGGGGGCAAAGCTAGAAAAAAAACCTATGCTCTCACTTTTCAAAGACACTACCATCAGTCTTCTTATTTTTAAACTAAATTCCACATATACAGTGTGTTCGTAAATCATGGTGCACTTTTGACTGGTCACATGGTCAAAAGTGCACCATGACTTTACGGACACACTGTAGAAATGTATGCTAGTAAGTTAAAAAATCCCCATGTAGTTTGGTGAGGACAAAGTGTGAGAGGGCTACTGTTAACTCTGCAGAAGAATTATAACATGTTATAACAATAATGGATTATGTATAGGGGCTAGATTAAAGGGTTGTGTTCATTCCTACACCTTCTCTAGATGGTTCCAGTTCTACCTCAACATCTTGTTACAATTCTACCACTTGAAGTTCACCTTTCATCCTCTTTGGAACAAACTTGTTATGGTTGGCCATGTTATTTATGTAATATTTTTCAATGGAATAGATTACAGTAAGCTGTCATTACATGTGATTTCTTTACTATGTGTCTCAAGAGTCCAGGTGGAACTGATTATATGCAGTACTAGCAAAAACTAGTGTTCAAAAGATGCTTCTGATGCTGACATATCTGGAATCCCTAATTGAAGAAGACTAAAACATTGGGCTGTATCTCATTATAGAGGAAGATATATACAATAGTCTCAACTTATTGGTGGTTTCTCTTTCTATGGTTTTAGTTATCCATGGTCAACCACTGCCCAAAAATATTAAATAGAAAATTCCAGAAATAAATAGTGCACAAGTTTTTAATTGTGTGCCATTCTGAATAATAGCATGACAGAATCTTTGCCATCTCCTTTGGTCCGGCCCAGGTTGTCAATCATTTCTTTGTCCAGCATATTTATACCATGTCCCTTAGTAGCCCTCTCGTTTATCAGACTGACTGTGGCAGTATCCCAGTGCTTATGTTCAGGTAACCCTAATTTTACCTCACAATTACTCCAAAGTGCAAAAATAATGACACTTGCAATTCAGATGTGCCGAAGAGATGCTATACAGTGCTTCCTTTAAGCGACAAGGTGAGTACAGTACAATAAGATGTTTTGAGAGCCACATTCACATAATTTTTATTACAGTAATAGTTATAATTGTTCTATGTATTATTAGTAAGTGTTTTTAATCTACTACTTTTCCTAACTTATAAATTAATCTGTATTATAGGTATGTATTTTAGGATAAAACATTGTATATATAGGGTTCAATATGAGCAGCAGTTTCAGACATCCATGGGGGGTTTTGGAACACATCCTCCGTGGATAAGTGGGGGCTACTGTACCTTCTAAGGCTGTCTTCAACATGGAGCGCTGAATTTTTAAAGAAAATACTGAGCAGTGAGTTGTTCCTGTAAACTAGACCAGACCCAGTAAAAACCTCAGGGGGAAACAAAAGCATACTCCAGTAGTTGTCCTTCTTTGTAACGCAATCTCTTTGGTGGTGGAGGGGATAGGAGGGAAGAACCTGGAATCTTTTTTGTGGAGGAATTTTGGATCTCTATTTTTCTAATATTTTCTGCCTGGTCTTGACTCTAGTTGTCGGCAAGGACAGTGTTCCTCCATCCCACTTCCTGACTCTCTCTCTCCTTCTCCCGTTGCTCCTCATCAGCTTCCCATATTTCCTTTAGCATTTGACATGTACATAACTAATATGCCTTGTGAGTACTAAGTATCTTTGAACTTTCTGTTCCTTTGGCTTGGGACAGCCTTTCTGCAAACCTTCAGATGTCCACCTGTATTCTGTCACTGAGATCTCAAATAACGTGAATATCAATCACTTCTTCAGAAAAGATGTACCTATCCTCTCGTTATAAAGTATCTTCCTTCCCTCATGGTTACGTTCAATCTGTCCTCTTCAAACAGCATGTCAGTAGCTGAAATGGACTTTTGTGTCTATATGTTTGTCTCCCCGTTTCAGACTGTAAGTTCCTTGAGGCAAGGACTCTGTCTCAGTAACCTCTGTGGTCCACAGAGGTCAAAATGGGGCCAGTTGAATAAATGAACACATATGTCTCCAAAGATTGTTGTTTTAACTACTGTGTTATTTGTATTAATATAGTTGTGTCCAGGGCCAAAGTTCTGCAGGATCACAGGAGGAGGATCAGTTGGTTACTCCCAGTAGGAATTTCGGGAGAGAGGAAGATTAAAGGAAACTTCAAGAAAGATATAACATTTGAGCTGATTTTGAAGAAGGAAATGTATTGCTAGAGAAGTAGAATTGTTAACTAAAACCAAGTAAACGAGTGGCAGGTTTATAAGGGCCTCTGGCGAGTGGACAAGGAAGAGATATGATTGGGAGGTACTTTAGGTAAAGTTTACAAAGAGTCTTGCATGCCAGGCTAAGAAGAGGAAATATTTTCCTTTGGGCAAAGATGTCACTGCAAGTTGTATGAGAGAAGATGAGACAGATCTACTCTTAAAATTAGTTTAGATTTTCAGAAGCATTCTTATTCTCAGCGAAAGAAGGAGGAATTCGTTTGAAAAGCTCTGTGGAACTCTTACCCATATTACAGATAGCTCTGCTTTCTGATTTTATTCAGAAACTAGGAGCCGAAAATGGATTGCCATTTGTTTTTGAAACAAACTCCCTAAGCCTGTGCTGATCAAAGTGTGGTGTCTTAGCCAGCAGCAGCAGTTCTGGCACCCTGTGGGATCTGGTGAGGAATGCAGGCTCAGCCTTCAGGTGCCTTCAGCTGAAACCAGTTCTTTATTTAACATATTCCCAGGTGGTCTTTCACACGTTACCGTGTGCAGAGCATTGAATCCCAGACCGTCATACCTTGGGTAGGTTATATTCCAGCAGGCAGAAGAGAACTGTTTCTGCTCCCAGGTTGCAACTCCCATACCTTGTCCTCCAGTGGTAAAACCCAATTGCACTGCAAATTTCAAATTGCCAGTCAATGCAAATAAAGATAACTCATATCTGATGCCTCTAGTGCATGCTCAGAGGTAGTGAGGAATACACAGAAAGGAAAGGAAAAGTCTGAGTTTTGCAGAACAGTGGAACTAATTGCAAGTATAATTGCCTTCTTATTATAGGAAATAAAGCATGCATTTCAGAAACTATTAGAGAACAATTCAGCCCATATTTAGTCTAGAACTGGATTCTGAGCTCTCTCTCTCTTTTTCTCAGTGAGTGAGAGTGTGTGTGTGTGTGTGTGTGTGTGTGTGTGTGTGACCAATGCAATGTCTACAAAATTCTCCTGGCCTTTAGAAAATTTAGTCAACTACGTGATATCATCTGGCCCTAAATACTACAATCTTACTAAAAATGTCACAGAGAAACAGTTCTCTTTCATTGGCTTTAAATCGATAGTCCTTTCATCCACCTCTTATTTTCTGGTTCCTTTTAGTTCATTGTATTACAGTGTAACACATGCACAGACACACATACAAAAATAATTGGAGCAAAATGCTTTGGCCAAAAATTTTGCCATTGTAATCAACTAAAAAGCATGGCTATTTTGAGAAATTGGTCATAGCAAAGATTGAGCAAAAACTTACTAAAAAAATCAAACAGTGCTAGTGAAGGTCACTTCAGTTTAACTTCCTGCTGGCTTTCCAGAGCTAGTGTGATAGAATATACGAGAGAGTAATAGTGGTAATAATGTGTGACCAAATTTTATTGACTTTAATATTATTTTTAAAAATCAAGCTGTAATAGGTCTTCTACCTTTTTATCTGGAGTGCAAATGAAGACAGTCTTTAGAAGCTAACCCAACTTTTCTTAAGAATCAGTTATTTTTAAGCTGTTGATAAAGCATAACTTGGAAAAAATTAAAAATATACATCCCATATAAGTATAAAATGAACATATCAAACATTTTATTCACCTCATTAATTAATGACAGAACTAGGAAAATGGCAAGGTTGGTATTTATGAGAGCTTTAATAAAGGAATGTTAGAATAAAATTGCTAGAAGGGTTATAAAATTGGTTAATGTCCACTGGGACATTATAAACTATAAACTGACATTTTCTTCCCTGCTGGACAGAAATTACTTGCATTTCTACTGGACCAAAAGTCGAGAAGTTAACCCATAACTTCACTAATTTAGAGTGTTTTAATCCATATTAAGCAGTAAATTTAATAAAATATATTCATCCAGATAATTAAATGACCTTTATACAGGTCTATTAAAGCCCCATGGAAAATTAACATCTACATTTATTTCTTATTTCCAAGTTTTAAATATTTTTGAATATCAGTATTTGTATTTTGACTTATTACTCTAATTCACCCTCCATTGACCTTGCTTTATTTTAACTGGAGTCAATAAATACACTGCTCACAAAAATTAGGGGATCAGGGAATGTGCAGACTTCAGTACTTTCAGCATTTTGTATACAGTACTGCATTTGTCACCAATAAAACAGAAGTTGGTTTGCTTCTCATTCACATAATTGGACAACTTTCTTTGACTTGTCATTTGCTTTTCTGGTATTCTTGTTTAATAAAAAAAAATCAAATGCTTCTTTTTTATCACTTCATATTTATTTTGAAATATCCCCTAATTTTTGTGAGCAGTTGTTTTTTGATTTCCTTGTAAAATCAAAGCAATACCAAATTTTTCTAAATGTTCTCTTTTCTGCAGTGGTCCTTTCATGTTAGGACATGCCTAATGCCATGAGACCTCGTAACATTTTGAAAGAGCTAGTTTACTGGTGTGGCACAAGTGGGAGAAGATTGGATCTTTCCCTTGTTGAAAGGAAAGTTGGGTCTAAGATATACATACCTAGGAAAGAAAACTAGTAGAACTCATGCCTTCTTCACTGCGGAGAAGTCTGGGAGAGAAAAGAACCTAAAGTGATAGGGATATACGAGAAATAAATATGACTATTGATATTTTGGATTTTTAAGGTACTAATGAGAGGTTGAAATTAAGATGTTGGTAAGGCTGTTCAAATTTTTTTCTGGGACTTGGATCACTATAGGAACCATGACTATAGCTTTGTGATGTACCCACTGATGGTGATAATTGAAGCTATGAAAACTGATTTAAAAACAGTCATCTAGATAGAATACATAGAGTGCTATGGGCAAAGGAATCTAAGACTAAACCCCATTTAATCAGTGCTAGGTACTAGAAAAAGAAGAGGCAATAACGAAAGGTTAGTCAGACGATGAAAGAAATAGGATGTGGCAATCTAAATGCATGCAAACTACTTTGAAAGTATAATCAAAGAAATACAGAACTTTCAACACACACGCAGAGATTAATTTTAATTCCCTTGTATTAATATCTTATGCTTCTTTCTAAATTACTCAAATTATTTTTTTAGGTATTTTACCTTCTTCAATAGGTCTGTGAGATTGGTAAAATGGAAATCTGTCTTTTTTCTTTAAAACAAGAGCCAATTAAAAGCTTATCTAAGAGATTTTAGAAACAAAAGCAAAAAAACAAATTTTAGGTATACAGGTGGCCATTGATTCAACAACTCATCAGTCTTTTGGGGATTTGGGCTGCCTCTGTATTTGATGCACTGGACTAAATTGGGTTAGCTATGTACACTATTTGAATTGGGTATTCACTTCAAATGGATCAATTCTAGATGGATCCGAGAAGCTCTAGATGGGTCATTATTTTACCAGGGACATTTCATTGCAGACAACAGCCTGAGTCACTGAAAAATCTGAGCATAACCAGGAATGGAATATAACCCACTTTTGTCATTAGCCTGCAGGTGACACATTGACCTGCACTGTCTACAGAATGGGTGCCCAGCCAGTCACCTCACTCAACACTCTCATAGCATTCCATTTGCTTTGTCTTCTGGTTAAATGAGGATTATGCTATATTGCTTGTTATTCTGCTCATTCACCACCTTTGCTCGCCAAATGAGAACGTGACCCAAGAATTCATCTAGCACATCAGTTTTACTACTGCTTCAATAGTCTAATAGTCGACTTGACAGCAGAAATAATTCTGAAAAAATTAGAAAATATTGTGGAATGGGTTTGTCTCATGCAGTTTTTGACAGATGTTAACAAATTGTTTCCCTACCCCCAACTCTCTTCCCATTTGCAATTGTGAGGATGGAGTTGAGCAGCAAAACATCAGTGGGCTTGTTTCCCAGTGAAATCATCTCTCTTTCAATGGACTGTGTTCCCAAGTGATCCTTTGGTCATCTGGAGAAGTAAACCCCTCACCCTACAGAAAACTCCTGCTCCACAGGGACCCCCAGAGCAGAGCAGAGAAGTGGTCCGGCCAGCATACTTATAGCCCCAGGGACCCTGGGTTCCTTATACATTTGTAAAGACACCAGCTATGAGGACAGTTCATGTGCAGCAATTTTTTGGGAGAAGTTCCCATGCACCTATCCAGAGAGAAGGAAAATAACTTATTCCAAGATACAGTCTGTAGTATTTTTGCCTTTTTGACAAATTCTAGTGATTCTGGATTTTGTTTCATAGTGAGGTATTCCGTATTTTCATAAATAATTGGGACTGCAATGAGTTATTTTGTTTTTCTTTTTTCATAAGAAAGAACAGAGGGTAATATGGTTTTCTCATGAGTTGATATTAATAAATAACAAAATCCAAAAATATTTACATTAATATGACAGGATAAGTCATATACTGGTTGGGGCAAAAGTAGGTTTACAGTTTTAAGTATGCAAAACATCATTTATTCTTTTATTTTTTAAAATTCTTTTATTATTATTTATTAATGATTGTGTTTATTTTCCATATGAACAACTGTAAACCACATTTGCCCCACCCCATATATATGACACCGAACATCTGAGTAAAAACATAAACATGCAGCTATTTATCATTATGTATAATAAAACATATGAATAATCGAACTCATGCCTCTTTTGTTCAGATACTTGGGATTTTTATGGGCCTAGGATGTGAAAGCATGAACTGATCTCATTTTCAAGAAAATACAAGAATTTCCCTTTGCGTGGAAATAAAAAAGAATTTTCTTTCTGATTGTAATATTCACTCATATGAGTAACATGGCCATGGCGAAGCTTTTTATGTGATTCTCAGATGGGTGAGATGGGAATTAAATGCACAATTTCCTTTATATCCATTCTGTGCGGCACCCAGCTTTATTATAGAGCGGTGTTCACTCCTTAAGTGGACACGGGGTGAATACATACTATTTCTGCATTTATGTGGGAAAAGTAAAGCCAGATCTTTTCCTTGTCTTCTCTCCTGCTCTGTCTCTCCTTCTGCTGTTTGTCTTCAAAAGTTATTGCAGAGCAAAAGAGAAAAACCCCCAATGATGTGACTCTATCATTTCTCTTTACCATAATGAATTTTGACCTCTTTCTGTTGAGAACCCACTTTTTAACTAGGCATTCAGCCTGATGCAGTATTTGGAATAGTGCAATCAGAAATGTTTTATATCTGTTGCTTCCTTTGGTCCTCAAACAATGCAATGAAGTTGGTCTTTTTCCCATTGTGTGGCTGGGAAAAGACAAAGGCAGAGAGAAAAAGTGACTTGCACTCAACAACTTACAGATGTTAAAGATTAAAACTGAGATTCAGCCCTGGCTGGTTGGCTCAGTGGTAGAGCATAGGCCTGGCATGTGGAAGTCCTGGGTTTAATTCCCAGCCAGGGCACATAGGAGAAGCACCCATCTGCTTCTCCACCCTTTTCCCTCTTCTTCCTCTCTATCTCTCTCTTCCCCTCCTGCAGCCAAGGCTCCATTGGAGAAAAGTTGGCCCAGGCGCTGAAGACCACTCCATGGCTTCTGCCTCAGGTGCTAGAATGGCTTCAGCCACAATGGAGGAACGCCCCAGATGGGCAGAGCATCGCCCCTGATGGCTATGCCAGGTGGATCCTGGTCCGGCATACAGAGAGTCTGACGGCTTCCCGCTTCTAACTACAGAAAAATACAAAAAACAAACAAACAAAAAACTCTGAGATTCAAATCCAGCCTATTCTAGAAGCCTGGTGATTAATCTCCTTATGACACTGCCTCTTGCTTGTTCAATGAGTGATTTTAAAGCATGAATTCTCCATCTCAGGTGATCCAATCTCATTAGATGCATACTTTTATTTTTATTTTCTGTAGAAATTTAGATTCAATATTTATTTTCTTTTCAATATTGAATGTATTTGGCAACCTAGAACCTCATTACTGTTTACATTTCAGAGATTTTTGTGGGTTCTGTTGTTTAGACCTGTGTATTGAGAAATTGTGTTCATGGAGTTGCTGAAGAGGCTCATTCCACATTGTGACACAGGATGTTGTTTCTAGTCTCAAACTGTCTAACGTCCATCTGACTGAAATTCCTTTGTGAAGATAATGGGGCAGGATAATGGTGCGTCCTCTGAACTTGACAGCGAATTCTGCTCTTTTCTTGCCCCACCCCCGACCCCTATTTACTTCTACCCCCGCCAAACTTCCAGGACAGATCCACTCTTCTTTGACAGGAGTCCTCTATGAAATATTTCCCTCCCTTTCTTTCTCAAAGTTAATATCAGTTAACAATGTTGGAAAAACTGAGCAAATCTAATCATTTTTGGTTCATAATGTAACCATGATGAATAATTTCTAAAACATCTCAACAAAAAACACCAAAAACGTCCCTGAAACCCCTACTTTCGTAAAATTGGGAAAGGTTGGACTAACTGAAAAAGAAAACTTTTCTATTCATCTGAACTGTATGAAATCGCCATTTCTGTATGTCAAAAAATTGTAATTAATTTAATTGCATAATTAAAAGCAATATATGCAATTTCATATTTAAATTTAATTTATTGGAGTGACATTGGTTAAAAAAATGTGTTTATCACCCAAAGCCAAGTCTTCTTTCATCACCCTTTAGTCCCCCTTAACCTCTTCTACCAGCCCCCTGCACCCCCCAGTCCCTTTTCCCTTTGGTAATCACCATAATGTTGTCTGTGTCTATGTTGCTTTGTTTGTTTTGCTTAATCCCTTCTACTATTTCACCAGCCCTCCAATTTCTCTCCCATCTGACAACCATTGGTCTGTTCTCTGTATCTATGGGTGTGTGTCTATTTTGTTTGTTTATTTTGTTCATTATATGCCACATATTAGTGAACTCATATGGTACTTGTCTTTCTCTGACTGGTTTATTTCACTTAGCATAGTCCTCTCCAGATTCAACCATGCAGTCACAAAAGATAAGATTTTCTTCTTCTTATAGCCATGGAGTAGTTCATTTTGTAAATGTTTTACAGCTTTATTATCCACTCATCTACTGATGGGCATTTGGCCTACTTCCAAATTGTGGCTATTGTAAATAGTGCTACAATGAACATAGGGGTGCATATATTCTTTTGAATTAGTGTTTGGGGTTTCTTCAGATACATTCCCAGATGTGGAATCATTGGGTCATAAGGCATTTCCATTTAAAAATTTTTTTTGAGGTTACTATACTTTTTCCAGTGTCTGTATCAATCTGCATTCCCACCAACAGTGTAGGATAATTTCCTTTTCACCACATCCTTACCAACACATTGTTGATATGTTGATGATAGCCATTCCAACAGGTGTAAGGTTATATCTCATTGTGGTTTGAATTTGCAATTATCTGGTGGTTAGTGACTGAGTATCTTCATATGTCTATTGGCCATCTTTATGTCCTCTTTGGAGAAGTGTCTATTCAAGTCCTTTGCCCATTTTAAAATTGCATTGTTTGTTGTTTTCATGTTGGGTTGTATAAGTTCTTTGTAAATTTTGGATATTTACCTGTTACCAGATGTATTATTCCTGAATGTGTTCTCCCACTCAGTGGGTTATCTTTTCATTTGTTGATGGTTTCCTTTGTTGTGCAAAAAGTTTTAGTTTGATGTGGTCCCATTTGTTTACTTTGTCTGTTGTCTCCTTTGCCCAAGTATATCAGAGAAAATATATTGCTGTGAGAAACGTCTGAGAATTTCCTATGTTTTCTTCTAGGATTTTTACAGTTCCAAGTCTTACATTTAAGTTTTTATTTCATTTGTTTAGTCTTGTGTATGGTCTAAGAAGGTGGTCTAGTTTTATTTTATTGCATGCATCTGTCCAATTTTTTCCAACACCAGTTACTGAATAGACTGTTTTACAACATTGGATGTTCTTGCCACCTTTGTCAAATACAGTGATACCTTGAGATATGAACAGACCAACATACTTTATTAAGATATGAGCTGCAACTCAGTCCATATTTTTGTTTGAGATCCAAGCAAAATTCCAAGATATGAGTCATTTGGGAAGCTGCTGCTAGTTGGCGAGTTGGCGCACGGGTCCAGTATTGGCAGTTTGATATACAAGTTGACTGACTTACGAGCTAAGTTACAGAACTAATTAAATTTGTATCTCAATGAACCACTGTATAAATTGGCCATAAGGCATTTTTTTATTTCTGGACTCTCAGTTTAGTCTCATTGACCCATCTGCTTGTTTTTGTGTCAGCACCATACTGTTTTTATTACTATGGCTTTGTAGTATAGTTTGATATTAGGTAGTGTGAGACCTTCAACTTTGTTCTTTTTTCTCAAGATTTCTGAGGCTATTCAGAGTCTTTTGTGGTACCATATACATGTTTGAAATATTTATTCTAATTCTGTGAAATATTCCATTGGTATTATGATAGAAATTGCATTGATCTATGCAATTCTTAAATGTAGCTGCAAAATATATAATTGCCAGTAATATCTAATTTTTTGATTATTTAATAGTTTCATCTAAATTTAATGTCTTTTTTATTTTAATAGAAATTTAAATTAACACTATAAGATAAGCAAAAAATATTGTTTGGCCACCTGAGTTTCAGTCTTTCCATCTATAAATAATTCTTGATTGCTAAATAGTACAAGGGTTAAAAACTTTTAATCAAAGAAAGGCTTGACCCCAAAGCATTTTTCAGTCAATTTTAATGTTGTGCTTCATGCCAACTTATCCGATTCTAACATCTGTACTTGCAACTTTTTGTTTCAACTGGCTTCACATTCTTTTTTGATATTAGTTGGAGCTGGCTGGGACTGGCTCATGAGAGTCAATTGTTAAATATTCAGAAATCTTGCAAGAGCATTGTTAGACCATAGCTAGTTCAAAATCATTCATTGTAGCAAATGCCATCTTTGTTTTTTGTTTGTTTGTTGTCATAGAAAGAATCTACCATTATGCCACCAGAATTCACATGACTGGCAGTTATTGTAGAATCCTCAGTATTCTGGTAATCCTGGTAACACATAGACAGTTCACTTAAAGCCCAAAATAAAATTCTGGAACCTTGTCCACATCTAGTTGGGATAGAAAGAAGAGAAGTTGGAGAACTATAACTTGGATGAAACACATTCAAAATGAAAGCACTCTATTTATAGAATTTGTTTAATTTCTTTTTACCAGGAAGACTGAGGACTTTGGGAAGAAATGACTTAATTCACCATCTTCAACATTCCTCATTTTGATAAATAAAAGGATCTGTGAAGTTATTATTTGTATTTTTTTCTTATATGTATTTTTTTTTAATTCTTACATACAAAACACAGTGTGTTGCATGACTATTAAATAGAAGTTTGTGGGATTTAAACCCAGGCCCCGCTAACTTCAAGGTTGTCCTCTCTCTACCTTGCTATTGCCTAAATAAGAGCGGGTGATGAGTAAGACCAATAATTTGAGAGTCATTAACTCTCAAATCAAATTCTATCCTTTGAAATATCTTTCCCCAGATAAGCTAACACACATTGAAGAGGCAAAAAGAGTCCTTTTAAAAACTTCTGAAAAGAGATTTAGAAAATGAATGGCTTGTATAAATCCATACCCAAAGAACGAAGAGTAGCTTTGCCTCTCTGTCTTCATTTGCAAAATACCTACCATAAAGGAAATTGAATAAGTTAAGTATTTCATATCTTTAAAGTTTATTGTACTAAAGTGATATGTAAATGTGGAACATTAGAATTTAATCTTTCCTGCATGTTAACATTTCTCCATATTCTTCCCTCTGTCCCGCACTTTTAGACCAATTTTTAAAATATTCATGTTCTTTGAAGTAAGAAAAAACAAAATAGAGCTGTATTTTCCTCTCTAAGATATAAGATACACAGACTATAGTTTTAGCCTCATGTGATTGACTACGTGCAGAGAGGAAAAAAGACTTCTAATTATCCAAATGCCACTGGGTACAAAATTTAAAGGCCTGCATTGAATGACCCTAGTCATTAATCCTAAAAAAAGAAAATCAATGTGTGTAGAATATTGTCTGGTGACTTCTGGTCATTTGCCTTTCCCAGTAATATTCAGTGGCTGTATCACATGATTTTTATAAGACTCCCTAATGAACAAAAGAAAAAAAGGAGCCATAAAAGGAGAAATCAGTAAGTCAGCACTGACCTAATTATTGCAAAGTGGATGTTTTTACAAGTGACCTCTAGGCAGCTCAAGAGT
This sequence comes from Rhynchonycteris naso, assembly GCA_037038555.1. Lineage (NCBI taxonomy): Eukaryota > Metazoa > Chordata > Mammalia > Chiroptera > Emballonuridae > Rhynchonycteris > Rhynchonycteris naso. The sequence goes on along the minus strand of CM072999.1, from coordinate 146,997,521 downwards.
GAGGAAATGTTTCTGTTCCAGCATTTCAATATTTCACATGAATCATAAAACTTAGAGGGAAAAAAAAGTCTAAAATCAGCCAGAATTCATGACTAAGATAAACCTTGGGTTTAAAAAGTATCAATGTTTTCCTGTAGGTTGTCCTCAACATAAAAAACTAGGAAAGACAAGACAAAGGTTGCAATTTGCTTGGCTACTGACAAATGTTCTCTGTTTTATTCCATGGAGAAATTAAGTATTTTTCCTTTCCTTTTTGTAAACTTCAGACTCAATGCCTTCATTTAATACAGTGTTTAGGAAGCAATTTACTGGTTAGAACACTATTATTTTAATTCTTTTTTTTTCACATTTCAAACTATTTGTGAAAGCAAAGACGATAGTAAGAGCAGACAAAAAAAATCAAGGTAGAATATTATGATAGCCTTTTGATTATGCTTCTTCCATTGTCCTCCTGGACTACTTTCTTCACACTGTAAGAAATTAAAGAGAAAAATTAAACCACAGACCAGTGTTACAAGTGTATGGAATAAGTGTCTATAAGAAATGTATCTATTTTCAATCTGAGGTTTTACAACTCCCCAAAAAATAATATTGTATTGACATTTACTGGCTTGACATTTACTTAAATGTGTTATTCATTAAATTCAGTATAAGTTTGCCAAAGATCACTGTGGGCCCACCTGGATTTATAAGCATCCAGTTTATAACATTAGAGCCATGGGACCTGCCTGCTGTACCCAACCCTCCTTCTGACACTATGGACTCCACTTGTCCCTTTCAGTACTGTCCTTACCAACACATCTTTGTTCTTAGTCCAGGAAGCTTAGCACATCAGCTTGTTGAAGTTATGGAGAACCATACTTCAAATAGGGTCTTGTTTTTTTGTTTTTTTCTTATTTGTTTTCACTATGTTTTATTTCATTGGAGTTTAGGCGATCATTCCTTTTCTCACAAGTACACTCTCACATTTTAGCATGCTTCTATTTTTTCTTCAAACTTCTGTCAGACTCCTTGAGAGCTATCAACTCTTCTATCTGTCCTTTCTTTATTTCTTTTCTCATTGCACATGTAAACCAAAATCACCTTCATAGAATGTCTTCTAAACCGAATGATAATGCTATTGGTATGTTAGTAACAAAGAAAAAGAGCCTGACCAGGCAGTGTCACAGTGGATAGAGCATCAGTCTGGAATGTGGAGGACCCAGGTTCGAGACCCCGAGTTCGCCAGCTTGAGCATGGGCTCATCTGGTTTGAGCAAGGCTCATCAGCATGAGCCCAAGGTCACTGGCCTGAGCAAGGAGTCACTTGGTCTGCTGTAGCCCCTGGTCAAGGCACATATGAGAAATCAATCAATGAACAACTAAGGAACCGCAATAAAGAATTGATGTTTCTCATCTTTCTTCGTTTCTGTCTGTCTCTGTCTGTCCCTATCTGTCCCTCTCTCTGACTAGAGAGTCTCTCTCTCTCTCTCTCTCTCTCTCTCTCTCTCTCTCACACACACACACACACACACACACACACACACACACACACAACTACTATGTTTTAAAATGGAGTTTGATTACATCAAGGACCATTGCCATTAAAATACTTATTCATTAATTCATTCACCAACTATTTATTGAGTGTATTTTAAATTTTAGATGTTGTTGTTGGCACTAGGAATCCTGTGACAAGAAAGAGCAAGAAAGTTTATGAGCTTAATGTCTAGAGCAAAAAACACATTAATCAAATAATCAAACAAATAAATGGAAACTGAGAACTGTGGTAAACACTATCAGAAAAAGCACATAGCCCATGAAAATATTACATATATTTCCATTTCATTTTCTTGAGCTTAAGCAAATAGATAAGCATATAAAGTAGTTTTCTGATTCCTTTTATAAATTTCATACTTAGTTTAAGCATTCATTTGTATGCAATAGTTCACCAGCCTCCACCAGGTCTCCCCGGCCCCCTCTAAAAAGAAAAGACACCCAATGTTGGGTAGAACCATGTTTGCCATCTAGTTCTGTTATATAAGATTCATTTTTAAATATAATTTTATTTAGAAAATTAAATATAACGCGGTGACATTGATCATCAAGATTTGTTTTTAAAAGGAATTGGAGTTTGTACAAATTTTCCTACGATATTTATTGAAGCTCATAAATAACTGAGCCCTTCGCAGATGCTTTAGCCCCTAATTGTACCTTACTTTCTAAATGTCCTGAAAGGTAGCTCCTGAAGCAATGCAGTGGGACTCAGCTGCTCCATTCACAGCCTCCTTCTGGAGGCCATATTTACCCAAGTCTGCCGTGACCGCCTTCTGCAGACATTTGTGAACACCATGTCTACAGGGCATCCTACCAATGATGTAGCCTAAAATAGGCTGTATTCATATCCATCCTACTCACAGCAAGACCCACCCAGACTGTGCATTTCTACACTTTACAAATATATATATAGGATTTCTTTAAATAAAATCTCACTAGAGAGGGTTAATAGATATGTATAATAGGGATGAAAATGAACTGAAGTCAGGTGATAGGAACATTGGGTCCATTATAGTATCCTAATATTTTGGTGGTGCAATTAGATTTTGTGACATCTTTATTTAAATATAATCCACATGCCATAAAATTCAGCCATTTAAAGTTAATAGCTATCACCACAATTCATTTTATAATCAACCCTAAAAGAACTGGACCCTTTAGTAGTCACCCTTCATTTCCCTCTACCCTCCCACACGTCAGCCATAGGAAATCCCTAACTTATTTTCTGTCTCTAGGACTTGCCTGTTCTGCACATTTAATATAAATGCAATTATACACCTTGTGAGCTTTTGTGAGTGGCTTCTTTCATGCAGCAGGATGTTTGCTAAATTCGTCTATGTTGTAGCATATATTAATATGTCATTTCTTCTTATGGTAAATGTACTGCAAACAAAAATTAGGGGGTATTTTAAAATGAATATGAAGCAATAAAATATCCCCTAATTTTGTGAGCAGTATAATATTCCATTGTGTGGATATGCCACATTTTGTTTATCCATTCATCAGGTGGTGGGCATTTGGGCTGTTTCCACCTATTTTTTAGCTATTAAGAAAAATGCTTCTATGGACATGTGTATAAGGTATTTTAGTCTAAGGTTGACTTAGAAAAACTATATGTAACCTGGCCTGTGGTCATGCAGTAGATAAAGTGTCGGCCTGGAACCCTGAGGTCACCGGTTCGAAATCCTGGGCTTGCCTGGTCAAGGCACATATGGGAGTTGATACTTCCTGCCCCTTTCTCCTCTCTCTCTCTCTCTCTCTCTCTCTCTCTCTCCCCTCTCTAAAATGAATAAATAAAAAATAAATAAATAAAACTATGTAAAAGCATTGTTTAGGTTTTCATTGGGCCTAAAAAGAACAATCCAATCTCTTTTAATGATAACTATTGACAGGTATGTCATATCTGTGATATAAGATCAATAAACGTTTTCATTTCTAAAACATAAATAGTTGATAAAGCAGATTAGAAATGGAACTCTATTGTTATCTCTGGTTACCTAGGACCTTCATTCTCATGTCTGTTGTTCTGATGGACAGTATCTTATTCTGAACTTCTTCCACACATTCCAGGAAAACAAATAATTAGTTACATTAAAATAATTATTGGTCAGCTTCTCTCCTGTATAATTTAAGGAAAATTTATTAACATTATTTAAAATAAAAACTTCTAAAAATATTTTGTTGAATTAGTTCCTATTTCAATTTTAATGCACTAATCATTCTGGAATATATTTTTTCTTTTCTTTATAATCCAGTAGTGCTCATACAGATATCATTTTAAGTAAATCATACATAATCAGTAAATCAGTAATTAAAATTAAAATTATGGCCAACTACAGGTGCTGCTAATTATTAATCAATTAGACACATAATGACTGCATATCTAATTGAAACAACTGATCGAAGTATTGATGGTTACCCATATTGTTGTTGTTGTTGTTTTCGAAAGAGAACTACCTCTTGCTGTTTGTGAATTGGAATGAGACATTGAGAATATGTTCCCAAGTATTGCCTGGGTTGCTTTTCTGCACTGAGTGGGAAATAGACCTCCTCTTTCTACATGTATAAATAACACTGGTACAGTTGATCAAAATTGACCTGACTATTGAATGAATCTGTAAATTTTAATTGGCTTATTTGCATATTAACAGACAACATTCTGCTGATGGGTCTGTGGGCTCTGGGTATGTGGATTTGGCAACTTCCAAGCCCATTACATAGGAATGTAGCAATCATTAAACACAGAGAATCCCTGTATTGCCAGAAGGCTGCTGTCGTATCACTGTCAACTTGCTGATCAGCCTTTACAGGAATTAATTATTTCACATATTTATAGCAATTTGGTGGTTAGGATATCTGCATGACAAAAAAATATGACTTGATATTCATTCCTTTTGAAAAACGATTGTTGAAATTCCTAAAACAGGCTAAAGCTTAGAAATATTTTGCCTATATCATAATAACTAAAAATTATCCTGTACTTTCTAATCATTGAGTCACATCAAGGGGAGGCAGATTAGCAAAAATAAGCAAAAGGTGGATAATATTACTTGCATTTCATGATTCATCAGTTATTGAGCATTCTAACTGAAAGGCATAAACTCTGAATATAAAGCTAGAATTTATTGTCTCAAAAGGAGACCATAGTATGGGGTATCTACTTAGCTTAATAGATTTAGGAAGGCCAGTCTACCAACAGCATCATAGACCCTGTCACTGGAAAGGACCAGGCTGCTTAAATAAAGTGGGTTAGGTGAATATGCCTCCATTACAGCACCACACCAGGAACAGAGCAGCAAGCATTACACAAGCTTAATGAATAAATTAATAAAGCATTGCATGTAAATAATAGCAAGATTTGCTTTGGGCATCAATCCAAAGAGAACAGATCATTAGCAATCCAAAAAGTTTTTAATTATAATTTTTAAAATTAGCAATTCAATTAGGAGGCCACTGAGCTGACTTGATTATTCATATGTCAGTGATATTTCAGATGTACCAGGCATGAAAACCTCTTCTGCCGGCTGTTGTATGTAATTCACCTGTTAGGCTAAGTAAGAAAGTAAAAATGTTCAAGTATAGGGTGAGATAAGAGGAAGAAACTCGGGGGGAAACCACTAAAAATTTTACTTGAAGACTCTGGGTTGTTTTTTTTTTTAGAAAAATGAGAATGGATTTAGGTTTTGTATTCTAGAATTGAGGCTCTGAAAAATGTGAGAAAATACCATTTTTACACAAAGTAACAAGTGAACAACAAAATGACTACTGTTTTGTTCTTCTGTCTAGATGTTAGGGATGTTGTTTATTAAAACATTGTACCTGATATTTTTAATACAGAAAGTCTGCTGACACCTGGACATTCATGGTTTAGATGTGAGATGTCATTAGCTTTTTTTTAAAAAAAATAAAAAAGATTTTATTTATTGACTCTAGAAAGGAGAGAGAGAGAAAGGGAGTTGGGAAGTGGGAAATATCAACTTGTAGTAGTTTCTTCTCACCTGTACCTTGACCGGGCAAGTCCAGGGTTTCAAACTGGCAACCTCAGCATTCCAGGTCAACACTTTATCCACTGTGCCACCGCAGGTCAAGCAGTGAAGTGTAATTAATAAATTATATTATTGGGCTATCTTCTGGCATTACCTGAAGATTGAAATAGAGAACAATATCTCTTCATCCTTGAAAGAATTTTTCTCAAACCTTCATTTCTAACAGGAAAATAGCACAAAACACTTGTGATTCTTGAAGAAGCCAGCTGTTAATTTGAGTTATGTGAATTTGACCTATAATCCCACCTGACATTTGGAACTCAAATATTTTTTCTTATTTCCCCAACACAATTAAAATATTTAGTCTCACTTCATTTTATGAGACATAAATAGCTATGTAAGTACTCTGTAATTACTGTACATTGTAACAAATGACCTCATAAATACATTGTAATGTCCCATGTAATTACATGGTAAGTCATGTCTTTGAGATGGCAGTTCTGAAATTGAAAGCTTGCTGGTTTCAGAGATTAATTATTTAGGGCCTAATTTGACAGTTTGCTTGAAGACATCCATATGTTAAATAGTCGCTTCTGCGTTTTTGTTTTTAAGTTTTATAGTAAGATTTTCTTTCCTTAAACAATATAATAATATAGACTCAGTTGTATGTGTTTATTCTTGACTACTGGACATGTCTAAATTTTAACATACGTAAAATCAAAAAAGGATTTTTCTGTAGAGGATGAGACTGATTTACAATCATATCTCTTCCTTCACACATTTTGTAGAGATTTCTTTGTGACAATAATTTTAAAGGTTTCAGATTTATAATGTTAAAAAGATTTTTTGAGTATAAGGAATTGTTAAAATTATGGGTTTTCATCCTTTATTGAGCATTGTACAACCTTAAAACTAATGTTTCATTTTTTATAGACCAAGTTGGTATGTCATGATCCTTTTAGAAGGAGTGCATTATTGCAGGACCCTGAGATCTTACTGGTTATTCTTGAAAAATGCATTTTATTCCATCTGTGAAAGAATTTTTATATGGCACAAACCAGTATTTAAACACTTATCTCTTTGCCTCAGGATGTTATATATCTGGTAAAATCAATTATTCTGAAGCTCTGCCATTCACCTACTGCTCAAATAGTATGTTGGTTTCTATTCTGCGACAAAAAAAAGAAATGGAAAATAAATGGACACTGTATTTTCTGCCTTAGATTATATATCAGTCTATTTTTCTGTGCCTTTGAAGGGTGTAATTTTATATATAACTCCCCTGATGTATTAGTGTTCTGGCTTTAGTTCCTGCATCAAGGCTATTATATGGCTTTTAACAATTTTATTTAGTCGAAATAAATAGTCTGAGAAAAAACCTAGTGATCTGAAAGAGTTAATGATCCTCCCTAAACATCTCGCTTACTTCCAGGGAATGACTTATGCACTGGAGAATAAAGTCTATTGATACTGACAAATTCTAAAATGCATTACTCGTAAGATCGCTTTATCATGAACTCTAGGGAACAAGCAAATTGCTTTATTGTAATGGAATTTTGTCAAAATGTGAATATCCTCTTGAAATTGCATTCCCAATTTCTAGGACCTAGAAGAAAACAGGCCTGACTAGTAGGCTGTGCATAGCAAATTATCACATGAAATAAAAAATTCTATTTTAAATCCAAAAGTTTACAAAAAGAAGGTGCTAGGTACATGCCAATTCTACCTCTTTGCTTTTTTTCTGTATTTTTCTTTAGGGTAGACTAATGTGTTTGGGGTGATTTTCTTGGTTAATTTAGGAGTATTTGGTTAATTATTTATTTATTTTTAGCTGACCAAGAAAGTCTAGCTAACAGGTGAGATTAATTTTTTCTCAAAGCAATAAAGACCATATACACAGTAATTATATATCTGAGTATCAACTCCAACAGGGTTTTGGTAATCAAGAGAGCAAGCACTGTTTCTATGGGCTACCCATTAGAATATAGGGAAACTTGCCATTAAAAACCCACCTCTCTCCTAGCCAGATAGCTTGGTTGGTTAGCATTCTCCCAAAGCACAGAGATTGCCAGTTCAATCCCTAGTCAGGGCACATATAGAAACAGATCAACATTCTTCTCTCTCTCTCTCTCTCTCTCTCTCTCTCCCTTCCTTACTTGCTAAAATTAATAAATAAACATTAAAAAGAAGATTAAAAGAAAGAACCCACCTCTGTTCACATATTTTAATGAATAATTTTTGACTGACAGAGTGCTGTTGTTTTCCAAGAAAGTATAATCTAATTGTTGCGACCAAATGAAGACAACTGTCTCAATGAGAATCATTCATTCACTTTTATGTCTTCGATATCCAATCACATAAGGCAAAGTGACTTCATGACTCAATTTCTTGAAAAATTGCTTCAGTTTTCAGTGCCCTGTTGTGTACATCAGAACAGATGTGCATACCACTACTAATAAGAATAACGAGCCCAAAATAAAATAGAAGTAGAACTTGTTCTTTTGCAGCATTTTGAAGTTTCTTAGCTTTTTCTCATTGATTACCTCTTAAAAAGTAATCAGGAGATAGGGATGATCATGCAATTGATGTTAGGTAAGCGATTCCTAACATCACTTAGCAAATTAATGAGAAGCTGAGTGTGGAAGAGCATGCTTCCTGCAATTCATCTTATTATACTCACGGAATATCTTGTATGTACAGAACATCATTCTCTCTCTAAACAACAATTTAAAACTGCATGCTAGATAGAACATCTTATAAGATTTTTCTAAGCCCATAGCTATAAGAATTAAGGAGAGTCTAGTGTATTTCCATGCACCTATGCTTAAGCTTTGAGCTTCTTTTAACATTTGGAGTTAATTCTTCAAAGATGACTAGTGTTTATTGTATAGAATGGCCATGCAAGTTTGGGACCAGAGTTGAATTAGCCACACCACTAGAGTAGATTCTATGGGCCACACTCTTCTTTTATCCATCTTTCTCCTAACAGAACTATGAACCTCATCTTTAAATAACCCAAGAAATATTTTTAAAATGTTACATTGAAAGTATATAAAATACTAGCCTATCAGAGTGCCAAATTGTCAATCCACCCGTGGTGCCCTCGGTCACCATGGACAGTGATAGATTGGAGAACTCAGCAATGGAGGTTTGGAAACATATTTGACCTTCATTTACTGGTTCAGGGTCCCTGTACTGTTACATTGAAGTGAGTTAGGTTCAGTTGTTAGCTTTTCTTCCTTGTACTTGTCAAAGATTAGCTCCCAGAACTTAATTAAAGGAGCAGAGAAAAGTGCTGGTATGTCAATTTCCTAGCATCAATTACAATTTAGCCTGGTTTAAGTTAGCTAAGAAATATAAAAACAGGACATACAAGAAATGGAGTATATTGCAGATGACATTTCTCACTGTGTCTGAATTTCCTTTTTAAATCTGATATGTGCCCACTGTATATACCTGAAAACGACAGATCTGTGGGGTGACTGAGTGTGGCAGGCAGAGCCCGCATCAGGGGGATTGTGCCCTCAAATCCAGGAGTAACTAAGGTGGTTAGGAATGTTCCTTCAGGAAGACTGGTCACGGTTTGTGAAGTGGTAAGTAGTAGTAGTGCCTGGTGAAAGGTGTCAGAAAGAGCTTCTGGTGGAGATTGGGCAGTTCAGAGTGTGAAAGCAGAAAACATGCCTAGGCTCAGAGAGGCAAGTAGATATTGTCAGGGAAGTCAGCCAGCTTCTGATAGACTCATAAGACTCTCGCTGCTAGAGGGCTCAGCCTTGGATGTCTATGTCTGTAATGAGCCAGGCAGGTTAACATGGCAAAAGAACATTTAAAAAAAAGACAAATGGTAGCATCTCTACCAGAGATACCCAGTTACTAAAACTGGAACCCAAACCAAAGTAGATTTGCAATATTTGATTTGAAGCTGAGCAACCTGAGAAATTGTCTTGGGGGGGGGGCGGGAACTTAGCACATTACATAACCAGGGCAGGATTTTTTTTTCAGAGTAGGTCAGGTTGGGCTCAATTTCTGAGTAGGGTATCCACTAGCGCTAGGCTTGAGAAGCAGGAGGCCACCAGGACAGAGACAAAGGGACGACTATTTTTAAATTAAATGAACGTACCAATGAAGAAATATCTGTATTATTTCAAACTCATTAAATAAGATTACAACAGGTTAGCTTTCATTTTTAAAAATAAAACAAAGCAGCATTTCTTACCTGACTTTAAGAAAGGTTAGTACACTTTTATTTGAAATCAAATCTTCCTCAATTCATATATAACCATATTTTCATTATTGCACCAATATTTAACTCAACATTTATATATTGGGAGCGGACTTCAGTCTGGAAATGTGTCACACAAAGTATTTGCTAATATGCCTTTAGGTCATTTTGAATAACAGTTGCCTATGTGAATTTAAGAATGCTGGTTTTAGTATGCTACCCCAATTCCTGATTTCACTCATCACAAGAGATGGCATATTTATCATACCAGAGTAAAAATGTATCAAGTCTGCAAGAACAGTACATGACTCCAGGAAAAATATAGCAAGACCTTTATAATATCTTACTGACATTTTATCAAACCTATACCAGGTTAGTATCTTACAGTGTATTGGTTTATAAAAAGGCAAAACAGTTTTTGGAAATTTTTCGCACAGTTATAGACATAATAGTGTTTAAAGTACTGTTACTTTTTCTAATTGAAAAAATTCAATTAGATTTAAGATGATCAGTGGAAATATTTACCAAGTATTTAAATACATATATGTCAAGGTTAAATATTTCGTGTTGTTATTGTACAATTTTGGCAGTAAGATATTATTTATTCTAAATGATGAAATGAAAAATGCCCTTCTCAGCACTAACTAGAATATTATCAATATGGGTAGCCTTTGTTTTTACATTCTCTGTGCATTGTCATTTATTGATGCTACCAGCAGGTCCAGTGAACTTTTCTTGAAAGTGGATTATTTTTTAGACAGCCTTATCCTAATAAATGCATTATCATCTACTGAGTTAGTTGCCTATGCCAGACACCGTAAGAGTCCTTGGTTATAACTTTTCCTCCTTTACACTTGGCATTTGATAAATCACCACATCCTGTCAAGTCTACCTCCAACAATGCGTATTATGCCTCTTCACGTGTTTCCATTTTTCTTCTCTCAGCCCTAGTGCTGGGCCTCCTTTTTACCATCCATGCCTGAAGGTCCTCGTGGCTACAATAAGATTTGTGAATAGTATTCTTTAGAAGAAATTGGTCCACGCATATTTATGGAAGAAAAGGAGTGTTGAATGTGTCGCTAGGTAGCGTCTCTCTTTCAATGCTCCTGATGTACAGAAGAAAACCAAAGTCAACACACAAATAATCAGGCCTATATTCTGAGCATTGTTACCGTAACTGGCCTTGTTTGCTCCCCTCCTACCTTTGTTTACTTGTCCTCCCCATGCTGAATCTCTTGAACTCTCACCTTCACCCCCTTTTACATTTTTTTCCCTTCTTTTCTTCCCTGATGGGTTTACATATTTATTTACTGCTTATTTATTAGGCGCTAGCATTCTGATGGAACTTCCAAGTGTGTTCCCATTGTCTCCTTTAATCCACACATATCCCAACCCTTTGAGCTAGGTCCTGTTATTAGCTCACGCTACAGATGAGAGAACTTTGGCTCAGAGAGCTTAAGTGGCTCATTTACTAATAAGGAAGGTAGCTACTGTGGGTGTGAGCAGTGTGACACTGGAGGCGTGGAGAACAAGCAGTTAGCTATGGCAATATTTTGGACAATGGTGAATTAAGGTCTGAAATAGGACACTGGCAGAGGGGAGATAAGGGGACAGGAGATAAAATATAAAGACATTATTTGGAAGTGCTAATGGGCACTCTTTGATAAAAATATGGCCTCGCTGAAAGCATATTTCATTCTTCAAGCAACTTCACATGAGGTTCAGTGAGTTACCAGAAATGCAGAACAAAAAGAAGGGGCAGAGGGGAAAACTAAATTTCAATTTAGTTTCAAGACCCATCTGCTATGTTTCAGTCTAGGTGTTCTTCTTTGCTGCAAGGACTTTCCTTCAAATGATGCCCTCCAATTCCCTTCTGTGGGAGTACTATCCAGATAAAACCACTTAATTTTTTTTTCTTTTTAGAAAGGCTCTTCATTAAAGAAATGGAACGTGTTTTGAGAGAAGTTTGTATTCCCTGCAGTTAGTTCACTCTAGAGCGTGAAAGGCAAAATGTCAGCATGCAATGGGCCACATAGGATTAAAAATAGAAGGCTATGAAATGTGCTTTCTGAAAATGTTTGGAGTGCTGGGCTTATCCGTTATTATTATTTTTCCTGTTTCCTTACTACTCATATGCACCTGAAGAGAAGAAAAGATAAAGGAATAAGTTAGAGGGATTTATGGAAAGCGTAATACCATATCACCAAATTGGTTGGGACTATCTCAAAGGGTTAGGAAATAAAGGCCAATGAGACCCTTTCTTTTAAAACAATAAACCGGACTGCTCTCCACAATGCTATTTGTAAACTAATTCACTTTTTATGGTAACCAGAGAGGGGTTTTTTAGTTTTTCTTCTTTTCCAAACCTGAAAAATAAACAAACAAAAACACAGTGAAATTAATTCTTGATTCACTACAATAATGAAAAGGATTAATTTCTCCCTCTCAAAAGTCAAAGGTCAAATGTTAAGTACTTTTAATAAAAATCATTACCCGGCTTGCCCATGAAAAGTAGGTCATGTTTCAAGAATGTTCCCCTAACAGTGACAGCTTTAGGTGACTCGCTGGGGATCAGGCAGTGAGTCTGAGTGACTGATTGCTGGCAGAACAGATCTCATCTAGGAAAGAAACACATCATATATATATAATATATATGTAGTGGAACATTTTTATTTAACTTCCCAAAACAGTGTGATTTGGGACATCCAGCCATAGCATCTGCAGAAGCATTTAAACAGAAAGAATTTGAAGACCAGAGTTTTGCAGTCTGCTGGTGTTTGTTGGAATTCAATGAGAACGCATAAAAGGTGCTAAAAAATGTAGCTGCTAGCCACATATGAGGATGGATAAAATGGCAGAGTTACTTCCAAAGATGAATAATAACCATTGAGAGGTTATAATAGAGTGCATAACAGATTCTATTAATTAATTGCTGTGTGCATTGATATTAAGGTATTGGCTGTGTGGGAATGATTTATGCAATAACTGGAAGTTCCCAAATATGATAAAGAAAAATTATTTATGTCAAAAATTACCTATTTCTCATGTAATCATTAGTATAATTAAGTTCTTGAGGCTTATCAAGTGATTTACAATCATTTGGTAGACTTACTAAGCACAATCATTCTCCTTTTTTCACTGTGTACGTTGAAGTTTATATCATTTATAAGACTGATGAGAGGTCATGCACTAAAGCCAGAGAAAAACATTCACTGAAAATCATAAGATTTTACCTCTTGGTCTAAAATTTAATAGCTTCAGATGTGTTTTCATTTTCTATGTTAGGTTAATTTTGACTTTTTAAAAAACAGGTTTGTAGTCCTTAGAAAATGATGTTTTATAATTTGCCAAGGAATCCTTATGGGAAGTCCTATTGAATATATTAAAATCTAATTATTTAAATTCAGTTTTACTCCTTCCAAGAATATTTTTTAGGTAAACTTAGGTGAGTAGAATTGCCAAGCAGATGCTATGATTATTTATTTTAGTATTAAATGATAAGAAAAAGAAAAGTTAGACTCAATAGTTGGATAATCTTCCAGTGATGGTACAAGGTGACTTTTGGCCATTTACTTTATTCTGTGCCTCAATTTTCTCCTTTGTAAAGTTGTTAAATATTGTCAATATCTGCTATGACTACCTTAAAGCATTGAAAAATAAAAACGAGTAGTGGAATATAACTAGAGAGTGTAACTATTCGTCAAATCTGCATTTCTTTTATAAAACACTTGAGAACAAAGAACATGTCCTCACATGTATGTGGACAGGATAGTAGGGATGGGCCAGTTGGTATGTATTTAAGACTATGAGTTCTTTGAGAGTCAGGTACAATATATCATTATTTTTCTATTCATTAGTTTGTCTCCCAAAGAACTTAGCCAATCAAATGAATTGTGTGCTTTTTTCAAAATTAGACAAATGGGAATACTGCCAAATTGTAAGGGTGGATTGAATTTGGTTCTAAGGGATAATCCCTAATACTCCTTGCCTCTCTGCTTTATACTTAGGTTTGGGTCATGTCTTTGACCCTGTCCTCTTGTCCAACTTTTCTCCAATGTTTTAATTTGCATCTGTTATTTTACAGAGTATCAAAGTAAGCTGGCTGCCTCCTCCATCAGGAACACAAAATGGATTTATTACAGGCTATAAAATTCGACACAGAAAGACAACTCGCCGGGGTGAGATGGAAACCCTGGAGCCGAACAACCTCTGGTACCTGTTCACAGGTCAGTGTTCCCATAGCGCAGTCTTGCAAGGTTTTGATGAGTTAAATGCTTTAGGAATAAAATAAATTCTCATTTCAGGGGAACATTTTTTTTTCCTTGGAAAGGGATATTTCTTGGTCTACACAAGAATAACCTTTATGATTTAAACTTGATCTTTCCTATAATGCTTTCACTCTGTGTTTTGTTTCTGGATCATCATGATAAATTCATCATAGAGTATTTTTTTTATCCATATTATTTTCTCAGCATTGCTAATGCTACGTAGCCCCTGTGGTCAAATAACTTTTTTAAAAATTATTTTTATTTAACCATTTTAGAGAGATGAGATAGAGAAAGAAAAAGAAGGGGGAGCAGAGGAGCAGAAAGCATCATTTCCCATATGTGCCTTGACCAGGCAAGCCTGGGGTTTTAAACCAGCAGCCTCAGCTTTCCAAGGGTGATGCTTTATCCCCTGTGCTACCACGGTCTGGCTCAAATAATTTTTAAAGTTTTAACTAATAATTCTTAAAATTTATCTAATCAAATGAGACCAAGTTTAAGCCACTTTGGTCTCACCTCCCCAAACTCTAGGGGGGTGATGATCGGTTTGGAAAATAAAAAAAAGGGTAGCTTGAGGAATAAACAGAGAAATTGCTCTAGATTTCATAAATATAAATTTACTTTTATAGCAATATTGGTGGACCTCATAGTAGATCAAACTACTCTATGAAAACTGGACCCAGTTTTCATACAATATTTAGAGGATTTTTTAAATTTTTATGAAACTAATAATTATATATTTCCTTCAACTATTGGAATATAATACATACCAGTTAGTTTCCTTCCTAGAATGCAGAGATGTAATGCCTTTCGGGGTACAAGCCCAGGAAAACAACAGTGAGGGAACAAGAGAGGCAAGCCAGGGAAGGGAAGAAAAGGAATCAGGCCATGGTGGTGTATTGGTGTATTATTGAGCTGGCCACAGGGTTAGGACAGATACAGAGTTTGGTTGGCCTCGTATGGTGTCTTGAGAGGTTGCGTGTCTCACAGTCAATGGCTGGATAAGAAGTGTGAACAGTGTCTCTTTCTTCTGTCATTAGTCAAAATCCACTTACAGGTTGGATTTTGTACCTCCAGAGGAGCTCCCTGGGATGCCAGAGCTTCTGGTGAGTGTGCAAACATGGGATTCTCTCCTTGTCCATCAGCATGTCTGTGATGGTGGCTTGCTCTAGGATAGCAGCAATACTTAGGACTTGCGATTCCAGAGAAGAGCATACACTTGTGCCAGTGGCTTGAGAAGCAGAGCAAAGCAGTGACTACTGACAAGGAGTGGTAGGTAAACTTGAGCAAATCTGAATGTCACCTAAACTGTGTCTGTGACAATATACACACTAAAACCCATAACTATACCTAATAAGAAAAGTAAACAATGATGCATATGAAAAGAAAATAGAGCAATACCTTGTTTATTCATTTCTCTATAATAAATAATTGGTAAATTTCCATTTGAAATCATAGTGTAGAAGCACAACACACACCATGCACATACACGCATACATACATACACACTTTAAACCAGTGTTCAGCCTATAGTCTAATGCTTGATAAAAATGTTTTTATTTGTCTCAGGTTGTTTGTTTTGATGCCTATAAAATTCTAGCATAATAGTGAGAGCACTTCCAAGGTAGATTGCCAAAAAAGCACATTATTTTGTTTTGTATCTGGACAAAATCTCCTAGGCAGGCATTGTTGAATCTAAGCAGAAGCCATGGCATTCTAACATACCTTTTAAAAAGTTTAGGAATCCTCTTATAAGCCAGTCAGACAAAGGCAAGTACCTTATGATTTCAGTCATATTTGTAATCCTATGAACAAAGTGAATTAATAAGCAAAATAGAGACAGACTCAAAGATAGAGAGCAGGCTGACAGCTGTTGGGGGATGGGACTGGGTGAGGGTATTCAGGGATTGAGCAAAAAAAAGAAAAACTCATGGACATGGACAACAGTATGGTGATTGCCACGGGGGGGGGGGGTGGGAAGAAAGATGAGGGGAGGTAGAACAGAATATTTGGGGGATAAATGGTGATGGATAAAGACTTGACTTGGGGGTGGGGGTGAGCACACAGTACAGTGTACAGATGATATGGAATTGTGCACCTGAAACATGTATAATTTTGTTAAACAGTGTTACCCTAATAAACTAAATAAAAAGGAATAAAATAAGTCTGATGGAGAAAGTCAAGAACTATATGATTTTACTTATATGTGGGATATAAAATGAAAGCAATGAATAAGAAAAGCATACAAACAAAAAGTGACAGATACAGACAACAATATGGTGTTTATTAGAGGGAAGAGCGATAGAGGGTAGTAGAGGGTAGAGGGGTCAAATATATGGTCACAGAAGAAGACTTAACTTTGGGTGGTGAACACACAATGCAATATGTAGATGATGCAATACATACTTGTATACTTGAAACCTATATAATTTTATTAACCAATATCACACCAAAGAATTTAATATAATTTACTAGATGGGTAGATAAATAGGTAGGTAGGAAGATGATCGATAGAGGTGATAGATAGATGATAGATAGATGATAGATAGAGCTCCAAGAGCAGATTTGTTTCTCTGAGACAAAAATAGAAGTAAAATAAGAATAAATTAAAAAATACAAAGCTTAAAAAAAGCCAAGATTCTACGCCTTTTTCTCTGATGAAATGGTGGGAAGAAAGTAAAAATAATTGAAGTTGAAGTGAGGTATGTGTGTTCTTTGTGATATTTAGTATATGGTATTTACTTTGAAAGAAATCAGCAGAATTTAAAAATCTTGCTGAAAAAATTTTAGTGTAATTTCTAAGATTAATGTGAGGCTAGAAGAAAAGATGGGTAATTGAATCAAAGCCTTACATTTTAATAGCTTTGGGCACTTGAAGTCCTAAAACATTTTTTTTAATTTCTTTTTATTTTATTCATTTTAGAGAGGAGACACAGAGTGAGAGAGAGAGAGAGAGAGAGAGAGAGAGAGAGAGAGAGAGAGAGAGAGAAAGGGGGGAGGAGCTGGAAGCATCAACTCCCATATGTGCCTTGACCAGACCAGTGCAGGGTTTTGAACTGGCGACCTCAGTGTTCCCAGGTCGATGCTTTATCCACTGCGCCACTACAGGTCAGGCCTAAAACATTTTTTAAATCACAGATTTTCTTTCTCAAATGAAAAAGATTAAAAATATAAAGTAAACTTTTTATAAAGTAATTAATTAAAGGATGAGCATTTAAATAGAGAAACTAAGGATTGGCTATTAAATTTACAGAAGTATAAATGGCAAATAAGCATGATAAAATGTTCAATATCATTAGTAAAGAAATGCAAATTTAAACAAAAATGAGTTAGCATTTTTTTTATTTCAGTAATAAAGATAAAAATGATGATACCCTGTTATGAAAAGCATATGAAAGAAATACAAACTTTCATATACCACTTATGGGACAAATAATTTCTAGAGTCATACTGAAAGCAATGTGCATGTGTTATATACAGATGTATATGCATACATGGGTGTATATGTGTATGTGTGTGTATTTATGAACAATAAATGTATGATCCAGGTATCCAACTTCTAAGAGTTTATCCCAATTCTACAGACATATTTTTTGCAAAGTTAACTCTAAATATATTTAACTCATTGCATTCTTATTTTAATAGCTAATAATAAAAAAGACCCTAAATATCAAATTATAGGTGGTTAACTAGAAATTTCAGATATAATATATTATGGGATATTTACATCTATTGAAAATGATGCACTTCAAAAATATTTAAAACTTATTAAGCAATCAACTCAGTTTTAAATCAGTATTAGTATTCAAGCCAATATTTATAAACTAAAAAAATATGAAATCATTGGAAAATATTTAGAATAATACATACCAAAATATTAATAGTGATTTTTGTTAACATATGTAACATTAAAATGTACATATATTTTTAATTATATATGTAAAGTGGAAAACAATAAGTCAAAACTAGTGTCATATTATAACTTTTGGTTACAAAAATTAAAGATTTCCTCCCACTAAAGCTAACTGTATGCCCACTGAACATCTAAGAAGTGTGTGGGTCAGAAAATAAATGAGGAATAGTAGTCACATGGCCAAAGAACTTGCTGGTGTGAATTGTTTAGTATTTGTGCAACTTCTTTTGCAAATGGAATTTATCACATTCAGCTTAGAATTATCAAATCAAGATTCTGACTCCCTAAGAAGACATATTTATAGGGTTTTCTCTTTATATAAGGTAAAATTATTTTAAAAAATGATTATATAGAGCAACAAGCATAAACCTTTTCACTATCAAAGACCCTATATTATTTCTAGGGATGCTGTAACAAATTACCACTGATGTGGTAGCTTAAAAATTAAAAAAAAAAATTCTTTTAGTTCAGAAAAATCCAAAATCAATGTGTTGGCAGGGTTGGTTCTTTCTGGAGACTTGAGAATTCATCCCGTCTCTCTCCTAACCTTTCAGGGGTCGCTGGCAATCTTTGACATTCATTGGCTTATAGATACATTGCTCACATCTTTGCCTCCATCTTTGCATACCTTCTTCTGTATCTCTGTGTCCTCTCCTCCTCTTGTAAGGACACCAGTCATTGGATATAAACCCCAACATAAATCCGGGATGACTCATCTTGAAATCATCTTATTACCTCTGCAGGATCATATTTCCAAGGAAGGTCACATTCTGATGTTCGAATTCAACTTACCACAGACACCATTTATTATTTTTCCTCTCAAGGACAACTATTTTGAATTATATCCTCTGATCAACTTTATTTATTCAACAATAAATAATTTAGTCCCACATTTTTTTTCATCTAAAATACATGTGTGCCAATCAGAGCTTCAAATCAACATGAGATGGAACCCATCAGCGCTCTGGCTTAATATCATTCCAGCTGATAACAAAGAAATTGCTTAGCTTGTTATTGGAATAGCACACAAATGTCTATTCCCATCTTTATAGATTTGCAGGAATCTTGATTCCAAGTTTGAAGCCTTTATTCATACTGTTATTTCTTTATTTCAATACTTTAAAAATGCACATGGGAATGCAAATATAACCCAAGCAGTTATTTTTACAACTATAACTGATACTTATTGCAAAAATGTCACAGACTTTATTTTTAAATTGAACCAAAAAAGTGAAAAGAGCCATAGAATAGCCTCATGACCTCAAAACAAGTTTTGCAAAACTTCTACCTTCCTTTCCTCTGTTCTGTGACTTGGCTTCCCTGATGCCTGTTGCATTTCTAGATGTTGGGGAAATAACTTCAATGCTACAAAGTATAGAGATATCTAAAAGTACCTCACACTGGTAGATTAGCTGTGGTTTAGACTTGTCCCCAGGATATATTTAGTAACTTATGTGCTTTCAAGTAAGCAGAAATAATTGATTTTCTATTGTAATATGCAGCACTTTAAAATGTGTAGGATTTGACCCCATGTTTTCAATATCTGTAAGACATGTGGATATATTGATTTGGCTGTTAGAAAATTGGAAATGCCAGAATGCTTCATTTGATGATATAAATATATATACAGATGTAGAGACTCAAATCTTTTTTTTTCAAGCCTCTCTGTGTTATACAGGTGTTTGTTGTTATTGTGTGTGTTTTGCGAGGATAATGAGACATCTTCATAACAAAGTAATTCAGAGTTGTAAGAAGGATTTTAAATCACAATTATCAGTTTATTGTGGAAAGCCATGTCAACTAAATTTTAAAGTGCTATTTTTAATTTTCGATTGCTCTTTAGAAAAGATTGTTTGGAATTGAACTTCAGAGTTGTCTTGTGTTTCATGGCCAATATAGAGTAAACATAACGATAAATACTCATTGGTATTTTACGGATTGAAAAATTGAAACAAGGTTCACAAGGTTAACACTTGGGGAATAAAAGAGAATTATATTGTTTGAATAATACACCATCTCCTGCAGTAAATTCTAAGAAATTAGTAATAGAACAGAAGAATTACTGAGCTTGAAAACAGTATTGTTGGGAATAGAAACAGGCAGAAGGCAATCTGGTTTAAACAGTAACCTTTTTTAACAGCTAAGGAAAGAATTGCTATCTACAATATACTTTCTTTAGAATAAATATTATAGTTAAAAGCAGCTAGGGAGCATACACATACACACACATTGAGCTTGAGAATGAACAGAGCAGGAACCACCATTCATCTAACCCAAAGTCCTTGAACAGAAGAGGAAACTACGGTCTAAAGCCTGACATTGCTAGGATCTGTCACTAGTAAGAGGGTGATCCCAACTGAGTCACAACCGTTCTGACTTCTAGTGATGTGCTGTTTGTACTATATAACGTTGTCTTTAGCTCACTTTATTATAATTGACTGTTATGTGAATCTGTACCAATATCAACACTGACAACAAGTAACTATGCTGAAAACAGTACAGAGGTTCCTCAAAATATTAAAAAATAGAACAATCAGTGATCCAGAAATCCCTCTTCTGGGTATATATCTGAAAGAATTGAACTCAGGATCTTAAAAGGATATCTGCATTTTCAGGTTCATTGCAGTATTATTCACAATAACTAAGGTAAAAAAAGGTAACCCAAGTGTCTACTGAAAAACAAATGGACTTTTAAAATGTAGTGTATAAACACAATGGAATATTATTTAGCCTTTAAAGAGAAGGAAATCTTGCCACTTGCAACAACATGGAAGGCACACTAAGTGAAATAAGTCAGTCATAGGATGAATACTGCACGATTCCACATATATGAGGGATCTAAAATGTCTAACTCATAGAAGCAGAGTATAGGATGGTGATTGTCAGGGGAGAGGGAGAGAGTAAATGAGGCATTGTTCCATGGGTATAGAGTGACAATTATGCAAGATGTGAAAGTTCTAGAGATCTATGATGCAACATAGTGCCTATACCTAACGATACTGTATTGTACAGTTAAAACTTGTTAAGAAGGTATCTCATGCTAAATGTTCTCACCATCAAAATTAAAGCAACAAGACACAAGAGTTTTGAAGAAATAATAGATATGTTAATTACTTTGGTTTGTGTGATGGTATCACAATGTTTGCACATATTTAAAGTCATCAAAGTGTATACATTAAGTATGTGCAACTTTTATATATTAAATACAACTCAATAAACCTGAAAAATTCTCCATAAGAGAAAAGCTTTATATATATATTTTTAAGGTTAATATTTATAACCATGTTTTTGTTTACATATTTCCATTTTGTTGATGAGAAAACTTAGGCAAAGAGAGATAGGTTGGCAAGTTTTTCAGGGTCACACACATAGTAAGTTAGAGAGCATAACTTCAGATCTAATTTTGCCAGAATTGAAAACCTGTATCTTAACTCTTAAACTCTAGTTAATTTGTTACTGACCACAGCCAAAAAATAAATGTGTGGTGGTACAATTGTATAAAGGGATACTGGGATACTGTGATAAAAAAGTGATGTCTATTGAATAGAAATTGAATGTTATATTTGCAGCTATAGAAGATGAATAATTTTAGAAAGGGTTAAAGCGGTGCTTTCCTGCCAATTCATTTAAAAAATACTGTTTAATATTTCCACTAGTCCAACTCTTACAAGTATTTACATAAAACAGCTTTTCATGACTGATGGCTTCCCTCTCTCTATCTGGGGACCTACCTCCAGTGAATAAATGAATGAACAAATCAATTCATCAATGCACTGTTGAAAGATCTTTTGATATCAGCTCTTAGGGCTGGGGCCAAAATATTGCTGATTCATGGTAATTGTTGGTATAACTCCTGGATATCTGCTTTTCATAACAGGGTAACATTGTTTTCTAAGCAGAGAATAACCTAACTCTATTTTATACTGAATATTGGGTTTTATTGATCTCTGATGTTGATCCACTGTCAAATTAATTGAATCATCAATTCTATTTTGTCTGCCTGTTCATTATTCAGTTCTGGTTATAATCACAATAGACAAAAATTCCTTACATATTTTCACAGTGCTTTACATTTGCTGCTCATGTCTCTAGTGCGTCCCCAGCCTTGAGAACAACTATACAGGGCCGAGCAGGAGATAGGACAGAGTCCACAGTCTTCACCCAGGAGCAGTGCAGGATGTGATTAACACACCACACTGCATCCTTGCTTAATTTCTCTGAGCCTCATTATCTTAATCTCCAAAGTGATAATGTATTCTGTGCCAAAATCATAGGGTTTTTGAAAATCAAATGAGAAAATAACCTGCAAATGTTACTTATGTTTATATCTATCTATTACATGCTTAACTCTATGAACAATTTTTATAAGCAGCTTGTCATTTGGTTCTTAAAATAACTTTATGAGATGAGAAAGCAGCTATTATTACCTAATTACTTTATATGGGAAGTTAAGATTAGAAGAGATTTCAGTTCATTTGACACTAGCCCAGACAAATACCCATCATACCAAAGAAGCAAGATTATCTGCAACCTAGAATTCTGAAGGTCATGTCCAGACTGCCTCTTTGAAACGCAGAATTTCTGTTTCTGCTTATGACTGCATTCTACATATCCCTAGATATACAGGAGGGTCCCAGGTCTAAATCTGTTGATAAAGGTTTGGTACAGAAGGCACCAAATTCATATCAGAAGACTAGGGTAAAGATATTTTGAAAGAGGAATTTAAATTGTTTATCCCACTGTGTAAAACTAGGATTTATCTGTAGCTAAGACTATGGCAAAGCAGGTTCAGTGCAATCTAAGGAAGAACTTTTCTAACAAACAAAGCTGTTGGAAGTGGGTTCCTGCTCTTGTTGAATCTTTCATTCTGAAGGTATTTGTGCTTTATGTATAGGACCACTTAGTTAGATGCACAGCATTATACGGGCCATTTAACTAAACATTAAAATATTTTTAAATATTGGGATTTTGTTTACATATATCAATGGTTTTTATACTTAATCTGGTGTACATAGCTAGGTATTTATAGTGAGAGAAATTCCACAGCCTGCTTCTAGAATGAAATACATTTTTAAACTAAATATAATACATCAAAGAAATTTGGAAGGGTCTTCAGAGTAACCTAAGATAATTCACTACAGGTGACACAGAAAAGGTTATATGAATAGCTTCCCCAGTCAACACAATTGGAAGGGATCTCCTGATAAGTAGTTTGGGCTGGACAAGCAAGACTTCTGGTTGAGGAAATACTTAATAGTTGCTGTACTCAAAATTGAATTATTGATACAGATTCTGAACTCAAAACATATATGTTCAAATTTGGCAAAATTTGAGGATAAATTTACATATCTACTTTAAAGTGGAATGCTTGAATACAATTCTATTAAAAATTTATAAATTCTGCACATAAAAAGGAATTAATTTTAAATCAAATGAGTAGAAAACAATACAGATTTTTATGTAAAAATATTGCATGTACTAAGATGGTCTGTCAGTCAGGGTTCAACCTGAGAAACAGAACCATAAAGGAGACATTTTAAGAGACTTTTTTAAAGGGATTGGTTTAAGTGGTTGTGATTCCTGATTAGGCAATTTCAAAATCCACAGGTGCTGTCTACGGGTAAAATTTTTTCTTCAGGAAAGTGTCAGGTCTCCTCTTAAGGACTTTGACCTGATTGAATCAGGTCCACTCACATTATCTAAGATAATATCTCTTACTTAAAATCAACTAAATATGGACTTAAGTCACATCTGTAAAGTACTTCACAGTACAGTGTTTGATGAAATAAATGAGGACTATAGCCTAGCCTAGTTGACACATAAAACTGACCATCACATATAATAGTTCAAATCAGGGTTGGAGATGATAATTGTCCATCTGTTCCATAAAAAAATAATAAAGTTCAATTTCTACTTAATATAAAAGAGTATGTTCTTGATGGATGGAAACTATTTCAAATAAACCCACTATGAAGACCATGAGCTGCAATGAATAGTTAAGCATTTCTTCCCCAAGTTTTCTCCCTATTAGCTTTTTAATTTCTTGGAAGACCTCTATAATCCTCTATCATAGAATCAACAACAGTGCCTATGAGAGGCTGTGCATATTAACAAATAGCAGATAAATGCCATCTTAACCAAAGGACAAATCAAAGTGAGCATAAGCCTTCTTGAGATGTGACCTCAAGAAGAAAGAACATGTTCTAGACATTACTGACGATGTCGGATACTGTATTTGTTTTTCATAATATTTTCTTTGAATGTAACTGAAATAGTGAATCATTAATCAGTTGTTTTATGTATGTACCTTTCATGTGTCAGGCACTATAGTGAACTCTGTGGATCTACAATTAAAACACCAATAATAACAAAAACAATAACAACACCATTCTCAGGCCATGTCTTTATGGAACTTTAGTCTATTTTATAAAATCAGAAGGCCTTCAAAGGACAACATTTTGTGTTATAGATACTTTTGTGTGGGTGAGTTAATCAAGTTGTCTTTGCTAATAGTACGTTTTATTAAAGGCATTGCCTTTTGACCTTAAGAAGTCCATTCTAACCATCATTTAAAACACCATCTCCTTTTAGTAATAAGTTATAATTCCCCTTAATACCAAAATTTACATAACCTTTTATGCAAAAATCTACATATACTTAATATTGTACATGGTATAAACATCATTTATCCTGAAGTTTATTTTCTTTATAAATTTTCCTTGCACCAAATGTTTGTGCTAGTTTAGATTAATTTAAAAACAAAGAGGAATAGTATTTTTTTTATCATTGGCTATTTTTTTATTATTATTATTAATTTTAATGGGGCAACAACAATAAATCAGGGTACACATGTTCAAAAAAAACATCTCCAGGTTATCTTATAATTCTATTATGTTGCATACCCATCACCCAAAGTCAAATTGTCCTCTGTCACCTTCTATCTGGTTTTCCCTGTGCCCCTCCCCTCCTCCCTATCCCAACCTTTCCTCCCTCCCCCCACTCTGTAACCACCACACTCTTGTCCATGTCTCATAGTCTCACTTTCATGTCCCACCTATGTATGCTGTTCTCGTTTTTTTTTTTTTTCTGTTTTACTTATTTCACTCCATATAATGTTATCAAGGTCCATCCATTTTGTTGTAAATAATCCGACGTCATCATTTCTTATGCCTGAGTAGTATTCCATAGTATATATGTACCAAAGCTTCTTAATCCACTCGTCCTCTGAGGGACACTTGGGCTGTTTCCAGATCTTCGCTATTGTGAACAATGCTGCCACGAACATGGGGGCGCATTTCTTCTTTTCGAACAGTGCTATGGTGTTCTTAGGGTATATTCCTATAAGTGGGGAAGCTGAGTCAAAAGGCAGTTCGAATTTTAATTTTTTGAGGAATCTCCATACTGTTTTCCACAGTGGCTGCACCAGTCTGAATTCGCACCAGCAATGCAGGAGGGTTCCCTTTTCTCCGCATCCTCGCCAGCACTTATTCTGTGTTGTTTTGCAGATAAGCGCCATTCTGACTGGTGTGAGGTGCTATCTCATTGTGGTTTTAATTTGTATTTATATAATGATTAGTGATGTTGAATTGAGCATTTTCTCATATGCCTATTGGCCATCTGTATGTCCTCTTTGGAAAAATTTCTATTCATTTCTTTTGCCCATTATTTGATTGGATGGTTTGTCTTTCTGGTGTTGAGTTTTATAAGTTCTTTATAAATTTTGGTTATTAACCCCTTATCAGACGTGTTGTCGAATATGTTCTCCCATTTTTTGGTTTGTCTTTTTATTCTGTTCTTATTGTCTTTAGCAGTGCAAAAACTTTTTAGTTTGATATAGTCCCATTTGTTTATCTTGCCATTTATTTCATTTGCCCGTGGAGGTAAATTGGCAAATATATTGCTGCAACAGATGTCAGAGAGCTTGCTGCCTATGTCTTCTTCTGATATGCTTATGGTTTCACGGCTTACATTTAAGTATTTTATCGATTTTGAGTTTGTTTTTGTGAATGGTGTAAGTTGATGGTCTAGTTTCATTTTTTTGCAGGTAGATGTCCAATTTTCCCAACACCATTTGTTAAACATACTCCATTGTATGTTCTTTCCTCCTGGGTTTATTTCTGGGTTCTCTGTTCAATTTCATTGATCTATGTGCCTGTTCTTGTGCCAGTACCAGGCTGACTTGAGTATAATGACATTGTAGTAAACCTTGATATTCGGAAGAGTGATACCTCCTGCTTTATTTTTTCTTTTTAAGATTGCTGAGGCTATTCGTGTTCTTTTTTGGTTCCATATAAATTTTTGAAATATGTGTTCTATATCTTAGAAGTATGTCATTGGTATTTTAATTGGTATAGCATTGAATTTATAAATTGCTTTGGGTAATATAGACATTTTAATGATGTTTATTCTTCCTAGCCATGAACATGGTATATGGTTCCACTTGTTCGTATCTTCTTTGATTTCTTTTATCAATGTGTTATAATTTTCCGAATACAAGTCCTTAACCTCCTTGGTTAAAGTTACTCCTAGGTATTTTAATTTTTTGGCTGCAATAGTGAAGGGGATTGTTTCCTTAATTTCTTTTGCTGACAGTTCATTGTTGGTATATAAAATGCCTCTGATTTCAGAGTATTAATTTTATATCCTGCCAACTTGCTGAATTCATTTATCAGGTCCAGTAGTATTTTGACTGAAACTTTAGGGTTTTCAATATACAATATCATATCATCTACAAATAATGACAGTTGTACTTCTTCTTTTCCAATTTAGATGCCTTTTATTTCTTCTTCTTGTCTGATTGCTATAGCTAGGATTTCCAGAACTATGTTGAATAAGAGTGGTGAAAGGAGGCACATCTGCCTGGTTCCTGATATTAAGGGGATTGCTTTTAATTTTTGCCCATTTAGTATGATGTTTGCTGTAGGTTTGCATATATGGCCTTTATCATGTTAAGGGATGTTCGCTGTATTCCCACTTTACTAAGAGTTTTGAGCATGAATGGGTGCTGGATTATATCAAATGCGTTTTCTGCATCTATTGAAATTATCTTGTGATTTTGTCCTTCCTTTTGTTTATGTGATGAATCACATTGATTGATTTGAGAATATTGAACCAGCCTCGCCTCTCCAGAATAAATCCCACTTGATCATGGTGTATGAATTTTTTCATATATTTCTGGATAGGGTTGGCTAATATTTTGTTGAGAATTTTAGCATCTAAATTCATCAGAAATATAGGCCTATAATTTTCTTTCTTTGTGTTGTCTTTGCCCGGTTTTGGGTTCAGAATTATGCTCGCCTCATAAAAGGAGTTTGGAAGTCTTCCTTTCTATTGAATTTTTAGAAATAGCTAGAGGAGGATAGGAGTTAGTTCTTCTTGGAATTTTTGGTAGAATTCACTTGTGAAGCCATCAGGCCCAGGACTTTTCTTTTTTGGAAGTTTTTGATAACTGTTTTGATCTCATTTGTTGTAATTGGTCTATTTAGGTGTTCTGATTCTTCCAGATTGATTTTTGGAAGATTATATGATTCAAGAAATTTGTCCATTTCACCTAGGTTGTCTAAGTTTTTGTCATAGAGTTCTTCATAGTATTTTCTTACAATGCCTTGTATATCTGTTGTTTCAGTTGTTATTTCTCCACTGTCAAATATTTTTTATTTGGGTCCTCTCTCTTTTTTTCTTGGTGAGTCTAGTTAAGGGTTCATCAATCTTCTTTTCCTTTTCAAAGAACCAGCTCCTGGTTTCATTAATCCTCTGTATTGTTTCCTTAGCCTCTATGTCATTTATTTCTCCTTTGATCTTTATTATTTCCTTCCTTCTACTGGTCCTGGGCTTTATTATTGTTGTTTTTCTAGTTCTTTTAGATGCAGGGTCAGGTTGCTTATTTGAGTTTTTTCTAGCTTCCTATGATATCCCCATAGTGCAATGAACTTCCCTCTCAGTACTGCTTTTGCTGTGTTCCATAAATTTTGAGTTGATGTATGCTCATTATCATTATTTTCTAAAAACTTTTTTATTTCTTCTTGATCTCTTTGTTTATCCATTCATTATTTAATAACATGCTATTTAGTTTCCAAATGTTTGAGTATTTTTCAGTTTTTCTTTTGTGTTTACTTTCTAGTTTCATGGCACTGTGATAAGAAAAAATGCTTGATATGATTTTAACCTTAAATTTATTGAGACCATTTTTGTGTCCTAACATATGGTCTATCCTAGAAAATGTACCATGAGTGCTTGAGAAGAATGTATATTCTACTGCTTTAGGATGAAAAGTTCTGAAGATATTTATTAAATTGAGTTGATCTAGTATATCCTTTAAGTCTGCTGTTTCTTTATTAATTTTCTTTCTTGAGGATCTATCCAGAGTTGTTAGTGGGGTATTGAAATCCCCTACTCTGATAGTATTGCTGTTAATCTCTCCCTTTATACCCATCAAAGTCTGCTTTAGGTATGTTGGGGCTCCTATATTTGTTGCGTAGATATTTATAATAGTTATATCTTCCTGTTGAATTGTTCCCTTTATCACTATGTAGTGTCCTTCTTTATCTCTTACTACAGCCTTTGTTTTAAAGTCCATTTTGTCAGATATAAGTATTGCTACCCCTGCTTTTATTTCATTTCCATTTGCATGAAATATTTTTTTCCATGCTTTTGCATTCAGTCTATGTGCATCTTTTGTTTTAAGGTGTGTCTCTTGTAGACAGCATATGTATGGGTCCTGTTTCTTTATCCATGCAGCTACCCTGTGTCTTTTGATTGGATCATTTATTCCATTTACATTTAAGGTTATTATTGATATGTAGTTGTTTATTGCCATTTTATTCTTTAAAGCTGAATTCTTTTTTTGCTATATTCTTTCCTCCCTTTGAACTGTTCACAAAAGGCCCCTTAGTATCTCTTGCAGAATTGGTTTGGTTTTAATGAATTCCTTGAGGCTTTCTTTCTGGGAAGCTCTTTATTTCTCCTTCAATTTTAAACATTAGCCTTGCTGGATAGAGTAGTCTTGGTTGTAGGTTCTTGTTCTGCATTACTTTGAATATATCTTGCCATTCTCTTCTGGCCTCAAGTGTTTCTGTTGAGAAGTCAGATGTCATCCTTATGGGGCCTCCTTTGTAGGTGATAGCCTTTTTTTCTATAGCAGCTTTTAAATTTTTCTCTTTATACCTTATCTTTGGTATTTTAACTATGATGTGTGCTGGTGTAGATTTTTTTGGGTTTCCGCTCATCCCAAGCTCTATTCCCACCCCCGCATTCAGAGCCAACTCATGCATGCCAGATGGCAAATCATGGTTTCTTGGGCTGGTTGGGGCTGCTGGCTTGAGCTCAGCCACAAGCTTCTGCCCGTCCCTGGTCCTAGCCCCGTCCCCATGGTCAGGGCCTGCTTGCGCAGGGTCTCAGAGCAGATCTTTGCCCGTTCATTGCCTCCTGCTTTAACACTGCGCAGGTGGGGCCACAGGTGGCCTGCAGCTGCCGAACCACTTTAATGCGTCCCTTCCACCCCTGCTAGGCTAGACCGAGCTCATACCACTAGGCCTCTTCCCCTGCCGACAGAACTGAGTTTCAGCGTCACTGTAGACCTGGAAGCTCCCTCCAGCTAAGCAGCTCTGCTCTAAGTGCCGTGGGAGAGCTTGTTTGGCTGGTGTCCTGTCTCCCTTTGCTGGTATTGCTAGTTCCAGGGGAAATATTCGTTTTCGATTAGGGAAATGACTTAGCCCAGGGGTCAGGGTGGATGTCCCTCAGAGTGTTTCTCCCTGTGGTTTCCAGTTTACTCTCTCTTCCCACTGCTCTGGTCCTCTCTTCTGACCCTGTTTCCCGGATCCCCAGGTGAGTGGCTGTGAGAGAGATTTTCTGCACTGTCCCTTTAAGAATCTGGGGTTTGAGATTCTTAAAACTGTCTCTTTCTCACAAACGGTATCCTCACTTGTTTCACAGCTTAATACTGTCCAAACACCTCTTCTAGGCTCTGGGGCTGCAGGCTGGGGCTTTGTTCCTGGTACCCAGGTCCCTCCCTCTCCGCCAAACTCTCCTCCCACCAAGTGGGTCTCTCCGGGCTGCCGTTTGCTCCAGGAAGCTGGGCAGCCCTCTTCGCGTTTTTGCTGTTCCTGCTAGTCTCAATGTGGCTTCTTCTGTGTTCCTTGGTTGAAGAGTCCACTTAGTTTAGTTCAAAGTTGGTTTATCCAGATGATGGTTCTTAACACTGAGTTATAATCCACTTTGGTTCTGGGAGTCGGAAGTTGGTACGTCCGCCTACTCCATTGCCATCTTGCTCCTCTATCTCGAGGAATAGTATTTTTATCTATATCACGGTGGTTCAAGACCTTGAGCTTTAAGGACTTGTCACTTTCAACTGCGTCCTCAACTTCTCAAAAAAAAATCACATGTTCTTTTGACAGGTGTCTTTTGTCTTACAATAATTTGTCGTGTTAATGAGCTACTTTGCAATTCAGCTAAAGGAAATTATTTACATAAGGAATTTATACATATCATACTAATGATCCCTGGGGCCAATCATATCTACTTGTACTCTCTGTGCAAGCTAAAATAAGACTGCAGTGCACAGTATTATCTGTCCAAACTGTCATAGAGATAGACTTGCGTCATGTGCTACTATGGAAGCAATACAGACAAAGTACCATATTTCTCCATACATAAGATGCACCATTTTTTCAAGAAATCTGGGTTCTAAAAACTGGGTGCATTTTATACAGTGGTTGTAGATTTTTTTTTACTTGCATTTCTCTCTTTTTCACACTTGTTTTTGTGTTCATTGTTGAAGACAGTGATTCATCATCAGACACAGATGAGGACAAGCTAATGAATGGGAGTTTTGACATTGATAAGGAGTTGTATGAATTTTATGATGAATAAAACTTGAGTTCAATAACTTTATGTAATACATTATTTTTCAAATTTTTGACCCCAAAATTAAGGTGCATCTTATACATAGGGGAATACGGTATGCTGTAATGGTTTTGAAAGATGAAAGCCTATTTTTTGCTAAAGTGCAGCAGCTTCGGAGTCTTCTTTCTTGGCCCCCCAAAAACAGAATCACTGACCTTGAATGGGTGATGAAGGCATACATTTTTAGATTGACAATTCTTGATTCATAGGCAAGTCTCTTCTGGGCTGTGAGGAAAAATGACCCTTGCTATTTTTGATTATTTCTTCATTGTTCACATTTTATATTCTGCATCTACCCTGAGGCTATTTTTATTGGA
Source organism: Rhynchonycteris naso (assembly GCA_037038555.1). NCBI lineage: Eukaryota > Metazoa > Chordata > Mammalia > Chiroptera > Emballonuridae > Rhynchonycteris > Rhynchonycteris naso. The sequence goes on along the minus strand of CM072999.1, from coordinate 146,966,386 downwards.
GTACATTCTTATAAACTGGAAAAAGTGAATAAGAATATATGAAAAATAATTTCATTTCTTACTGTAATATGTCTGACCTTTTGGCCAGAATAACAATGATTACCACAATAATCCCAAACAGCATGAGGTATGTCTACTGTTGTTAAAATTTAACTAAAACTTTTGAAACTTAACTAGAAATAATGTTATTTAATATTTTCTTTTTTTTGTGGAAAACTCTTCCACAGGACTGGAGAAAGGAAGTCAGTACAGTTTTCAAGTGTCGGCCATGACTGTCAATGGTACTGGACCCCCTTCCAACTGGTACACAGCAGAGACCCCAGAGAATGATCTAGATGGTAAGACCTTTCCTCAGTCATTATCACACTGATTTCTATTTTCTTCACTACTTCAGCCTCAAACACTCCCTTAAAAATGCTAATGAATGTAATCATGGGGAATATCTATTTTCCCTCTATTTCTAGGTGCCAAGCAAAACAAAACCAAAAAACCTTAATGAACATAGGGTCTTAAACAGTGTCATAGAAATAGAAATTAATTATACATTAATTAGAGTCTTCACCATAAGTTACTTTTTCAGAGGTGCTTTGAAATTATCTTTCTAAAATTTATTGAATTTTGAGTAATTGACCTTAAACTGCTACAATTTCTTATAATAATCATGAAATGTAATTACTTTGCATACTTTCTTTTGCCATTTTATGATGCTTCTGTAAAACAGTCATTTGTTGTTTTATTTGTTTATAGAAAGGGGGGGAGGGAGAAGAGGGTAGAAGAGGGATAGATGGTGATGGGGGAAATGTGATCTGGGGTGGTGAGCACAGAATGCAGTATACAGATGATGTATTATAGAATTATACACCCGAAACCTATATAATTGTGTTAACTAATGCACCCTAATAAATTCAATAAAAAATAAAAGAGAATGAATACATGTATATTGAACATGTGATGACACAGAGGACTTCTTAAATAACTGACAATGAAATTTCTTTATTACCATTAAACTTGAAAGTATCCAAGTTACTGGAAGTTAAAATTTCTATATCCCTTTCTTTTTTTATCCTTCCTTTCTTCTTCCTTTCCTCCTAATTTTTATTCTTGTTCTGGGTCTTTTTCCATCACTCTTTCTCAAGTCTGTCCTCTCTTCTTCTTCCTCAAACTATTCTCATTCTCCTCCCTGATTTTTTTCTTCTTCTTTTTCTAAATAATTTATCCTCATTGGTGATTTTAATATTGTCAATAATTAGGTTTTACAAAATAATCATGATTACAGCAAAAACAATTAAATAATGCTATTTCAATGAAGTGATCAACAATGATAATAACTTCCATGGGACAGCACATTCATTCAAAGAATATTGATAGAAAATTTATGAAGCTTTTGGCACTGTGCTTAGTTAGTTCTGAGGATATATTAATAAATAAGAAAGGCATGATTCTTTTTTTGTGGATTTTAGAGTATAGCAAGGAAAGACAAACATTCTAGGAAAAGTCATAGGAAATTGCCATTTTATAGTTCAAACCTTGTTGAAGGGTCCTATCTATCAACACATGGTGAACAGCTAGCTAGATAGATACATAGATGTTTATATGATATGCATTTAAACTGAGATGTGAAGGATGAGCAGGAATTAGCTATGCCAAAGCATGAATTAGAAATTGAGGGAGGAAGAAGAGAGAGCAAGGTAAATGCAGGTTTGAAGTCAAGACAGACAATGGCACTATTGGGGGCCTGAAAAAAAGACTGACACACAGAGATGACATGTGGTAGGGTTTGTAAGATACCCAGGTTCAAAATCTATCAAGACCAAATAAAGAATTTTGAATTTTGTCCTAAGAATGTCATTAAAGCAATAATATGCTTTATCCTAAGCAAGTCATTAATGGATTTTTTTTAAGTGTCTTAATTGTGTATGTATTTCAAAGAGATTACTCTGGCAGAAACATTTAAAAAAAATGTATTAGAAGTAGACAAACATGAGCCAGCCAGGCCAGTTAGGAGAACGTAGAGGTGATGTTACATTTTATGGGACAGTAATTTGAAGCCTAGAAGATGTTAATAAGCTTTACAAATACCTTCTTTTATTATTTTACTTGACAAATTACCTTTTAATGTTGTAAGTGACTGTGGAGCTGAAACTCAAGATCAGGTTTGGTGAGTGAGTGCCCAGTGCAGGTTATCAGAAACAAACAGAGCCTCCACTAATGCTTTAGAACTGACCCCGTGACAGTAACAGACAGCGATTCGAGGCACAAGATTCTAAGAAATGAGGTCATATCATTTACCCAAACTAAAGGACTATATCTCTTACTGGAAGGAGTGGAAATAAATGGGGCAGAGATATTGAAGGTCCCATAAAATACCCAGGATGAATGGGACTCTCCACTTGACTTATGTGCTCTTTCTCCTCACTTGAATGACTCACAGTCTAAGTGAAACTAAAATGTAATTTCCTGGGATGGCACAGAACTTTTATTTAGTTGCCCACTTCTCATATCCATGCATTCTTAATATAATACAATTCACACATCTATTTTGATCAAGCATCTCTATGCCACGCTTCTGTGTAGAGTCCTAATCGATGTTGCCTAATTGGTTTTGTTGGAACATTTCCATGCCCGTTGCTTAATATGTCCCCCTTCTGCATGCAGCATTCCTCTTTACTTTTTACTTATTTTAGTAATGATGCAGTTATTATTAAACATAATTAAGAACCACAAGTGTGCCATGTCATGGAGAGTACAGATGTTCAAGAGATAGGAACAGCCCTCTTGAGGGATAAACAGGAAAAGGCTACACTGGTTGAAAAGACTACTACATGAAAACAAATAATACTTGAACTAGAGACTTCAGTGGAAGGGGGTTGACAAAGTTTACAGTCAAGGTGAGTTGAGATAACATAGTAGATATTCTAATCAATGTCACCCCATTAAAATTAATTTAAAAATTACTTCTGCCACTCTTTGTACAAAATGTATCCTTATTCATCCAAATGTTATTCATTTACCAGTCAATTATCTTAACATTTTTTCTAATTATGATATCCTTTATTTTTTTCTGCCTACTATCACTCTGCATTATTAATCTTTTAAAATTAAATCTAACTTAATATTTTGAAATAACATTTAATGGGGTGACATTGTTCAACAAGAGTACATAGGTTTCAGGTGAACATCTTATAGCATTTGAACTGTTGATTGTGTTGTGTGCCCATCAGCCAAAGTCAAATCATTTTACATCACCATATATTTGTTCATCTTAACTCTCCTCCCCCCTCCTCCCAGATTCCCACTTAACTTTTATCTATGACCATGAGTCTCAGTTTTATATCCCACCTATGTGTGAAATCATATAGTTCTTAGTTTTTTCTGATTTACTTATTTTACTTAGTATAATGTTCTTGAAGTCCATCCATGTTGTCATAAATGGCAATACATTATCATTTCTTATGGCTGAGTAGTATTCCATTATGGTACATGTATAAGTACCACATCTCCTTTATCCAATCCTCTATTGAGGGACACTTTGGTTGTTTTCATATTTGACCACCATGAATAATACTGCAATGAACATGGGACTGCTTGTGTCTTTCTATACCAATGTTTTCAAGTTTTTTAAGTAGATACCCAGTAAATAAAGTGCGGGGACATATGGTAATTCTATTTTTAATTTTTTTAGGTACCACCATACTCTCTTTCAAATTAGCCTTACCAGTTTACACTCCTACCAGCAGGTTTAGGTATCAGGGTTATGTTGGCATCATAACATGTGTTAAAGAGTATTACTGCTTCTTCAAATTTTTGGAAGACTTTGAGAAGGATAGGTATCAAATCTTCTTTGAATGTTTGGTAGAATTTACTAGTGTAGCCATCTGGTCCTGGACTTTTATTTTTGGGGAGGTTTTTGATAGTTCCTTCCTATTTCCTCCCTGCTTATAAGTCTGTTTAGGTTTTCCACTTCTTCATGACTCAGGCTAGATTGTATAGTTCTAGGAACTTATTTGTTTCTCCTAGATTGCTTAATTTGGTGGTGTATAATCTTTCATAGTATTCTAGCATGATTCTTTGTATATCTGTGATGTCTGTGATAAATTCTACTCTTTCATTTCAGATTTGGTATATATGAGTCCTTACTTTTTTTTCCTCAGTAAGTCTAGCCAGTGGTTTGTCAATTTTATTGATCTTTTCAAAGAACCAGCTTTTTGTTTTATTCATTTTATCTACAGTTTCTTTGTTCTCTATTTTATTTAATTTTGCTCTAATTTTTACTATTTCCTTCCTTCTGATGAATTATGGGTTGCCTTTGTTCTTCTTTATCTAGTTCTATCAGATGTAATAGTAGGTTGTTTACTTGGGATCTCTCTTGTTCTTCAATATAAGCCTGTAATGATATTATCTTCCCTCTTACTACTGCTTTTGATGTGTCCCAGAAGTTTTGTTTTTTTTTTCAGTGAGAGGAAGGGAGGCAGAGACAGACTCCCACATGCATCCTGTCCAGGATCCACCAAACAAGCCCACTAGGGTGTAATGTTCTGCCCATATAGAGTCCTTGTTCTGTTGCAACTGGAGCCATTTTTTTAACAGCTGAGGTAGAGGTCATGGAGCCATCCTCAGTGCCTGGGGCCAACTCATTCCTATGGAACCCTGGCTGTAGGAGGGGAAGAGAAGAAAGAGCCAGAGAAAGAAAGAGAAGGGAGAGGGGGAGGGATGGAGAAAGAGATGGTCACTTCTGTGTGCCCAGTCAGGAATCAAACCTGAAACATCCACAAGCTGGCTGAGCCAACCAGCCAGGGTTTATATCCCAGAAGTTTTGATGTGTCATATTGTCATTCTTGGTGGTCTGTAAATACCTTTTGATCACTGCTTTTATTTATTCTTTGATCCACTCATTTTTTAGAAGTACATTGTTTAATTTCCACTTTTTGTGGGTCCTTTTTACTGCATTTTTGCAGTTGAAATCTAATTTCAAAGTGCTATGGTCAGAAAATATGCTTGGTATAATTTCAGTCTTCTTGAATTAATTGAGGTAGTTTTGTAGCCCAACATATGGCTTATCCTTGAGAATGATCCATCCACACTGGAAAAGAATGTATAACCTGATGTTCTGTAAAAGCCTACATGTTCATTTGGTCTAGTGTGTCATTTAAGGCCAATTATTTCTTATTTATTTATTTATTTAATTATTTTTTTTACAGAGACAGAGAGAGAGTCAGAGAGAGGGATAGATAGAGACAGAGAGACAGAAACAGAGAGAGATGAGAAGCATCAATCATCAGTTTTTTGTTGCCATTGCGATACCATAGTTGTTCATTGATTGCTTTCTCACATGTGCCTTGACCGTGGGCCTTCAGCAGACTGAGCAATCCCTTGCTGGAGCCAGCGACCTTGGGTCCAAGCTGGCAAGCTTTTGCTCAAGCCAGATGGGCCCGCGCTCAAGCTGGCAAGCTCGGGGTCTCAAACCTGGGTCTTCCACATCCTAGTCCGACGCTCTATCCACTGCGCCACCGCCTGGTCAGGCAAGGCCAATTATTTCTTTATTGACTTTCTGTTTGGATGATCTATCTAAAGCTGAAATTGCTATGTTGAGATCTCCAACTATGACTGCATTTTGACTGTTTCTATTTTTATATCTGCTAGTAGAAATCTTGTGTATATTTGTGCTCCCTGATTTGGTGGATTTATTAAAAAGTGATATATCTTCTTGACATACTATTCCCTTTATCATTATTAAATGTTCATTTTTGTTAATTGTTATCTTTGTTGTCTTGAAGTTGGTGTTGTCAGATATAAGTATGGCCACACCTGCCTTTATTTGGGTATTCTTTGCTTGGAAAATCATTTTCCAACCTTTCACTTTGAGTATACTTTTGTCGCTGCAGCTTAGATGTGTCTCCTAAAGGTAGCATATGGTTGGGTTTTGCATTTTGATCCAATCTGCTACTATGTGCGTCTTTATTGGTGAGTTCAGTCCATTTATATTTAGGGTAAATATTGACATATGAGAATTTCCTATAGCCTTCTTATGTTTTGTTTTCTGGTAGCTGTGTGTTGCCTTTGGTTCTTTTCCTTTGTGTTTTTGTCAGTTATTATTGTTTGGTGGTTTTCCATGCTTTTTCCCTCTATTTATAATTTTTTAAGCTATGTATTTCAGTTTTGTTTTTGTTATAGATGGCTACCATTAAGTTATTGAGAAAATATTTTTCAATATACAAGAATCCTTTGTCTTATGAGTGCTTCTGCATTCTATCTTCCATTGCTATTTCAGAACTTTAGCCTCTCTTACATTAGGTTTTTGTTGTCACAGATTATCCTTGTGTATGTTGTAAACTTGTTGGAGCTTATACTTGTAGTTTTGTATTGTCTTGTTCTTTGTATCCAATAGAGTAACCCCCTTAAGTATTTCCTGCAGTGAGGGTTTCCTGGTGATAAATTCCCTCATCTTCTGTATGTCTGGAACAGTTTTTATTTCTTATTTATATTTGAGGGACAACTTTGATGAATACAGTATTCTTGGCTGGTAGTTCCTCTCTTTCAGTTTTTTGAATGGTTGGCTCTTCTCTCTTCTGGCTTATAGAGTTTCTGCTGAGAAGTCTAATAATATCTTTATGGGCTTTCCTTTATATGTTGTTCTTCTTTTTCCTAGCTGCCTTGAGGATTCTTTCTTTGTCATTGATTTTTGATATTTTTATTTCAATGTTTTTTGGTGAAGGCCTGTTTGGATTGAGATAACTAGACATTTTGCTTGCTTCTTGGATTTGAGGCTTAACTCTTTCCACAGGATTAGGAAGTTTTTATCAATATTTGTTTAAATAGGTTCTCCCTCTCTTCTTCTTTTGAAATACCCGTTATTCTTATATTGCTCCTTCTGATGGAGTCAGAAAATTCTTGTAGAGCTCTCTAATTTTTTTTTAAATTCTTGCTTCTCTCTCTTCTTCCCTCTGTATCACCTCTAGTTTAGTTGCCTGTCTTCAGTGTCACTGATTCTCTCTTCTATCTGGCCTGTTCTATTAGCTAAACTTGCTAGCTCATTTTTCAATTAATGTATCGAGTTCCTCATCTTAGTTTTTAAAGTTTCAGTCTTCTTGGTATGGTATTTGTTCTGTTTTCTGAGCTCATTAAGTGTCTTCTCAGTATTTTCTCACATCTCATTGAGTATTTTCATGACTCATTTTTAGTTCTCTATCATTTACTGCAAGGTTTCCATGTGATTAAGATTGCTTTCTGGAGAATTTTTATTTTCTTTTAGAACCGTGTCTCTTTCTTGGGTAGTCATGGTATTTCTTTATTTCCTTGAGGGCATTTGAGAGTGGTATTCTTAAAAATTAAGGGAAACCAAACAAATTAAAAAGAAATAAATTTAAAAATAATATACATTAAAAATTAAATAGAATAACTCCAAAAACAAAAGCTAAAGAAAATAATCAAAAACAAGCAAAACAACAAAGAAAATAAAGAAAAACAAAATACTAGAAGGCAAAAAACATTTCCAAGAGATTTTTTTTTTTTTTTTTTTGCCAGGAAGTGGCACTGGGTTACAAGTTTTAGCTCTGTAAAATCTCAGGCTGAACTCTGCTGAGAAGCTGCTGTCACAGTGGTGGAGGCTGAGCTGCAGTGGTGACGATGGGTGGGACTTGTAAGGGCTTTCCAGCTTTTGCAATGGCAATCTCAGGCCTCCAGGTGTTCCTCCCTGTGTCTCAACAGAGCAGGGTACCAGATACACAGTACCTCAATTCTTCAGCTGTGTGGTATATTGCTGCCACTCTCAGTATCCGCAAAGGGAGGAAGGCAGGATCTGGGAGGATGGGTGGTCACACTTTGTATTTTTGTGTCTCTGTCCAAGTGCAGGCTGTGGGCAGACTGGTGAACACTGGCAGTGACCCCCTGCTCTGCTGCCTTGGTTCAGTATCTCTCCAAGATCCCCCCAACCTGTCCATTCCTCCTGACAGAAGACCTCTGTCACTCTGGGCTTCTCCCCTCTCTAGAGCCCAACTGCAAGTGCTTCTTCTCTACCCCTATTTTCTCCCTTTCTCACATTTAGTCCATTTCATGCACTGATCTTTCAGGAACGCCTGTGAGCCCAGCTTTGATTTCTTTGCTAAGTTCTCAAGGTTCATCCATGTTTTCATAAATGGCAACATGATTTTTCTTAAATTGTAAATATGGAGGGGGTTTTTGAAACTAACTGAAATGGGAGGCATTTTTTGCTATAGCCAAAGAAATCTGCATTGGAAGGGAACTGCAGTGTCAGCCCTCTCCCGGTGACTTGTGTTGTGTAACATTCTGCCCTTGCTTTGGAGTCTCCTGGTGAACTCCAAGAAAGTGATCTACTCCTTTGGTGGTAACTCGGAGCCCTGCAAATCAGCTAAACTGGACACAGTGGTTTGTCTAGAGAGCTGAAAGCAATTCTGTCCCCTCTGGTTTCTGTAGTTCTCTTGGATCTCTGCTTGACTTCGGCAGTTGATGATCAACAGTAACTTAGAGAAATACTCCTATTCCTCATGGATTACCCTTTAATTGGGATGCTTTGTTAAAGTAATTGAAGAACAAACCTCACTGTTTGTTCAGGGTTGCCTGAAAGCATGTTTGCTATAGCTAACAGATGGGAAGTTTAAAATATTTATTTTGTGCCTCAAAACTTCAGCTTAGAAAAAGACAAGGTTATTAGAATTCCCCAAAGTTCCTATGTAAATATCATGCATAAGGACATGAAAGAATCTGTGATGAATTCCAGCAAGGTACCCTCTAGGACAGCAATTTTCAACAGGTGTGCTGCAAGAATTTTTAAGACATGTAATGTCTAGTTAGTCAGGGGCACTGACCTTTTCTGTTAGATTGTCAAATTAAAAAATGATGATAGCCAGTACAACAATAGCTGTATGGTGTGAACAAATAAAAATTATACCTATTTTTAGTAAGATTAGCAAAAATATATTTTTTGGTGTGCCGTAGAATTTTAATAATTAGTTTATGAGTTCCATGAGATGAAAAGGTTGAAAATTGCTGCTCTAGGAAATTGAGATGGGGGGGGGGGGAGCTCTCTTCATGCTGCTTTTTTTTTTCTTGTACTTTTAAAGTGAGCAGGTAGAAATTGCTACACATCAATCATTATGTAATTTAAAATTGAACTTCTATCCTAAAATGGAGGATGTTGGCTTAAGAATACAAGTGGGATATGGCAAAAACTGTGAACCTAGGAGCAGTCTCTAATATCCTTCTTCTGGGAAATAGGGAATTATCCCTATTTGCCCAATCAGGTAATGGATGGAATGGGATTATTGTGAATTCATTTGGTTTAAAAACTGAACCACCAAGAAACTCCTGTGTTTTGAAATTGCACAAGATACAATATTTGCTAAGATCATAGCTTTGAGAACAAATATATAAAGCTTATTTTAAGAGTAATGATAAAAACCTAACATGATGAGACCACCCATAGAGAAGGAATACTTATGTATTAAAATTGTCATACTTATTCAAAATATAAACTCTGAAAAAAGTGAATGACCCAAATCTGGAGATTATTGAGTGTGAAGTTCATGGTAGAAGGATACAAGATTCTAGGGTGATTTTAGGTTAGTGTCCTTGAACTTGAAATTGTGAGAATATATATTCAAGACATGGGTAGGATCCCATTGCCTGTGTTCTATTTGACATGCCAACCTCATCCTGAGACAGGTATCTGCCCTTGCCAGTGGTGCTGGTCAAATTAAGAACTCCAGAGAGGAAGCCCATGTTCGTTCAATGTTGAACCAAAAAAAAAAAAAAAAAGGACTTTTCACCCGATTGATATCTATCTAGTGTTGAGATTTTGTAGTTCCTTTCAGCAAGAAAGAACCAGGGAAGAAAGAATCTCAATTGTTTTTGTTAAGGCTCAACTTGGGGTATGGTTTTGAGAGTCTTGTCCCTGAGGAGTATCTTACATTTTTACTTCTTTTTTCCTATTGAGTAATCATCACAGTGAACCATGATTAGTATGTAATGGTTCAGAGACTAAAGGACCTGGAATCCAATCAATGAGCTCTTCAGGAAAATGCCAATTATTTCCTGGGCTGGGCAGGCAACTTCATTTCAATAGTCTGCAGTTAGTGTTGCTATGAGTAAGTTTTTATGTATCATGAATTGAAGGACGCAGATGACACCACCCCCCCCACCCCTGCCTCATATCTACCAGTTTAATTGATATAGATTTAGAAGACACTTTTTTCCCCCTAGAATTAGAATTCACTGTTGTGCTATTAAAGGAACAAATCTGTCAAAACTCTTTTTTTAAAGCACTGGCTATGCTATATACCCATCTTCTCTCCTTGAATTTCTACATATTTTTATTTCTCTTTTTCCTGGTTTTGTTCTACATTTTGTATTCTTAAAAATTTTCCAATTTTATTGATATAAAATAGACATGCAGTATTGTGTACAATGTGTATCATGGTAAGGTTAGTTAACACACTGCTCACCTCACATAATTAATTTTGTGTATGTGTAGGTGAGGACATTTTAAATCTACTCTCTTAGAAACTTTTAAGTATATAATAAAGTATTGTTAAGTATAGTCCCTGTGGGGTACATTAAGCCTCCAGAATATATTCATCTTACAGCTGGAAGTTTACGCCCTTGGACCCACATATTCTCATCATTCCACCCTCATCCCCACCCCAGTCCCTGCCCTGGTTCCTGCCCAGCAAGCTTCTATCAACACTTATTTTTAATTTCAGGAGCAGTGATACAATAAAAAATAATAGATAAAAGTAGCATGAAAAATAAACTAATCGAATGAGATTAGTTGATATAAAATAATTCAGATTGAAGGAAAACATATTAAAAGTAAACAGAAAGATGAAATACAGTTAAAATATAAATCTTAACTTTGAAAAGCAAAAAATTGAGGTAAATAGTATAAAATGTGTAGAATAACTAAGAAGGCAAATATGTGTAAAATAATAGATTAACAATTACATGTGGAATAGGCATTTTTGAGAACAAAAATACTGTGAAATATTTAATGATAAAACATTTATTGAAATGCTAAGTATTATGCTTATGAGTAATAGGTCTCCATAATTTTAGCCATTATTGTTATTAAGCACGAAAACAAACACTCAGATGATTTAAAAAAATTTAATACCAAAAATCAATAAAATTACTTAGAAGTGTATATATATTTATCTCAAATTGATATTTAAAATTTTTTGAATTACTACTCAGTGTTCAGGGGGAGAAATGACTGCAAAGGGACAACAGGAGAAAGTTTTGAGGCTCATGGAACTGTCTTGAACCATGCGTTTATCAAAACCCCTAGAACTGTATACTGCTGAAGAAATTTGGCTGCATATAAATTAAAAATATATTAAAAAGTATTACAACCTGACCAGGCGGTGGCACAGTGGATAGAGCGTCGGACTGGAATGCGGAAGACCCAGGTTCAAGACCCCAAGGTTGCCAGCTTGAGCGCAAGCCCATTTGGTTTGAGCAAAAGCTCGCCAGCTTGGACCCAAGGTCGCTGGCTCCAGCAAGGGGTTGCTCGGTCTGCTGAAGGCCTGCAGTCAAGGCACACGAAGGAAAGCAATCAATGAACAACTAAGGTGTCACAATGAAAAACTGATGATTGATGCTTCTCATCTCTCTCCATTCCTGTCTGTCTATCCCTATCTATCCCTCTCTCAGACTCTCTCTCTGTCCCTATTAAAAAAAAAAAAAAAAGTATTACAGAGAAGATGGTAGGAGCAGAAATGAAAGGAAAAAAAAAGACAAGGTAGAGTTCAATGGTGAATAGATGTGATTTTCCACTACAATAATTAAATAAATGGCATTTAAATTTTATAGGGGTGAGTAGCTTAAGGAAGATATGTTGTCCAGTGAGAACTAAACCTGCCAACAGAACGAACATGGTAGTATTTATAAGACCTGTCTAGAAACAGAGTTTGGGTGTATCAATTGCCTTATATAATTCTCTGTAAAAAATATAGGCTGTTAAGGACTGGAACAAAACTCTAACAAAATGACCCATAAAATGCAGCACACTAAAAAGAGAATAGATGTGTGAATATTTGTCAAAAGTACCAAGCCTGACCCTGCTAGGCATTACCATCCACACCAGACGGCAAATGGCCACAGTCAATTTCATTAGCAGGAACCAACGGACACAAATCTTGTTGGCCATGAGAAGAAAACAGACTTGATAACTGTATTTTCATCTTGTTTCATTTCTATGTTATTTCATTTTTTTCTTAAAATTTTTATGAGAGTTGTAGAAAACTGTGGTCATTTTCTATTTATTGGGAGTTACATATAATGACAATATTATTGAACGTTATTGGAATTAGAAACTTTGTTTCGATATTTTGTGAGTACTTTGTGCCAAGAACTAGCTGTAGAGAATTCATGAAAAAGGAGAAGACAAAGAATAATGGAATAATCACATTAAGTATCAGGATGAGTGATAATAAATCCGAAGGGGAAAAAAATGAGAGGAGATTATTAGATTAGAATATTAGAGATTATGGGGGAAAATAGCAATTTTAAATACAGTAGCCAGGGAATGTTGTAACTGGAAATTAAATAACAAAACTTTGAAGGAGGGGAGAGAACAAGGCACATTCTAGGGAGAGCTTCCCAGACAGAGAAGTGCAAATATCCTGAGGCCAGAGCATGCCTGTCACTTGTAAGTAATAGCAGTGTCCAGTGTGCAGTAGATGACGGGGGTGAGGGGAGCAAAGGAAAAGCGGCAGGAGAGGAGGATGGAGGACTAAGTGGGGTAGGGGAGGGGGTATATCATACCTGATCTTTTAAGTCTATGTAAACAACCTCGCTCTACAATATGGTATGGGAAGACTGAAGGGGGCGGGGTTGAGTTCAGCAATAGTGTGATTTTAGTTGTGTATACATATATACTATATCTATATTCATACACATTTATTTTTAAATACCCTCTATATCAGTGGTTCTTAACCTTTTTTGAGGTACCGAACCCACTAGTTTCATATGCGCATTCACTGAACCCTTCTTTAATGATAAATAAAATATGATTTTTTTTTCCAAATTCAAGACATAGGTATATGTTTTTTTACTGGTGCACAAAATGAGCCGTGCATGAACATCACCTTGCTCAAAGAACAAAGCCAACAAAGTGCATGAACTCACAACAAATTACAGTATTACTTTATTCTGGCCTCCGCGGCAGAGGCTTCTCCAAATCCCTGAGACCGACTCATCGAACCCCTAGGGTTCGATAGAACCCAGGTTAAGAACCACTGCTCTATATGCTGGTGGCTACCACATCTATGTATCTGACCATGGCCTTTCACCAGATCCCCACACTTTATATTCACCTATGTCCCTGATATCTCTACAGGTATGAGTGTTAGGCATCTCACAGTTAACGTGACCCAAGAACTCACTCGTTCATCCTCATCTCATTACATTGTGCATCAAGTACCTAAGCCAAAGATATGTGACTTATGGCTTAGTCTCTCCTCTCCCACACTTCTCACCTCCCATCTATCGCTTTGCTGACTGTACTTTCCAAATGTCCCAGTTGTGTCTACCTCATCACCACAATGGCCATGCAGACAAGTAAAAAAGTATTTTCAGGGTCCTCTAATATTTTTAAAAAATGTTTTGCAATGCACATAAAATATACATATTAAGTACACAGTTCAGGGACTTTAAGAGCATTCACGCTTTTGTGCAAACATCACCACCACCTTTCTTTAGAACCCTTCATCTTGCAAAACTGAAACTGTGTACCCATTAAACAATAACTCCGTAACACCCCACCAACGCCCCCTAACCCCAGAAAAAGCTGTTCTTCTTTCTGTCTCTAGGAATTTGACTACTCTGTGCACCTCATATAAATAGAATCACACAGTTGCCCTTTTGTGACTGGCTTATTTCACTTATCATAATGTCCCCAAGACTTACTCAGGTTGTAGCATGTGTCAGCACTTACTTTCTATTTAAAGATGAAAAATATTCCACTGTGTGTAGATACCGCAGCTTGTTTATCCACTCACATATTCATGGACTCTTGGGTAACTTCTTACCTTTCGGCGATTATGAATAATGATGCCAAGAACACAGGCGTCTAAATACCTGTTTGAGTTCCTGCTTTCAGTTCTTTTGGCTATATACCCAGATGTGGAAATGCTGAATCCAATAGTAATTCTATTTTTAATATTTTTGAAGAACTGCCTTTATGTCTTTCATAGTAGCAACACTGTTTTCACATCCTGTTGGGTGACCCATTTTTATCTTCATTTTCTTTGTTTCTTTTTTTTTTTTTACAGGGAGAGAGAGAGAGTCAGAGAGAAGGATAGATAGGGACAGACAGACAGGAATGGAGAGAGGTGAGAAGCATCAATCATTAGTTTTTTGTTGCCGTTGCAACACCTTAGTTGTTCATTGATTGCTTTCTCACAAGTGCCTTGACCGCAGGCCTTCAGCAGACTGAGCAACCCCTTGCTGGAGCCAGTGACCTTGGGTACAAGCTGGCGAGGTTTTTCTCTCAAGCCAGATGGGCCCGCGCTCAAGCTGACGACCTAGGGGTCTCGAACCTGGGTCTTCCGCATTCCAGTCCGACGCTCTATCCACTGCAGCACCGCCTGGTCAGGCTTCATTTTCTTTCTTATCCTCTATGAGCCAATCAATCCCAAAGACCATCTTTGAATTTTATTTTTAAATACCAACCTCACTCTTGATATAAGATTTTTTTTATATATATATTTTATTATTATTAATTCTAGTGGGGTGACACCAATAAATCAGGGTACATATGTACAATGAAAACATCTCCAGGTTATCTTATCTTTCAATTGTGTTGCATACCCATCACCAAAAGTCAAATTGTCCTCTGTCACCTTCTATCTGGTTTTCCCTGTGTCCCTCCCCTCCTCCCTATCCCACTCTTCCCTCCCTCCCCCCATCCCATAACCAACACTCTCTTGTCCATGTCTCATATTCTCACTTTTATGTCCCACCTATGTATGCAATCATGCTGTTCTCAGTTTTTCTTTTTTTCTGATTTACTTATTTATCTCCGTATAATGTTATCAAGGTCCATCCATTTTGTTATAAATGATTCGATGTCATCGTTTCTTATGGCTGAGTAGTATTCCATAGTATCTATGTACCATAGCTTTTTAATCCACTCGTCTTCTGACGGACACTTGGGATGGATCCAGATCTTCGCTATTGTGAACAATGCTGCCACGAACATGGGGGTGCATTTCATCTTTTCGAACAGTGCTACGGTGTTCTTAGGGTATATTCCTATAGTGGGATAGCTGGGTCAAAAGGCAGTTCGATTTTTAATTTTCTGAGGAACCTCCAAACTGTTTTCCACAGTGGCTGCACCAGTCTGCATTCCCACCAGCAGTGCAGAAGGGTTCCCTTTTCTCCACATCCTCGCCAGCACTTATTCTGTGTTGTTTTGCTGATGAGTACCATTCTGACTGGTGTGAGGTGATATGGCATTGTGGTTTTAATTTGCATTTCTCTAATGATTAGTGATGTTGAGCATTTTTTCATATGCCTATTGGCCATCTGTATGTCCTCTTTGGAGAAATTTCTATTCATTTCTTTCGCCCATTTTTTGATTGGGTTGTTTGTCTTCCTGGTGTTGAGTTTTATAAGTTCTTTATAAATTTTAGTTATTAACCCCTTATCAGATGTGCTGTCGAATATGTTCTCCCATTGTGTGGTTTGTCTTTTTATTCTGTTCCTATTGTCTTTAGCTGGGCAAAAACTTTTTAGTTTGATATAGTCCCATTTGTTTATCTTGCCTTTTATTTCATTTGCCTGTGGAGATAAATCGGCAAATATATTGCTGCTACAGATGTCGGAGAGCTTGCTGCCTATGTTTTCTTCTAAGAGGCTTATGGTTTTACGGCTTACATTTAAGTCTTTTATCCATTTTGAGTTTGTTTTTGTGAATGGTGTAAGTTGATGGTCTAGTTTTATTTTTTTTCAGGTAGATGTCCAATTTTCCCAACACCATTAATTAAAGAGGCTGTCTTTACTCCATTGTATGTTCTTTCCTCCTTTGTCAAATATCAGTTGTCCATAAAGCTGTGGGTTTATTTCTGGGTCCTCTGTTCTGTTCCATTGATCTATGTGCCTGTACTTATGCCAGTACCAGGCTGTCTTGAGTATAATGGCCTTATAGTAAACCTTGATATCTGGAAGAGTGATACCTCCTGCTTTATTTTTTCTTTTTAAGATTGCTGAGGCTATTCGTGTTCTTTTTTGGTTCCATATAAATTTTGGAATATGTGTTCTATATCTTTGAAGTATGTCATTGATATATTAATTGGTATTGCATTGAATTTCTAAATTGCTTTGGGTAATATAGACATTTTAATGATGTTTATTCTTCCTAGCCATGAGCACGGTATATGCTTCCACTTGTTTGTATCTTCCTTGATTTCTTTTATCAATGTTCTATAATTTTTCGAGTACAAGTTCTTAACCTCCTTGGTTAAATTTACTCCTAGGTACTTTATTTTTTTGGCTGCAATAGTGAAGTGGATTGTTTCCTTAATTTCTTTTGCTGACAGTTTATTGTTGGTATATAGAAATGCCTCTGATTTCTGAGTATTAATTTTATATCCTGCCTCCTTGCTGAATTCATTTATCAGGTCCAGTAATTTTTTGACTGAGACTTTAGTTTTCAATATACAATATCATATCGTCTGCAAATAATGACAGTTTTACTTCTTCTTTTCCAATTTAGATGCCTTTTATTTCTTCTTCTTCTCTGATTGCTGTAGCTAGGACTTCCAGAACTATATTGAATAAGAGTGGTGAAAGGGGGCATCCCTGCCTGCTTCCTGATCTTAAGGGGATTGCTTTTAATTTTTGTCCATTTAGTATGATGTTTGCTGTCGGTTTATCGTAGATGGCCTTTATCATGTTAAGGAATGATCCCTGTATTCCCACTTTACTGAGAGTTTTGAGTATGAATGGGTGCTGGATTTTATCAAATGCCTTTTATGCATCTATTGAAATTATCATGTGATTTTTGTGCTTCCTTTTGTTTATGTGATGAATCACATTGATTGATTTGCGAATATTGAACCAGCCTCGCCTCTCCAGAATAAATCCCACTTGATCATGGTGTATGATTTTTTTCATATATTTCTGGATAGGGTTGGCTAATATTTTGTTGAGAATTTTAGCATCTAAATTCATCAGGGATATAGGCCTATAATTTTCTTTCTTTGTGTTGTCTTTGCCTGGTTTTGGGATCAGAATTATGCTCGCCTCATAAAAGGAGTTTGGAAGTCAATCTTCCTCTTGAGTTTTTTGAAATAGCTTGATGAGGATAGGAGTTAGTACTTCTTTGAATTTTTGATAGAATTCACTTGTGAAGCCATCAGGCCCAGGACTTTTCTTTTTTGGGAGTTTTTTGATAACTGTTTCGATCTCATTTGTTGTAATTGGTCTGTTTAGGTGTTCTGATTCTTCCAGATTGATTTTGGAAGATAATATGATTCAATAAATTTGTCCATTTCACCAAGATTGTCTAATTTTTTGGCATAGAGTTCTTCATACTATTTTCTTACAATACTTTGTATTTCTGTTGTGTCAGTTGTTATTTCTCCACTGTGCTTTCTAATTTTATTTATTTGAGTCCTTTCTCTTTTTTTCTTGGTGAGTCTAGTTAAAGCTTCATCAATCTTGTTTACCTTTTCAAAGAACCAGCTTCTGGTTTCATTGATCCTCTGTATTGTTTCCTTAGCCTCTATGTCATTTATTTCTTCTCTGATCTTTATTATTTCTTTCCTTATGCATGTCTTGTTGTTGTTTTTCTAGGTCTTTTAGATGCAGGGTCAGGTTGCTTATTTGAGCTTTTTCTAGCTTCTTATGATATGCCTGTAGTGCAATGAACTTCCCTCTCAGAACTGCTTTTGCTGTGTCCCATAAATTTTGAGTTGATGTATGCTCATTATCATTGGTTTCTAGAAACTTTTTAATTTCTTCTTTCATCTCATTGTTAATCCATTCATTATTTAATAACATGCTATTTAGTTTCCAAGTGTTTGAGTATTTTTCAGTTTTTCTTTTGTGGTTAATTTCTAGTTTCATGACATTGTGATCAGAGAAAATGCTTGATATGATTTCAATCTTCTTAAATTTATTGAGACCATTTTTGTGTCCTAACATGTGGTCTATCCTAGAAAACGTACCATGAGCACTTGAGAAGAATGTATATTCTACTGCTTTAGGGTGAAAAGTTCTGAAGATATCTATTAAATCAAGTTGATCTAGTGTATCCTTTAAGTCTGCTGTTTCTTTATTAATTTTCTTTCTTGAGGATCTCTCCAGTGTTGTTAGAGGGGTATTGAAATCCCCTACTATGATAGTATTGCTGTTAATGTCACCCTTTATATCCATCAAAATGTATTTTATGAATGTCGGGGCTCCTATATTTGGTGCATAGATATTTATAATAGTTATATCTTCCTGTTGAATTGTTCCCTTTATCATTATGTAGTGTCCTTCTTTATCTCTTACTACAGCCTTTGTTTTAAAGTCCATTTTGTCTGAAATAAGTATTGCTACCCCTGCTTTTTTTTCATTTCCATTTGCATGAAATATTTTTTTCCATCCTTTTACCTTCAGTCTATGTGCATCTTTTGTTTTAAGGTGTGTCTCTTGTAGACAGCATATGTATGTGTCCTGTTTCTTTATCACGCAGCTACCCTGTGTCTTTTGACTGGATCATTTATTCCATTTACATTTAAGGTTATTATTGATATGTAGTTGTTTATTGCCATTTTATTCTTTAAAGCTGTATTCTTCTTTTGCTATATTCTTTCCTCCTTTTAAACAGTTCACAAGAGGCCCCTTAATATCTCTTGCAGAATTGGTTTGGTTTTAATGAATTCCTTGAGGCTTTCTTTTTCTGGGAAGCTCTTTATTTCTCCTTCAATTTTAAACGTTAGCCTTGCTGGATAAAGTAGTCTTGCTTGTAGATTCTTGTTCTGCATTACTTTGATTATATCTTGCCATTCCCTTCTGGCCTCAAGTGTTTCTGTTGAGAAGTCCAATGTCATCCTTATGGGGGCTCCTTTGTAGGTGATAGTCTTTTTTTCTCTAGCAGCTTTTAAAATTTTTTCTTTATCCATTAGTTTTGGTATTTTAACTATAATGTGTCTTGGTGTAGATCTTTTTGGGTTTCTCCTTAATGGAGTTCTGTGTGCTTCTTGAACGTGTAGAATGTTTCCCAGCCTTAATTTAGGGAATTTTTCGGCTATGATTTGATTGAACAAAGTTTCTATTTCTTGTTCTCTCTCCTCTTCTTCAGGCACCCCTATGATGCGAATGTTGTTTCTCTTCATGTTGTTACAAAGCTCCCTTAGAGTTTCTTCACATTTTTTGAGTCTCTTTTCCTTTTTCTTCTCTGCTTCTGTGCCTCTGTTTATTGTGTTCTCTAACTCACTTATTCGATCCTCAGCGTGATTCATTCTGCTTTTAATTCATTCCATTGCGATCTTCAGTTCTGAATCTGTATTTATCATTTCTGTCTGATTTTTTTTTATTATTTCAATTTCGTTTTTTATACTTGTTATCTCTTTATTTAGGTGTTCATAATGACTATCCATTCTTGCTCTAATTTCTTTGAACATCCTAACTATCATTATTCTAAATTCTGCTTTTGGTTATTTGGTTATATCAGGTTCATTCAGGTCCTTCTCTGGGGATTTCTCTTGATTCATTTTGTTTGCATTCCTCTGCCTGCCCATTTTTTCTGTGTATAAGCAAGTTGTGGCCACTGGAGTCCAGTAGGTGTTGCCTTTGAGTTCTCTAGGTGTGGTCAGTCTGCAGGCCCTCCACCCCCTCTGCCAGTGCCTAGGGTGGTTGGGTATGAGTGTTGCCAGCGCCGGCCCACTGTGGCTTTTTGCTGTGATTTCTGCCTCTCCTCCACGGGAGGGGCTGTCACTGAAGCCACAAGCCTTAGCACCAAGGGTAGAGGTGAGCACCTTTGCTCAGCTGCAGACCCAGCCTATTTCTGGACTTCCGCCCAGAACCCGCAGTCAGAGCCTGCTCGCCACAGTTTCGCGGGTTGGGCAGGGCTTTTGACGTGCTCTCAGCTGTGAGCCTTTGCCCGTCCGGAGATTTAGCCCCGCCCTCGAGGCCAGGGCCCTTCTGCACAGGGTCCCAAACCCAGGTTTATTGGGCTGGGCATGTTTGCTGGCTTCCGCTCAGCTGCGTACTTCCGCTCGTCTGGGACTCTACCGTCCTGCCCCCCCACGTTTGGAGCCTGCTCGTGCACGTATGAATGCAATCCGTGTTTCTCCGGCTGGGCGGGGATAGTAGCATGTGCTCAGCTGCGAGCTTCCACTTGTCTCGGGGTCTACCCCGTTCCCAGTTCCAAGCCCACTTGCGCACGTATACTGGCAAACCGTGGTTTTTCCGGCCGTGGTGGTGGGGGGGCTGGTAACGTGAGCTCAGCCCCGAGCCCCTGCTCGTCCCTGGTCCTAGCCCGGTCCCCATGGTCAGGGCTGGCTTGCGAAGGGTCGCAGAGCAGATTTCTGCCCATTCCTGGCCTCCTACTTTGTCCCCGTAAGTGGGATTAAAGGTGAGCCCGCAGCTTCCGGATCGCTTTTGCGCGTCCCCTCCGACCCTGCTGGGCTAGACTGATCTCCCACCGGTTTGGCCTCTGCCCACACCGACAGAACCGTGTTTCAGCGTCCTGTCGCCCCAAACCCTTCAGCAACCCTCAGCAGAGTAGGAAGGGATCTAATACTCCACACTGTAGGCCTGGGATCTCCCTCACTTGTTTCACAGCTCAAAACTGTCCAAACGCCTCTTCTAGGCTCTGGGACTGCAGGCTGGGGCTTGGTTCCTGGGACCCAGGTCCCTCCCTCTCTGCCAAACTCTCCTCCCACCACGCGGGTCTCTCCGGGCTGCCGTTTGCTCCAGGGAGCTGGGCAGCCCTCTTCGCATTTTGCTATTTCTACCAGTCTCATTGTGGCTTCTTCTGTGTTCCTTGGTTGAAGAGTCCACTTAGTTTAGTTCAAAGTTGGTTTATCCAGATGATGGTTCTTAAAATTGAGTTATAATCCACTTTGGTTCTGGGAGTTGGAAGTTGGTACGTCTGCCTACTCCATCGGCATCTTGCTTCTTGATATAAGATTTTTGATGTAGTTGTTCTCTTTGTTTATAAAGCTTTCCACCCAGACATTTGCTTGACTGACTCTTTCTGATCATTTACCTTAGACTCTACTGCTCATACCTTCCTTGGGGAGTCTGTTACCAGGCCACCAGTATGGCACTTACCAAAATCTCATGGGTTCCTTGTTTATTATTATTATTATTATTTTGGTCTTACCGCCCCAAAACTATATTCCCTATACCTAGTACTATAGTACTTTGACTGACACATAGGTGATTCACAGTAATTGTTAAAAATTCACAGGGATTAATCTGATAATGTCCTAGTGTGTTATATGTGAATATTACTCATTAGTGGAAACCTGTAATCACCACTCAAAGAATAATAAATGTCCTTTTAGAAACAAATTAAACTAAAGATCCATAGTTTTATAGTATAATCAAGAACGGCAGTTGACCTAGTTATCTTAATAAATTCAGAGTCCAGTAGAAATTTGGGGCCTCATTAATTTGGATATTTCAGGCAAAATATGTTCTTTGGTTTCAAATTATTCCAATGATAAGCTTAATCCTTATCTATGCTTTATATATGCACTCATTGTCCTAGAGGAACTTGGGAAATCGTTCGTGTATTTCTGACTAGGTAGTCTCAGTGTCTGCCTCCCGAGAGTATTCCTGTCACACACTTTCCACAGCAGCTCTTCTGAGTTGGTGTTTTATAGTTCATTCCGGTAGTAACTACTTTCATACTCCACCACGTCACGGGTATGAGGGAAAACTCACTCATGTAGGATAAAAGGCAAGTTGACATTTCTGTCTTTATATTAAAAAGGGAACAGGGGGCCATAAACAGGCAATTCTAGATTATAAAAATCTTCTAACACAGTTATCTTTATAGCAAGGCCATGTGTTATGAAAGACTTAGGTCTAATATAGGCACCCTTCCCTCTGGCTCTATGGTCTTAATTGAGTGGCAAAGGTCAGGAAGTATTTAGAGAGAGAGGCAATGTATATTCTTACATATTAACATTGTTATTTTTTGTAACTTTAAAGTTGTTTTAGGGTTAGGGTCTAGGACTTAGGAGTGAAAAGTAAAGATGCATGGGGTGTACTAACAGCCCCTCTTCTTCAACAGCCAGTATGTATGCTCATCACCATGGGAACCTTAAAGCTCAAAGATCAAGTGGATGTAGTTCTGTGGGTACTAACTTAACTCACATGCAGAGGAACCACTCTATGGTTTGCAGAAAGGTGGAGAAAGTTAACATTCTGAAAACATTTTAAATAGATTTCTTTTTATATTCTAAAAGGCATTATTTATTGTCATTGAACTTTACAGGCTTTTCTATTGTTTTGAAAGTCATAATTACAGAAAATTTGAATACTGTTTAGTTCATTTTCTAACTGTAAGATTATCTTGTTGTTTCAATAACTGTAGTAAAGGCTTCAAAAGTGTTGCACAGAATTTATTTAGAGCCCATTACATTTCAAGGACCCTGGAGAGGCTCTGTGGCAATAGGGTTAAAAAGGATTTTTAATTGAATTTATTAGGGTGACACCAGTTCACAGAACCATACAGGCTTCAATTGTAGAACTCAGTAAAACATCATCTGCACACCACATCTTGCATTCATTGCCCAAAGCAAAGTCTCTTCCCCCCCATCTATTCCCTCTTTGCCCACCTCTACCTCACCCTATCCTGCTTTCTACTGGCTATTCCCACACTGTTTTCTGTGTCTGTGTGTTCTATATATATATGGAGATTTTATATATGTATAAAGGAGTTTTGTTTGCTTAATCCCATCCCCCTCTTTGACCCAGCCCCCCAAGACACTCCCCTCAGACAGCTGTCAGTCTGTTCCATGCACCCATGCCTCTGTTTCTATTCTGTTCTTCGGTTCATTTTGTTCATTAGATTCCATGTATAAGTGAGATCATATGGTGGTTTGTCTTTTTCTGGCTGGCTTATTTAAGTATTAATCCATCCCCTTCGTCCCTTATTATTTTTATTTAGTGTTAAATTCTTCACAGGTATCGTGTTTCTGCTGTTAAGGTTTATATCCATAATTCTTTTGACACTTTGCTTATTACATCACAGGCTTCTTCAGAACAGACCAAGAATAGCTGTCTCCTTTTTGTTTACAAATGGGCATCTTCAGAAGAAAAAAAGCATCTTTAGAAAATGCTGTTGATGTGTAATCTTTAGAATGTAGCATCTTTTGAGAAACTGTTAGTATAATACCTACTTTTAAAACTTTAATGAAAGAGCCACTTTCATATATCATTTAAACTAGAAGTATGTATTGATGGTAGCTAAAGTTGGTAGAGATAGCTTCTCCTTTTGTTATTTCATCCAGGAGAAAAATATGTTGTAATAGTACCTTGGATCATCAAATAATTCCCTTACATAATTTGTCATATGTTATCATTAGAAATTTTTAGTGAGGAAAAATATGATGAACATGAATAGTTCAAATAAGGTTCAAATCACTAATATTTTTGAGTGTCTATTAATTACCAAGAACTGTGATAAACATTTAATGGGCTTTTAAATTTAGATGGGCTCATTCTTCCTTAAATTTCTTCCCAGAATACATAGCTGATTTTCTTTTTTTTTTTTTTTTTTTTTTTTAAATTTTTATTTATTCATTTTAAAGAGGATAGAGAGAGAGAAAGGGGGAGGAGCAGAAAGCATCAACTCCCATATGTGCCTTGACCAGGCAGCCCAGGGTCTTGAACTGGCAACCTCAGCATTTCGAGGTTGATGCTGGCTTGATCCACTGCGCCACCACAGGTCAGGCCATAGCTGATTTTCAAAGACTAGATTACATGTGCCTGTATTATACCTATGAAATATTTATATTACTGTATTATTGCTATCTCTTTACTTGTATGCCTTTTCCATTAAATTATACACTCCCAAGGGGTCAGGTATTAGGTCTGCCATATTTCCTTTCTCCAGTATCCTGATCATCATTATTACCTGTCCCATACTCTAAATATAATAGATGCTCTATAAATATTTACTAATTGGATGATGATAACTGTCCAGAAAATGCACCATTTGTTTAAAATGGGAACAAAGGGGAGAATGATGATATAAAAATCAGAATGCTAATTTATTAATGGTCAACACACATTATTCTTTCTTTATTAATTTTAATGCAGTGACATTAAAATATCAGGGTTCATATGTTCAAAGAAAACATCTCCAAGTTATCTTATCATAAAATTATGTTGCATACCCATCACCCAAAGTCAAATTGTCCTCTGTCACCTTCTATCTGGTTTTCCCTGTGCCCCTCCCCTCCTCCCTATCCCAAACTTTCCTCCCTCCCCCCACTCTGTAACCACCACACTCTTGTCCATGTCTCATAGTCTCACTTTCATGTCCCACCTATGTATGCTGTTCTCGTTTTTTTTTTTTCTGTTTTACTTATTTCACTCCATATAATATTATCAAGGTCCATCCATTTTGTTGTAAATGATCCGATGTCATCATTTCTTATGCCTGAGTAGTATTCCATAGTATATATGTACCAAAGCTTTTTAATCCACTCATTCTCTGACAGACACTTGGGAAGTTTCCAGGTCTTCGCTATTGTGAACAATGCTGCCATGAATATGGGGGCACATTTCTTCTTTTCGAACAGTGCTATGGTGTTCTTAGGGTATATTCCTAAAAGTGGGATACCTGGGTCAAAAGGCAGTTTGATTTTTAATCAAACCTGTCTGGGCCTTCGCTTCATCCCCACAGGTGGGGTTGTGCATTGCACACAAGCCACAAGCCTCAGCACCACGGGTAGGGGTGATCACCTTTGCTCAGCTGCGGACCCAGCCTGTTCCCAAGCTTCTGCCCAGCCCCCGTGGTCAGAGCCTGCTCTCTGCAGTTTTTTAGGTTGGACAGGGCTTCTGGCGTGCACTCAACTGCGAGCCTCCGCCTGTCCCTGGTCCTATCCTGCCCCCGCGGTCAGGGCCGGCTTGTGCAGGGTCCAGAGTCACAGAGCAGATCTCTGCCCATTTCTGGTCTCTGCTTTTCCTCCGTAGGTGGAGCTGCAGTCAGCCCGCAGCTGCCGGAGGGCTTTTGCGCATCCCCTCCACCCCTGCTGGGCTAGACTGAGCTCAGGCTAGCTGGGCCTCTGCTGCTGCCGACAGAACCGCGTTTTAGCATCCCACCGCCACAGTCCCTCCAGCAAGCCCTCAGCAGTGTGGGTAGGCACTCTGCAGCTCAGCCCCTAACACTTCATACTGTAGTCCTGGAAGCTCCCTCTGTCTAAGCAGCTCTGGTCTAAGTGCCGCGGGAGAGCTTGTTTGGCTGGTGTCCTATCTCCCTTTGCTGGTATTGCTAGTTCAAGGGGAAATATTCCTTTTCGATTTGGGAAGTGATTCAGTCCAGGGGTTACGGTGGCTGTCCCTCAGAGTGTTTCTCCCTGTGCCTTCCAGTCCACACTCTCTTCCCACTGCTCCGGTCCTCTTCTCCGTCCCTGTTCCCCGGAGCTCCGGATGAGTGGTTGTGAGAGGGTTTTTCTGCGCTGTCCCTTTAAGAAGAATCCTGGGTCTGAGAAAACTGTCTCTTTCTCACAAACAGTATCTTTACTTGTTTCATAGCTCAATACTGTCCAAACGCCTCTTGTAGGCTCTGGGGCTGAAGGCTGGGGCTTTGTTCCTGGGACCCAGGTCCCTCCCTCTCGCCAAACTCTCCTCCCGCCACGTTAGTCTCTCTGGGCTGCCGTTTGCTCCAGGGAGCTGGGCAGCCCTCTCTGCATTTTTGCTTGTCCTATCAGTCTCAGAATGGCTTCTTCAGTGTTCCTTGGTTGAAGAGTTCACTTAGTTTAGTTCAAAGTTGGTTTATCCAGATGATGGTTCTTAAAATTAAGTTATAATCCACTTTGGTTCTGGGAGTTGGAAGTTGGTACTTCTGCCTACTCCATCGCCATCTTGCCGTCCCCCCAACACACATTATTCTTAAAAATAAATTTATGGCAGGGTAGCACAGGCACTCCACCCCTAAAGGCTACCCATAATGAGAGTGCTTTTATGCATTATCTCATTAAATTTTCTTATCACCTTATGAGACCGTTGCTATTCTTATCCTCACTCTGCCTGTGAGGAAACCAAGGTCTCACTCAGCTAGTGAACATGCAGTACAAATTTGGACTTTTCTTTTTCATAGTTCCAGAGCTCAAACCTTGAGTCCATCAATATTGGGAGTGACAATTTAATTAGAAGGCAAACTTAGAGAAGATAAATAAAGTCATGAGGACACACAGCCAGTAAATGACAGAACCTGATATTAAACCAAATGAGCACACTCCAACGTGTGTGAGGCTTTCGTCCAGGCCCATCTCCTTTCCTTTGCTAATCAATGTACTTTTCGCAGATGCAATAAATTGGAGGTCAAGGACCATCCTAACCATACTGAGCAAATCTTGGCCCTAAGCTATTTCTTCTGAGGATTCCTTCAGAAAGGATTTTTATGTTGACTTTCATTTTTAGTTAAATCAGAATAAATAATCCTTGGGAAAGACAGTTCTGACATTTTGTTTTCCATTCTATTATTCTTACATCTACCTTGATTTTGTTACTGAGCAAGGGTCACTGCCCAAAGCACATAAGAGCCAAAATTATGACACCAACCTTTGAGAGAAGAAAAAGCTTATTTTTGTAAATGCTGGGTCAACCCACAGGAGACAGGAGTCACCAGTCAAATCTGTCTTCCTGATATGGAGTCCGGACAAGTTTTAAGGGTCAGAGGGAACAGGGCCTAAGATAGTTCTGGTAGGGCAAATTTTGATGGGAGGGTTTTAGAAGTTGGACAGTGCAGTAGTCAGCAAACTGCAATTCCTGAGCCACATGCAGCTCTTTGGCCCCTGGAGTGTAGCTGTTCCATAAACTACCACGTGTGGGCACTACTTCGATAAGAAATGTACCTACCGTTATAGTTTAAGTTTAAAAAATTTGGCTCCCAAAAGAAATTTCAATCGTTGTACTGTTGATATTTGGCTCTGTTGATGAATGAGTTTGCCGACCACTAGATAGGGTCAAGGGGCAAGAGAAAGCACGAAGGAATTCCAACCTGGCTGAATTTGATCGGCCACTTCTGTATTTGTCCATATGGTCTGGGCACTGAAGCTTTCTTATTGAAGACCTCTTGTTTGGTAAGAGACAGATGGCCACACTTCTATTATTTGATTTCTGGAGACTATAGATTCTTGGTTCTGGGGTCAATTTGAGGACAGAGATAACACATTGCACAGTGCTGTCTCTGGAAAATAACTCAATGATTGCATAAATCACCAGTCTGCTTTGAGGGAGCAGAACCAGTTTTAAGCCATTCAGCGTGATGTGTGTGCTGTTTCAATTTCACCCCTTACTAATAATACCTAAGAAGAAATAGGAAAAAATAATTTCAAAGGAAAAATGATTAGGATAAAGATGAATGGAAGGTATTCAGTACCCTCTTGTTCTTAAGAAATTCTGTGGAAGCCCAGTTCAACATGAATACATATGACATGCTGTAACAAGGAGGAACTTGAGCCATAAGTGATGCACTATCTGAGCATCTATAGGATATGATATCATCTTCTTTAAGTTGGAATTGTATCATGCGGCACATTCTCTTATGACACAGGCTAACAACGCCTCTCTTTGAATTTCAGAGTCTCAAGTTCCTGACCAGCCCAGCTCTCTTCATGTGAGGCCGCAGACCAACTGCATCATCATGAGTTGGACTCCTCCCTTGAACCCAAACATCGTGGTACGAGGTTACATCATTGGTTACGGTGTTGGGAGCCCTTATGCCGAGACAGTACGTGTGGATAGTAAACAGCGGTATTATTCCATTGAGAGGTTAGGTGAGTACCTGTGGTTTTTATTCTATAAAAGGAAATAAATTGTTTACTTATTTTCTTTCTTGAAAAATTATTCTTTGGAATGTTATTTCAATTTACAGTATCCATTAATTCCTAAAACAATTTTAGATTCACAGGGGTTGGTACCCTAGTGTGTACCCTTGTTTATGTGTCATATATGAAAAATGCATTGGATCATTTTTCTTCTTTCTACTGATAAATGGGAACTTCTAATTTTAATGATTCCCATAAAATGAAAGACAACATATTTTTTTATCTTTTTCTTACTAGGAAATATTCTGTCAGTTTTCTTTAACCTTCAATTATCTAGTCACATTACCTTCTTTTTCCTTTGCATAGATAGATAAAGCTTTGTTGCTATTTAATTATGACTGTAAAACAACAAAATAAAAAAGAAATGAATTTTCTATGAAGCCGATAACTTTGAGTTATCAAACCCCTTTCTACATATATTCCCTATCTCTCTCCAGCCCAAGTTCTCTTATTGTACTCAGCCTCAGTGTTGGGCCCATGAGTTTGTAAAATCTGTATTTTCTGATTTTGCTTACTTTTATTGTTAACAATGGTTGCTAACCACAAGATTGCATTACCCCGGTGATACTGTTAATTACCTTCATGCTTGGTAAGGGGCCTTGTTATGCTAATGTGTGCTGGAGAAGGGGTTTTGCACCAAAAGGTTTTAAGAAGAAAAAGAAAGGAGGAGCTAGGAGGCCATTTTTGGCAGAGACCTCATTGTTGCAGAGGAGGCAGGCAGCAAAGATGGCGGGTGCTGAAGGGGAACAGACGTGAGGGGCTTTGAGAGCTCTGCTGAGAAGAGGTAGGGGCCTTTGATTCTAGGAAAACTCAGAAAGATTCTCTTGATTGTGAAACCGGAGAACATGTGAGTGGGTTATGGTGCCCTATGTTTTTGTTTTTTACTTGCCAGCTGGTTGCAAGGCTAGAATAAAAGCTATGGCCCACCATTTCTTGCCTCTGCTGTTTCATTACCTTCTATCCGAATCTAATGGGGACCCTCACCTGCATGTGTTTGGTGGCTGTGACGATGGCTGCAACTACTGGACTTACACTCAGTTTACAGAATACAATACTTGTGTTGTGATCTTTAAGAATTCATTGAAAAAAGAAAAGAATTCATTGAAAATCTATTTATTCAGAGATGGCTAAGTATGTAAAAGTGTTTATATCCATTTTATATTTGTTTTTTGCAATGCAATAAGAAATTATATCATTGATCGTGGGAAATAAAAGAAATATATGTTATATACAGGGTGCCAAGGATTTAAACAATTCTCACAAAGCAAAAAGAAAGTTGATTCTACCTGTTGATTTAACACCATAGTATTTGCAGTCCATTATACTGATCTTAAATTCATCCTTGTGCAGAGGGTGGGGGGGGTTGGTGCAACTTATTTGCAGTGTCTTTCAAACACAAAACATTTGTTGAGGAGAAGGCTGATTTGAATTTGAATAGCTTTTCTAGCAATAGCAAGAAAAGATTTAAAAAAAAATACAAGAGGAAAATTGAACTGACCCATTCTCTCTGTAATTGCTTCAAACACTAATAAGAAAAGCACCTACCATAAGTCTTTATAATTTTAGTAAACTGGCATTTAGAAATTATATTCTCTCAGTCGGTCCTTGAGTTGGAATGTTAAGGCAATCACAGAACTCGTATTTTATGGCTGTCAAACCTATGTCAGGGGACTCTCATTTATCCATTATTCAATATACATCGTCACTGACAGTTCATCTTGATGTGCACACCAGAGGGAGGAATTCCCGGGGCACTGCACAGACTCCTGGCAATGCTAACGTGGTGCACACCAGAATGAACTCAAAGAGGAGACTGCATTGTTTCACAATGTTCCTTTGATAACAATGCTCTTTATTACAAAGAAGATCCCCAGGAGTCTCCAAGTCTAGCAAAGTTGAGGCATTTGGGAGATTAACACTGGCAAAAATCTCCAAATGCTTAACAAGAAATAAAGAAATTTCCCTTGGTAAGGTATGTTTGTTCCTGAGAGATAGGAAGGTAAAACGGGACAGGAACATATCTTGTTGCTAGATATTCATGAGTTTACATTTTTAATATATCTGAAAAGAGTAATTACATTCATGCACACACATACATGTACATATGTATTTAAATTCTACCAGCTGATACTATTTAAAATAGCCCCTTCTCTTACTATAACATATGAAATAAAATGGTGGTTTTTATTTGTTTGGTTTTTGTCATTGTTCAAATATGTACATAGGGGAAAAAAGGTATTTTTTCAGCATGTGTTTAACTATATAGGCAAGGTGTTAGACATCTTAATATAGATATTAAATAGAGTATATATTATGTGTGTATGTGTATATATTTAAAATGTCTAGACAACTTTGTGTCTAAAGCTTTAAAATTATATTTTAAATACCTTTTCAACAATAGTATGAAAGCTAATATGCCTACATTAATGTTCAGTAGAATAAATAAAAACAATTGGTGGTTTCTTTGCAAAGTTTGAATGAGTTTTAAACATGAACCTTATATCCTAAGACCTGCTAAAATCACCTATTTGTTCTACTAGTGATTTTGTAGACACTCCAATATTTTTCTTTTAAAGAAGTATATCATATAAATAGAAATGGTTTTACTCTTAATTTTTATTTTGACAGAGACAGAGAGAGAGTCAGAGAGAGGGACTGATAGGGACAGACAGACAGGAATGGAGAGAGATGAGAAGCATCAATTCTTCATTGTAACACCTTAGTTGTTCAGTGATTGCTTTTTCATATGTGCCTTGACCAGAGGGCTACAGCAGAGCTAGTGACCCCTTGTTCAAGCCAGCAACCTTGAGTTTAAACCACTAACGATGGGGTCCTGTCTATGATCTCACATTCAAGCCAGTGACCTCTTGCTCAAGCTGGTGAGACTGTGCTTAGGCTAGATGAGCCCGTGCTCAAGCTGACGACTTCAAGGTTTCAAACCTGGGTCTTCTGTGTCCCAGTCCAACGCTCTATTCACTGTGCCACCGCCTGATCAGGCTACACTTAATTTCTAATCTTCTGTCTTTTATTTTATTTTTTCTCTTGTCTTCTCTTGGTTAATATTTCTATCTACTAAGTTGTTGAATAGAAGTGGTGGTGATAGACATCTTTGCCTTGTTCCTGGTCTTAGGGTAGGCATGAAATAGGATATTAGCTATAGTTCATAGATGTCTATTACATTGAGGAGCTTTTACATTTTTCTTAGCTTTCTGGAAATGTTTATCATAACATTTGTTGAATTTATGAAATAATTATCTATCTCTTGAAGTGATCATATGGTTTTCCTCTTTTTGTTTAATATGGTGAATTATAGTAATTAATTTTTAAATGGTAATTAATTTGAATTTTCCATCCAAATCCTTTGTGGCCATGATGTGTAGTACTCTTTTCTTATATCGTTGGATTTTATTTGTTGATATTTATTAAGGATATTTTGTGCCTATATTCATGAAAAATAGTAGTTGTCTACAATTTTCTTTTTGTGAAGTGACTTCATGAAGTTTTTTGCTGTTGTTATGCTGTCTCATAAAATTAGTTGGACAATTTGCTTTTCTTCCGTTATTGAACATTTGTGTAAAATAAAATCGGTATTACTTATTATAGGAATGTTTGAGAGAATTCACTAATAAAATTATCTGGACCTGAGATTTCCTTTTTAAAAAGGCTAATGAATTCAATCTTTTTAAACATCTATAAGTATTTTCTATTCTGTGTTTTTTACTGTATTTGTTTGGCACGTTTTATTTTTCATGAAACTTGCCCCTTTCATTTTGTCATTCTCATAATAATATTTTTCATAATATTCTCTTATTTGTAGTGACAACTATATCTTTATTTCTGATATTGATGATTTCTCTTTTGTAATGAGTATAGGTAGTGGTTTGCCAATTTTGTTTATCCTATCAAAGAAAGAGACTTTATATTATCTCTTATTTTATTTCTTTCATATCTACTCTTACATTGACTATTTCTTTTCCTGTACTTATCTCAGTCATACTTTGCTCTTCTATTTCTAATTTCATAAGGTCAAACCTTATAATGTAGGTACATAAATTATCGGTGTTCCTCTAAGAACCACTTTCCTTGTTTCACATAAACTTTGATATGTTGTATATTCATTGTTATGTAGTTCAAAATAGTTTCTGATTTTCCTTGATTTTTTTTTTTTTGGCCCATGTGTTATTAAATGAGTTGCTTAATTTTTAAATTTTGGGTTTTTCTATGTATCTTATTATAGTAAATTTAAAATTTTATTTTATCATGATTAGAAAATATACTCTTTGATTTAAAATTTTTTAAACTTACTAAGATTTGTTTTATGGACCCGCATACTGTTAATTCTGTTCAGTGTACTATGTGAACTTGGAAATAACATGTATCCTGCAATTAGATAGAGAGTGTGTCCAAAAGATCAAGGTCTTTGATAGTATTTTTCAGATTATCTATGTCTTTACTTTTTTGATCAAGTCTGTGAATTGATGATTGTCAAAAATCAAGGCCTTTTAGAAAAAGGAAATAATCTATATCTTCCTTTAATTCTTTCAATATTATTGGTTTATTTATTTTGAGTCTTTTATTAAGCCAATATGCATTTATAATTGTAATATCTTTTTGGTAAACCACCTCATTTCATTTTATAAATGGCTCTGTTTATTTTTGATAATAATCTTGGTCTTGAAGACAATTTTTATCTGTTCTTACTATATCCATCCTAGCCTTCTTATACTTAAAGTTTACATACTATATCATTTTTCATCCATTATTTTCAACCTATGTCTTTACTTTAAGTTTGACTGTCTCGCATAGGTAGTTATGTAGTTGGGTCTTGCTATTTTATGCACTCTGAAAAGTTCTGCCTTTTAATTGAAGATTTTTGACCATCAAAGTTTAATGTAATTATGTAAATGGTTAAATTTAGGTCACTTTTTTTTTGCTTGTCCCTTTTTTGTTAGCCTATTTTCTCTTTTTTAATCTTTTCCAGGTTTTTACTTGATTCAGCAGTCTGCCCACTTTTATATAACCCTCTGGTATCATGTAGATTGTGTTTGGGGTGCTTTTTTTTGTTGTTACTATTTGTTTGTTTTTGTATTCACAGTTTATTACCTTTTCTAAGTAATATTGAAAATCCTTTTTATAACACTAATTGGAAATATTTTACATTGGACTGTTTAGGGGGAAAAAATGGT
This sequence comes from Rhynchonycteris naso, assembly GCA_037038555.1. NCBI lineage: Eukaryota > Metazoa > Chordata > Mammalia > Chiroptera > Emballonuridae > Rhynchonycteris > Rhynchonycteris naso. Next base: position 146,933,178 of record CM072999.1, on the reverse strand, counting down.
TAATAAAATAGGTGGTCCATTTGTGATTAAATTTGTTTGGGATCCAACGGTATCAAATGAAGGTTTGACTTCTGTCTCTAACAATGGATATTGTCATACCTGGCACATTAATCTTTTCATTTCCATGCTATGGAACTCTATGAGCCTGAATTTTTTCATCTGTAAAGCAGTATAGTATGCTACTACCTTACAAGCTTTTTATGAGATTCAACTGAGATAATAAAAGAAAAGTTATTTAGTACTTAAAGTTAAAGCATGTACTTGTAAATAAGGCATTGACCTTTTTATCATTTTGTACATCAGCAGTTTAGCAAATATATATAATATAGTTACATAGGCTTTGAATTATGTTTTTATCAACCATGACATTTATAGTGCTTTGGTTTGTCTTCCTTACCTGAAAATGGACTATATCATAGACAATTTTAAAAATAGTGGGCTAGATCAAATACAGTTTTAAAAATAAGCATTTGATGTTTTTAAACTCAGCTAACTCATCAAATGCATGAGATTACATAGATCATTTCTATACTGAAATTATTTGAATAAAGAATATAAACAACACAGTGGCATTTATTTCATTGTGAAAGATAAAAATTTAAGTTAGTTTCCGCTCTAATAGAATGCTGAGAAAACCCCAAGTGAGAGAATTAGATTCATTCCACATGAGCCCTGGTTTCCCAGGGAGGAGTGAGAGAGAAGAGAAAAGGTCATTCCATTAGATCATTACTCAGAATATATCAGGAAGAGTGGTTTTATCTTTTATGATTTTTTTTAGATTAGTGTCTTTTCAACCTATAGGCATTTTCCAGCAGTATTTAAGGACAGCCTCAGGGTGAGTCATTAATAATACATACTATTCTATTTGTAACCCTTTTCTCACTTCCTACTCCCTGAGGTTCAAAGCACATGCGGTGTCTTATAGCTGGTGAGTTTTCTAAGCATGTTTAATAGGAAGAATCTTTTACAAAAGATGAATACTGTTACTGAACTAGAGAACAAAAGCACCCAATTGGAGTAAATATATATGTATCTTTCATTAAAAACCTCCAAATTTCCCCTTTTTATTCCCCTTGTTTTTATAACCTTTCCACATTTCATCTTGTATTTTACAGCCTGAGTCGTCATTTGTAAAATCAAATTGATGAAATAAAGGATTATGTGGGTCATTCAGTCTATCAACATTCAATACAAACATTCAATCAATAACTACTCCTCCATCTTTTGTATATTTTTTTTCAAAAAATACTTTATTTGGGTCAGAAGAATTCAGATCTCTCCTTAATTTTCCATGTAATTTTGTGTGTACAGGCAGCTACTTGGCCCATTTCTTCCAAATACGTACAAATGCCAATCTATTCCATCATGTTGTTAGCATCAGGCATCGTCTCCATTTTACAAATGAGGGAAAACAGCAAGAGCACTAAAGTAAACAAGAAAAGTCAAAGCTAATTTTTTAATGAAAAAGTTAAATGTTGCCTTAACACACTAATATAAATATTGCCACAGACAACAAAGACCTGGCTCTTCAGTGTGGAGAGCGAGGAAGCTGAGATCAAATCTGAGCCTGATCCGGACTTGAAGCTAGCTCACACTACTGCAGAGACTTTCCACTAGAAAAAACAAGGTCTTCTGGAAAATCACATTCTTTAATTCAACAACAGAATAATATAACCAAGCGAGATAGGACACAGTCCTAAAATTTCTGATCCAACTTTTAGTTTCAGGAATGAGTCTCACAGATTAATCATGGAGGTCTGAGAATTGTTATCCTGTGAGCAAGACTTAAGGGAAAAGAGAGAAAGAGATGTCTGAGCATCTTGCTTTGTTAAGCAATTATACTTGTGGATGAAGTCTTTTTCCTACTAGTTCTACCAGTTTATGCCCCCATGTAATTAGAGGCTCTGTTATAAGGGGCAAAAGTATTTAGGATTGTTGTGTCTTCTAGATGAACTAATCACTTTTTCATTTATAAACTATTCCTCTTTATCAGTGGTAATAGTCTTTGCTTTGCAATCGGCATTTTGCCTGATATTAATAACAACTTAAGTCTCTTTTTTGTTTGTATGTTAGCATGATACGTCTTTTCCCATTATTTTACTTTCAAACCATTTGTGCATTTATATTTAAAGTGGGCTTTTGAAGGTAGCATGTAGTTTAGTCTAGCTTTTTCATTCAAGCTGATAGTCTCTGAATTTAAATTGAGTTGCTTAGAACATTTTTATTTTTTTAGATGTAACTTATTGATTTTTAGAGAGAGGAGAAGGTGGCAGGGAAGGGTAGAAGCAGGAAGCATCAACTCATAGTAGTTTCTTCCCATATGTACTTGACTGGGCAAGCCCCGGGTTTCGAACTGGTGACCTCAGTGTTCCAAGTCAACCCTTTATCCATTGCGCCATGAAATGTCAGGCAGGACATTTACATTTAATGTGAATATTGATATGATTAGGTTTATATTTACCAACCTGCAATTTGTGTGTGTGTGTGTGGGGGGGGTTGTTATTGGTGTTGTTGTTGTTGCATTAGTTGTCTCATATGTTCTTTGTGCTCTTTTATTTCTCTGTCTGCATTTTGGGGGGAATTAATTAAGTATTTTAATCATTTACCTTGTGTTCTTTGTGGGCTCATTAGCTATAACTGTTTTGCTTATTTACTGGTTGTTTTATGATTTATAGTATGTATCTTTAACATTACTATTGACCTAACAGAAACATTATTGAAGTTCCCAATACATTGCTGTTATTTTTTCTTTAAATTGACAAATATATTTTAAAGATTAAAAAAGAAAAGATGTATTTTAAATCTAACTACATAGTTAGCATTTTTATTGCTCTTCATTTCTTTGTGCTAATCCAGATTTTGCACTGGTATAAGTTTTCTTTACGCTTGAATGGCTTCCTTGGAATGGAGTTATGCTGATGATTAATATTTTAATCTTTCTTCACCTAAAAACCTTTCTATTTTACTTCATTTTTTTATGTACATTTGCATTGGAGGTGGAATTCTAGGTCAACAAATGTTATTTTATTTGAGCATTTTTAATGATACTGGTGTACTTTACTATTTCCTATTTTTGCCTTGTTTAAAACAAGTCTGCTGTGATCATTAACTTTGAACCTCTGTATATAATATCTTTTTTCTCTGGCTGCTTTTAGATTTTTATTTCTTTTTCACTACTTTTACACAGTTTTATTTTGATGTCTCGTGTAGTATTTTTTGTTTCTTCTGCTTCATATATATTTTGGTTGTACTACAGCTCACTGAATCTTTGTTCATTGTTCCTACTCTATTTTCATTGTGTGTTTCACTTTTGATAGTTTCTATTACTACGTCTTTAAAATCACTTTTCCCCCCTGCAGTGGCTAATCTGTTTTTATCCCATCTGGTGTGTCTTTCATATTATGCACAATAGCTTTTATCTCTGGAAGTTTTGTTTGAGTCTTTTCTATATATTCTACTTTCTAGTTAATGTGCTAAAACTTTCCTCTACCTTCTTGACAAGGAGGAATGCTCTGTCTATGAATTTTTTCATCGATGTCATTTTGAGTCTGTCTCTAAGTTTTCTCCACATTAAGGATTGCACTTTTCTACATTTTGCAGATGTAGATAAATTCAATATAACAATGTATATTATCTACTTTTTGCATAGGTGCTTATTAGATATTATATTTTTTTTAATTTTTGTGGTGCTGGGGATTTTGTAAAAAGATTCTTCAGTTTTATTCTAGCATGCAGTTTATTTCCATGGAGAAATTTTGACCCTTTTGAGTGTTGCGTTTAACCTATGACATTGTGTTGGAGCACTAGTGCCATCAAATAACATGAGGCTCATTTGCCCTACTATTAAGGCAATAACTTCTAAGAGTTTCATAAATTATGTGTTTTTTTTTTAACTTGGCTTGGGGAAACCTACTTATTCCTGGCCCTGATGAGACCAAAGATTTTTTTCTTGCTAATATTGGATGGTTCTTCCCCCAGGTTTGGGAAGTTTCCTCATAACATGCACAGATAGACCCTGGTGGGCTGGCTCAATGGTAGAGCATCAGCCCTGTGTGGAAGTCCGGGGTTCGATTCCCAGTCAGGGCACACAGGAGAAGCGTCCATCTGCTTCTCCACCTTTGTCCATCTCCTTCCTCTCTGTCTCTCTCTTCCCCTCCCACAGCCAAAGCTCCATTGGAGCAAAGTTGGCCCGGGCACTGAGGATGGCACCATGGCCTCCACCTCAGGCACTAGAAGGGCTCTGGTTGCAATGAAGCAAGGCCCAAGATGGGCTGAACATCACCCCCAGGGGGACATGCCAGGTGGATCCCAGTTGGACACATGCGGGAGTCTGTCTCTATGCCTCCTCGCTTCTCACTTCAGAAAATTAGAAAACACACACACACACACACACACACACACACACACACACACACACACAGAGATAAAATACTCAGATGAATATTTAAGAGGGACTCCTGGTAGACCTCCAGAACTCTCACTTCTCTCTACTACTCTTCCTCATTAACTCCAGTTACCTCAGACTTCCGACTCTGCATGTTCAATTAGGTGGATCCACTGGGCTCCATTGGTTTCCCTTTATCCTCTGCAGCCTGAAAGCTTTCTCCAGGCATTGAGCTCAGGCGGTTAGTGGGCTTACTTTATTTCTCTCCTCCCAGAGACCACTGACCTAATCTGCCTGATGGCCAACATCTGAACACTGTTTTTGGTGTTTTGCTTTTGTAATTTGCTCCAGGAAGAAGGGTAAATCCAGTCCCTATTAATCTATATTAATCAGAAGTGGAAGTCCTATAATAACAATTAAACAGTCATTTTATTATTTCAGTATACCTAAACTTTTTTGCTTTTCAAGAGTACCAAAGATGCCAGACTGTGTTAGATCTATTTCCTGATTTCTGTCACAAGGCTCATCAAAAATGAATTCTAACTGCCGTATTATGTTTTTGGAGATAAATTTAACTTGAGTGCTCTTGGAAATGGTCTTGTAACCCATGGAGAAATGAACCTTTCTAACTCCCAGAGTGCATTCCAAGTTCAGTGAATACAATGCAAATTATAATGTTAACCTCAGCATCACCCCTCCCATCAGAAAATATTTCATCATGCGTGGAATATAAAAGTTTTGAGCTTATGACATGCAAACATTTTAAATCAGAAAAATCAATGCAGTTCAGCAGCCTCTGGAATAGTTGATATTCATGAATAAAAAATGAATAAGCACTGTGTAGAGAACATTTTATTATTTTTAAATAAAGTACATTATAGGTGTTGGTTAACAAAATTCTACTTTGTATATTTTGAAGCAGGATATAAGAAGAATGTTGAAAAATGATTTTAATCTGAAGTTTGAAAAACCTGATCACAAAAAAATGTACAGAAATAAGTCATTTAATGGTAAAGAAAATAAAAAAGGAAGGTGCATTTATCCTTTCTTTATTTCCAACTATCTTATTCAGAGCATTTGTCTATTGTGAAGCAAGAGTGAACACACACTCCAGCTATATTTCAGACTGGAAGATTGTAACAGATCACTATTGAAAAATCATATATTGTGTGCTATAAAGCACTTCTAAAAGAAAGTCAACTTCCCTGGTTGTTATTATTACTTTGCAATTTTGTTATTTACACATGGAATCCCTGCTTATTTTCAAGTTAATATCAGTAATTTCAAAATACAATTTTATTCTGACAGTTTTAATAAAGGGCTCTAAATGGAATTTCTATAGGAATACGTGTATGTTTGTTTTTTATCTAATTTGATTGTGTATGTCTCTTAGCTTTACTGCATATATTTCTTCCTATGAATACTATTTGCCCAATAACTATCTCTAAATGTTATGAATAGAATAAGAACTCTAATGAATCCAAAGAACACTATATCTTCTTGTTTTCTTAGCCTTTCATAATCTTTCTGAAATTTACCTTAATAGGTTTCAATGTTTTTCTTTTACAGATGTAGATGCATTCAATATAACATAATGCATATTATCTGAGTCATAATTTTCAACTATTTTTGGACATTTAGGTGACATGAGTCAGAAAACCAAATGAATGAATTTTCCATAGTGCAAGTAGTTGCTTTTTTAGAAAATAAAACAAAAAAAATCTTTTGTGGTAAAAAGCATGAAAAAAAAGACCAAATGGTTTTACATTTCTTATCAATTTCTTATTTATATTTCATATAATAATGTGTTAAATAACTGTTATGCGTAAGAAACCATGTGGAGGATCAGGAGGGATATCAAGATATGTAAGGCATATTCTCTGACATATTCTAGGCTCTGAAAGTCTTATGTGACAAATACAGTAATATATAAATGAATTCCAATATGGACTACAAGAATGTTAATTGCTTTGGTAGGCTGAGATGTTACTTATTTTTGAGGTTGGTAGAAATACTGGCATAAGAATTTTGATTTTCAGGATGGGTTGGATATACTCATATATCCAACCCATCCTGAAAAGATGTGATATGGTGTGTACAAGATGCAAAGTCTATGGCAGGCAAGAGAGGTATAAAGTCTCGTCAACAACTAAGGTTAACCATGAGTAAAAATTCACATAAGGCACTCACAGGAAAAATGAATAGACATTATTGGAGTGCAAGTGTGAGTTGGAATAAAATTGAAATTCTAAACATTCTTAAATTCATCTATTTTCAAAGAATTCTAAGGGCTCATGTTGTATAATTAATGTTTATTTTTTGAGGTACTAATTGATTTCCAAATGCTGAGAACATGTGTCCAAATTATTCAGCCAGTTAGTGAGTCTTACTCAGCACCTAGCCTTTCTTTTCATTGTAATATACCCATTATTATGAGGAAATGATGTCCTGTATTCAAAAAATTCCTGGGACACTGGAATCCAGGGTTAAAAAGGAAGCTGAAACTACATTGTGGTAGTCATTGAGTCTCATACATGGCCTCTTCAATGTGCAATTTCCTAATGGAAGATAGTTACTTCTTCACTATCTATGTAAAATAGTATATAGGCAAGTGTCCTCTTCCTCCTTACCATGTCTGTTCTAAAAACCATGCCATAAAGACAAAAAGTTATTAACCCATCATTATTTAATTAAACCTAACCAGTACTGGGCTGTTGTGCCTTATGCTTCGGTTGTTCTCTCTAAATGCTTTGTTCAATATTCAGAATTCCCCAAGAAGAAACTGCTGATATTCTTATAAAGATATTTAAAGTCTACCTTCTGATATCCTAATTACTTTGAGGAGTCCTGATTCAGTATACACTTGAGTGACTCCAGACCTATCATGCCATCTAGCCTTTGCATCTAAGCAACATGTGATGATATGAATTTTGTTCTCCTTCTTCAGACAGGGCTTTGGCACTTAATTGTTTTGAGATGGGTGGTACAAGAGAGTGGTCTATGAGTCAGATAGTTAAGATTTAGGTAATTAAAATTTATATAGTTAAGAATTTAGAGAAGTTGATCTTTATGGATGGCAATTTACTTCATTAAATAATGCATCTAGGAATGTTTCTTTTTTTAATGTGCTTTACATGTGTGTATGTGTTGGGGGATGTTTCAATGATCAATATGCCATTGTAAAAGTGGACACATACTAGTCATGAGACTAGTACATGTTAATTAGAAAATTAAGGACATCAATCAAATACAATCTTATTTCTAGCAATGTCTACACTGTAACATATTTGTGAGTTAATCAAGTAATCAGGTAGAATATCCAATATGTAAATTACTTACATACTTTATTCAGCACAAGCATTTAAGAAGTGCCCTTAGTTATACACAGCCTATATCCAAGAACATTTTAACCATACTTGAAAATACGTATGTTATCTCAAATTCTGCTCATTCAATAGGAGTGGCCTTTCCCTAAACTAAGCATGTTACTGACTCATGAGAGTAAGAAAAAAATGGCCATATAGTTCAGAAGTAGCAGGTTGTGTTATCAATAACTGAAATAAAACATAGCAAGTTGGGTTGAATTTCTGCTGCTTAATTTTACGTTAGTTTATGTAACTAAGAAATGAAAACAGGCTTTCACTCCTTAAACAGCATGAGCAAACTACCTCTTTCAATAGTAGAGATTAAATATTTGTGCTGGTAGTCTAGGTTGTCCCTGAGAAGTCATAGTATTCTGAGCTAAGGGATCATTTTTTTCTGTAAGCCTTAAACAAATGTCAACATAGGTTTCCTAATAATTAGCAGAGAAGTAACATTTCAGGAACTATTGATTTTGTGTCTACCTCTTTACCCCTAGAACCTGTGAAAGTGACCTTGTTTGGAATAAGGATTTTTGCAGATATAATTATTTTAAGAATCCCCAGGGAGAATTTTCCCAGATTATTAGGTAGGCCCTAAATTCAAGGATATGTGATTATATGAGACACACAGAGGAGAGAGAGAAAGAGCAGAGGAGAAAGTCATGTAAAGACAAAGACAGAGATTGGGATGGTGCATCCAGAAAGAATGCTGACTGACAACCACCAGAAGCTGGGAAAGTCAAGGAAGGTGTCTCCCTTAGAGACGCTGGGGAGTATCCCCCCAATACACACATACACCTTAATTTCAGACATCTACACTCAGAATTATGAAAGACTAGATTTCTAAATGTAAGTCACCAAGTTTGTATAAATTGCTACAGCAATCTTGAAAAGGCAACACAGAAAGGTAACTCTCAATCATAATTGTTTATTTTTTTCTCAACCTCCTTCTAAATTTAAAAAGAAAAAAATTCTGACTCAGATACTGTCTAGTCTCTAAAGCATCATGACCAGTATTGAAAAATGAAAAATTAAGAAAGAGCTCCACACAAAAGCCATGTTATTGGTGAAAGATTTGTGGTAGTGAAATTAGATGAATAAGAGGGTTCTTTCTAGCTTTGTCATCAAAGGCAGCATTACCTCAGTCATCCACAGGCTTTGTGTTCTTCTGACTAGTCAACCTTGCACCTCTTCTGTTAATGTCCAGAAGCAAACCAGTAGCTGAATACAAATCTTGCATTCATCTCTGTCTACCTTTTTTGTAATGTGGCAAGACCTCTGTTTTTCAGCAAGAGACAGAAAAGAAACTTGGATGGAATACAATGAATTTGCACAGAGGCTATTTTTTTCTAAGAGCAAAGTACATTTATAGAAAAGAAATCAAATTTTTTTCGAAAGAAAAATATACAGAGCCAGAGATTTTTCCCACAAGAATAAAAGCAAGTAATTTATCTTTATGCTAATCTAATTCATAGGGTTTACACACCAATTAGTCATTTCTGAGCAGAAACTGGAGAATACCATAAAATGACTGAACAAAACTGTACTTATGAAGGCAGAAATGTGACTATTTTCTTCCTATACTTGACCCTATTTCTATTATTGTCCCTTTACTAATATGTTACCTCATGATCATGAGTAATAATAATTCAATCATATTCTATTTTTCTGAGTCTCCTGTATTATGGCCACATCATCTTTTATTATTTGAACTTGCAGTCAAATATTAGAGGCCGTTATTTTGGCAACCGAGGGGTGTGTGTTTGATGACGTACAGAAGCCAAAAGCATGGATGCATAAGTTGTCAAGTGGAATATATTTAAAGAATTTTTGATCATGAGTAGTAAGAGTTTTCATTTCTTGTCAATGACAGTGAAATTTTCCGTTGTTTCTCTTGCTGCTTTATTTGTCTGAGTGCAGGGAGAAGGGGTTGGAAGTTCTAAAACACCAGTGCACACATCACAGGGATTTTTCTGTTGTTGGTGAAGTCACTTAAACTTTGCGTCCTGGTTTCCTTGCTCTGTCTAAGAGCATAATACCACCCCGGGCCTTGGTAAGAGCAGGCATGGGAGGAGGAAGCAGACCCTGTCAGTGTTGTGGAGGAGGACATTATTTTTGAAACAAGTATCATGTATCCTTAGGAAACAAAATCTGGAATATGCTATTACTATAAGCATTTAAAATGTTTTTATGTGAAGACTATATTTTTATTGTCTGTGAACTGTATATTTTTTGTTAGATTTTGAGAAGAAAAAAAACTGATCTTAGTACTGTTCAATAAAACAAACAGATATTATTGCTTATGCTCTATATGTTAAACACTTAGGAAACTCAATATCTTCATTACAAATAATTGACAGTTTGCACAGCTCATAATAATAGTAACAAATGACTTATTGAGCACTTACTATGCACCAAACTCTACATATTCTATATGATTTGTCTCATTTGATCCTCACAATCGTCCTAAGATGAGATGCTCTAATTGATGCCATCTTACAGATGCGTTGACAAGCTCGAGTTAAACTGAGGCTAAGAAACTTAAATTACTCAGACCAAAGCTCTTTGCAAGTGACAAAACCCAGACTCAAACTGACTCAGAAACATTTCTTAACCTCTGTGTTGTATTACAAAAGGTTAAGGAACCTCTACAAGCTGTCTTGTGAAAGTCAAGTACAAGCTTTGAAAATTATCTAGCATATGGAGCCAATCCCTGTGAACATCTAAAGCAATTTTCTGAAGTCTAACTCATTTCCTCCCAGGCATTTAGTACCTGAAGTATTCTTTGGGGATTCCTTGTTTGTATTTTACTAAAATTTCAGGAGTTTGAAAGTCTACTTTTTTCCAACTCACCTTTCTTTCTCTGTGTGTGTGTCTCTGTGTGTGTTTCTCTTTCTCTCTCTAGCACACACACGCATGCATATACATAATCACACAAACACCCCATTAGGTCTCTTTATGCTTCTTTGTCCAAACTCTCATATGTGTTTTTCTTACTTTTCAACTAAAGTTCCACCTCAGCCTTGCAGTGTTGCCCATACTATAGAAATAATGTGTATAATTTATATTTAATATCAATTGTATATTGAATTGAATAATGATGACTCTGGAAATAACTTCTAAGTAGAACAATTTGTTTTCTCTGAAAATCAGTTCTTCTTATAGCTAAGTATGGCCCTCTCCAATGCTTCCCCTGCTTTTTCTGAACATCAGTGAACAGACTAGGTTTAGTTATTATTATCAATGAGATACCTACTACAGGTGCAAATATAATAAATAATTTTTTCAAGATCATTAATATTATAATACCAGCAAAATAGAATTATGAGGATAAGTCTGTTTGGCTAATTAGATAGTTATTAGAGCATTAGTGTTTTGAACTTAATTCTGTAGGTCAGCAATTCAGTCAACATGTACCAAGTGCCAAAGAGAGAATCACTGTTGCCAATTATGGCTGAAAAGAAAAAACACTAGACTTAGAATCATAAACTTTACTTCGAATCTGATCCTTCGTTTTCTTATCTTGGAAACCATTGACAAATAATAGTATCTCTGAGCCTCAATTTCTACATCAGCAAATTAGAGATAAAATAACAGATTTTTTTAGGTTATTAGGGGGAGTAAAGGTAGAAACTATATAAAATCACTTAACCAATATTTGTATAAAGTTTTTGCTTCTTATTTCTTAATGAAGGAGAAAGCATCCCTGTTTTCTCATGCACACATGGCTGCAATCTTGACTGGAAAAGCAATCTTTATTTTGCCGAGACATCGGAGCATCAACTTTTTATGGATTTTCTTGTTGAGGAAGAACTGGAGAACGAACAGAAGTAGAGCACCCTATTAATCAGGGCCCTCCAGAGAAACAGAACCAATAGGAGATCCATATATATAAGCCAGAGACCTGGGAAAGGCAGCAATGTAATTCAGTCCAAGTCCTTGAACCTGAGAATCCAGGAGCTGATGGTGTAAATCCCAGTCCAAGGACAGGAGAAGATGAAATGAGGTGTCTCAACTCATGCAGAAAGGCAGAAAAAAAGGGTGAATTTTTCTTTCTTCTGTCTTGTGTTCTATTCAGGCCCTCAATGAACTGGATAATACTCACCCACACTGGGAAGGGTGTTCTGCTTTAGTTCAGTGAGGCAAGCTAATGTCACCCAGAAATACCCTCACTGACACACCTAGAAATAACATTTCATCTGGAAATGCTGTAGCCAGTCAAGTGGATACCTAAAATTAACTATCACAAACACTAAGGGTTTCACCTACTGTGTTCACCATATTACAAAATGCAGAGTGACTTGGGGAATTAAAAAATTTCAGCTCTTATGAACTATTTCTACATAAACAAAGTAAAAAACAATGAAGGTGGTGGTTTGGGTGGAAGTGTTTTTATAATTGTTACAATTGTTTCCTACCCCCTTTTTTCATATATGTGCAAATAATGTCCTAACATCTTAATTTTTCTAGATTTATCATTTGCCAACTCAAATTCCCACATGTTATTTCATACATTGAAAATATATGTGGTAGGTATAGCATATACAGCTTCCCTCACATGTATACAAACACACAGAGGCACACACTCATTATTATCTTCCTCATGTTGGTAGAAATTTGTCCTATGTTAAATATTCAGTAAACTCTCTTTGAATTCTCCCTTCAACCATAAAGAAAAAGCAGTAAAATTTTTATTTCGTGAGTGAGCATCCATACTCAGACCCCTGGATGAGAACCTTCTTCGCCCATTACCAGATGTAATGGTTTTTGAAGGGATCCGTTCAGAAATTATTTTAACTGACAGGTTAAGGATGAGACCAGGAATATGTGAGTGTTCTTGCACTGAGTATTTGTTAAAACATCCATTAATCAGGTGTTATCCTTCCTACTTATAATCATAAGCCAAAAATGCAGCACATTGGAATGAGTCTCCTTGTTGGAATTATTCATTTGAGAATCGGTCAAGCATGGAATTCTCTGACATGAAAAAGGCCAAGAGCAGAGTGGGTGATTACTCAGAAAATTTATGAGACCGACATGAGTATCTTTCACATTCCACAAAAGAAATACAACAAATCCTCTGCTGACAAAGCTGCAGTCATTACAGATTTTATATTCCAAGTTGTGCAGGAAGAGCTTCTCTCAAACGGATGACTTGGTTTTATCACAGGGACCTCCTTGCAGGAGAATCACTTAGGAGAAAACTTCAAGTAGATATGGGTTGAATCCTGACTCCATTAACTAGAAGCTGTTTGACCTTGGCAAAGATATTTAAACTTTTTGAATGTCGATTTTATTTTTTTACCTTTAGTTCCCTTCATTTAGCCAGTCATTTTGTTTATTCAACAAAAACAACAAAAGTTAAGTTTTTACTACATGCCAGAAATGGTGGTAGCCACTGGGAGTATAAAAGAATAAAAATTGGAATGGGTGCCTGCCTTCAGGGTGAATGAGGATGCTCATGTCTCATGGGCAGAATATAGGTTAAAGGAGAGAGTAGGCATAAATAACCTTCGCTGTTCTGAAACATCCTGAGAGTTCATTCTCTTTCGGAAAACCTTTCCATGGATGCTTACTTCTGGTTCCATCCAAAGGCAGTGACGTTAATAAGGCACCCACCTCCCTGGTGTTAGCAAGACACCTGGCTGCCCAGTGAAAGGCAAGCTTCATGCATGGCCTCCTTTACAATGGTGGATGGCTGTGTGACTAACTTCTGGCCAGTGCAGTCCATGTGACAGTGTCATTCCTTGGCATTGCCACTAATCAAATGCATGAGCCCATGTGGGCACTCAGGATTTTTTCCCTGTCTCACTCACTGAGAGACGACACTGAATTACACTCAGAGATAGAAGTCAAGGATTAGCAAAGCCAGGTGACCAACACTGGACTGGTTATTTTTAAACTTTCACTTTTACTTAAACTGATGTATTTTGGTGTTTCTTTATTATATAGCAGCTTTGTCTATATCCTTACTAATATAATATATTTGTGACAAATGCAGTTCATGCCATATTCATTGTCTTGAATTTTGAAAAGGACATTACTTGTTAACATTCATCACTGGAAAATATTTTTTGATTCATCTTTTAAACTACTACTGCATGATTTAACAATCTCTCTAATTATACTTACCTACTTTATCATTTTTACTCTGAGTTAAATTATCTTATAATAATACAGTGCAGGAAAAATTGCTGACACAGAGGAAAAAAAAAACATCTTAGTCTTTTTTCATAGCCCTCCTACTTCAAGTAATACCCAATAAAACAGAAGTCCTGAACAACAAAATAATTAGAGCATTTTTATTTGGGATTTGAACTCTTTATTATTGTTTTGCAATGTTAATTATTTTTAAGTCTTAAGAGCCCCTAGGTAACTTTGCTATTTGACAAAGTCTATAAATGGTATTTAGAAAAGTCCTATGTATATGATTCCTGGCCAAGCCACAAAGGAGAATCACCCATCTGCTTCCCCACCTTTCTCCCTCTCCTTTCTCTCTATCTCTCTTTTACCCTCCCGCAGCCAAGGCTCCATTGGAGCAAAGTTGGCCCAGGTGCTGAGGATGGCTCTGTGGCCTCCACCGTAGGCACTAGAATGGCTCCTGTTGCAATGGAGCAAGGTCCCAGATGAGCAGAGCATCACCCCCTAGTGGGCATGCTGGGTGGATACTGTTCAGGTACATCCAGGAGTCTGTCTGTCTCCCTGCTTCTCACTTCAGAAAAAAAGAAAAGTTCTACATATATTATTTCTGAGTGAATTTCCCAACTTGATCTTAGCCTTTTGTAGAACACATGAAGGATTTGTAAATATACTAGGCTGAAGTAAATACAGTATAACTTATAAAAATGAGAAGATTCCTTTCAGTAGAACAGTGTGGATAGAAGCAATGGAGAACATGTGATTTTTGTATCAGCACATTTAAGTACACTTGAATATGTTAAATTCTTTTTTTCTCCTTATCTTCCCTCCCCACTCCATGACAACCTGAGTTGGTAACTAAAATACTAGTTGATTTTCTTTAGAACTTAAGCCAGAAGCTGTATTTGTTTATGAACACACCTGGCCTAGTGCTATATTCCTTTTACCATTTATTATTGGTAGTTATTTTTACTAGGTCTTCCTTCTTGCCTATTATTACAACTTCATTTCTTCATGTTTTATTAAAGCATAGGTTAAAAAATACTTCAATTTTACAGACACCTTAGAATTGTCATTAATTTAATGTCCTGTTCTATTATTTTCCATCTAAACATGTTTTTTTTTGAGTTGAGTATATATTCAAATGAACAAGAAATTCACATTTTAGAGCACAGAATTAAATTGAAAACCATGAGTACTTGAAGCCTTACTAGTTGAGGTAATCATATTACCAGGAGGATAGAAATTAATATGTATATAAGAAATTAAATCAGATGCAAGGCAAATGCTTTATTTTTAACTCCTAGTGTAATAAAATCATAGTAGATATCATAGTGAGTTATTTCACATTTGAAGAGAAAAAATAGCAGTAAGAACCTCACATTGAATCTACTCCCTACATCTGTCCTTGGCATTTCCCATGAGACTGTAGTAACTATGACAATGCCATGGGAGAAAAAGATAAATAGCTTCTACAGAGGTGTGCTGTCCTACATGGAAGACACTGTCCAAATGTGACGGTGTAAACTTAAATATATGAAAATTAAATAAAATTTTAAAAAATCAGTTTTTTGGTCATGCTACTCACATTTTCAGTGCTCTCTATTCAATAGCCAAATGTGGCTAGTGATGGCCATATTGGATGGTGTAGATATGGAACATTTATGTCTTCCCAGAAAGTGCCAGAGGACAACACTGTTTTATAATACTTAGTGGATTACCTTAAATAGGACTTAGTCTGAAGATAATGAAGAAAGCAGAAATAATGGTACATAGAGAAATGTCAACTATGATTTTAAGTAAACACACACATATATGTGTGCAGGCCGCAAGCCACCCAAGTGTTTAATATTATCAGTGTGATATATTGAGTAATTAAAGGTGAGTATGCACATAACAAAAGAGACTTCTCAGATGAAGGCAGGAATTTGAGTGAATATAGAAGCTGATGGATTCAGCCAGAGACTTTGATATACATACATACAGGCACGCATACATTCACACAAAGTCTCAGACACTTGTTGAGTGAAAAGGCAAAATCAAACAATAAAATAATAGTCACTATGACAAATGCTAGCATACCCTGATGTTAAGAGAAAATCACATGATACTTATGTAAATCTGATATACATTACTAAGAAGTGGAAAATTCTCTTTCAGCTCTGCTTAAAGTAAAACATGGTGAAGAAGCAAAATTACTTGTGTCTTGTATCATATTTCTACTTGTCCACTTAAAGAACATGCACAGCCTCAGGGCAACTGCCCATGTCTTCCCCAGTCTTTATTCTATAGTCACCCATGAGTGGACTTGCAAGTAAAACCAATCTGACTTTGATTTGAGCACTGCTACTCAGTGAGCTCCATGACCAGCACTAAGCCTGCATTTTCGTATCTCTGGAGGGGACAGTCATTGTACCCACCTCTTAGGTTCCTATGAAGCTAAGATGGCAGTGTTGATGTCTGTGCCTATAAACAAGGACTTCAGTCATTATATGCTCTTCTTCTCTTTTTCCTCAGCCCCTCTCTGTATGTATTCATACCATTCTTTCTCTTCATGCCCTGTTTTCTGTTCTGCTTCCTTTGCCCACCCCTCCCAGAAAACCAAAGAAATTAGTACAGAGGGTTGAAAGGAATGAGGCCAGGAGAAAGGAGGAAGGACGAGAGGAAGGGATGGCGATCCTTTGTAAAAGGAAAAGTATGCTTCCCCTTTTCATTGCTAACCAAGACATTTTATTTCATTTGATTTTTGTTTTATTTTATCTCTTTCTGATAGTCAGTTTGACTGGCTTTTTAAACTAAAGTAATGGTTTATTTGCTTTAATTAGTTAAGTAACAGTATTTGCATTTTTTATTATTTGAGCCTTTAGGCAATCATAATATTTTCGCCTTGTCTTTTATTTACTGCAACTTTTTCTTTGAGAAAGGTAAACAAAAAGAGGAAGAGCTGTGTGTTTGGTATTTGGTGATGCTGTCTCTGGTACTTTTCCTGATCTCAAGCTTTGCTGAGAAATCCATTCATGAAGGGCTCCGTTTGTAAACTGTTTCCAGTGCTCCCGAACCACAGCATTTTCCCAGTCATCTCCCTGACTCTGAGAGCTGGCTGCAAGCACACCTCACCAAGGGAGCAGGTGATGGATGTGTCTTCTTCTCTAATGGGCCACCAAACGCTGCCCTGCCAAGTGGTCCTGAGAAAACCCCACCATCCAGCCCTGGCACTGCAGAGGGGCAAGCCTGAGCTCAGGGAAGGCACTCAGCTATCCCTTTGTTTTCTGTGCCTGAGATGATCACACCTGAACCTCAGTGCCTCCATTTCTAAGATGGGCATGATCATTCCGGTCCGTTCTACTTTGTAGCATCGTTGAAATAACTGATGAAACAAATCTCACGACCAGACTCAGAATCTAGGAGTCATTCTTAATATTTCCCTCTCCCCATTGTTCTTTCAAACAGAGCTATAAATTATATTATTCACACCCACCCTTTGCTCTTCACATGTCTAGGCCTTGTCATATTTGCCTGGACAACTATAATATTCTCTGTGGTATACCCAAGTTTAACATCTTTTCTCTCTTTCCTAGATTACAGATCTCTGAGGAATTAAATTCTCTTAAAGCACAATTTGAAATTTGTTCAAAATGTTCTTCAACTCACCAGCTCTTATTCAGTAAAAGGCAAGTGGTCCAGAGGTTGAGGCTGAACTTTGGGAATTAGAATTTTCCCACTTCAAAAGGGCGATTATTGTTCATTCATCCAACAAATATGTTGTATTAAGTACTTACTGTCTGCCAGACACTAGATTAAGGTAAGGATTAAATAAAATAGGAGTGTGAGTTTGTTAACCAAGGGCCTAATCAGACATGCAACAAATGTTGCTACTAGGACAAGGAGGAGGGGAAGAGAGAGGGAGAGTCGGAAGTGGAGGTGGAGGTGGATGAAGGGCGGAAGAAAGGGAGAGGAGACGGTGTGGTTTCCAGGTTCCGACCCCCACCTGCACGATGCTCCCTCCACTCGGAGCTGTTCACTTGCATTTGCTTATTCCCCCTTTTTGCTCCAACCTTTCAGCAAAAGATTGAGCGAAACCTCCATCTTATCCACAAAGCCTCTCTGATTTCAGCGCACTTTGCTCTAATCTTTTTAATTCCAATACAGCTTCTACATGAAAAGATTTATCAGGGCAAGTAAGGCTTTAAAAAAGACCCTTACATATCCTAGGAAACATATAACAATGTCTTATATACAGAAGACACTCAATGATAATTGTTGACTGAATGAGGAATGAATGAAGAATAGTTGAATCAGACTATGCAAGTCTAAGGGGGGAAATGTGGCACAATCTCCTGGCATTCCTTTTTTTAAAGAGCTTAGGGATATCAGAATGTGCAGGACGGAGACAAGAAATCTAGTTCTATGTTCAGATTCATTAGGGGCTTGCTATTTAACGTCTGCTAAGTAATTTATCCTTTCTGGTCTCATGCATTCATCTAATCAATGAATATTTGTTAAGCACATTCTATCTGACAAACACTGAAATATTTCTGATCAAGTTTATTTTTACCTGATTTTCACCTTGGTAGATTAAAAAAAGAATTACCTCAGTTCTTCTTTGTACTCAAACACTTTCTCACACAAACTGGCTGAGTGTCTAGTATCTGCAAGATTAGTTAATAAACAAGTTATGTTACAAATCTGAGCATTCTTTGGACAGTGTTCCTAGAAAAAGAAGATGTAAGAGTTTTAGATTAGCTGCTAATTAAATTTGCTAAGGTGTATATGTAATGAGGTAGAATTGAATATTCTTTGTATTACATAAATGGATCTCTTTGAAGAGATCAATGTACTCAGCTGTATTTGTTATTCACCCATTGTACTTCATTAAACACTTTGGACCCAGTAGAGTCAAAGGTGTCCAGTAACATTTACCATCCGACAGTGATCCACTGACCTGCATTTTGTGTGTGTGGTAGCCCAGGTTTACTTCAACAAGCCAGTGTCTGCATTAGGAAAATAGCTACCACTCTGCTTTTCTCTAATTGATTTGTTGGCAGTGTTAGCAGAGAGGACAGAAGATGCAGGGACACAGAGACAAGACCCTGACAAGCTCTGGCATGGGTGGGAACACTGAGTGAAGAGCATACATAATCCGTAATGAATAAAGAACTAAGGGCTGTCAATCAAGTGCATGCCAGTGGCATTTAATTTATATAAAATATTAATTAAAGATAATGATGTCCTCACTGGAGTTTGTACCCAGGACAGCATCTTGGTCTATCCCTGGAGGAGCTATCTGCAGGTCTCTTGATTCATTCCCTTTGTCCCAGAGAACCTCGCCTCTCACTATCTTCAGGCAAGTTTCAAAGAAAGCTCTTAGACTAATGGGTCTCTTACCTACCAGCTCTCTGGGGAAGGAGAACCAAAATTTCTCCCCATTAACTATTCCTTCTCTTGACAGCTCCTATAATCAATAAATGTGTACTTCTTTTTGTCCCCCTAGCCACAAAGAAGATACTAGCCAGTACCCATCTATTTTGGATGCTCAAAGAATTACTAAGTATTTCTTTAGCCTCCTTTATCCCAGTCCAATGTATTCTATAAGAAAGGCTAACCAAACAATGATGAAATCTGATCAATAATTTTAAATCTGTGGAATCACTCAGAATACCCATAATTTAAGATAATTCCCATAGACATCCACCAAAAAACCAAGTTATGTCAGTATGATCCATTCCCAGTGTATTAAAATAAGAAAATGCTGCTGTGCTTTTTTTCAGCATCAACTGATACACTTTTAAGCCTAGATATCTGCAACATTTTAGCAAACCCCAAAAATAAAGTTACTGTCATAATTGTCATTAAGTGTATTTCTGAACAATGGGCTCTGACCATAATTAATGATTAATTCATTTTGAATTCATTATGGTAATATTAAATGTGTTTAACTCATTTGATGCTTCTATGGAGGGAGCAGTTCTAGGCAACTCTTTTGTGATTTACTGGTTTCAAAGTTTAAGAGCTCTGAGCATGTGCAGGAAAATAGCTCCACATTGCTCTCTAGCGGTATGTTAGTAAATGGCACCCTTCTTTTGTATGGGGAGAAAACCTTCATTCTCCTTTGCTCCCCATTCACTCTCACAGTAATTTTCCCCTCAATACACATTCAAATGCGGTGCCTCCATAACAATATAAAAAGGGACTAAAGCAATATAATCCTTGGTCCACCATTAACCAATAACTGACTAATATTTTTATTGTCATTCAGGTTGATTCAGTATTGGACCAAGCTTTACTGAGGCATGAAAAGATCCTATTGCTTTCTCAGCAGATCAAATGCAGTTTGACAAAAGCACTATATTGAGGTCAGAGAGAGCCCCAAAGCAGGTAGAGTATAAAAAGCATAAAGAAAAGCTCCTTGAAAAAGCTACCACAAAGGATTATGGAGTTGTCCCAGGTCTTTTATTTCCTGGTAGCTCTGTCACTTTAGAAAGAAGTGAACTCACCTGAACCTCAAATTACTGACAGCAGTAAAAAGCTGGACCAAAGGTCTCCAGGAACCCTAGTTCTATCGAATATTCTTTTTCTCTTCTCATTACAACTCCATGGCAAATCTGTTTACTTTTCCTGCGGCTAAGCCATTACTACTTCTTGTTTTAATTTAAGGTTGGTCTCCCCTGAAGTGTACACAGCCTAGTTGGGACTTATGGAATTCAGCAAGTAGTGTAATTCATTCACCCAAGAGCTGGTAGATGATAAAGCTTCAGTCTTTGCTCGGGTCCCGGAGCCATGGCTTGACCTCCAGGGGAAGAAGTTGCCATTACTCAGGCAACTAGGGACTTGATGGGTTTCAATATTAGCAAGAGTCAGTTTTGAAATGACAATTACCTCACATTCACTGTGAGAGAGAGATTAAGAAATGATAAATATTGCTCAGGGGCCAGACAGCAGATAGATGAGGTGAACATGTTGGAATTCTAATAGAGATAAAAATTCCAGCCAGGAAAATGAGAATGAACCAGTTAAAGTGTTTTTTTTGTTGTGTTTTTTTTCTTTCCTTTTAAGTGAAAAATAATATGCACTCCAGAAGTCTAAAAGCCAATCATGCAGAAAGGCTAGAGAGGCTTTTAGAGAGTACATTGTCTAAAGAGGAGTAAACTGGGCAGGGGGGAAGTGGTGACACAAAGAAGAAGAATGAATTCAGTATCTCCTGGACCATGCCGACCACCTGTCATCTTCAGCTGTGAGCTCTGAACAGGAAGTTCAAAGCTTCAGATCAAGTGGGACATTCTTCATTCTGAATTCCAATCTGTATAGCAGAGGTCAACATAAAACAACCATAATCAGTTTGCATTAATTAGATGCGCTTTATTTTCTATAAACCCCCTTATTTATTTATTTATTTCTATGCCCATGATTTTTTCTCTCTTTTTTTTTTTGCATAGTCTTTCCACCCCACACAGAGCAATCCTCTCCCCCTAACAGCTCTCAGCCTGCTCAATCTATGAGTCTGTCTGTACTTTGCTTATTAGTTCATTTTGTTCATTAGATTGCATATATGAGCAAAATCATAAGGCATTTGTCTTTCTCTAATTGGCTTATTTTATTTAGTATAAATGCTCTCCAGGTCCATGCATGCTGTTACAAAGGATAAGATTTCTTTCATTTTTATATCCAAGTAATATTCCATTGCCTAATCCCACAGCTTTTTTTATCCACTCATCTCCTAAAGGGCCCTTGGGCCACTTCCAAATCTTGGTAATTGTAAATAACGCTGCAATGAACATAGGGGTGCATATATGTTCTCTTTCTTTCTTTCTTTCTATCTTTTTTTACAGAGACAGAGAGAGAGTCAGAGAGATGGATAGATAGGGACAGACAGACAGAAATGGAGAGACATGAGAAGCATCAATCATCAGTTTTTCGTCTTGACACCTTAGTTGTGCATTGATTGCTTTCTCATATGTGCCTTGACCGTGGGCCTTCAGCAGACTGAGTAACCCCTTGCTCAAGTCAGCGACCTTGGGTCCAAGCTGATGAGCTTTTGCTCAAGCCAGATGGGCCCGCGCTCAAGCTGGCAACCTCGTGCTCTCAAACCTGGGTCCTTCCGCATCCCAGTCCGACACTTTATTCACTTTGCAACCACCTGGTCAGGCATATGTTCTTAAATTAATGCTTTGGATTTCTTTGACAAAATACCCAGAAGTGGAATTGCTGGATCATAAGGTAGTTCTATTTTTAATTTTTTGAGGTAACTCTATACTGCTTTCCATAGTGGCTACACCAATCTGCATTCCCACCAATAGTATACGAGGGTTCCCTTTTCTTTATGCTCTGAACTATACTTGTTGTTTGTTCATTTATTGATGAGAACCATTCTGACAGGTGTGAGGTGATATCTCATTGTGGTTTTAATTTGCATTTTTCTGATGGTTAGTTAAGAAGGGATTAAGCAAAAAAAATGAAAGGAAGGAAGGAAGGAAGGGAGGGAGGGAGGGAGGGAGGGAGGGAGGAAGGAAGGAAGGAAGGAAGAATGGAAGGAAGAAAAAAGAAAGAAAGAAAGAAAGAAAGAAAGAAGAAAGAAAGAAAGAAAGAAAGAAAGAAAGAAAGAAAGAAAGAAAGAAAGAAAGAAAGAAAGAAAAATTATAGACACAGACAACAGTATGTGATCTCAAGAGGGAAAGGGGAAAATGGGGGACATAGGAGAAGGTAAAGAGAGATAAATGGTGATGGAAGGAAACTTGACTTTGTGTGGTAAACACAATACAATATACAGATGATGTATTATAGAATTATACACTTGAAACCTATATAATTTTATTAACCAATGTCAGGCCAATAAATTCAACGAAAATTTTAAAACTATCTTTATAAGTGTATTCATTCATATATATCTGTTGGGTTTCAATTTATTGCAACTTCCTTCTTTATGAAAGCTTAGATTGTCCTCATCTTTGGTGTGTGGGATCCTTTTCAGTTTGGTTCCTGAATTCATGTGACGTGAGCCTATTAGTCTTTGTTTATTTCCTTTCTGTCTGGTATGCCAAGATGTTTCAGGCTCAATCATCTCACACCAGAATCAGCCTTTTCTCAATAATCCCTTGTTTCTTACAATAGGAAATATATATTTTTTAATCCAAGGGAGCGAGGGATGCTTATTGTAATTGAGTAAGTGTTCCTAGACTTTTTCAGTGGACAGACCAAAACAGAGATTAAATACCTATGAGTTTAAATTGGTTTTTCTAATTAAATTTTTGGAACACAATACTTCACTTAACCTTTTATATTTTAAACCTGTATGTTCTTTTGTCCACATCAAGATTTTTTTTCTCAAAGACACAGAGAATGTAGAATTAGAATTTTTTATGATTGCATATTTGCTTTATCCCATATTACATTAGCCTCAGAATAACAATAATAGTATCATCATAAATATGATTATTAAAACATTTTTCATATGCTCTCCCTATTGTCCCTTAGTTTTTTTATGGTTGTAATATTTCTTCAACATCAGAATATGTAGCCTTGCAAAATAAAATCTCTCCCTTTCAACCTTCACTAAGTCTTAGTTCATTAAATTTATTGTTCACCAGTTAACTCAATGTTTCCCTTGATTCAAATGTCTACAGCTCATTTTTTAGTAGTTTTCAGTATCAGGAAATTAATATTCCTGATTATTTGCAAGGTGGTAACAGTTTGGGTATGCTCTTTATATTTAAAGTTAAGTTTTGTTGACTATAGAATCCTTGAATTACATTTTCTTCCCTTGACTATCCCAAATAAATTAGTCCATTTTCTTCTGGCATAAAGGGCTGCTGTCAGAAAGTCTGATCATTATATGATTTCCCTCTCATAAATCACGTGTTCTTTCTATCCTCATGCCTAAAAAGATCATGCCTAAAAGATCTTTTTAAGTGAGCAAAGATTTCTTGAGTTACATTTTTTAGTATTCTGTTCTGTTTCTTTGGTTTTCTTTCCCAAAGCAATTATTACTCTTATATTAGATCTTTCTTCTCTAATATATGTCACTTTCTCCCAAATTCTTCTTTACTCTTTCTTAATTTCTGGGTTTTTAAAATATTTTCTCCTTGTTATTAATCTAGATATCCTCACTTCTAAAATTATTTTTTCACTTATATGTAATTCTGGAGTTATGCCAATTCATTTCTGAGTTTTTTCTAATTTTAATTTATGTTGCTCTTAAATATTTGGGATTTTATTTTCTTAATGTTGCTTAGTTTATTTTGAAATAGTAACTTACAGGTTCTATCTATTTCTTGGTGTAATTTTGATTCTTTTGTGTGTATGTATGTTTGTGCATGTGTGTATACTCGTCTACGAGAATGATACTCTCCTCCTTTTGTTTTGTACAAAATTTAACCTCAACATATTTTCATTGCTTTCTTTATGTGATTTGTTTCCCTGGAATCCCAGAGATTCACGTAGCTATTCCAAACACACTGAGCTCCTCTTGTATTGTTTCCATTAGAGCAAGGCTCACACCCTATGGGTCAAATCTGGCCCATGCCCTGTTCTTGTTTGGGTCCCATTGAACTAAGAATATTTTTCATATATTTGAAATATTGTAAACAAACAAAGCAAACACAAATATCTGTCAGAGGTAGAGTGGTCTACAAAGCCAAAATATTTACTGTCTTGACCCTTTACAGAAAAGTTGGCTGACCCCTGACGCCCACTAATATTATACACCTTCTTTTTTTCCTCTTTCATAATGTTTCCTCTCTCCTACTTTATCTGGATTTTCTTTTCCCATCATTTCTGTTGCTTCTGTCCTGCTCACATTTTAAATCCATTTCCAGCCATTTGTCCTCAGGTGAGCATTGGCCTGGAAAGGAGTCTCTGCGGGCTGATTTTGGGAATTATGTTTACCGCCCTCAAGTGGCATCTGCTGCACTTTCCAGAGTTGCCTGAGTTATTCTAGAACTATCGTGTTTCCAGTTGTGCTGCTTCCCTCTGATTTCTCTCCCACAGAAACTGATAATGTACAAGTGGTCATTGATTCATCTGTGCCCACCTGTGTGCTGGCATCTGAGAGTAGACCTTAGCACCAAGTTTTGTTGAAAATGATCAAATGCATTTGCTTTTCCATCTAGTTATTCAGTTTCTTTTTATGTGAAAATTCAGGAAGCTCAAAAATAACCATGTTGCCACCTCTGCTGCCTTTTCCTTTTTCCCAGAATCAAACTCACTCATTTTTAATTCACAATTTACTTAATAGATTATGTTATGTTTGATTTACCCTGAGCATTTTGGTACGTGAAATAAATCTCCACGTTCATAGTCCTTATGTTTTTTTCCTCCAGAGTCAAGTTCCCATTATGTAATCTCCCTGAAAGCATTCAATAATGCAGGAGAAGGTGTTCCTCTTTATGAAAGTGCCACCACCAGATCTATAACAGGTAAGCCAAAATAGGTCATCTTGCAATAGGTAGTCAGGATTTCAGTTATGATTTTAAAAAAAATAATAAATAACTAAAGCAAAATAAAACACACAAAAAATGTATGTAGTCATTAGTTGAGCCTTATGTGTTTATCTCTGTGTATACACATGAGTTTTTTGGTTTTCAAATTAAGAGAAATTTAATCTATAAATTAACACACAGACTTAGAGAAAGAGCTCTGCCCAGCTGGGGCTGCTGCTCCATTGCTCAGCAACCAAGCTATTTAAGTGTGTGAGGCAAGGTCATGGAGCCATCCTCAGCATTCAGGGCCAACTTGCTCAAACCATTTAAGCCATGGCTGCAGGAAAGTTAGAGAGAGAGAGAGAAGGGTGAGGGGTAGAGAAGGAGAAGCAGATGGTCACTACTCCTGTGTGCCCTGACTGGGAATCGAACCCAGGACTAACACACTCTGGGCCAATGCTCTACCATTGAGCCAACTGGCCAGGGTAAATTACAACTTTTCAAAATGTTACTATTAAACATATTATCTCTAAATATAGAGAGATGGGGCAATAGATCCAGAGAGTAAAATACAAGGCAACCTGATGGGTGGGTGTCTGAAATTTTTCACACCTCCCTTATTCTCTTGTTCTGTCAGCAGCAAGGTCCTTTAGAGAGAGCAGCCCATTTTGGCTGTCCCTTTGATTCCCATAACTGCCATGTAGTATGTCACACCCTTCCTACTTATGGGGAAAGTCACTGACTGGCTGCTCTTTGATGTGGTGACCTTGAGCCTGAATCAGGCCAAACAGAATTACAATCTTTTAAAACTCCCATTACTATTATTATTTACCAAAACTTAAGCCCACAAAGAAGGGTCACGTATCAACAAACTTTTGTGCAGCAAGTAATAGTAATATATATAGTAGAGTTTGGATCCACAAAGAAAAGCTTTTCAGAATGAGCAATTTCAGGCGTTATTAACTTTGTCCCATAGCGCCGGTTGTCAGTCATTCTCAGCGTGTGGCATTCCCAGAGCAGTTTCTACAACTCCAGTGATCCATAAGACAATTTTCTATTCGTGACATGGCTCTAATCCTAATGGACCTGAGACATGAAATGCTACCAAAAGCTGGAAATTGTATGAAGAATTTTCTTCTTGAACAAAAGTCAGTAAAGGGTTCAGCCTACACTTGTCCCAGATGTCGCGGACGTATTGTATCTTCATATGTCATGGAGAGCAAATGGGATGACTGGTTACAGTTCTGGGAGGGACTCTATCAATACATGTGTCGCGGTGCCCCGTAGAAGGCACTCTCTGTCTGTGAGTTCCACCGAGCATTGCTATGAGCAGTCTTGGAAGAAGCCAGTGAAAGAAAGGAAAAAATAAAACAGAGGCAATAAATGCTTCAGGCTAGAGTTTCAGGCTGTGATGCTTCTTCACACAGGCACGCTCATGGGTGTCCGTGTGCTCTGGGGCCCCATCTTGTTCTGAACATGTCCGTGTGAGAACTGTGGGAAGTGTCACCAGGTCAAATGAATGTACAGTTTCATTTTAGCTGGAAAGCCATTTGTTTCTCATTGTCACAAGGACAGGACAGTTTGAGCCTGGAGAAGGAAAGAGGGCAAGGAACTAATGAGGTGTGTTGTTTGAATTTGTTTACTTTCAACTGTTTTATCAATGTCTAAATGCAGTGCAATCCAGATGTCAAATTGTGTTGCTTTTTTAAAAGCTCTTTTGAATATAAATATATTGGGTGAACAATTCATGAACTCTTACCAAAATATCTATTAGGAATTGAATAGATTTCTCTTTTTAGCAGAAAATTTAAGGGTATATTTTGTCCTTTTTATTTTTATTATTATTTTTTTACTCTTTTGAATATAACCACTGAAAATCAAAGGCATAACAGGTACTCAGAAATGTTTAAAAATTGAAAAAAAAAGTTGTTTAGAAATAAAAGGATGTTTTTAATCCAACTAGTCAGTTTCTGTCCTGAGAGAAAATAAAGATAATTTGCGATATATTTAGCACATATGAATTTAGAGCAGTGCTTGCTATCTGCTACAATATTCTGCTTTTTTGGAGATGCTCTATGTCTGTCCTATCCCGTATGGAAGGCACCAAGCTCATGTGCCCATCAAGCACTTGCAATTAATTGGCTAGTGCAAGAGAAGGGAATCTTGAATTGTATTTAATTTTATTTAATTAAAACAAATTGTTCTTGTAACCAATGACTACTATATTGCACAAGGTAGCTATAAAGAAGGTGGCAAGTAGAATGACAGCCATGCTTGTAAAAAGATTCCCTAAATCAGTCAAGAAAATTGTGTACAAGGGTAGAAATTTGAATTAAGATAGAAAAAGTGCCGTCAAACAGCATTACTTATAATCTGAGGGATGCATTCTGGAACTGAGGCTTCAAGAAACTCCACAAGTCATGAAAAATATCCCCTTCTCACATTCAGAAACAGCAGGATGGAGTATTACTATTTATTGAAGTAGAATCGCTACTTTTCAAAATCTTATCTATGGTACCTGCAAAAGGCTACAATGTTAATATAGGTTTACCAACAAAATTAGATCAAGTAAAGAAACAACAAATAGGGCAAGTCATTAATGAAGCCTGCTCAGAAAGAAGTAGGCCTCCCGTGTATGTAACTTTCTTCTTGGAAAGTCAGCTAAGAACAGAAACAAGTGCTTCCGCATCCACCGCGGTTGGGCAGCAACCCCTCCCACTGATGCACCAAGCGGATGACTGATTGGCGTTCTCCAGGAGGCTGCAGCGCCTTTGGCTCCCTCTTCATCATTTCCTAAGTCCATTTGGCTTTAATAGAGCCCGGAATAAAAAGACACATCAAAAGAAATACAGACAGCCTGGGATTTGTCATTAAATTTTAAACACACATTTTTATTTCTATCTCTTTTATTTTTCTCTTTCCTTTTGTTGTTTTTGTTTTCACGTTTTATATTTTGCTCCAAAGACCACAGCGCAGACAACTACTAAATAATTCATTGGAAATCAGAAGGATAGGTAGGGGCTACACATTTTAAAGGCCATGGACAAAGTGTTGTAATCATTGAAACCAGCCAGTAGCCACTGCACTTCGAACGAGGCTGTTTAAAAATATAAATTCTGTATGTGCATTGCTTCAGATACTGTACATTCTAGAAGGTTTCATCTCCGCAGATGGCATCATGTGCCCAGCCTGATAACTCATCCATTTTGTTTTGTTAGTGAGAATACATATTACATGACTTAAAAGTAAAATATTATAAATTTCAATGTCTTAGGTATATAATAAATGGCTCAAAATTTAGCTACAAAATAAGCTCCTCTTATTCTAAGATACCCAGCATAAAAGATGAGTGCAAGATTTTTCTAGAGAACTTTATAAAACCACACACATCACTGTACAGATTCCGATTATATCATTGATTGAAGTATGTGTGTCCATCAGTGCACACATGGTAGTTCTTTCTGTCTCCCACACAATAACAGAACATCTTTCTGTGGAACTTGAAATTTTAGAACAAGAACTGTAGAAAAGATACCTCGGTGCCTTAAAAGACTGAAAACTTAAATTGACTCTGTGAGAATGTGGGCCAAATGGACACTAACTACCCTTTCTCTAAGGATTTCAATTTAAGGAACCTGTTAAGCAAGTGCTACCTGAAACCTAACCGCAGACTTATCGGTGAGCCATGTGGACCAGGGACTTGTTCAGTCTAGTTTTGTGCCATAGAACATAGATACATTATAGCCACAGACAGATTGTTGTAGACCTCAGGGCTCTTTGGTCTTATTTCTTGTTTATTTCTAAGATATAAGCTAAGCAGTAATGAAAACATTAGAGAAACAAAATTATGTTAGAAGAAAAGAAAGCAAACAAATGAACAAAACAAAAACACCTATTAGGCTTATATTTCCTTTGCAGTAGGAAATAAACCAGGCACGCCTTTTTATCTTGTTATTTTAAGTTATTTGTATAGTCATAAATCTGATACTTCCTCTGAAAAAGTAATGTGCAACATTTTTTTAAAAACAATAGACTTTTAAAATGCATAAGTAGAAGTGACAACCAAATTGATAAAACCACTCCAAGGAAATGAGTAAATTATAGAAAATAGTTATTTTTGTAATATAGCAATACTGTTTCTGATGGGTTTTCCGATTGAATTAATTGTATTTTTTTTTCTGTTCTTCTCATGTTCTCTTTCATCATTATTGCCATGCATTTAACTCATTGTGATGTGTTACCACTGATATTTCTTTTTTAACTCTTTTCTTTACGTATTTATTTGTTTGTTTCATTTGGCGGGTTTTTAAACCCAGATCCCACTGACCCAGTTGATTATTATCCTTTGCTTGATGATTTCCCCACCTCGGTCCCAGATGTCTCCACCCCCATGCTCCCACCAGTAGGTGTGCAGGCTGTGGCTCTTACCCATGATGCCGTGAGAGTCAGCTGGGCAGACAACTCTGTCCCTAAGAACCAAAAGACATCCGAAGTGCGACTTTACACTGTCCGGTGGAGGACCAGCTTTTCAGCAAATGCAAAATACAAGGTGAAGTTCTAATTAATAGTATGAAATTGTAAATGAACTGTCATTTGTTGACTACATTGTTTTCAATGCTTCCTGGACTGTCATGAGTCATTTTGCTGCAGTGACACTAAATGGAAAACAAAGCATTTTAACAACTTGGTAGCTAAAATTAGTACAGGAATAATTGTGTCTTAGGAAACAAGTCTAAAGCAAGGGAGAAAAACATCAAAAGATGCAAAATAGTATTTGAATATCACCAGGTGCTAAGTTTGTAGAAATAATTTGATAAATGCATAATCCGAAACAAAGGAATGCCATTTTCCTTTGAAAATAGCAGGGCTCCACATTAATTTTCTGGATGGATTTTGGTGTCTTTCTTTTCATTTGGAATCCAGACTGACACCAATAGCAACCCTGTTAATGTTACAAAGGTCCTCCCTTACAGTGACTCTGACTGGGAATACAAACTGGAAGATTTTTACAACCTCCTTGGAAAGTGCTCTGAGCCATTAGCATCTGCTTCCTCTGTATAGCCTGGAAATGTAATAAAGAAAACTGATGACGCACACTCTTGTTTAAGTAATATGAATTAGACAAGTTCCCTTATTCTTGTCCTGTCATTCAGCCAACTCACAACCCCCCTAAGATCTCTTTAGAGATACATATTTGAGGCATTGTCCTTAAAATTTTCACATTTCTATCACCCAGCCACAGGAATTGCAATAAATGTTACATACTGGGACAATTTTGTTACTGCCTAAGCCTGCCACAATGTTAGTATATACAAATAGTACACAAATGTAGGCAAAAATGAAAAGACCAAGTGATTATTAAGCACCTATGATGTCCCTAGAACTGTGTAGTTAAACATGATTCAATTGTTTTACGTAACATATTATTTATAATTGTGGAATGAGTAATAACACTTGGATCTGTAGATAGATGTCAAAGAATTCATAAACTATTCAAGGGAGAAAATATATGAAAACACTTTAAAATATAAATCTCACAAGATGGTTATTTGGGATAAAAAAGGTAGCTTTGAAAATAAGATGATAAATGTTCCTCAACAGCCAAGTAACAAGAATTCTACCCTGCCACTCTGCCTTCTTGTATACCTTCTCTTAACCAGTCTGCTAAGGTCACTCTCAGGGAGAATTTAGAGGTTCTGCTACTTTATCTAAGGTTCTTTTCAACAAACTGCCATCTTGTTTAATCCAGCCTCAAGCCAGTGGTGATCAGGGGGATGTAAATATCCTTTGGGAATTTCAGATTGTAAAGACCCTGGAGGTAAAGCAAAATCCCACCAACAGTTTTGTAAATCAGCCTTTCTTCGTGTACTTGGGCTCCATACTTCTGGTCTCTTATAACTTTTCAGTGGCATAAAATTTACATTTCCTCATAAATCAGTTTTTACTTGAAACCATATAAAAAAACTTTTCTTTGGTTTTGCCACCCTATTAGGTCAAGTATTTGGAAAAAACTCTCTAGGCAAATCCCAATAGTATCATTGATATAAGATATTGTTGTTAGTATTCTATCCATCTCCTTATAGTATTAGATTTATGACTCAGCGGAGCTATAAATAAAGATAACATTATCAGAAAAGACAACCAATGAAACATATGAGAGTATTAAAAAAAAAAACTCTTTAAATACAGATTACCCAATTCCAAGTTTACTTGAAAATGACTACTTAAAAAATTTTATGCTCATAACTGCTATACTTGGTTACATTCATTTCACAAAAAGGGCATGGGTACTTTGCCAGCATGTGAAATGTTCTGAAGAAATGTTCTGAAGGACAATGGTTGTTCTCTGAAGAATACTCTGAGTTCCAACATTTCTTGAGTGCAGCAATTTATTTTAGTTGAATAGTTAATACAGCAGACACAGAATTACTGAGTTTCACAAAGAATGCCTGGAAAGCGAGGTCCAGCCCAAAAGTTATCCTCTGTCAGAAGAGGCTGATTTCTCTCATGGGTTGAAGTTTGGAACTAGAAAAAAGATGTTAACTGTTTCTCTCCCCATCATCTTCCTCCCAAGCCTTCCAATTACCAACTTTCCATCTCCCTTCTCACACATGCACAGTCTACATCCACAGCCTAGGAAAAGGGTTGCAAGAAAAAGTTGAGTAAGTTGGGTAGTGAGGATAGATGTAGAAGTTATTTGGTACACTAGAAAGACATACAATGAATTAATGGTTTACAAATAATGGTAATAGAATGCTTTGGTCTGGCATTATGAATTTTTCAAACCATTGTCATAGCTATTATTTCGTCTCATTTTCTCCCATACCTTTATGCGGTAGGCAGGGCATATACCATAGAGGGGGGCTCCACACAGAGGGCCACATGACCTGGGCTCAAGAGTTGGCTTCACCACATCCTGTCGTGTCACCTAACTTGCTCAATCTCATTTTTCTTATCGATATGACTAGGATACTCATACCTGCTATAGAAAGAGTATGTAAGATTCTTCATAGTTAAGTATGTATATAGATATGTTTATGATATAGGTTACATAGGTAGGTTGTATAACTTGACAAAAACTCCCCGTTAAGCTAGAGCTGGAACTCAGGAAGACCTGATGGCATTATCTAGGGCCCTCCTCACCAGAGCACCTTTCTGATTTATTTAGTCCCAAGTCAAGCCATAGCTCAGACATTTGTATTTTGAATGATTGTCCATAACTCTAAATTCATTTTGTTTATCAAATGGAGAAATAGTCTATAATTCCTTTTCTACTAATGTCGTTAATCATGTGGTGTTTTTTATGAATTTCCATTCCAAATACATTCCTTGACTACTGACTAATGCTTAGCAGATGTAGCATGGGTATTACAGAAGAGGCAGAGTTGTACAGGACAATCTCTGACCTCAAGATACTGACAACTCAAAGCAGAATTCAACACATGCCTAAAATTATACGGCACATTTGACATTGCATGAAATATTGCAGTTAACATTTATTAATACTAACTCTGGGCCAGACACTTTGTTTCACTTGACTTCATACTTTAAATAACACCATGAGGTCAGTGCTGTGGTCCTCTCTGTCTCACAGATGAGGAAACTGAGTCTCATATAGGTGATAGTACCTGGCTATTCAATGCTTACAAAAAGAACTGGCCATGATTTATCAAAGTACTTCCAGGCTGATGATTTATGATGAGCAGCAACTTTCCATGAAAATTCTGAGAAAACTCAGTGAATTCATGGTATTTATAAAATGCAAGTGTATCATTCTAGACCATAAAGAAGGGTGGTATTGCTTAGTTGCCTCCTAATTGCTGGTGTTGTCTACACTGAAAGAGACTAGTTTTATGATAGCTTATGCTTCCTTCCCAGCTGAAACATTTCTCATGGTCCTATCTCTCCCCTTATTTTCATCCCTAAGACTTAGAAGCATTCATGGTGACAGTGAAGGAGGGCAAGGTTGGAAGTTATACATCACATGTCAAATACTAGCTGCCCATTGTCTGCTTTTTTGATGGGATTCCATCTTCCTAAGTCTACAGAATAGTTTTCATTTATTCAGGGCCTACAATTTTACAGCTATTTTTCAGAGCTTCTGATAGATATTTACAAGGTCATCACTTTAACAGGATGGATGGTCACATCCTCAAAACATTATTTGTACTGTTAAATATTTATTTGGTTTTATAACAAAATGTAGAATTTCCATAGCTATAATCTGAGAAGGATTCATAATAGAATAAAAGAGGACTACCACACTAGAGCAGCAAGGGAGAAGATAGGTCTGACAGAGGTGTGGGAGGAGACCTTCCCTTGGTTTTCTAGACATAGATATATAACTAATATAATAAATATAAAGGTCAGAATATATATTGACATTTGGAAGAAGATCAAGTTGTAAATACCAAACATAAGTTGATATTTATAAGAGGCATAAATAGTCTTAAATTTGCATCATTATATGGCAAATATGAATTAACCTGTTTTTTTCTTTATTACCATTTTGATCTTTTGAGTAAACAATAAAAACAGATAATATGCTCTCTAGTAAAATATCTTTAACCTGTTGTTTAAAAGACAAAGAAAATGGATTCAGTAGTTAACACTATTGTAATTCTTTAATATTTATTCAATTTGTTTATCCCTTCCTGATCAGTTGCTTCAGTGACCACAATTAAATTTGTGTTTAATATAGAATATACACAAAGCTACATGCCAGAAAACTACATGCCACAACATTGCTTTAGTTCATTTTCTTTATAAGAGCCAAACAGATTTTTGAATCACTAGAAGTCTGTACCATAAAGCCTTTTTGCAAAAATCATAAGCAGAACTCTAAAAATTAATTTTATTACCAGTAGAAAATAATCAAGATGATCTATGTAAAATGCATAACATTAAAAACCAAAACATTTTTTATTATTATAAATAATAATAAAAAGTCAGTGCACATAACATTAAAGTTGGAATTGACAGAAGGAAACAATTAGCCTTTCACCATGATCATTGTGTCACCTGAGGAACTTTATCAGCTAGCTGCCCTTTTATAAAACATAACGCCTAGAGTTGCTAAGATGGCGATGGAGTAGGCAGATGTACCAACTTCCAACTCCCAGAACCAAAGAAGATTATAACTTAATTTTAAGAATCATCATCTGGATAAACCAACTTTGAACTCAACTAAGTGGACTCTTCTACCAAGGAACACTGAAGAAGCCACATTGCGACTGGTAGAAAAAGTGAAAATGCAGAGAGGGCTGCCCAGCTCCCTGGAGCAAATGGCAGCCCGGAGAGACTCCTGTGGCGGGAGGAGAGTTTGGCAGAGAGGGAGGGACCTGGGTCCCAGGAACAAAGCCCCAACCTGCAACCCCAGAGCCTAGAAGAGGCGTTTTGACAGTATTGAGCTGTTAAACAAGTGAGGATACTGTTTGTGAGAAAGGGACAGTGTTCTCAGACCCAAGATTCTTCTTAAAGGGAAAGCACAGAAAACCTCTCTCACAACCACTCACCCAGGGCTCCAGGGAACAGGGACAGAAGACAGGACCAGAGCAGCGGGAACAGTGTGGACTAGAAGGCACAGGGAGAAACACTCTGAGGGACAGCCACCCTAACCCCTGGGTTGAGTCACTTTCCAAATCAAAAAGAAAATTTCCCCTGGAACTAGTAATATCAGCAAAGGGAGACAGACACCAGCCAAACAAGCTCTCCCGCGGCACTTAGAGCAGAGCTGCTTAGAAGGAGGGAGCTTCCAGGACTACAGTATGGAGTGTTAGGGTCTGAGCTGCAGTGCACCCACCCACACTGCTGAGGGCTTGCTGGAGGGACGGTGGCAGCGGGACGCTGAAACGCTGTTCTGTCGGCGGGGGCGGGGCCCAGCCGGTGTGAGCTTGGTCTAGCCCAGTAGGGGTGGAGGGGACCCGCGAAAGCGGTCCAGCAGCTGCGGGCCCGCCTGCAGCCCCACCTGTGGGGGGAAAGCGGGAGGCGAGGAACAGGCAGAGTTCTGATCTGCGACCCTGCCCGAGCCACCCCTGACTGCGGGGGCAGGGCTAAAGCTCAGGACAGGCGGAGGCTCGCAGCCGAGCACACACCAGCAGCCCCGCACAGCCTGAGAAACCCCGGTTTGCCATCCTGCTTTCAGGAGATGGCTCTGACTGCAGGGGCCAAGCTGGAGCGTGGGACGAGCAGAGGTTTGCAGCTGAGTGCATGCCAGTAGCCCCACACGGCCTGAGAAAATGCCGCAACCAGGCTCTGACCACAGGGGCTGGGCGGAAGCTCAGGAACAGCCTGGGTCTGCAGCTGAGCAAAGGTGCTCACCCCTACCCTTGGTTCTGAGGCTTGTGGCTAGAGTGCAGTGTGCAACCCCACCTGGGGGGGGCGAGGAGAAGGCCCAGCCAGGCTGAGGAAACAATACAG
The DNA here is from genome assembly GCA_037038555.1 of Rhynchonycteris naso. Classification (NCBI taxonomy): domain Eukaryota; kingdom Metazoa; phylum Chordata; class Mammalia; order Chiroptera; family Emballonuridae; genus Rhynchonycteris; species Rhynchonycteris naso. The sequence continues at coordinate 146,897,464 of CM072999.1, read as the reverse complement.
AGGATCAATGGAACCAAGAACTGGTTCTTTGAAAAGGAAAAGAAAATTGATGAACCTTTAACTAGACTCACCAAGAAAAAAAGAAAGAGGACTCAAATAAATAAAATTAGAAAGGACAGTGGAGAAATAACAACGGACACAACAGAAATACAAAGCATTGTAAGAAAATACTATGCAGAACTCTATGCCAAAAAATTAGACAACCTAGGTGAAATGGACAAATTTCTTGAATCATATAATCTTCCAAAAATCAATCTGGAAGAATCAGCACACCTAAACAGACCAATACAACAAATGAGATAGAAACAATTATGAAAAAATTCCCAAAAATGAAAAGTCCTGGGCCAGATTGATTCACAAGTGAATTCTACCAAAAATTCAAAGAAGAACTAACTCCTATCCTCCTCAAGCAATTTCAAAAAAATTCAAGAGTAAAGAAGACTTCCAAACTCCTTTTATGAGGTGAGCATAATTCTGATCCCAAAACCGGGCAAAGACAACACAAAGAAAGAAAATTATAGGCCTATATCCCTGATAAATTTAGAAGCTAATATTCTCAACAAAATATTAGACAACCGGATCCTGCAATATATGGAAAAAATCACACATGATCAAGTGGGATTTATTCTGGAGAGGCAAGTCTGGTTCAATATTCGCAAATGAATCAATGTGATTCATCACATAAACAAAAGAAAAGACAAAAATCACATGATAATTTCAACAGATGCATAAAAGGCATTTGCTTAAATTTAGCACCCTTTCATGCTCAAAACTCTCAGTAAAGTGGGAATACAGGGAACATTCATTAACATGATAAAGGCCATATATGACAAACCCATAGCAAACATCATACTAAATGGGCAAAAATTAAAAGCAATCCCCTTAAGATCAGGAACCAGGCATGGGTGCCCCCTTTCACCACTCTTATTCAACATAGTTCTGGAAGTCCTAGCTACAGTAATCAGACAAGAAGAAGAAATAAAAGGCATCCAAATTGGAAAAGAAGAAGTAAAACTGTCATTATTTGCAGATGATATGATATTGTATATAGAAAACCCTAAAGTCTCAGTCAAAAAACTACTGGACCTGTTAAATGAATTCAGCAAGGTGGCAGGATATAAAATTAATACTCAGAAATCAGAGGCATTTTTATATACCAACAATGAACTGTCAGCAAAAGAAATTAAGGAAACAATCCACTTCACTATTGCAACCAAAAAAATAAAGTATCTAGGAGTAGATTTAACCAAGGAGATTAAGGACTTTACTCGGAAAATTATAAAACATTGATAAAAGAAATCAAGGAAGATACAAACAAGTGGAAGCATATACCGTGCTCATGGCTAGGAAGAATAAACATCATTAAAATGTCTATATTACCCAAAGCAATTTATAAATTCAATGCAATACCAATTAAATACCAATGACATACTTCAAAGATATAGAACACATATTCCAAATATTTATATGGAACCAAAAAAGAACACGAATAGCCTCAGCAATCTTAAAAAGAAAAAATATAGCAAGAGGTATCACTCTTCCAGATATCAAGGTAAACTACAAGGCCATTGTTCTCAAGACAGCCTGGTACTGGCATAAGAACAGGCACATAGATCAATGGAACGGAACAGAGAACCCAGAAATAATCCTACATCTTTATGGACAACTGATATTTGACAAAGGAGGAAAGAATATACAATGGAGTAAAGACAGCCTCTTTAACAAATGGTGTTGGGAAAATTGGACATCTACCTGCAAAAAAATGAAATTAGACCATCAACTTACACCATTCACAAAAACAAACTCAAAATGGATAAAAGACTTAAATGTAAGCCGTGAAACCATAAGCATCTAAGAAGAAAATATAGGCAGCAAGCTCTCCGACATCTGTAGCAGCAATATATTTGCCTATTTATCTCCTCAGGCAAATGAAATAAAAAGTAAGATAAACAAATGGGATTATATCAAACTGAAAAGTTTTTGTACAGCTCAAGACAATAAGAACCGAATAAAAAAGCAAACCACACAATGGGAGAACACATTCGACAACACGTCTGATAAGGGGTTAATAACCAAAATTTATAAAGAACTTGTAAAACTCGACACCAGGAAGACAAGCAATCCAATCAAAAAATGGGTAAAAGAAATGAATAGAAATTTCTCCAAAGAGGACATACAGATGGCCAATAGGCATATGAAAAAATGCTCAACATCACTAATCATTAGAGAAATGCAAATTAAAACCACAATGAGATATCACCTCACACCAGTCAGAATGGCGCTCATCAGCAAAACAACACAGAATAAGTGCTGGTGAAGATGTGGAGAAAAGGGAACCCTCCTGCACTGCTGGTGGGAATGCAGACTGGTGCAGCCACTGTGGAAAACAGTATGGGGATTCCTCAAAACATTAAAAATCAAACTGCCTTTTGACCCAGCTATCCCACTTTTAGGAATATATTCTAAGAACACCATAGCACTGTTCGAAAAGAAGAAATGCACCCCCATGTTCGTGGCAGCATTGTTCACAATAGTGAAGATCTGGAAATAGCCCAAGAGTCCGTCAGAGGACGAGTAGATTAAAAAGCTTTGGTAACATATATACTATGGAATACTACTCAGCCATAGAAAAGGATGACAGAATGGATGGACCTTGATAACATTATACGTAGTGAAATAAGTAAAACAGAAAATAACTGAGAACAGCATGGTTTCATACATAGGTGGGTCATAAAAGCGAGACTATGAGACATGGACAACAGTGTGGTGGTTCTGGGGTGGAGGAAGGGTGGAGAGGGTGGGAGCGGGGGGAGGGGAGGGTTACAAAGAAAACCAGATAGAAGGTGACAGAGGACAAATTGACTTTGGGTGATGGGTATGGAACATAACTGTGATAAGATATCCTGGAGTTGTTTTCCTTGAACATATGTACCCTGATTTATTAATGTCACCCCATTAAAATTAATAAAAATTAAAAATAACATAACACCTGATTGTGTCAGGCATATTTTGATTTACAATCAGTCAGTGTAAAGCAGCTGACAGAAATGAAATAAAATCAGTGCTGTGTCCAAGCTCTCTAGACTTTTTTGTTGTTGGCTTATTTGATAGTCTTTTTACATGTCTTGATTTACCAAGTTGATAGAGTTCTTAATTTATTTTTCTCTTTTTGCTTATTTACTGCTTGTATAGTCAGAAGACACAGCATCTCTGAGTTACACAGCAACAGGCCTCAAACCAAACACAATGTATGAGTTCTCAGTCATGGTAACAAAAAGCAGAAGGTCGAGCACGTGGAGCATGACTGCACACGCCACCACATATGAAGCAGGTATGTGAAGAAAGGCTAGCTTCAAACTTTCTACTTGCAGTATTTGATAATAGTGATTCCCAGGTTCTGTGGAAGCTGGAACATTGGCATTTTGATGTCTAATTTATACCTTATCTTATGTAAACAATCTCGTACTTCATAGTTCATAGCACTTTTACATCTAATATTATCCTCCTCATTCTAGAGAAGAAAATAGTGATTCCCTAATGAATTAAATAATCTGGTTTTAATCTGGGCATTAATTCAGGGGGTCTAAATAAAATTTTCTTTTTAATACATTTGCATAAAGGCAGAAATCTATAGATTGAACTCTCTCTGTTCAAAGCATTTGTGTTATTAATCAACAGTCATGGTAGGAATTTACTATTTTGGAAGGAAATGAGATACAGAATAAAACATTGCATTAAAACTGTAGTCTCATGGCTTCTTCTCCTAAATAATGTCAGTTAGATATGGGAAGCAGTTTCCAGGTGGTCATGTTCAATCTTTGGAAATAAAAGAACACAATGGAAAACCTTCATGTAATTTGAAGTAGTTCAAATATAGGGTAAAAGCAATTCACTGTAAATTTTACCAGTCACATTTAATATAGATCATAAATGTTGTGTGTATAACCTTAACAGACATGCAGTGTACTTGGAATTCATAGTTCATAGGGATCCAACATTTGAAGAATACAGGGTTTAACACGCTTTGTGATGGTTGGTTTTGTGATATCATATCAAACAAAATTTTTTAAATATATGGCAATAAAACTCTTCTCTGGGTAAGTTGAATATATCTTTCTATTAGAATTTATTCTATGGCATTGCAGTTTTAATTTTTATATTTGGCTCTCATGTTAACTCAGAGAGATTTCACTGTATTTTTAATTTTTTTTGTGGCTACATTATTCTATAAGAATATTTGAGGTGAGGATAGAGACAGAGAGGGACAGACAGAAAGGGAGAGAGATGAGAAGCATCAATTCATAGTTGCATCACCTTAGTTGTTCATTGATTGCTTTCTCATACATTCCTTGCCTGGGGGCCTCCAGCCAAACCAGTGACCCCTTGCTCAAGCCAATTACCTTGGGCTTCAAGTCAGCAATATTTGGGCTCAAGCCAGCAACCATGGGGTCATGTCTAGAATGTCTAGAATCACATGTTCAAGCCAGTGACCCCACACTTAAGCTGGTGAACCCATGCTCAAGTTGGATGAGCCTGGGTCCTCTGCATCCCAGGCCAACATTCTATCCACTATTCCACTGCTTGGTCAGGCTATAAGAAGTTTTTTAGTTTGATTTAATTTAAACAGCCTCCTTTTTCCTTTTACATGTCTACATATATTAAGTCTTTTAGAATTGTGCTCTGAATACCAATGTTCACATCTTTTTAAAACTAAAGCAAGCTGAATGAGTTATGGACTGTAGGGAGAATGAAGGCTCTGTTCTTCTTTATTTTTATTTAAAATGAAATGGATAGGTTAAATACAAACCCCTGAGACACTTGGTCTTCCTTGCATGCAAAAGAAGGAGTAGTAATTCTTTCTTAAAACCAGCAAATTCATTCATTTTGCCTTTCATAAATATAAAATGTATATCAATATCTGACTTGATAAATGCACCCTACTGATTTCTTATCAACTGCCTAACCTTATTGGGACACCAATGATGAGACCCATTGCTAACAAAAAAATATTAACTTTTGGTCCTGGCCGTTTGGCTAAGCGGCAGAACCTCGGCCGTTTCTCTTCCCCTCCTGCAGCCAAGGCTCCATTAAAGCAAGATTGGCTGGGGCACTGAGGATAGCTCTATGGCCTCTGCCTCACGTGCTAGAATGGCTCTGGTTGCAACGGAGCAACACCCCAGATGAGCCAAGCATCGCCCCCTGGTGGGCATGCCAGGTGAATTCCAGTCAGGCCAGTGCGGGAGTCTGTCTGCCGCCCCCCACTTCTCACTTCAGAAGGATACAAAAAAAAAAAAGATATTAACATTTAGAAATGTGGTTAGCAGAAGGGTGATTGTCGAAATGGATAATGTTCTGGACAAAGGTGTAAATAGCATGCAGATGAGATCTCTGGGTGATGATGAGAAGCAAGAAGTAATTCACAAGTGTCTGCAAATTTTGTAACTGGGAGAAGGAAATGAAGTGAATGAAATCGCTTTAAGGTTTGCTTTTAATTCTACAATGTCAAAGCTGCATTGTTAGGCACTTGGGCTAAAATTGCTCATGATAAAGAAAAGGGTGGCAGGCGGATTCTTGAAATAAAACATTTCATTCTGCCCAGGTGACAAATACTCTCTTTAGCTTAAGTAAAATAAAAATAACTGGAAGGTTTCTGAAATAATGGGTCTTAGAAAGGGGCAGTCCCAGTCTTTAGAGAGGAAGAGATATTGGACTGTCATTCAAGGTGATGCCGTCACAATGATTTGACTCTGTGTGTATTTTCTTCCTTGTTTTAACATCCAGTTTCTGAGAAGAGAGAATCCCACAGCTAAAAAAAAAAGCGTAGATGAAGGCCATGAAGGTCACATGATACAGAGGAGAGCTTGTTCCCAAAGAGAAAAGCTGAGTTCTTTTCTAAATGAAGGAGGAAAGGATAGGACGTTGGACAGTCCAAATAACAAATGTCCAATGTGATTTCCATGGCTGGAACTCTTCTAAATCTTGAATACCTTTCATTCATGAGCTTAAAAAAATGTAAGCATGGGGATAAATGAGAGCCAGACAAACTACTGGGCAGTACTTGTTCAGTCAGCTTTGATATTAATTATGAGTTTTTAATAATGTCCATTCATAATTGTCAGGTCCTGAGAGAGGGACTTGGTATAAAAAGTAGACAATACAGCCTGTACCTCTGAGAGAATTATAATTAATAGAGAAGAAATATATATATATATCAATTAAAACTTGAAGTTACATGGGAAATATCACAGAATTTTGGGCACATTGAAATCAGAGCAAATTCATCCAAGGACAAACTGTCTGGAGAAGGGGAGGTTTACCAAAAAAAAATAATGATTGAGCTATAGCCTGGGTGGTTCATCACATACCCTTTCCAGGGCCTTTCCATGGAAGGGAACAGTGTGTACAAAAATACACAAGCAGGTGTCAGAAAGGTGACATCAAGAGACACTTATGAATGGTTCAGAATGACCAGAGCACGGTACTCATGGGACAACAAGGGCAAGTGAGGCTGTAAGACAGAACATAAGTTATAAATTCTGCAGGGCCTGGTGTTTCTTATTTATTGTTATGTAATTACATTTAATTCAAAGAGAATAAGTAGTTAATGAAGAATTTCTAAAGACCACTTCTGGCAGAGCTCATGAGATTGGACAGGAGCAGAACAAGGGTGTTCTTCTTTCATTGAAGTGTTTAGGGCCACATTCTTTTCTAAACATTAGGAAATAGTGTGCAGTTCATATGATATTTTTAAACATTTGAGCTATTGATTCCAGTACCAGAGTCTTTATTCACTTAATATTCACATGGATAGAAGTAAAAGAAAAAAAACTTACACAACACCTGAAATAGATGAGTTGTTAGTTTTATAAATAAATAACCAACTCTTCAATTGATCATTTTGCTAGCTAAAGTTGAAGAGTCATTTTATCTTTTGAAATGCCATATAACAGGTTCTGTGAAGCAATCTAATTATTACCTGTTTTCTAAATAAGCATCTATTTGAATCTTGCCACAGTTAAGAAAAAATGGAATTTTCTGACAAGTTAAAAAGACATATTTTTTCGTTACTTTCACAGTCAGAGAATTCCTTATTATTCTTGGCATAATACTCTAAGCCCATTTGTGACTGTAGCATTACCTTCCTATCTGTGGCTTAGAAAATATTTTGAATGAACTCTTTATGTGACTAAGTAACCCTTCTTTAAAATAACATTGACTCTTTGGTATTTTGCTTTAACAAATCTTCTCGCAAGAACATTCTTGTTCCAGTTTTATTAAACACATTATATATACCATCTAATTTCATGCCAGGTGGATACTAAGACCCTTTTCAATTCCATTTTCAAATATTTCTTTGCCGCTTTGTGAGGAGATAACCAGTATGTTACCTAAGCAAGACATTTTGACCTGCGTTTAAATGTATTCTTTTCGTGGGGAGGGGCTTTTAAGGAATATGGTATTAAATGGCGTTTTCAATTACAAACCCTACCGTCATAACAGAATCCTCTCTTGGAGACATGTAACCATCAATTTCATGATGTATGTCCATATCTAGCCATTCTGTTATGGTTCTCACACTTGTCATGTAGCACTCACTTGAAAATACCAGTTACACTTTTTTTTTCCATATTCACACGAATTCTCTTTTCTCTATATTCACCCCTCTGGATGTCATTTAACTTCCATGAAAAAAAGAAAGCTGCATTAACTTCTGTATTTTTGTTTGTTTCCTTATTTAATTCAAATGCTTGAGATGCATTTTAAAAGGCAAAGTAAACATGATATACTGCATGATAGATTCTGAGGGTTGGCATCATCATTAGAAGTCCCATAAATGTCTGTTTTCTTTCACATCCAATGACAAGGCCTGTCTCTGTCTCATCTTGCAGCACCGACCTCTGCCCCCAAGGACCTGACAGTCATTACCCGGGAGGGCAAGCCTCGTGCTGTCATAGTGAGCTGGCAGCCTCCCTTGGAAGCCAATGGGAAAATTACTGGTAAGGACCTCAGCTTTGTTTTGAGCATTGCTTCCCGTAGCCTGTGATTGCTTACCTCTCTGTGTATTGGTTCTCTGCTCCAGCATCTCAGTTGACGTCCTGACCCTTTATGATTGTCTCTTTTTACCTCCTGACAGCCCTGACCTTGGAATTCTTCTAATGATGCATACAGATAGGTTCACATACATTTGATTGTGAGTTGCTTTCTGAATGGTGTGTATTTCAATTAGTACCGACCTTTTGTTTTTCATTCTGTGCAGCATCAGGACAGCCTTCTAATGGGATGGAGCATAAATAACTAAAAAGAAGCCGGTTGTTAGGCAATTATAAAACACAAAAGATGCCTAATGACTGAGTATTTTTGCACATGGAAAGAAGAACATTTGTCTGGGCAGGCTTTTTCATTTCTCATTTAAGCTTTTAGTTCCTTACTTAGAACCTAAGGTTCAGAATACACTTAATATTGACTGACAGAAATTGAACTTAATGAATATTTCACAGTGACAGATTTTATTTTGCCAAATATTGCTGGTAACATCAATGCCTAATTAAAGCATCCATTAGAAAGCCTGTAATGTTAATTTAGTACGAAAAATATAATGGAGTTCTATCAGGAATTTTGCATTTAAATGATCACTTTAGTCTTTTAATAGATGTCTCCATAGCATATAATTACTATGGAAAATATTATATAACTAAAAATATACACATTATCGTCTAATTAAGTTGGGTTAGCACATGTAAGAGTGTCTCAATTATTTTCTTTTTTGCATACAAGAAGTGGATAGCACTATTATAAATTAGCAAAGTAATTCAGTCCTGTGATGCAGCGATAAGTATGAAAATTATAGTTCAGATGGCACTCGTACTTTATTTGAGTTACTTTCTGAATTTTACAAAATGAAAAGATAATGTGAAAATTCCCAATGTGTTGCTAATATAAGTTGAAGACTTGTTTTCTCTTGGAAATTGGTCTTTGTGCAATAGCTAACAGAATTTTTATTTGAGCTGACAAATATGGGGAAAAAAAGAAGGACGTAAAGTCCTCCTCAAATCTTATATACTCAGTTGTCACTCTGCCAGGCTTTTTAAAATGGAGGCGGGCTCATTCTCATTTTCTTCTTATTTCCCCCTCAGTGTTATGATCTATTTTCATTGGTTCAATTTTAATACTTCTATATATTATGATTGATTTACATCATGACTATATTTTTATGTTACAAATTTATTTATAAGCATATGGTAAATCAACAAATAATAAGTTTAAGGAAAAAAAGCAGGTTTTCAAAATCAAAACAAGTTCTTGTGGAAAATATATTTTTTTTCTTAAAGGATAAAATAAGTTATATACATATAATTCATCTATCCAATTCTCCACTCTTACTTAAATAAGATTCATCAAATAGTCAGTGTAAACATTGGAATGTGTTTTCAACTCTGAAGAAAAAATTTATTTTGCTTTTAAGAGAAAAAAAAAGGAAAATAAAATGCAAATTAATTTAAGCAAAACTTTAATGTGCCAAAATCACAGTGTATGCATAAGACACCTTGTCCACATATTTTATGTAGAGTTGAATAATAGTTACCACAACCAAAAATTCATTTTATAATAATGGTCTGGTAAACATATGGGAGGCAATACCTTTTACTTTTAAAAGCCTAATTTACTTATGAAGATCAAGTTGTGATTTTCAAGTTGAGATATTTTGGCTGCATTCAACAGAGAGCAAACACTAAGAACCCTGAAGACAACGTTCATTCCATACACAGTTTGAGTCTTTCCATAAAATTAGTTTTAGAAAATAAGATGAAAAATACTCAAAATAGATGACCATTCAAGAGAAGGCCCAAGTTTGCTATACTCTGCTTCCCTTGGAAATACAAAGAAGGTATGAGCTCTTTCCCAGTGTGTCAGGACACCTGTGTGCCCACAAGGAGGTGCTCATGTGGAGGTGATGTTCCCACCCTACCTTCCTGTCACTTGTTTTCCGGGTCCTTGCATGTTCACAGCAGTCAGGCAGGGTGGTTAAGAATTCAAAACCTGAATTTCTTTGGGAGATTCCCGGGCAAGGTATTTAACTTCCCAGCATCTCAATTTCTCATCTATAAAATAAGGGTAAGAATAGAACCTCTTTTGTAGAATTGTTATAATAAAGTGCCCAGAAAAGTCCCTGATGCCCAGTAAGCACTGAAACAAATGAGCTAATTATTATTCCAATTTGAAATCCACTCTAGGAAGAGGCTTTTCAGATGTGCTTTGCTAGGAAACCAGCTCATCAATTTGTAAATATATTTCAAAAAGATTAAACAAAACAAAATAATAAAAGGTATGGAGGAAAAGGCCCAGATAATCTTGGTGTTTAAATTCCTTGATCATAAACTGATGGCTTAAGAATCTGGACTGAGAGAGGGAAGATGGTGATGAAGTAGGCAGATGTTACAACTCCCACCTCCCAGAACCGAAGTGGATTACAACTTAACTTAGGAACAATCATCTTGAAAAACCAACTTTGGACTAAACTAAGAGGAATTTATAACCAAGCATCACCAAAGAAGCCACACCAAGACTGGTAGGAAAGGTGGAGACTAAGAAAGGGCTGCCCCACTCACAGGAGTGAGAGGTGGCCCTGAAGGTCTCTCACGGCAGGGTGGGTTGCTGGAGAGTTGTGGGTCCTCAGCCCCAGGACTAGAACCCCAGCCTGAAGCCCCAGAGACTAGAGTAGGCATACAGACAGTATTTAGCTGAAAGAAGAGCCAGGTTACTGTTTGTGAGATGGAGACAGAACTCTCAGGCCCAGGTTCTATCTTAAAGGGACCGTGCAGAAAACCTCATTCACAGCTACTTACCCCGGGGCTCCGGGAGGGTTGAGCGCTGAGAGGACTGGAGTTACAAGAAGAGAGTGTAGTCTCGAGGGCACAGGAAGAGACAGTGGGGGACAGGCATCCTGGTCCCTGTACTGGGTCACTCCCCAAACCTAAAGTGGCCATTTTTCCTGGGAGAACCAAGCCAGCAAGGGAAGCAATTATCCCACCCACCAGAGGCTCTCCTGCTCTAGTTAGTACAAAGAAACACTTAGACGCAGAGGGCACATCAGGGACACACGTTTTTAGAGCTGAGGTCTGGGATGCACTGCAGCCCCAAACTGCTGTATTCCCTCCAAAGGGAGGAAGGGCCTGGCTATGGTGGCAGCTGCAGTGCTCAGCCCACATGGGAGGGGGTGCGGAGCCCATCAAGGCAGCCCGTGCAGCGGCAGTGGGGGGCAGAGCCCTGTGGCTCATGCGACATCAGTGAGGGGCAGAGCCCGGATGGGCATCACTGGGCACCCACGGGGCAGAGCTTGGAGAGGTGGGACAGCCTGAGCTGCATCCCTCAAGCCTGTGAGCCTGCATGCCAGCAGTGTCAGTGTCCAAGTGCCTGAAGAGGTCCCAACATGGTGGAGCCGGCGGAAAGAACACACCTCAGGAATAGAAAGACCACACACACTGGACAAGAGTAGATAAAAACCAGCCTAGGAGTGCAGCTGATATTTACAATGGCATCAGGGCCCAGCAGAGGCAACCAAAAATTCTGGATCACCTGTAGCTCCAAGAAATTTGCTAAGGGCCAACATAAGCAGTGACTCCCCACTAGTCAGTGCCAAGTTCTGGCCAGGGAAGCCCAGGGCTGGTACATCCAGTGGCCAGATACAGAGAGCATCAGCTCAGGACCTAACAATCCTAGTTAGAGAGGTATCTTAAAGAAAGCCTCCTCACACCTGATCCAGCTAAGGCATAGAAAATGCTAGCACAAACAGCAAAAACAGCAGTAGCAACAGACAAATAGCCCACAGCATATTACAAATAACAGCTGAGGCCAACCCAAGAAGATCTAGAAACAAAACAACTGAAAGATTGAGGCAGACAACACCAACCCTGTACTTAGCTAGCTACACAAACAGCACATCAAAAGGAGCAGTCTATACAGAGACAAAATGGGAAGACAGAGAAATGCAATTCAAATGAATCAACAAGAGAAATCCCCAGAAAAAGAAATGAATGAGTTGAAAATAACCAAAATACTGGATGTTTAGAGTTTAGAATAATGATTGTTAGGATGCTCAAGGATCTTAGAGCAACAATAGATGTATATAATAAGCACCTAAACAAACAGATAGTAAACATCAGAAAGGACATTGAAATCATATAAAGAATCAGATAGAAATGGCAAACACAATATCAGAAATGGACTACACTAGAAGAAATGAAAAGCAGGCTGGATGAAGCAGAGGATCGAATCAGTGATTTAGAGGACAAAATAAGTGAAAGCACAGAAGCAGAACAGCAAAAAGAAAAGAGGATCAAAAAGTCTGGAAAATTCTAAGAGAGCTCTATGACAACATGAAGAGAAAAAGCATTCAAATCATAGAGGTTTCTGAAGAAAAAAAGAAAGAACAAGGAATAGAGAAACTGATTGAAAAAATGAGAGCTGAAAACTTTCCTGAATTGATAAAAGAAAAAGTCACTCAAGTTCAAGAAGCACAGACAATCCCCTTAAAAGGCAACCAAAAATTCTGGATCACCCAAAGAGACATACACCAAGACACATCATAATTAAAATACCAAAGCTAAGAGATAAAGAAGAATACTAAAAGCTCCAAGAGAAAAGCAATCAATCACCGACAAAGGAGGCCCCAAAAGGATGACATCTGACTTTTTAACAGAAACACTTGAGGCCAGAAGGGAATGGCAATAAATATTCAAAGTAATGCAAAACAAAAACCTACAACCAAGACTATTTTATATAGCAAGGCTAATGTTTAAAATTAAAGGAGAAATAAAAAGCTTCCCAGACAAAAAAAAAAAAAAAAAAAAACCTCAAGGAATTTATTACACCCAAACCAATACTATAAGAAATGTTCAGGGCCCTGTTGTAAACAGAACACAGGGAAAAAATATCTAGAAAAAGGGGAATGTAGACTTAAAGAATAAAATGACAATAAACAACTACATATCAATAATAATCTTATATGTAAATGGATTAAGTGATACAATCAAAAGACATGGTGTAGCTGCATGGATAAGAAAACAGGACCCATACATATGCTATCTACAAGAGACCCACCTCAAAACAAAAAATAAGATAGACTGAAAGTAAAAGGATGGAAAAAAAAATTTTATGCAAATGAAAATTTAAAAAAGTCGGGGTAGCAGTACTTATATCTGACAAAATAGACTTTAAAACAAAGGCTATAGCCTGACCAGGTGGTGGTGCAGTGGATGGAGCATCGGACTGGGATATGGAAGACACACGTTCAAGACCCCGAGCTTGCCAGCTTGAGCGCAGGCCCATCTGGCTTGAGCAAAAGCTCGCCAGCTTGGACCCAAGGTCGCTGGCTTCAGCAAGGGTTGGCTTGGTCTGCTGAAGGCCCAAGGTCAAGGCATATGTGAGAAAGCAATCAATGAACAACTATGGTGTCACAACAGCAACGAGAAACTAATGATTGATGTTTCTCATCTCTCTCTGTTCCTGTCTGTCTGTCACTATCTATCCCTCTCTCTGACTCTCTCTCGGTCCCTGTAAAAAAAAAAACTAAAAAAAACAAAGACTATAGTAAGGGATAAAGAAGGTCACTACATAATGATAAAGGGAGCAATCTAACAGGAAAATAACTATTATAAATATCTATGTGCCTAATATAGGAGCACCTAAATATATAAACTAGAATTTGATGGATATAAAGGGTGAGATCATCAGCAATACTATAACAGTAGAGGATTTCAATACCCCACTAACATCACTAGATAGATCCTCAAGGAAGAAAATTAACAAATAAACAGGAAGAAAATTAAGTAATAAACAGCCGCCTTAAAGGACACAGTAGATCAATTGGATTTAATAGATATCTTCAGAACCTTTCATCCTAAAGCAGCAGAATATATATTCTTTTCAAGTGCTCATGGTACTTCTCTAGGATTAGACTACATGTTAGGACACAAAACTCATCTCAATAAATTTAAGATTGAAATCATATCAAGCATCTTCTTTGGTCACAATGTCATGAAACTAGAAATCAAGTACAATAGAAAAACTGAAAAAACATTCAAACACTTGTAAGCTACATAGCATATTATTAAATAATGAATGCATTAACAATTAGATCAAGGAAGAAGTAAAACATTTTCTTGAAACAAAAATGAACATAACCAACTAAAATTTATGGGACACAGCAAATGCAGTACTTAGAGGAAAGTTCATAGCATTACAGGCATATCTTATGAAGCAAGAATAAGCTCAAATAAACAACTTAGCCCTGCATCTAAAAGAACTAGAAAAAGAGGAGCAAATAAAGCCCAGAGGAAGTAAAAGAAAGGAAATAATAAAGATCAGAGTGGAATTAAATGACACAGAGGCTAAAAAAACAATACAGAAGATCAATGAAACCAAGAATGGATGCTTTGAAAAGGTAAGCAAGATTAATGAACCTTTAACCAGACTCACCAAGAAAAAAAAGAGGACTCAAATAAATAAAATTAAAAATGAGAGTAGAGAAGTAACAACTGACACAGCAGAAATACAAAGGATTGTAAGAAAATACTATGAAGAACTGTATGCTAAACAATTAGACAACCTAGGTGAAATGGATAAATTTCTTAAAAAAGATAATCTTTAAAAAATTAATCTGAAAGAATCAGAAACCTAAACAGACTGATTACAACAAATGAGATCGAAACAGTTAACAAAAAACTCCCAACAGCCTGACCAGGAGGTGACGCAGTGGATAGAGTGTCGGACTGGGATGTGGAGGACCCAGGATTGAGACCCCAACGTTGCCAGCTTGAGCGTGGGATCATCTGGTTTGAGCAAGGCTCACCAGCTTTAGCCCAAGATTGCTGGCTCGAGCAAGGGGTCACTCTGTCCGCTGTAGCCCCAGGGTCAAGGCACACATGATAAATCAATAAATAAACAACTAAGGAGCCACAATAAAGAATTGATGTTTCTCATCTCTCTCCCTTCCTGTCTGTCTGTCCCTACCAGTCCCTCTCTCTGACTCTCTCTGTCACAAAAACAAAAACAAACAAACAAAACAAACAAACAAACAAAAACTCCCAAAAAACAAAAGCCCTGGGCCAGATGGCTTCACAGTCGAGTTCTAACAAATATTCAAAGAACAACTAGCTTCTATCCTTCTCAAGCTATTTCAAAAATTTCAAGAGGAGGGAAGACTTCCAAGCTCCTTTTATGAGGTGAGCATAATCCTTATTTTAAAACCAGGCAAAGACAATACTAAGAAAGAAAACCATAGGCCGATATCCCTAATGAATTTAGATAATAATAATTCTCAGCAAAATATTAGCAAACTGGATCCAGCAATGCAAGAAAAAAAATTATACATCATGATCAAGTGGGATTTATTCTGGGGAGGCAAGACTGATACAATATTCACAAATCAATCAATGTGATTCATCATATAAACAAATGGAAGGAGAAAAATCACATGATAATATCAATAGATGCAGAAAAAGCATTTGATAAAATCCAGCACCCATTTATGATCAAAACTCTCAGCAAAGTGGGAATACAGGGAACATACCTTAACATGAAAATGGCCATCTATGACAAACCCACAGCCAACATCACACTCAATGAGTGAAAATTAAAAGCAATCCCCTTAAGATCAGGAACCAGGCAGGGGTGCCCCCTTTCACCACTATTATTCAACATAGTTCTGGAAGTCCTAGCTACAGCAATCAGACAAGAAGAAGAAATAAAAGGTATCCAAATTGAAAACAACTGGTAAAACTATCATTATTAGTTGATGATATGATACTGTATATAGAAAACCTTAAAGTGTCAGTCAAAAAACTACTGGACCTGATAAATGAATCAACAAGGTGGCAGTATATAAAATTAATACTCAGAAATCAGAGGCATTTTTATACACCAACAATAAACTGTCTGAAAGAGAAATAAGAGAACAATCCCCTTCACTATTGCAACAGCAACAAAAAAATAAAGTACCTAGGAGAAAATATAACCAAGACTTGTAGTTGGAAAATTATTAAACATTGATAAAAGAAATCAAGGAGGATACAAACAAGTGGAAGCATATACTGTGTTTATGGATAGGAAGAATAAACATCATTAAAATGTCTATATTACCCAAAGCAATTTATAAATTCAATGCTATTCCCATTAAAATGCCAATGACATACTCCAAAGATATAGAACAAATATTCCAAAAAATTATATAAAACAAACAAACAAAAACCACGAATAGCCTCAGCAATCTTGAAAAAGAAGAATAAAGTGGGTGGTATCACACTTCCTGCTATCAAGTTATACTGCAATTCCATTGTACTCAAACAGCTTAGTCCCGGCATAAGAACAGGCATATAGATCAATGGAACAGAACAGAGAACCCAAAAATAAACCCACATCTTTATGGACAATTGATATTTGACAAAGGAGGTAAGTGCATACAATGGTGTAAAGGCAGTCTCTTTAACAAATGGTGTTGGGAAAATTGGACAGGTACATGCAAAGAAAATAAAACTAGACCACCAACTTACACCATTCACAAAAACAGACTCAAAATGAATAAAAGATTTAAATGTAAATCATGAAACCATAAGCATCTTAGAAGAAAACATAGGCAGTAAGCTCTCGACATCTCTCGCAGCAATATATTTGCTGATTTATCTCCATGAGAAAGTGAAATAAAAGACAGGATAAACAAATGGGACTATATCAAACTAAAAAGCTATTGCACAGCTAAAGACAATATGAAGAAAATAAAAAGACAAACCACACAATGGGAGAACATATTCGACAACAGGTCTGATAAGGGGTTAATAACCAAAATTTATAAAGAACTTGTAAAACACCACCAGAAATATAAACAATCCAATCAAAAATGGGAAGAAGAAATGAATAGACACTTCTCCAAAGAGTACATACAGATGGCCAATAGGCAGGTGAAAAAATGTTTAACATCACTAATCATTAAAGAAATGCAAATTAAACCCCAATGAGATACCACCTCCCACCTGTCAGAATGGCGCTCATTAACAAAACAACACAGAACAAGTGCTGGCGAGGATGTGGAGAAAAGGAACCCTCCTGCACTGCTGGTGGGAATGTAGACTGATGCAGCCACTGTGGGAACAGTATGGAGATTCCTCAAAAACTTAAAAATGAAACTGCCTTTTGACCCAGTCATACCACTTTTAGAAATATATCCTAAGAATACCACATCACTGATTCAAAAGAAGAAATGCACCCCCTTGTTTATTGCAGCATTGTTTAGCCAAGATCTGGAGACAGCCTAAGTGTCCGTCCGTGGACGAGTGAATTAAAAAGCAGTGGTACATATATACAATGGAATACTTAGTGGCCATGACAAAGAAGAAAATCTTACCTTTTGCGACAACATGGATGGACCTGGAAACTATTATGCTAAGTGAAATAAGCCAGTCAGAGAAAGAAAAATATCATATGACCTATCTCTTTTGAGGAATCCAATGAACAATGTGAACTGAGGAGTGGAATATAGACAGACATGGGAACAAAAGGACCAGAGGGAGAGCATACAGAGGGAAAGGGGATAAGAGGATGGAATCAGTGAAGGGAAAGAGATTGGTAAAATTATATATACATAACACAGTGTTATGTAGAGCAGAAAAGCAAATCTTGGAGGGAAGGGGAGAAGACGTTGGGGGGATGGGAGCAAGGTGGATGTTGAGGGGAACATGGGGGTGGGGGAAATGTACTGGGTGGGACACTTGAATCTATGTAAACACAATAAATTAAAATAAATAAATAAATAAATTGGGAAAAAGAAGAGTCTGGACTGACATTTTCAGAAGAAAGTGATTCAGAATGAATCAAGCATGTATTTTATGCTTGGCATTCTGCTAAGCACTCTATTATGGTAAGTGTTTATATATTTGAATTATTTCATTTTGAAATGAAGAAACGAGAACCTTCTCTGGGGTAAGTGACTTTCCTAAAGTCAAATAACTACCAAGTGGCAGAGCTAGGAGGTGTTCAGTCAAAAGGGCATGTTTACAAAGTGGCCTCTACCCTGACCAGGTGGTGACAAAGTGGATAGAGCATCAGACGGGGATGCGGAGGATTCTGATTCAAAACCCGAGATCACTGGCTTGAGCTTGGGCTCGTCTGGCTTGAGCATGGGCTCACCAGCTTCAGTGTGGGGTCACTGGCTTGAGCATGGGATCATCGACATGATCCCATCATCTCTGGCTTGAGCCCAAAGGTCACTGGCTTGAAGCCCAATGTCGCTGGCTTGAGCAAGAGGGTTACTCGCTCTGCTGTAGCCCCCGAGTCAAGGCACATATGAGAAAGCAATCAATGAAAAACTAAGGAGACTAAGGAGTTGCAACGAAGAATTGATGATTCTCATCTCTTTCTTCCTGTCTGTCTGTCCCTCTTTCTGACTTTCTCTATCTCTGTCACACAAACAAACAATAAAACACCCCAGATTCATATTTTTAACTATTACACTGTGTTGTACTTCAACTTATTAGTATTCTACTAGTCCAAATCAGTGATATTCAATCAATTTATGATTTATTTGAAGAGAGATTGAACATGATATTTTCCAAGTAATTTTAATGCAGTTAGAGTTTTGAAACATTGATCTAAATCAGCGATTTTCATCTCATGGCACACATACACTAATTACTAAAATTCTGCTGATCTGAAAAAAAATGGTGTAATTCTGATGCAATCACACCTGATGGCTATTGTTGTGTTAATTGTTGTCTTTCTTTCTTTGTTTTTTTTGTTTTGTTTTGTTTTGTTTTTACAATGTAAGGGAAAAGAGGTCAGTGTCCCTGACTAGTCAGGTATTGCATGTTTTAAAAATTTTTGCAACATACATGGTTGAAAATTGCTGCTCTGAATATATGCAGCATCCAACATTATTTAATATCGGAGATCGACATAGAGATATTGAAGGGTTAAGTCTTTAGAGATTGTTTTCTAGTTACTGCTATCTAATGGTGAAGGTTATAGTTGCTTTTTCTGTCATTTGGTACTCTACTCCTATTCCTTTAAATTCTATTCTCTCTTTACTTTTGTAAAATTGCCTAATCATTTTTCTTCCCATTGTTAGGCTATAGCTCAATCTTGTTAGCAGACATTTCTTCTAGCTGTTCCTTAAATGTTGCCCCTAAGAATGCTAATCTTTTGATTCTCTTTGCTACTTTCCCTGAAAGAAGTTGATAGCCAGGGCTTCAGTGAACACAAATTTATGTGTCTTAAACCTGTAACTCCATCCAAGGATTTCTAAATATACATATATGTTCTACCTCACATTGTACATTTCCACTTGCCTGTCTTATAGGTAGGTACCTCCTTCTATTCCCCAATTCCCTCTCTCTTTTATTTTGCCTCTCACCAACATAACTAGTTAAATAATTCACTTTTCTATTCAGTATTAGGTTTTAAGACCATACAGGAACATGGACTAGCTGGGCACTCACACTGAAATTATATTTGTCTGCATATTCTTTTTTTTTTTTCCCCAAGGACAGAGAGAGAGAGTCAGAGAGAGAGATAGACAGGGACAGACAGACAGGAATGGAGAGAGGTGAGAAGCATCAATCATTAGTTTCTCGTTGTCGTTGTGACACCTTAGTTGTTCATTGATTGCTTTCTCACATGTGCCTTGACCGTGGGCCTTCAGCAGACCGAGCAACCCCTCGCTGGAGCCAGCAACCTTGGGTCCAAGCTGACAAGCTTTTGCTCAAGCCAGATGGGCCTGCACTCAAGCTGGTGAGCTCGGGGTCTCAAACCTGGGTCTTCCACATCCCAGTCTGACGCTCTATCCACTGTGCCACCGCCTGGTCAGGCTGTCTGCATATTCTTACTTCCATCATTTCACAAGCCTCTATCGTTCACCTGGTTGCCTAAATTGGAAATTTAATCATCTTGACTTTGTCTTCTTCTTCTATGTAATCATGAGAGAAAATCAAATGCTTATAATACAAGGCTGAAATTTTTAAGAGAACAGTTTTCAGATTTCATCCAATGCTTTTTCTCCTTAGTATCAATATTCTTAACACATAGTAGGTAATTAATTAATATTTATTCAGTAGAATAATCTTTGAATCACTATAAAATCTATTGTTTCACTTGAAACCAACATTTCAGTTCTTCCTAATATGATACCTTTCTTAAAATGTATTAATATTAATAAAGAAAGAATAGCTGTAGCATTTAATAAGTAGTTACTATATAGTGGGTAATTTAACAGAAGTACTCATGTATATTAAGCTCTTAAAATGCATTATCACATAGCAACTTATTATCAGATGGTAGAATCGAGATAGACTAAGTCAGTGGTTCAAGGTTACAAAACTAGTCAATATGAGAGCTATGACTTGAGGTCAGGTATTCTTGAATCCATTGCCTGTTATTTTGACCAAAAAATGAAGGAAACAATGGGCCCTTCCTTTCGTGTGTGTGTGTGTGTGTGTGTGTGTGTGTGTGTGTATAATTATAAGAATCAATTTATTTTTAAGCTGAAAAGATCTTACTCGGCTTAGCTCCTTGTTGGTAGCGTTCATCTTGGTCTTCACCGTTTGTCTACCTGAGCCTTGGGACAGAATCAGTAATGAGTGACAAGAAGTATGGAAGAAGACAGAGAGGAGTGGGGAGACATTGAACACTTTGACAATTTATGCCTGGAATTATGAGTGTCTGTTTGTATAAGTGGAGTCAAAATAAAAGATGTATGATGTTACATTTTATATGTGGCCAGACAATTATTCCAACTGTGGGAGAACTCAAATGCACTAGCAATCCCAGGTCTTACCACGTACGACAGGATATAATACTTTATTATATAGCCAGCTGTGGTGGTAAGAGACAAAAATGAAGTAGAAAAAGTAAAAGAAAATGATGAAGACAGAGAAATGACTATAGAAATACAGAAAGGTAGTGAGAAACCAATGAATTTGTTCCAACATGTATGATTATATGGAAATCTGTAAAGTATAACTTTAATAATGAATTTACTGTCCCACAAACACACCAAGCTCACATAGGTAAATAAAATTGCACGCTTTTTTCAAATGCCAGTTTTTAGTCTTTTCCTTTTGTGTGTGTGTGTGTGTGTGTGTGTGTGTGTGTGTGTGTGTTTGTGTGTGTGTGTATGACAGAGAGAGAGAGAGAGACAGAGACAGAGAGAGGGACAGATAGGGGCAAACAGACAAGAAGGGAGGTAGATGAGAAGCATCAATTCTTTGTTGTGACACCTTAGTTGTTCATTGATTGCTTTCTCATATGTGCCTTGATTGGGGGGCAACAGCAGACCAAGTGACTCCTTGCTCAAGCCAGTGACCTAGGGCTTAAGCTAGCGACCTTGGGCTCAAGCCAGCAACCTTGGACTTTAAGCCATTGACCTTTGGGCTCAAGCCAGTGACCATGAGATCTAGTCTGTGATCCCACCCTCAAGCTAACAAACCCGCACTCAAGCTGGTGAGCCTATGCTCAAGCCACTGACCTCGGGCTTTCAAACGTGGGTCCTCTGCGTCTCAGTCTGATGCTCTATCGACTGCACCACCAGGCCAGTTTTTAGTCTTGAATGATGTAATGTGTTCCTATTCTCCATAACCACTCTCTAACTTACCAAATAAATGAATAGATAAATAAAGGATTTCCCACCAGTATCAGGAACTTACTCAAATTTTCAATTTGAAACCTGATGCTCACATCTTCAACCTTACTTGGTTCTAGAATTATCATTCTAAATGCTTAATTAAATACTTTTTTTAATAGAGAAAAGCATAGTGAAGACAAATATTCTTTTCTTATTTGATAACTGAAGAAAACTAGAAAAATATTGGTGGGTTAGAATATCATCCCAAAGCACAGAGGTGGCTGGTTCCATCCCTCATCAGGGCACAAACATGAACAGATCAATGTTCTTCTGTTCTCTCTCTCTCTCTTTCTTTCCCTCCCTTCCAACCTTCCTTTCTCTCTCTCTTCCTGTCTCCCTTCTCCCTTCCCACTCTCTAAAATTAATAAATAAAAATTTATTTTAAAAACTAACAATTTTGTTAAATATCATAAATGTAAGACGTATATGCTTTCTCTCTAGGCGATTTTATTCAATAAGTGAATTTTTAAAAAAATTAAGTGGAAGGCAGAGAGACAGACTATGCATGTGCCCCAATCAGGTTCCACCTGGCAAGCCGTCTTTGGTGCGATACTCTGCCCATCTGGGGCATTGCTCCATTGCTCAGCAACCGAGCTATTTTAGCACTTGAGGCGAGGCCCTGGAGCCATCCTCAGCACCCGGGGCCAGCTTATTCAAACCAGCCTTGGCTGCGGGAAGGGAAGAAGGGAGAAAGAGGAGTGGAGAAGCAGATGGTTGCTTCTCCTGTGTGCCCTGACTGGGAATTGAACTTGTGACTTCTACACACCAGGCCATTGCTCTACTGTTGAACCAACCAGCCAGGGCCAGTAAGTGAGTTTCAATACCTGTTATATAAAGAATATTTTGTTAGTTTTTTTTTTTTAAGGATAAAATGTAATATAATTTATGGTTCCTGAATTAAAGGAACATTTTTATTCTCTTGAAAAAGCAGGGCATACACATAATAAAAGCTAAAAAAAAAAAAAAAAAACTATTATGAATACCAGAGTCTTCTCTATTCAATAGACAATTTTTTAAATTATTTTCTGTTGCATGAGGTTTTAGAACTGTTTCTATATACACCTGCATTGCTGATTCCAAATTTGAAATACATTTTTTGGTTCATGCTATAGTTTTTATGCAATTTTAATTACTTTTTGTTACAGGTAATGGCATGCATTGGTTTTTAAATTGAAGTTAAAGGGCAATGACTCTTGGATTGAACATAACCACAAGGCAATTAATGTTTTACAAACATCACTTTTACATAATTGTAGTAGTTTTTAAATGTAAAAAATTATGATCTGATAAAAACACCCTCTTATTTTGTTTTAAAATTGAATCATGGCTTCTTTGAGTAGGCATAAATGTAAGCATAATCCTGACACCTGTTATATATGTGGCTGTTACACACTTCAATATCAAAGGAACAATATTTCATCATTTATGACATGTGCATATATTGCCTATTTTCAAGTTCCCCTTGGTGATAAAGAAAAGAATTGGGCTCCTCATATTGTGTGTCATAATTGTGAGGAAATGCTTTCTGACTGGACAAAAGGAAAATGGAAAGGAATGCCTTTCTGTATTCCCATGGTTTGGCATGAACCTAAGGACCACAGCAGTGACTGTTATTTCTATCTGATCCATACAAAGGGCATCAGCAAGGAAAAAAAGCATATGGTCGCATATCCTAATATTCCTTCAGTAATACGACTTATCCCACACTCTGAGACACTCCTGGTTCCAGTTTTCAATGGTTTTATTTCTTCTAAGGATGAAGAAAGTAAACATGGTGATCAAGTATATTTTGGTAAGATGCATGAGGAAATGGTTGTAGAATCTGAAGGGTCTTCTTCTGATGCCAAGCAGTCATTAACCCCTCAGCAGTTTAGCCAACTTGAATTAAATGACTTAGTAAGAGATTTGGGCCTATCAAAGAAAGCAGCTGAGTTATTGGCCTCCATCCAGGCTTCAAGAAAAGAATGTATTTCACCGGTCAGCTAAAGTATCCCATTTCAGGAAGCGTACACAAATTTTTGTGGACTTCTGAAGACAAACACTTTGTTTACTGTCATGATATCAGTAGTCTTCTCAGCCAGCTAGGTGTTACCACGTACAGTCCAACAGAATGGCGGCTATTTCTTCACAGCTCTAAATGGAGTCTGAAATGTGTTCTCCTACACAATGGTAGTGTTTATGCAGCGGTTCCAATTGGTTATTTAACTAATCTGCAAGAAGATTATAATGACATAAAAATTGTCCTTGCCTTTCTGAAGTTTGAGGAGCATAACTGACTCATTTGTGTGGATCTTAAAATGATAAATTTCCTGCTAGGACAACAGAGAGGTTTCACTAAGTATTCTTGCTTTCAGTGTTTGTGGGACAGCCAAGCTGAGGAGAAAGACTGGACACAGAAGGAGTGGCCGAAATGTGAAGCTCTGGAAGTAGGGATGCAAAATACTGTTAATGAACCTGTATTTAATCAAGACAGGATCATTTTTCCGCCACTTCACATCAAACTTAGCTTCATGAAGCAGTTTGTTCAGGCTTTGAATGGAGAAAGTTAATGCTTTTAACATATTATTTCTGCTTTTCCTGCTTTGTCTTTCGAGAAGATAAAAGCAGGTGTATTTGATGGACCTCAAATTCAAGCCTTTATACATGATGAAGAATTTGCCAGGAAGATGAATAAGGAGGAGAAAACAGCACGACAGTCTTTTGTGGCAGTTACAAAGAACTTCCTTGGCAACAAAAAAGCAGAAAACTATGAACTTCTGGTTCAAAGGATGCTGTTGGCATTCCGCAACATTGGATGTAACATGAGCATTAAGATTCACTTCCTGAACAGTCACCTTGATAAGTTCCCTGAAAATCTTGGAGCTGTTAGTGATGAGCAGACTACTGCTGGAGCATCAAACGAGATTGTCCTCAACAAGTACACAAACGCAAGAGCTACAAACGCAAATTTTTGCCTGAATAGAATTTAAATAAGTTTTGTGCAAATTCTATGATTAAAATAAGTGTTTTAATATGTTCTACTTCGAAATTGTAGGCAAATTCTGATGCAATCATATCTTTTAGTGTATTAGTGTATTTACTGCATTATATAAATTATTATATTTTCACAAAGATGATGTCCAAGAAGACATTCTACTTCATTATGTTAAACTAAATGTTGAAAATTTTACAATAAGATGAAAACCTAATATCTTGAATTGCAAAAAAACTGTAGCCTACAGAGAAAAACTAAAGTCAGACTTGAAATCAGCACACTCGAATTAGGTAAAAACAAGTGTTTCTGTGGATGCAACAAAAAATTTGTTTCCTAGTATAATTCTTTGGTACAAGAATGGAAATGACTTTGGCTCAAATAATATTAGGAAATTTGTCCCTGGCCGGTTGAGTCAGTGGTAGAGTGTTGGCCCAGTTTTTGGATGTCCCTGGTCAATTCCTGGTCAGGGCACACAGGAGAAGCACCCAGCTGCTTCCACACACCCTCCCTCTCTCGCTTCTCTCTCTCTTCTCTGCCTTTTGCCTTGCAGCCATGGCTCAATTGGAGGAAGTTTGCCCTAGGTGCCGAGGATGGCTCCATTGCCTCTGCCTCATGCACTAGGAAAAGCTTGGTTGCTGAGCAATGGAGCAATGCCCCAAAATGCAGAGCACTGTCCCCTAGTGATCTTGCCAAGTGGATGCTGGTCAGGGCACATGAGGGAGTTTGTCTCTGCCTCCCCTCCCCTCACTGAATTAAATACATAAATAAATAAATAAGATATCAGAAGATTTTATTGATGGTGATCATGGATACTGAGTTATAAATAAATGGACATCCATGAGTCAGAAACAAATATTTTATTCAATGGTACTTCACAATTCTTTTTTAATTTTGGTCTTCCAATTTTAATATTAACCAGAGAGAGGAATATTACAACCTTTATAAGTTTTGCAGAATTCTTTTTTTTTTTTTTACAGGGACAGAGAGAGAGTCAGAGAGAGGGATAGAGATAGGGACAGACAGACAGGAACGGAGAGAGGTGAGAAGCATCAATCATTAGTTTCTCGTTGCCATAGCAACACCTTAGTTGTTCATTGATTGCTTTCTCACATGTGCCTTGACCACGGGCCTTCAGCAGACCCAGCAACCCCTTGCTGGAGCCAGCAACCTTGGGTCCAAGCTGGTGAGCTTTTGCTCAAGCCAGATGGGCCCACGCTCAAGCTGGCGAGCTCGGGGTCTTGAACCTGGGTCTTCCACATGCCAGTCCGACGCTTTATCCACTGTGCCACCGCCTGGTCAGGCAAGTTTTGCAAAATTCTTTATCTTTGTCTTTTATCTTCCCCTGAACTCTCTGCATCTTAAGACATTCATATCTGCAGCATAAATATTTCAACAAATACCAGTAATATATACAGATTCCACACATCAATTGAAGCAGTAATTCATGATTTTGCTTAAACACAGATTACTGGGGTTAAATTTAACCTATTGTATTATCTATTGCTTCGTTATAATATCACCACAAACTTAGAAGCTTCAAACGCACATTTATTATCTCATCATTTCTGTTGGTCAGGAATCCAAGAACAGCTTAGCTGAGTCCTCTGCTTCAGGGTCTCTTACAAGGCAGCAATCAAGGTTTTAGTCTAGACAGATGCCTCATCTGAGGCTTGACTGGGGAAATATTTGCTTCCAAGTTTATGTGGTTGTTGGCAGGATTCAGCTTCTTACTGGCTGTGGATCAGAGCCTATCCTCAGTTCCTTGTCATATGGTCCTCTCCATCTGGCAGCTTATTTCATCAAAGCCAACAAAGTAGAGTGTCTATAGAGTCTGCCAGCAAGATAGAAGTTATAATCTTACATAACACAATCATAGATGGCATAGTTCACCACATTTGCTCTGTTCTATTGGTTAAAAGCAAGATATAGGTGCATCCTGTCTATACTCAGACAGAAAGGATTATATAAAAGTGTGACTACCAGAAGATGGAGGTAATTGGGGGGCTATCAAAGACTCTATAGTATGTCTGTAAAGTTATGGTGCATTTTTGACTGGTTGACTGGTCAAAAGTGCACCATGACTTTACGGACACACTGTATTTGGCATACATATTAAATCTAAATGTCAGCCCTAGTTGGTTGGCTCATTGGTAGAGTGTAGGCCTGGTGTGTGGATGTTCCGGTTCAATTCCCAGTCAGAGCATACGGGAGAGGCGACTATTTGCTTCTCCACCCCTCCCCACCCTCTTCCCCTTCTCTCTTTCCCTTTTTTCTTCCCTTCCTCTCTTCCCCTCCCACAGCCATGGTTCATTTGGTTCAAGTTCCTTGGCCCCAGGCACTGAGAATAGCTCTGTGGAACCTCTGCCTCAGGTTGCCAGCATGGCTCCAGATGGGCAGAGCATAGCCCTAGACAGGGGTTGCTGTGTGGATGCTGGTTAGGGTGCATGTGGGATTTTGTCTCTCTTATCTCCCCTCCTTGCACTTGGGGAAAAATAAATTAATGTCCTTTCTTGGAATCTATGTTTTGTAACTTGTACCCAGTCACCAAGTGATTCTTATAATTAGGCAGTCTTGAGAAACACCAAACTTGGGAAAAGATAAAAGTTAAAGCAAAAGAGAGGCAGATTTTCTCACTGACCTAAATTTAATAGAAATGGACTTTGGATATTGAAATTTGCAACTTCTACATATTCACAAGGAAGAAAGATCCAGTTCATTGTCTAGAACGCATCCTCTAAACCCAAGCATAATTCTATGCCACTATGGCATTAAGTGACAAATGGTAAAAAAATATATACAAATGTTCTTATACTTTATGGAGTGTATTGCAAAGTCTAGAAATTCTCACTATAGGAGAAGGTTTTATATTTTAGACATACCTGAAATAGACATTGGTGGATGGATAGGATTTGGAGGGAGAGAGTGAAAAATAAGAGGTAGGTGGGATTAAGTTTTGGAGGGAGACCTCATGGCAGTCTTATGGGAGTAAGTATTTGTGCTTTTATGTAGGGAGAGTGCATGCTTATTTTGGTAGGGAAATGAATCTGAGCCAGAGAACCTTGTGACATAACCATTGAAATATCTATGTGTGAGGGTCCCCAGTCCATATAAGACAATCAAGGCTCAAAAGGAAGAAAATAGTGAGTCAAAGATAGAGCTCTGTTTTTAAAAATACGATTCACAAAAAGGTATTCAATGTATAAGAATAGAACTAGGGACATTTGTGGACCATCTGTTGCAGATATTAGTCCAGAATATACCAGCCTATATTCATGCAGAGACACCTGCTGAGCTCTTTTATGGTTTCATCTAACAGTGTAACTCAAAATTATGAATTAATTTTTATAATAAAAGCGAGTTTACATATTGGCTCTAAATATGTTAGAATGTGAATATTTTGCAGGGGTACCTGGACTTAATTAGGTGCATATTAGACTAGCACCAGTGATTACCCTGCTAGTATTCAAGTAACATCCCCTAACACAGGGGTAAATGATAATATCAAATGATAGATTAACTAGATAACTACACTTATCCAGAAATACCTTGTCTTTTTTTCTCTAAGTGGAATGGATTAGGATATTAGGATAGATAGTGTTGAATTTGTAGCATAACAGTAGACGATATTTTCCTGGCCTTTTTACCACCTAGTGTGGGTCACCCTCAGCTTCATTGTCTGTAAAAGGGGCCAACAGTGCCCCTGATGACCTCCCAGAGTTCTCACAATAATCATATATGATCCTTTATTTTTAAAATACTTTAAACATGCATGCCATTTTATACTTTTCAGTGTATTTTATTATTTAAGCATGAGCCAAAATAAACATTACTTATTTTTGTTATTAAAATACAGTAAAAATTATATAGACTTGTTATCTGTTTTGCATTTTTTATCATATATATTAAGATAAACCAATCATCAGAAATTTTAGGCAGCAGAAACCTGGCATTTTTACATATGACAAATATTTTTATTTCTGATGGCTTATTCCATTTTTCAGGTTATGTACACAGAAGTAATTATCTGTTTAATCCTCGCAATAGAAAAAAATCATTGCTTGCCAAACCAAATAGTGTAGTTTATAGATGGTGGATATATACAATAATCATTGCAAATTACACTTGGAAACATGGATCTTTGGAAGCAGAAGTATAGCAGGCTGTCAGCACACTAACAAAATTTGCATTCATCTATTTATGCAGCTTACATCTTGTTTTATACCCTGGACAAGAACATACCCATTGATGACTGGATTATGGAAACAATCAGTGGTGATCGGCTCACTCATCAAATTATGGATCTCAACCTCGACACTATGTATTACTTTCGAATTCAAGCCCGGAATGTGAAAGGTGTAGGACCCCTCTCTGATCCCATCCTCTTCAGGACCCTGAAAGGTTGGTCCTTTTTTCTACTCTTTTCTTTATTTTCTGATGGGAATGTTATGAGACAGTTTGGGAGTCTATGTTAGAAACTGCCCTATACCATCTCTGTTGGCAGCGTGACTGCAGTGGACATTTTAAATAAAATAAAATGCAAATTAAAACCACAATGAGCTATTACCTCACACCTGTTAGAATGGCCATCATCAAAAAGACAAGAGATAACAAATGCTGGCATGAGGTGGAGAAAAGGGAATGGGAACCCTGTACATTGCTGGTAGGAAAGTAAATGAGTGGAGCCACTATGGAAAACAGTATGGAGGTTACTAAAAAAATTAAAAGTAGAACTACTATGTGATACATCCAGCAATTCCACTTCTAGTAATATTTCCAAAGAAAATAGAAAACACTAACTAGACATGATATCTATATCCCCATGTTTATAACAGCATTATTTAAAATAACCAAGACAAGAAGTAACATAAGAGTCCATCAGTGGATGAATGGGTAGAGAAATTGTGATATACCTACAAAATGGAATATTATTAAGCCATAAAAAACTAGGAATTTCTACCATTGGTGACAATATGGTTAGATCTTGAAGGCATTATGGGAAGTGAAATAAGTCAGACAGGGAACGACAAATAGTTCATGATTTCACTTATGTGTGGAATCCACAAGCTAACAAACAAAAACATACCAAACTCAGAAAAAGAGATCAGATTTTCTGTTATAAGAGGCAGGAGTTGGGGAGAGGGTGAATTGTAGGAAGTCAAAAGGTACAAACTCCCGGTTATAAGATAAATAAGTAAAAGGATGTAATGTTAAGCATAGTGACTACAGTTTACATTACTGTATAATGTAGAGGAAAGTTGTTAAATGAATATACCCTAGGAGTTCTCATCACAAGGAGAATTATTTTTTTAATTTTTATTGTATTTGAGATGATTTACATTAACTAAACCTATTGTGGTAATTTTTTCACTATTTATGTAAGTCAGACCCTCATACCATACACCTTAAACTTAGACCATGATATATGTCAATTATTTCTCAATCAACCTAGGAAAAATAAGAAAAAAGTAATAATGAATTAAAATGTATCTTTCCAGTCTGAAAGCCAGCATGTCAAAAAATGATCTATTGTATCACTACATTCTCTGCCTTCCGCAGGAGGCAGACAGTTTAACAACTTTTTCTCATTTATAATCCTTTTTGAATTTTATAGTCATTTCATATATATTGGTCCCATTCAAAGTATAATGAAACCCTTTAGCCATTTTATGTAAAGGGAAGAAATTAAAAAGCACTGAATTATGTGAATGATGTACTCTTGCCAACTTCAAATATTTCCTTTTGGGAACTATTGTCCTTCTATATTAAAGGATATTTTGATGTGACAAGACAGAAAACATCAAACAAAATGAATGTGTTTATTTTAAGGATTAAGGTCAGTGAAATGAAAATAAAAATTGCAGAATGATTGGAAAAAAACCCATATGCTCACAAGAATAAAAATCAGCACTCAATTTAAGGAGAGTTAAATATTTATACAGAAAAATACTAAAACCCAAGAGAAGTAACTACATCAAAATAATTATATACATATTTTTTAAAAAAGATGGTTATTACTTTTCTGGAGGACAAATGGTTTCAGGAGCCTCTGTTATTCAGTAATTGAAAATAATTCAAATGTTGCATAGTTGGTATTTAAAGATAGATATAGTTAAGGCATGACATGTCCTGTTCTAAGGAGGGATACATGGTTCTTATATCTGTGACCACATTGGGCTACTATATCTAGCTGAAAAACTTGATAATACATGAAGGCTAACAACTGAAAATTTAGAAACACATGTCAGACATTTCACCCAGTCATTTGACATACTAAAAGAACGAGCTTGTTCTAAAACTTTACAATCTATTTCCCAATTCTCCTAGGAAAGGTAGCCTAATAAATAGTGGACTTTTAAATTCTGTGAGTCAACTATTCAGAAGCCGGATTTGGTGACAGTGAATCTGAGGGCTTGCCAGGATCACACAAACAAGCATTCAGCTGAAACCTGCACGACAGTTTTTAACAACAGAGTAGAAGCTGGGAGGGAGACAGGAGGGAAGGAGCTAATCGTTATCTATCCAGGTTTTTAGGACTTCATGTCTAAATCAGGTCTCACTCCAAATGAGCAATCGGAAGGAAGCTGGTTATCCATTTTGTGGGAGCATGAAATGTAACTAGATAATGTTTCACAAATGCTTCGTCTTTATCTACAGACAAGTGCCAAATTAATTTCATGCTCAAAATGTGTGCCAACTGGAGAACTCAGGGAGGGCTTAAAAATGACTTAAGGCATCCAAATGCATTAAGCAGCGGAATGATGAGTTATCACAGGATTTACAGACCCACACTGGTCACCATCCCATGGATTGTTTAATGAACTCTCTATCTCATTTGGTACTGTGTACGCTAACTACCCTAACTCATCTATTAAATGATCTTCAGAATTAAAAACAAATTCGGGAATTTGTTATAAATCATAGCAGTCCTAAAGAATCAGTTCTGATATCCTAATTGGGATATTTAATATTGTTACCCGAAGTATGTCATGCTACATTAATAGCCAATTAAGTTTTTTAAACAAATCTTGTTCATATATAGCAAACTAAATTATAGATGTTTTGAGTGCACCATAAATTACTTAGAAATATTTATATTGCTTGTCTTTATCAATACTTGATATTGTACATGCATATATCTTACATGTCACCTACAGTGACAAATGTTGCAAGGTAAATAAATTACTCATCATAAGAGATATGAAGCCACAATAAACCAAACCTACGCTAAAGACATAAAATCACAATATTGCTCCTTGATTTAAGATTTTCATTTTCCAAAGCTGCTTCAAAACATAAAGCCACTGTGCGCCAGAGTGTATCTTTATTCAACAGAAGTGAAGGTTTACCTGTTATTTTGAAGCTGAGAAATTCATAGTAGTCTACCGAGTAACAGGCAAGTGCTTTATACAACCACGTCCCCCCCCCAAGGCAGGTGTCCACAGCTTCAAATTCTTTCACATTCTATCTTTGCAAAGATAAACACGTTTTCCACTAGAGACTAGAGTTTTGTCATTTTTGGTTTTAGGCACTTTCCAGAGAGGTATAAGAAACTCAGTCAGTAATCACCAGTTAATTAAAAAGGATATTTATAATTAAAAATAGATTAAGTTATTATACTCTTATGTACATTGTATATGTGGTATATCTGTCTCTTTCCTTGAAATGTTAATTAAACTTGATTCTCTGACCCCATTGGACCCTGCAAATACCTGCCTCCCTTTCATAAACCTTCCCCGTTACAATACCTGCACACTGTCGAACCCTTGGGAGACAAGAGTCACGTTTATCTCTGCCTATCAGATGGGTTGTTTTTTATTGGTAAAGTAAGTTTCTTCATGTTGGCCTGTCAATGAATGGGGAAGAAGGATGGAATACACCAGTGAGGATTTCTGTGGAGGGCTGGAGCCATCTCCTATATGCAAAGACTCATGGTATGTTCTCTGAGCATCCTTACTCATCATTCTGAAATGTGCATTTCTCCCATCCAAAATATAGAATTGAAAGCAGTGTAATGGAATACAACAAAAAGCTTTAATCTTCAAAGTATTTTGTGACCAAATACATAATTTTCTTGACAAATGACAGGAGCCATTAAGAAGCCTAGGTACAAATTTCAATACTTTTAAGCCATTATTTGCCATTAATAGCAAAAAGTAAATATTAGAATATATTTGGTACTTGTTGGGAAATATTATTTAGTAGATAACCTTTCTTAACTCATTCAAAGTTTTTCAAGTTGTATTCAGTCAAGATTTGCTAACAATAAAACAAGTCTATAAGATAAAATAGGGGTCAGATTATCCACAATAACATACATTTATTTGTCACTTGCTAAAAAATTGCTTAGACTACAGGTAATGCATGTATATAGTTAAAGACAAAGGGAGAGATAAAAAATGAAAATGAGATGAAATTTTTTAAAATATCATTCTGAATAGTTTTCCCCTAAATATGTGATACTGATTATGGTAGTTTCTCAAGTGCATCTTTTCTGACTACTAGATGTTTACCCTTCCTGAATTGTATGGTTACATATGATCCTGACATATCCTTTCTCATTCTTATTGTAAAAACGGTATGGTATTTCCTATAACACAGTGTCCATCCCTGAAAGCTACATTAGGATCCTATCCCTGTATATAAAGTACAGTTAATTTAGTTGCCTATCAAAAGCACCTTTCATCAACAACCCCCTAATACTAATAAAAATGTATTTTGAAGAGTCTTTAATCTTCAATGAGAAATGGGAGAAAAAATCAAGACAAAATTTAAATTATAATAATTAGCTTAGAGAAGATTAAATTAGATGGCCTGGAGAATTTTAAAAATTGTTTAATCTTGAGAAGATACAAAAAGACATTTATAAAATTTATATAAAGTTTGGAGAATCTCAATGTAATAAGCACTTTTATGTATACTATTTTTCAAAGAGTCATGCAGAATTCAGTCTACTTTTTATTAAGATACCTTTTCTAGTTTACTCTTTTTCTAGAATACATCTACATATTACTTTAACATAAAAGAAATAGTAAGTGATATCTTTTAGAAATTTATCCTTTTATGGTGTGACATTATAAACACTATTCATCTTAAAGAGGCTTTTGTTAACAGCATCCTAAAGTACTAAGATTCTGTACATTCTTTCAGACAAAGATTTGTTATTTTTAATTTAGAAAAGAAAGAGCTACCACCTGTAGTACTTTAAGTTATTTATCAAACAATGATGATGGCATTGCTATGAAACTGACACACATAATAAAAGAACTGACCAGGTGATAGGTTGCGACTCATGGGAATGCTATTAATTTTTTTCTCTTTGTGAACTTAACTGGGGCATATACAAGAAGCAAATTGACGTGTCTAGGGGCCTGTGTGACAAGCTTGACTGCAATTAAGTGAGTTAAATATGCCCAGAAGACTCAAAGATAACCAAGGACAGATGAAATAATTCTAATTGATGGAGACTTACAAAGAGCTACATTGGTTAAAATGTTCTATCACAATTTCTAGAAAAGCAATGATACTAGAGATTTACTTGCTATATAGTTATATCTGGTTAACAGAAAATAAGCCACCTTTTGGAAACATTTAGGGATATTTTTTAATTTAAAACAAAAACAAAGATAAATAAAGACAATAGACTAGTGGTTACCAGAAAGGAAAAGAGGTGGGGAAGAGCAAAATATGGGTAAAGGGGGTCAAATATAGGGTAATGGGTGGAAATTAGACTTTTGGTGGTGAGCACACTATAGTGTATGTAGATATCTTTTATAATATTATTAACAAATATACCCAATAAAAATAAAAAATAAACAACGAGGAAAATAAAGTCATTTTTCAAGAATGTTATTCATTACTTAAGTGAACACCTCAAGAATTTTCTTCACAAGGTCTAAAAACTTATCAAACCATTTAAATTAAGCCATATTTATGATATTCTATTATTTTATACTATTTATTTGAGAATTGGTTAAATTTCCTTTTTGTAAAAAAAGAAAAAAAGAAAGTGAATACAAGCAAATAGTTTTCCTAAGATATTGATAATTACTTGGTAATTGCATGCATTTTTACTGTTATTGTACTTTTAATTAAACTTGTATGGTGATCATTCTGATTTTATTTTTAGAGGAATGTGAAAATTAACATATTTTAAGGATACATTTATACAACAAAAACATTTTCAGTTTTTTCTCTAATTATTTTAATAGAAATAATTACATTATCTTTTATTTCTTTTCAATTTTATTTTAATATGGCATTGACCTTGATATGAGAACTTGCTAACACTAACTCTTGATTTGAAATGTCAGCTTTCTTGCTGGGAACTGTCAAAATCTAATAATATTTCTTTTTCCCCCACAGTGGAACACCCTGACAAAATGGCTAATGACCAAGGTATGGTGGCTCAATCTGTCATTTTTTCCCCCTCCTTGAATCAATCCCATCTATAAGACATGTCAGTCATTATTTTGTATTTCTCTTTTCACCTGGGCAGTACACCTGATGAAACCAACTCTGGCGTGATAATTAATCTTGTTAATGAAGTTCTGCTTGGATGGGGCTGAGACTCTGATAGGAAAGGTGTAAATTTTCCTGAGAGAAAATTATTTTGTCTCTATTCTGAAGGACCAATTAAAATGTCAAGCTTCTTTGTATGAAATAAATTTTTAGTCTGTATGTGCACTTCTGAACAATTCATATTAAGTATAATTAAGCTCAGCATAATTTTCAAGCTACTCTTGCACCCTTTTTCATGAGCAGTGGATTAAAGTTCTGTAGCTCTATGGAGAAACCCATAAATCATGTGTGGTTTTCCTCAATGAGCTTCTTGCAATGGATTAAAACAAAGTTAGGTCAACTCTTTTAGGGCATTGCTCCTGTCCATTTTAAAGCCCAAGAGCTCTCATTCCTTGAAGCAGATGCTGGATTGACTTGGAGTATTTTGTCCTCTTTTCACTCTTTTGCTAAAAGCTGGCTTGTATGGAGAAATGGGGATAGTTTTACACAAAGAAAAATGGTGATAACTAAGAATTATCCATCATCAACTCATAGGCAGATAGGAATTTGCTATTGCCATGATTCATAGAGAGAAAAATTAGAATTCCATTATTTTTACACTAAGGATGATTAATAAAATGCTAGAGGAGAAAGTGAGTAGTTTGTGAGTTTAGTTTTCTTTTTTCTTTTTTTGAGGTGTCATTTTTTTTTAAAGGGAGAGTTTGATGATACTTATAACTGGTTATACTCAGTGTTGGCATTTGTTGGTCCAGAATCTGTAGCTTGTGTGTTTGTTTTCTGTTTTAGTCATTTACTGTCAGCAGAACCTACTTGCAAGCATCATGTCTCATAAGGCTCTATATTGTTGATTCAGGGAAAACATTCTTTTTGAAAAGAATACTTACTATCTCTTGACGAATATTAAGCATTTGTGGTTAGTAGGGCTCACTAACAACAAAAGGTTGCCTGTCTGAGTGGTATTTTATTTTAATTTTTAAAGAGGCTGGAAAAGGGAGAGAGAGAGGCAGAGAAGGACACAGATAGAAACAGAGTCAGAGAGAGAAACATCTATTTGTTGTTTTACTTATTCATGCATTCATTAGTTGATTCTTGTATGTGCCCTGACCAGGGATTGAACTGGCAACATTGGCTTATCAGGAGGATATTATAACCAGTTGAGCTAACTGGCCAGGGCCTCATGTGTGGTATTTTAGTCAATGATCCTGTGTTCAGGTTTAACTCTGAGTCTTTATACCATGCCTCTGCTTTTGAGAACATGGCTAGAGTTTCACATGGAGAGTAACAGAAATCACAGATGCACAGAAATGTCTATCCAGGGTTAACAATTCCATTAATCGCATACTGCTTCTGCTTACTTCCACTTAAAATATGTTCATAATATCAATATCTGCCAAATAGTAAGATTTGTAAACTGTTACTGATGAATAATCAATCATCAGTTAGTATATATTTACTTAGGTAAATTAAATATTAGTGCTGGTCAAATCTGAAGCTGGAATAATTAACAGAAGTGATTTTATTATTTAAGTTACAAAATCATTAAAACAACCTCTCATACCTATTTTTAACTTATATGAATTTGGAACTTCTACAGGCATATAACTCTTAACTTTTGAAATTATATTTAGGAAATATATACATATATATTTATAAGTGTATATAAATATATATATATATATATATATATATATATATATATATATATATATATATGGAGAGAGAGAGAAGCCACTTGGGTGATGAAGTGCTCAAGATTCTCTATAAATGAATTTCCAGTTGTCTCTGGACTCCTTTTCATTGTTTTTTGCTGTTATTTTGAATGAACTGTTTTTAAATATTTTTTAAGCTACCAAAATATATTTTGTAAATTGATCCTTTTGTAAAAGAAGAGAGACTAAATTATTCTCCAGCTTCTCTACACACACTCTTGATGGATTTTACTCAGATTTTCAGATTGACAGTGAAATCTGATCAATTATCAGGAACAAAAAGAATACCCAGAAATTATCGCCAGTGACTGAGTCAGTTAATATCATTGGGCAATTGTTCTTTTTCCCCATCTAACATTATTTAGAAATAATCTGCCACATATTATACCACATGGTATCTTAATCAATCACAGCTGGTATGCAGTTGATCAAAATGATAGGGTCAATGTTATATAATTCAATGGTTATAAGTAATATCTTTACATTTTTATAAAGAAGGCATAAAAATTTTGCTGGTCATCAAAAGCTTTTTCTAAACAAAATCAGTCATCTGGGTTAATGGCCAAGTATATGAGAAATTACCCAGAGGAAATATCCCTCTAAAATTGAAGAAAATAGTCGGAAGAAACTGTCCTGACTGCTTGCACTCTCAGCACAGAGCAGCCCAGTTGAATATGCTTTATGGTCGGTGCCCGCCGTTAGACCACTTTGCCCCTTCCCACAGCGAAATGATCCCACTTTTGGTCACATTTATGACAGGTTCTAAATTTCTGTCGAGAAAAAATTTCCTCTAAGAAAGAATTTTAGCACCCTGAGTCAAAGTTGACTCTACAAAGATGACTCCTACCTAGACTTTATCTTTTATGAGAGAAAATGAGAAAAGTTTGGATTGTTTAAAAAAAAATATCTTTGTAGGCTCGGTCATAGTAACTTTCTCTCATATTCAAAAATCTGCCCTGGAGAACATTAATGTGAAAAGAAAAAGTCAGTTATATTTGAATCAGTTGTGGCTTTGAGGGGAATACTTTCTTCTGAGTGACAGATTCTACATGGCTCTCTCTTAACTAGTCTCTACTTGTAAATTGGTTCTCTCTAGTATTTATTTGCTAAACCCTCTAGGCTTAAGCTGCTCTATAATACCCCTTTTCAAGAGACAAGACCCTTATCTCTTGTCCCAGGTCTTAATTATTATTTTATTTATTTTGTTTTTCTCTTCCAGGCACATGTGGCCAAAGTAATTATGAGACTTTAGAGATGAACCAGTTTAATTTTTTGGAGGGTCAGGTAGGTCAGGAAAATTGTATGATATCTGTGGAGCAGATGCAAAAGGTATAGAAATGCTCAACATTAGGGTGTTTTTAATCCACATTTTGGTAAAAACCCTGTCAATCCTTTGTGTCTAGATGAGCATGTATAATGTTAAAATGAACTCTTTTGAAGCTCTTATTGTCACTTACTATTCTAAGAGCTTAACATTAAATTAAGCTTTTGGATGAGCTATCGACTCATTTAATCTTCATAACAATACTGTTTGAGAGATACTATTGCTGTCTCCGTTTTGGAAGAAGTTTAAGTGACTTGCCTATAAACATGTAGCTAGCAAGTAGCAAGGTCATGATTCAACGGGGGACAACTATGTTCCAAAAACCATGTTTTACCAACTTTAAGTATATTCATCACATGTATGTTACACACACACACACACACATACACATTAACACACTTTTTATATATATCTAAAAAGTATCTGTATCTAAAATTTGTGTATGGATAGTTTCTCAGTATCAGCCTTCCTTTCCCAAGCTCCGAAAATAGTCTAAAACCAAAGCAAAGAGCTTTCAGTCTGATGTCACCTTGTAGTGGGAAGACACATCACTAACTTTATATAATCCCAACAGTTCTTTATCTCAGGAAAACAGTTCTTTATCTCAAGAGGGCGCTAATTCCACTGTCATAGCTCAGGAAGCTGATATAAAATACCAAAGATGGGGCAGATTAAACAACAGAAAATGATTTTCTCACAATTCTGGGAGCTGGAAGTAACATCAAGGTCTGGCTGTGAGAGCTCTCTGGTCCTAGCCTGACCAGGCGGTGGCGCGGTGGCGCAGTGGCGCAGCGGCGCAGCAGATAGAGCATTAGACTGGGACGCAGAGGACCCAGGTTCAAAACCTCAAGTTCACCAGTTTGAGTGTGGGCTCATCTGGTTTGAGCAAGGCTCACCAGCTTGAAACCAAAGTCACTGGCTTAAGCAATGGGTCACTCAGTCTGCTATAGTCCCCCAGTCAAGGCACATATGAGAAAGCAATCTATGAATAACTAAGGAGTCACAACAAAGAATTGATGCTTCTCGTCTCTTTCCCTTCCTGTTTGTTTGTCCCCATCCCTCTTTCTGTTTCTTTCTGTCTCTGTCACATGCGCATGCGCGTGCACAC
The DNA here is from genome assembly GCA_037038555.1 of Rhynchonycteris naso. NCBI lineage: Eukaryota > Metazoa > Chordata > Mammalia > Chiroptera > Emballonuridae > Rhynchonycteris > Rhynchonycteris naso. The sequence goes on along the minus strand of CM072999.1, from coordinate 146,858,167 downwards.
AGACACACACACAGAGCTCTGGTCCTGGATTGCAGACATCTCCCTTGATGTGTCCTCAAGTGGCAGGCAGAGCACGAGCTCTCTCAAGTCTCTTCTTATAAGGACACTAATCCTATTGAATGAGGGCTCTGTCCTTATGACCTCATTTAACCTTAATTTCTTCCATAATGGCCCATCTTCTAAACACAGTCACATTAGGTATTAGGAATTTATCATATAAAATTAGGGTTTGGGGGAGACCCAAAGTCCAGTTCATAGCATCCATTTTCAAAAGGAAAACTGTTCTTTCTTTCTGATTATCTTCCCAGCTTTTCAGATGAGAAAGCAGAAGGTGATGTTTTGCCCAGGGTCACAAAAATATAGTGTGGACAGAGTTGGAACCCAAACATGTTTCTTTCTGACTCCCAGAGTATGTAGTCTTTTCACAGCAGATTGCTGTGATACTTATAAAAAAATTGGCTTTTGTCCTCCTACAATTAAACTTTTTAGAGCTTCTCACAGATCCATTTATGAAAGTCTGTTGTTTGGAGGTTGCAATAAGATAGTTGTAATTATGAAATATGATAAATTCTCAACAATGATTATTAGATCAAACTTTTAATCTTAAAGGATTGTTTTTACATCCTTATATTCTATTAATCCTCCGATAATGAACTTGAGTTTGAAGTGTTTATGAGTAAAAATTGGTCATTCTTAACCAGAGCATCAAAATGGGATCATATGCCCCAAAGTCTAGTTACATCCTGCCACCACGTATGACCTCCCATGTGACTTTGGACATGCACTAATCTTCTCTCAGTATACTCTCTGTAAATGAATGACTTTAGCCCAAATTATCTCTTAGTTTTTTTTCAAGATTTAAGATGATCAAGTTTTAGGATTGGCCCTGGCCTGTTGGCTCAGTGGTAGAGTGTCGGCCTGGTGTGTGGGTGCCTCAGATTTGATTCTCAGTCAGGACACACAGGAGAAGAGTCCATCTGCTTCTCCACCACTGCCCCCCCTTCTTGCTTCTCTCTCTCTCTCTCTCTCTCATCTCCTCCTGCAGCCATGGCTCAATTGGAGCGAGTTGGCCCTGGGCACTTAGGATGGCTCTAGGATGGCTCCATTGCCTCATCTCAGGCATTAAGAAGAGCTTGGTTTCTGAGCAATGGAGCTACACCCCAGATACATAAAGCATCACCTCCTTGTGGGCTTGCAGGGTGAATCCTGCTTAGGGCGCATGCATGCGTCTGTCTCTGCCTTCCCTCTTCTCACTGAATAAAAATTTAAAAATAAATATAATTTAAAAAGAAGTTTTAGGATTGGTGTTAGAATAAAAAACTTAGGCATAGCATTTTGCATAGTGTAGCACTTCACAATTTTAGCATTCCCGTGATACGTCACGCTTCTGGGCACTGTACATTTTCTATAATATTTAATTCTCATAACATTTTTACAGATGTAGAAAATGAAACACAGAGAGGTTGAAATTTGCCCAAACTCTCAGAGTATGTAAGTGGTTAGGGCGAGATTCATTCCCAGGCTAACTAACCTGACAATGTCTTCTCTGAACCACTGAATAATTTCTGGAAATGCAGTAAGTTAATTGACTCCTACTTTGTTATCAAGAAGTAAAACCTGCCTGACCAGACGGTGGCACGGTGGATAGAGTGTAGGACTGGGATGTGAAAGACCCAGGTTAGAGACCCTGAGGTCACCAGCTTGAGCGTGGGCCCATCTGGCTTGAGCAAAAGCTTGTCAGCTTGGACCCAAGGTTGCTGGCTCGAGCAAGGGGTTACTCAGTCTGCTGAAGGCCCACGGTCAAGGCAAATATGAGAAAGCAATCAATGAACAACTAAGGTGTCGCAATGGCAACGAAAAACTAATGATTGATGCTTCTCATCTCTCTCCGTTCCTGTCTGTATGTCCCTATCTATCCCTCTCTCTGACTCTCTCTCTGTCACTGTAAAAAGAAATAAAAGAAGTAAAACCTAAATGGCTTCATGTAAGTTCACCTGGTTTGAAGGCCTTGCCTTTTCTCAGTAGGGTATTCAGGCAAAGTGCTTAACACTACACCTGCCATTTTATACATCAATAGCTTTAACCTCATGAATAAACAGAATGAGAATGTAAACTGTTTCCAATTTCAGGAAAATTAGGGTTTTCAAGGCAGTCTAGTCAAGCTTGGAATTTAGTTAATGTGTAATCCAAACTTGGAAAGATTTGGATTAAAACAGCAGAGCTGATATTTGAAAAATTGAAACCCTTTGCATCTTTTGGTGGAAGACATTTCATTGGAATTAAAACTTCCTTTTGCCCCACCATTGTGCATAGTTTTAACTCCCTTTACTATTCAGGTGCTTGTTCCATTTTTTTGGAAAAGCTAGTTCTCACCTGTGCTTTTCTCTAGTCGAAAATTTTGCATCTTAGAAATTATGACAGATGAAAAAGTAGCAAAAAGGAAAAAGTGACTAGTGTGCTTTTAATAAATCATTTGGGGTACTTCAGTGTGTTTCCAGCAAGCAGTCAAGTAGCTGCTTCAGTCAGCCTCTCAGGAGTTTTTATGTTCTAATAGGTAACTTTGAAAGAAAACAACAAGCTCACTGTTCATAAGAATTGATGCAATTCATGGGAAAATTGTAACTTTCTAAGACCTGAAAGGTAGATGTTTTTGTTAACAAGACCTCCAAAAGAATTTTGAAATTAGTTCTTTTTGTAAGATACATTGTGTTGCTGAATGTGCTCTTTGCTGTAGACATTAGTCAAATACCAGCTTTCTAACTGTATTCTCTGCCCACTTCTATCTGTCCCAGACTCTACCTCTTGAATTTTCATTCTGAAACATAGGTTGTTCACTGCTGCTTACAGAATGAAGTCAGTTCTTTGACACCAAGGCACAGGCTTTTTGACTCCAACTTCCCCCTTCTAGCCTCATGACCAGTAGTATATCCCTCATATATACCACAGTTCATCAGCAAAAATCCACAGATCATTCTGGGGAAACTTTGTTTTTACAGCTTCGTGCTAACTGGTACCATTCCATCCATCTTATATCTCTTTTCCAGGTTATAGTCTTTATCTTCCCTTCCCAATTTATACTTATTTTCAAGAAGCTTTTTTTTTCTTTCTAGTTTTATTCTTCTGTGTGTCCCTAACATCTGACTTATCCATTGCCATGTTGTCGTTTCCTTAATGTTTGCTATTTATAGTTCCAAACTCTTGGCCAGGTTGTAAACCCTTTGATTACAGATGACTGGTCTGATTCAGCTGGTTATTTTCTTCCTCTCGTTTCTAATTGTCTCCAGTTTCTAATTGTGAATGGATCATATTATTGATGCTAGATAACTGTTCGTTGAAGTGAATTATAACACGGATCTATTGGGAAACAGTCACAGAAGAATCTGGAAAAACAGACTTTACCATCTAATCAAAAGTATATGTTTGGAGAACCCAAAAGGAATAGTGCTTATGGCTATAGAGACTGTATGTTACTGACCTTAGGGGATAGGAAAAAGATGTGAAAATATCTTTCCAATAGGGAAAAGTATCTTCAATATTAGTCTATCAAATTAAAGCTCAACAGAAAAACAAGTTTTCTGTGACTGAGGAAATGGTGGTCGCATTCAAAAAAAGAGTTTGACTTTGTGTGCCTTTTTCTTGACCTCCACCCTTCTTGTCATTTCTTGTTAGCAGAATATTTATAGATTTGTATCTTATAGCTGCTTGTAATTCTGAGAACAGAAAGGAGAAGATCGAAACCACTAAGTGCTGATGAGATTTTGAATGTGCCATATGAACAGAATTGTTCTCACTTTTGACAACGTGCTGGTAACTGTACCTAGCCCTGTGCTGCCCATGACAAAACATAGGAAAGGAGCAGAGCTCCATGGGTCCATTGTAAAGAAACATGCAATATGAATGATGGGGGGTGTATACAAACACTCTCAGCTCATTGTGGAAAACACAACATGCTATATCATGAGAAATTACCATGGGGAAGTCGCAAAGAAGATGTCTTAAAACCCAAGGCTGGACTTTAAATACATGAGTAGGACTTGAATCAACTCAAATGACCACAAAGTGAAGGATTACTTAACCTTTATTTAGAGAAGGCCTAGAATGGGGAAATGGAGAAGTCAAACAGCTGCTCAAAGAGGGAGGATTACAGGACACATTCAGGGGACAATCAGGGCCCTGCTGTGAGGAGCAGTGCACTAAGATGGAGGTAAATTGGGAATGGGTTTTTGCTGATGGTTTCTGCTCTAACACAGCACTTCTCAGGCTCCCCTGCTTTATGGCACATCCAAGCACCTACTGTCCACACTGGCCACTGAAGACCAGTGTACTCCCTAGATGCAAGCCCTGCTAACACTATTCACCACCGGCTGTTGGCGGGGAGAGTGGGGCAGGGGAGGAAAGGAAGATCTGGAATAGAGCTTCAGTCTGTCATCTTCAAAGAGTTTTCCTAGCCTTATTGATCTACTTCTGTTATACCTTTTATGAAGTGTCACCTTCTCTTGTCCCAGTGTTCTGTGTAGTGACAAACTGAACTATTTCCTTTCTCTTCCAAGGTATCTTTTGCTTTACATGTCCTATAGATAATGGACCTACCACCCCAAATCACAGCCGTATACCTAAACCTCTGCATTTATTCACACGTCAGGATCAAGTCTAAGAAGCCCTTTAATTTCTGTCCAACACTCTCCCCATTCCTTTGTACACTTATTATAACAGTCTCTTCTAATTAATTTGTTCTTCACAACTCAACCAGAATAATCTTTCTAAAATACACATTTAATTGAGTCACTTTTCTACTTAAAATACCTCAGTGAACCTATTTCCTACAAGATAAATTCTAGACTCTTTGGTGGAGTATATAGGGAGTTTTCTGATTTTACCCTTCCCTTTCTAAGCTTAGCCCTCTTTCTTCTCTATCTGATAAAACCTTTATTTCTCTTTGATTGTCAATTCAAATGTCACCCCTGAAAAGCCTTTCATCATATTTCTAGGCATAAAATAATCAATTAATCTATTTTTCCATTGTGCCACCTCCTTAAAGATTTTTTTTTTAACTTTTAAATATTACAATGTGGTTATTATTAGTCACTTAACATTTCCCTCTTGTTTATTTATGAGCCTCCAAAATAGTCATTTTATATCCCTAATGCTTAGAACAGTGGGTCCACTCAACACATCTGTTGACAAGATTGATGGATCATGGACAGACTCATGAACAAAGAAAGTCTATGCCCCAACAGTGTTGTTATTGACACATATCAGCAGAGCAGCCAGAAGATACTCACACACGAGTGTGTTCATACTACAATCGCAACTTCCTGCCCTATAATCACTGGGATAAGGAAGAGCCATCTGATTCTTCTGTTACTTCTCTGCACTGCTTGGCAGATTCACTCAAACACAAACATATCTCCCACTGCCTTTGGGATAAGCGTGTGGGTCATCATGGTAGATGAGGCTTTCCTGGATCATTCCATAGCCTTTGAGGGAAGCTGCTCTTTTGTGACCCACGAAACACTCTGCCTCATTCTACATGTTGAGTCTGGTTAGTGAACTTGCTCTTGGGAAGTCTAGTCCTCTAGGAAAGTGCTTGTGCTTAGAGAAACAAGATGTGTTTTAGATTTTCTGAAAAGCAAGGCTGCATCTAAACCTCATTTCTTAGACCCATATGCTGGTTATTCTCCTAGATAGACCCCAGGTCAGAATTCATATGAGGGAGGTCTAGTGTGAGGAGAGAATTCAAGACCCTCAGTTACCATTTCTCTCTATTCATTGTGCCACCATCTGGTCAGTCCTCAATTACCATTTCATTAATGTTATTGTCATCTTTATTTTTTTATTCTGTTAACTCACTTGTTAATATAAATTTTATTTTAAACCTATGTGAATAAAAATTACAATAAAATTTACTTATTGTAATATAAAATAAAAATTACTTATTGAGTGTTTGATATTTGGGAGTTTGTAACATGTGTGATCAGGAGCAGTTGACAAGTTGTTGTTTTTTTATTTTTTTATTTTATTCATTTTAGAGAGGAGACACAGAGTGAGAGAGAGAGAGAGAAAGAAAGAGAAAGGGGGGAGGAGCTGGAAGCATCAACTCCCATATGTGCCTTGACCAGACCAGTGCAGGGTTCTTTGTTTTTTTTTTTGTCAGATAAACATTTATTGTTTTAATTTTTCAATTATAGTTGACATTTAATATTATATTAGTTTCAGATGCAGCATAGAGGTTAGACATTTATGTAACTTGCATAGTGATCCTCTTGATCTAGTGCCCATCTGGCATCATGCATGGTTAGTACAGTATTATTGACTATATTTTCTATTCTCTACTTTACATCCTTGTGACTATTTGTAATTGAGAATTTGTACTTTTTAATACATTCACCTTTTCACCCAGCCCCAAGCCCCCTCCCGTCTGCAACCATCAGTTTATTCTCTGCATTTATGACTCTGTTTCTATGGAATACTACTCAGCCATAAGAAATGATGACATCGGATCATTTATAACAAAATGGATGGACCTTGATAACAGTGCAGGGTTTTGAACTGGCGACCTCAGTGTTCCCAGGTCGACACTTTATCCACTGCACCACCACAGGTCAGGCAGTTGACAAGTTTTTATTGGCAACAAATAAAGGGACACAGGCTAATTGTAGAGTCATATTAAGAAGGATATGTGGGCACTCCTTACCTAAAGTCATTAAGGAGGCTACCATTTTTCCTGTGATTAAAACATCTTGTTGATCTGTACAGGTCCTTCAGTTGGTCCCCTGATATTTACCTTTTGGGGTTTTGTTTGTACTTCCTTGCAAGATATTGAGAGTGAGCAGAGGTAGAATTCATAGGCGTAACCAAAGTGCTTCTGATTGACAGATAGGTAGGCAGATATCTTTGCATTAACTGACTTTTCTCTTACTAGAGTTTAATTAGTCCTCTGTTTCCCTAAATCAGTGCTTATAACATTAACCAGGTTAACTAAATACATTCAATATTTGATCCAGAGCAAAAAAGCACTTAACAATGCTTCCAAATGCCAAGCAATACTACTGTCCTCTTTAGTCTCCAGTATGTCCTCATTAGACACTTTATAATTCTTGCCTTAAAGCAGGGGAGAATCATTTTTAAAAAACTTATTACTTACCCATAAAGGATGCCTTCCTGGAATTTAAAAGACATTTTAGAGAACAGAAACACAGCACACAAAATTAATATTTGATTCTCACGTCTTTAGATGAAGAGGATCTCAGACTCATCAATATCCCAGAAATGAATTTTCTGTTTCCTTACTGAAGTGGTACAAGAACTCTAAATTACCATAAATTCAATCTAGCTTGCTGATGATATCAAGTTTCTTTAAAGTAGTTTCTATTAGGTATGTTAAGAGTTACTTAATTTTCTTTTGTGATATTAATCTAGTTACAATCAACAAAAAGTTAACCAGTGTCAACACTCTAGATTTAGTGAATAGAATGCCCAAGCTTTAAGCTGCCCTCTCTTATTTAGAAAGTGTTTCCAGAGTTCTTTTATCTTACCCAAACCTCTAACCACATGACATCTGATTTTCTTCTACATGTTGAAATTCACAATGTAATTAATAGCCTTGCTATATCTTTGGGGTGCTATATCCATAGAGCTTTATGCCTAAGTAATATATGAATGTGCTTGTAGGCTTGTTTTTGCGTCTTCCCACAAACTAGCTGGGAGAGTTAAAAACTTCATTAAAAAGACATTTGTTGGGATGCTAGAGGAAAAGGGAAATTCTCCACAGGCTATCTACCCAATTTTCAGCCAAAATAGGATTACTCCCCACAGGAATCATTTATTGCTTTACTGGCCTAAGTGATGGGGCTGTTAGCATCTCTTTTGCCTGACTGCTTTGCAATCTAGTTGCTTTCAGATATGAGAAAAGTCATCTTAATTTTTATACAGAACTTCTGTCTCCCTTCATTTCTTCCAACATTGATCTTACAATGTTCCATGGGAAAAGCTTATCTCTGCTCATTGAAACTCCAAATGTGTCTGAGTCACACAAGCAAGGTATTTGGAAAGAGTTCGACTTGTCCAAATTTTAGTCAACCCATCAAAATTTTCTCAATTGGTGCTTGTTTCAGTTGTTTCTCTCACCACTCCCAACACCCACCCCACACAAATAATTGTGTCTTAATTTCCCCTCTGTCTTACTTTCCACCTCTTTATATACCCACAAGCATTGGCCAGAAGATTTTAAATGTACCACTTTATGCTGAAAACAGAATATAAAGTGTTTGCATTAATTTATGCATTGCTTGTTGGAAGCCTGACATCTTAACTTCAGCTCTAAATTGATATCAAAAGAATTTTCCAAGTTGTGGATGTATAGTCTGTTAACAAGATTTACAGTTGTTGTTTTTTACAACTGTTTGGTAAATAAAATGAGATCTTGGGAAAACTTTAGTAAGAAGAGTGTTGGTTCTATAAAAGAAGGTCTCAAGAGTAGGACTTGAAAGTCTTAAAGAAGAACACTAAAATCTATACAATGAGAAAACAGCTGAGGTTATTGTAGCTGACTGCCCCAGCTGACTTCCTCTACATCATTCACTGATGAAAACCACTTTCAGAAATAACTCCCTGAAGAAAATAAAAGGGAGAGTTAACTGTATTCTTGTGTGTGTTTGCATATAAATTCAACTCCCAAATGATTTTTCTATAAGTGATCTATTTACCTAATAGAAATCTAAAACACAGAATCTATTCAAATAGTTCTACAAATGTACCAATAGATGAAGGGATTGCATTGGATAATAGAATAATTATATCTGGTTAATTTTTGGTTCACTTCTGTTAAATTCTATGTTTACAGCTGTTAAAAACCTAATGGAAGGCGATATTTCCAAAAATGTAAAACTAAAGAGAACTTCTTCCTCTTCTGGTATGTTTGTCAGAAATATTCAGACCATTTGGGTTGTGATATAACCCCACCACCACCAAATCTTTACACAATTTCTAATATCTCCTTCCCAGGCACCTACTTGATACATAGCACAAGCCCAGTTATCAGAATAAATGTGTTGTATGATTTTAAAGTAATAATGATAATTTTCCACCAAGTCACATCAGGTGGGCAACAGTGTAGGCAAAACCTGTTGCAGCGAAACAGGGATTGGCTTTGTCTCTCCAGGAACATTGACCAGCAAACACCCTTCCTGTCTCGAGATGTTCAGGAAAGCAACATTTAGACTAGAACCTGTGTTGTACCTTCTGGTGACTTTAACAGGAGCACTGGGGGAAAAAATAGGAGGGGGCAGATTTTCAAAGAAAAAATTGAATTTAGCTTGTTTAATACTCCATTGTCATGACAGATTTGTTTTCCCCCTCACACATAGAAAATAAAATTTTCTCATAAGGTATAACAGTATTAACAATCTTGCGCTTTCTTTGTGGTGAACAAAATAATCATGTACAGTTGTTTGTGTATTTTAAAATATTTATCATTTCTGTCTATGTGTTTTGTTTCCTTTGAGCTTTTGGGTTGTATAGCCACTAACATTCTGATATGCTTTCACAATAAATAGGTCGTCATGGAGATGGAGGTTACTGGCCAGTTGATACTAATTTGATTGATAGAAGCACTCTCAATGGTGAGTATATAAATTAGATTATATTGGGTTAGTTATATTAATTAAATGGTTAATTCTAGAGTGTCTGAGACACGTTTTATATTGACTGCAAATGCCAAAATCCCCAGATTTAGGGTTTTAGTGGGATTAAGAGAAACATTATTTACAAACCCATAGCACAGTCTACCAGAAGACAATGCCAATGAGAGCTGACTAGTACACAAAACAGTCAGAAGGCCCAAGCACAGAGAATTTTATAAATGACAAAGGGCTTCTAAATATCTAGATTTTTAAGTGCTATAAGTATTTAAAATGTTTCCAGCCCTGGCCGGCTGGCTCACTGGTAGAGAGCAACAGCCAGTGTGTAGAAGTCTCAGGTTAGATTCCCGGCTAGGGCACACAGGAGAAGTGCCCATCTGCTTCTTCACCCTCCCCACTCTCCTTCGTCTCTATCTCTCTCTTCCCCTTTGGCAGCCAAGGCTCCATTGGAGCAAAGTTGGCCTGGGTGCTGATAATGGCTCCATGGCCTCTGCCTCAGGCACTAGAGTGGTTCCAGTTGCAACAGAGCACCACCCCAGATGGGTCAAGCATCACCCCCTAGTGGGAATGCTGGGTGGATCCTGGTTGGGCACATGCAGGAGTCTGTCTCTCTACCTCCCTGCTTTCACTTCAGAGAAATTAAAAAAAAAAAGAAAGAAAAAATTAAAATGTTTCCAAATGTTTAATTTTATTAGAGAGATGATACCTAGGATAGATTGAACTGGAAACCACTCAGTTTCATTAATTGACATTACTGGTTCTTTTTGTCTAGAGAGTACATTTACTCAACAAAACCCTCCAGCACCTTATAGCTAGTTTCTCTCCACATGACATTTATTTCTGCTCATTTCAATGGAGCATTCACGTACTCTTGGCTTTGAGGATGCCCTGATTGAAGTAATCTTGCAACTGCAAGGAAGAAGCTGATTGTATTTCATGTCTTCTAGGATCTTGTCCTGAGTTTTGCTGAAACAGAAATAATGGGATGTTGGATTAAACTAGGCAAGCTCCCAGGGACTAATGTATACATGATAACTTCTTTCCATAGGTTCTTAAAAGATTGTTGCTATTGCTGTCGATTGGCTTGTTTTGCTAAAAAACATACTTCATATATTCAAAATACAAATATCAACACATGTATGCATCAACAAGGTTAAGATAGAAAATATTAAACAATGCAACTGAAATCTCTTATAAGTCTCTGCCTTATCACATGCTTTTCTAAATTTCCCTCCATTTTTCATTGTGTTGTAACCACTCTCCCAAATATGTATTTACCATACATGTATATGTATCCCTAATATTATATTATTATATATTTTATAACTTTAAAAAGGGGCATCAGAAAAAAAAGGGGGGGCATCAGGCTGTATATATCTTGCTACAGCTTACATTTCTCTTTAATTTTTTTAAGATTTATTCATGTATTTGCAAATAGTTCTCCATTTATCTTTGCTGTCATATAGTATTCTATATTATGAAAATAACACAATGATTTATTTAACCATTTTAGCAGGTTTTCACCAGAAATTTGATTAATGAATAGCTAAATATCCATTTGGCTGGCCTTCTGTTAAAAAAATCCATATAAGAAGCCAAAATTGCAATCTAAAATTTCTTGCTGACCACAAAATTAGAGTAAAGGGGTGAATTAAGTGATTATTTCCTATCATAGATTATGAAAATCTAATGCATCCATTTCCCCAGAAAGGATATGTATAATCTGGGGAGTAGACTAGATGCTCCAGTGAAATACTCAGGGTTCCCTCTCCCCTGGCCATGAAGAGGTATGGAGACTCAGGTACATATTTTCACCTGTTGACTCTTCTACTTTCCAGGCATACCCTGCCCTGTTATTAATGCATTACTTAATCAGACAAGTGCAATTTCTTACATTTAAACTTACTAAATATATTCTACTCAAGCTTTTATAAGGGTATGTCTAGAATATTTTATCCAGGTTGCTATAGCCCTCACCACTCCTGTTGTCTCTTAACACAGGTATTATTCTCTCACTTTAGTAGCATTATTTTCTCTTGTAGGTGTCTGAGTTTTAAACATCTGTTATAGGTTGTGCCTAGCTATGACAATTCTGTGGTTCCACTATGCACAAGACACACCTTGGCAATTTCATAGGAGAAACAGAGGAAGGATGTGTTGAAACTGAAAACAGACCAAGTACATGCTTCATAAAACATGTTAGAGATTATAATTCTTTCCCCCAAACTTTTCAAGTTTCATCCACTTGCTTCAACTTTTATTTAAAATCTCAACAATATGCCAGACACACTTCATGCATTTGAACAGTCAGTAAGAAATTCTATGAAGCCCTTGCTGCATGCAGGGTACTTGCTATGAGCTATGGGACAGATTGGAAAAAGACTACTGCAGGAGTCTTTTTCAAACAAAGAAGGAGAGTTTCCAAGGTGGACACAGCTAATAAGTATACTCCGGGAAGATGAGAAAATTGAGAAAAATGCCAGGTACATGAGGAAAGGTAAAAATGGTCATTGCTGAAATTGTGTGAAAACATAATCACAGTGTGTGATACCCTGAGATGGAGAATTTCTACCTTTGAAGTACACACTGGGAATTAATATTTCCCCCTTTAGGATCATCCTGCAGAGGCAATTTTGAGATGCTGTATCAATGAGAGTCTCAAGTTGGAATTCAAACCCAGCTAAAGTGTGACTATAAGATACTACTTTTTGAAGAGACAGAGTGCCAGGAAATTAAAGATGGAATTGATATGGATAATTCAGAAATAACAATGATCTCACAATTTCCATCCACTACTGAGCTGTGTTACATGTATGAAAGGCAGAACAAATGTTAGTTACAAACACAGAACTATGTAGTCTCTTAAACTGTATGTCCTAAAGAACTTTAATCGTGGATAGAATGACCAAATTTAGTGCCTAAAAATACAGGACACTCAGTAACTCTTGAATCATTTCTAATTGCCAATAAATATGAAATAAAAAAAAATATTACAGGGAATTTTTATTGCAGTGTTTTTCAATGAACATATGCATAGTTAGCTAAAAATAATTCAGATAACTGGGACTCTATATATTTTTAATTACTGGCAATTCTAATTTTGGATTAAATTTAGAACCATGAGATTGCCTATTTGAACCTACTCTTCCAAATGAAACAAATTCTCTAATTGGAGTAAATCTGATGTTAACAGATTACTCAGCAACAATGTCCATAGGAGTGGACCTCAGATGAAGAGAATGACAGTAATTGAAAGAAATGCATTTAATTGTATTTTTTGCTATTTTATTTAATTTTCCTAGCAAAAAATATAATTGTAAATGTGATTGTAATTAATTTAATCTGGTATACATTCTCTCACTGGAGAAAGTTATGAAGATAAAATAGACAAGTGGCATCCCATTATTTTGAACCAATTTAGATTACTAACATTCCTTCTAAAATTTCTGCATCACTTCATAGGGTTTTAAGTATTACTTATTAAATGGATGTGATGAACAAAGCATTTGAACTATTTTTAGAATCCCTACTGAAATAACAAATTATTACAGACTACTTGACTACGGTGAATTGATAACTCAGGGGAGACATGGATGGTGAAGGACAAATTAATCCTTATCTGTTTTGCTAGCAGATAAATGATAGCAAATTTGTAATTTGACTTTAGCTTGTGCTATTACAGGGAAATCAGCAAAGGCATCTACAAACTCTAGCTTCTCATTAAAATTCTGCTAATGTCTTATGCTTGAAGAACCAGGTCTATTTTCCAATTAGATTGACAAATGGCATACTTACTGATAAATCTCCAACCCCACCCCACCTTTTAAAGGGTGGGCTGCATCAATAAGAACATTTTAAAATCTGAGTTTTTGAACCTTATATACAATGATAATTTCAGATATCTCCTCTTAGAGTAACAGAGCTATTGTGGCTTTCTGTCTTTACCTATCTCACTAGATTCATCCTTCAATGCACTGTAAGAGAATAATGGCTTATTGTCAGGATGTTCAAGCCAGTTGCAAATAAATTTAGACCTCACTAGTCATTTACTTTCTCCAACAGCACGTCCTCTTTATAAAATGCACTCTTGGAATTCAGAGAAAGAAAAACAAAGATATAATTCATGTTCACTATTGTAGTTGGAAGCCCTTAATTAAATTGAGGATACTGAAGAGGTTCTCTAAATATTTTTATGATGACAAGAAGAATCAAAACCAATATATGGTGACATGGTACTATTTTACTTTCATAAAGCATTCCATTTTGAATTATAGGCCTCATTTTTAAAGCATAAAAATCACCAATTTTTTAAAAATGTGATTTTATAGTTTATATTTGTATGAATGACAAGAATAGTGAAGTTGCTTCAATTTCATCATCTTTTTCTCATTGGGGAAAATAAGTCACCCATTTATTTTTGTTGGTTATTTTTTCTATAATTATAAAATTAGAATTTTGATTTAAAAAATCTATAAACCATACAAAAATATTATTGTATTGACCTCAACTTTTATAAACTAAATTAAGCTTGACAGATGTTGATACTTTGGTGAAGCTTTATTTAAAACAATTAATTAATTTTTGAATATTCAGAATTATGTTAGATGTTCTGCAAAATGTGCCTTGTATCCTATATTTAGGAGAAAAATACCATAATTTGTCCTCTAGTTTTGGAAAACTTTGTTTTCTTATTTTCAGAACTCTATAGCACTTAATCTAAAGTGAACATAAAATTCTTTTCTTGTTTGTATGAAATGATCAACATAGGTTGATAAGCTATTTGTAAGATACTCAACAGGCACCTTAATGACAAAGGAAAAGTCCAGAATAAAATTTTACAGTTGGTTTCTGTGGAAAGATAATTGACATGTTCCAGAATCTCAGATTCTACTCTACACAAGTATTTGCTCACCTACAACCCAACCAATGTCTATCCCAATTGATTTTAAGGATCCAAAACTAATCCCAAACCCAGGATCTAGAGTGGATTTTGGCCTCTCTAGGTTTCAGTCTTTCATAAGTGTTAAACTAGGTCAGGGTTTCCCAGCCTCAGAACTATTGCCACAGAGGGCTAGATAATATTTGTTGTGAGACATGTCCTGTACATTTGCACTGTAGGACGTTTAGCAGCATACCTGGCCTTTAACCATTACATGCCAAGAATATCTCCCCTTCCATGTTGTAACAATCAAAAATGTCTCTAGATAGTGTCGAATTTCCTTCATCAGAGTGGTGAGGGGCAATCTCCCTAGTTGAAAACCACTGATCTAGATTACCAGTCCCCAAAAGTTATTCCAGGGCACATGAGAACTAGAAACGTTCATTGGATCTGTTTCTCTACACAGAACTGGACTAGTCAACCTAATTATCACATTGTTTACCAGCCTGTTGACATTGTGTAGCTATTAGAACCCAACCATTGTGGCAATGGGACTAGGTCCTCAAAAATAGGACCCAGCACTCCTGGATTCAATACTTGCTTTGTTTTCTATAAGAGAATTAAGCTCTCAGAGTTCTGGTCTACCAGTGAGCTTCTAGCAGAGTTTTTGAGGGAAAATATGGTAAGAAGCATAAATTATTTTTGAAAGTTTACACACATTATAAAAATAACACATTTCACTAATGCAATTTTCCTAATCATTACCAAAACTTTAGACCCATCAGATTATAAAATATATGCTTGATTTTATTAAATTTAATAGAAAAACTGTGAAATCTTTTATAATAATCCAACATCATAAAGTAAAAAACAGATGGAATGCTCATGTGACTTAAAATAGAATTGATTCATTTCTTACTTATCAGGGAAACACAACTAGATCTTGCTTAGTCAAATACTAGACACCCACACTATTTTTGCTAACAGGAACAGACGCATTCATATACTATATTTTCTTTAATTTGAAAAAATCACACAGAATGAAATAATTGAGCCACATCATGATGTCTACTGAGTGCCAACTCTGTACATGGCCTGAGGTCAATGTGTTGCATTCATTGCTCATGAAATAATCACAGTGTCATGGAGGATATTTTCCAGTCATTGAATTCTACCAAGCAGCTTCCCCTCTGAAGCCCTAAAGGTGGTAAATGTTATCTTTCCCCTTCTGGAGTCAGGCTGTCTCCCAGAACTCTTCACTGCACTAATCTAGACTTGTGAGCTCTCAAATTCTTCCTAATTTGGAGCAGGCTTTTGATGTGCCAGTAGTCCCCAGGGTGATGAATGAGATACTAGGTTCTTTAAGTTTGTTCTCAAGTTGAATTTGTGTGTAAGTTGTAACAGATACATTTACCTATTAAATGCAACTTAGATGTTTGTCTTAACATAGTATTTATTTTTACCTTTCTGTACAAATAAACATTTTTAAACCTATAGAACCTAACTCATTTGTAACCCAGGAACTGCCTTTATAAATAAACAGTCGATCATTATTATTCACAGATTCTGAAATTGTGAGCTCACTTACTTTCTAAAATGTATTTTTAACCTCCCAAATCAATATGCAATGTGTTATGGTCATTTGTAACCATGTTCAAAAATTTGAGAAGCCCCAGTGCTCATAAACTCAGCTGAGATGAACAAGATGACACACTGCATTCATTGTTTGAGCTCTTATACTCAAGTGTCCTTTCCATTATATATATATATATATATATATATATATATATATATATATATATATATATATATATATATATATATATTTAGTGCCAATTTTTTCATTTTTATATTGTTTGTTGGTGGGTAAACTGTATAAAGTGGCCCCTAAATGTGATGTTGATGTTTAATGCTTTTATGCTCAAAACTCTGTAAGGTACCTTTCTGAGAAAACGTGTGTTAATTAAACTCCAGATAGGCATGAGTCATAGCACTGTTGGCTGTGAGTTCAAATTTAATAAACCAGCATAATTATTAAATAAATTGTCTTTAAACAAAAACATACATTAAAAAAGGGTTATATATCAATTGGTTGATAAAATTTTGTAACCGGAAGCTCACAGGAACCTAACCCTGTATTTCCTCTAGAAACAATACTTAGTATTCTCTAATTCAGTGTTTGTAGCAACTTCATACAATACAACTCCTTCAGATAACAAGGATCAGCTACATCCAGAGACACCATTGAACTTGACTTTCTTAATTTAGTGATGTCTGGTAATCTGATTATCTAGCTTTGAATTGAAATTAGGAAATTAATGAAAGACATTGAATGCCAACTTTTAAACTGATGGAGCTTTTAAGAGGAAATCATACAGGACTGAAATGAAAGATTTATAATAAAAGTTCTCATGAACCCTAACTCTCTGAGGAATATGAGCTCAGTATAATCTCACTTATGCTCAACAGTCGTTTTTTTGACTCAACATAATGTCTTTCTGAGTTGAAATGAGAAGAAAGAGTAGAAATTTGAAAAATTCTAGTTTAAAAAGTATTTAAAAATGTTCATAAGGTGTACTGTGGTGTAAAACTCAAACTACGTTTATCAGAAATTGTGAAGTCTTTAAATTTGTCATGCTAATAAAAATCCATGAAATGCCCAACTATCACCATTACAAGCTCTCACATAAAAGGTTAATTTATTCAAATCAATTAGTTTATTAAACTCAGAAAGGGCATATTACTATAAGATGATTTTTTTAAAATTGTAAGTAAAACTCTGATACAGAAAGTCCTGACCTTTCCCTCCTTGCCCCGTTTCTTTGTAGTAACTGTAAAATTATCTTAACAAAACCTTATTTCTTTTATTTTTAATCAGAATCTTTTAACAGATAGTGCTATCAAAAACTTTGGATGAGTTTCTCTCCCAAAGATTTAATTTATATAAGAAGCACTTATTGTTCAATAATAATCAGCATTAATTTATTTAAGTATAGATGACTATCTTTTCAGAAAAGCAGTGATTCTTAGATAACTTATCAAAAGAGTGTTATGATTTTGAGGAAAGTATTGGGTTGTTATATTTATTTTTGAGAAGTTCATTTATCTTTCATATTAAGGATTATGTTAAAAAATATTGTAGTTTGGAAGTCTACACCAGAAGTATACCAAATGGTACAGGATATTATTAATTTAGGCAATATTTTATTAATATTTTAGTAGCATAATGATATATTTAACACTTATTCAGTGTCAGGCACTGAGATAGTAGCTTTGTATATATTTTCTTTAATTCTTTCAGTAACTGTATAAATAAGTATTATTATTTTTATTTTACCAAAAAAAGTGCTGAGGTGATCAAGGGGTCCAGAAGGCTAATACAGGTTGTTAAAGAAATACATTCCAACTTAGGTCTAGGAAAATATCCAAACTCATTGCTTTTCGTAACTTTCTCAATTATTTTATAAATGAAGTTATAAGCTACTATTTAATTTTTAAAAATTTGTAGCTTGAGCCTGACCTGTGGTGGCGCAGTGGATAAAGCATTGACCTGGGAACACTGAGGTCGCCAGTTCAAAACCCTGCGATGGTCTGGTCAAGGCACATATGGGAGTTGATGCTTCCAGCTCCTCCCCCCTTTCTCTCTTTCTTTCTCTCTCTCTCTCTCTCACTCTGTGTCTCCTCTCTAAAATGAATACAATAAAAAGAAATTTTTTAAAAAATTGTAGCTTGAAATGACAAACACGACAGAGAACAGCGTATTTCTAATTAATTGTTCACTGACTAAGGGTTTAAAGAAAACAATTTAAAAGGTCATTAGCCATTCTTATTCACATAAAAAATTAGTCTGTTACATTTTGCTTCAGTATTGTCTACAATGAGGTATTGTTGTAACCAGAGGTGGATTAAGGTCCATTGAAGCCCCAGGTGCAGAAGAAACTATTGAGTCCCTTAAAAAAAAAAAAGACAGAAAAAATAAAAAATCATGTTAACCATATTTTTGAATAAATAAAAAATATTATATACTATTCATGTTAAAATTGCACATATGAGAACAAACTTGGGTTTCATTAGAGAAAAGTGTAGTTGGGGTTTTGCGAGGCCCTTCTGAAGCCGGGGCCCAGGGCGCATGCCCAGTGTGTCTGCCATTAAATCTGCCTCTGGTTGTGACAGCTTTGAAGCACGATTTATACACTCCCAACAGGTGGAAAGTTAAACGTGCTTTATAGTTAGCTTCTTAAAGGAAATAGAGGTAAATTGGGAGAGATTGCTGCTAAACAGTTTGTCTTTCATAGCATCAAATAAATAGTATTTTCTCATAAAGCACAGCCTTATCTGGTTCCTGTCACATTGGCGTTCTTACGGTACAAAACATCATTCTTCCCGCCCTCCCCATTTTCTAGCCAAGTGGATAGCCTCCTTTTTAAAAAAAACATTCAGATGTAATTCACTTAACATAAATATACTCTTTTAAAATGCACAGTTCAATGGTTTTCAGTATATTCACAGGTTGAGCCACTGTCACCACCATCTAATTTTAGAACGGTTTCATCACTCCAGAGGGGAAACCCTGGACTTACTAGCAGTCTTTCCCCACTCACTTTTCTCTCCACGCACTGACAAACCCTAATCAGCTTCCTGTCTCTATAGATGGGCCTATTCTAGGTAGTTCATGTAAGTGGAATTACACAATATGTGGCCTTTGGTGCTGGCTTCTCTCACTCAGCATGGCGTTTTCAGGGTACATGCATGTGGTACCATGTCTCAGTGCTTCATTCTTTTTTATGGCTGGAAAATGTTCCATGGATGGATGGACCACACTTGTTTATCCGTTCATCAATAGATGGACATTGGGGTTTACACTTTTGGCTATTCTGAATAATGTCACTATAACAGTTATTGCATAAGATTTTGTGTGGGCATAGGCTTCATTTATCTTGGAAGGATCATTTAGATCTTCCATGTCATTTTTCATTGCTTTGTTCTCAGTTTCAGTAGTACCCACCCCAGTAGGAAGTCTTCACATCCTTAACAGAGCTTGATAAGCACTGGGCTGCCAGAGCTCCATAAACCTGATCTCCATTTGCCTATCTTTTCCCAGAGCCACCCATTGGCCAGATGCACCCCCCACATGGCAGCGTCACTCCTCAGAAGAACAGCAACCTGCTTGTGATTGTTGTGGTCACCGTTGGCATCATCACAGTGCTGGTGGTGGTGGTCGTGGCCGTGATTTGCACCCGGCGCTCTTCAGCCCAGCAGAGAAAGTAGGTAACAGCCGGTTCCCAGAAAGAGAGGAGTCTCTACTTGACCCAACTACCATCATTTTGAGTTTTATTTTTGAAGGCTCTCTCTCTTCCTTGCTCTGTTATAATTCACCACATGTTTCTTATCTCCTGACCTGGGCAAATCCTTGCCTTTTGTTCAGTCTGAGCCCATTAACTTAAGTAAGCCAGGGATAGACTTTCAGACTTAATAGTAGATGCCTAGAGATCCACTTTGCATTTCTGTTTGATTTTACTTCTTGAAGCCAGATTCTTCCTTTCAGGTGACAGCAGGTGTTCCTTAAGAAGCACTTAGAGCAGGGACTTTACCATGTCCCTACTTATGGCCCTCTCTGCAATTATGTATAAAAGGCTGGATATGTGTGTTTCTCTCAAAGTGTTTATCACTTTAGGCAAAGTGGCTGTAGGTATTTAATCACTGCTTGTAGCATGGATGACTACCTGTAGAATACCAAGCGTCATGCAATCACAATACTAGAGAGTGTTTAGTTCGGAGGCAGTAGTTAGAGAAGAAGAGAGATTCAGGAATTCTAAATTGTTCAGATTTCCCGACTATGGCTGATTCTCAGAAAATTCTAATGATTGAGGAGTTTAAAAATGTTTCCATATTAGGCAGCTATAGGTTCTAGCACAAGCAGAGAATAAGATATGAAAGTGCATGGCTTAGAATAGAAAGTGGTTTTATTTCAACATTTTCCCTTCCAGCAATACTCCATAACCAACCTAGTCCCCTTATGTCAGCCAGTGGTGGGACTCGGCGATCACCCCCACTTGATCTCCGCCCCCTTGTCAATCTGGTCGTTTCTCACATCCATCCCGATATGTCTCTTTCATGGATCGTCTCACTGAATTGGCCATAATAAGCTCTTCCCCTTTTACGGTCATCTTTTTCTGGTATGACATTTTTTCAGTACTGAGGATCAAATGTTTAAACTCTTAACTGAAGTCTCCTCTGCTCTCACTACTATAGGTCACTTGCCCTGATTTTCAAAGTTTTAAGAAAGATTCTCTAGTAAGTCATTTCTCCTGTTCCCTTGCTAATAATACCTCAGCCTTTCTCTCTCTTTTTAAAAAAATCTATGACCGTATTTGTAGATCAGTGGTGAATTTTGAAGTGAGGCACTCAGAAACAGAAATATTTATATATTCAAGAAAGCTACATGAAGGGGGGTTATAGATGCAGTCTTCATATTTAATTTCTATAGAGGCAGGAAAACTTGGTATCCAGCTGCATTCATGTGATTGGACTATCTTGAAACTGGTGATAGCTGGTGTGCTGGTCCGTTGTCCCCAAATAAGAAACCAAAAAATTGACCTTAACACGGTTGGTCACATATGGAAGCATTCTGGGAATTGATAGTCACCCACAGAAACTCCAGAGTGCTGAGAAATTTGTAAAGCTCAGGGGGTGGGTGCATAATTGAATAAAGCATTGAACAAGCTGTTGGCCCAGCATTCCTAGGAAAGCGATTGTGTAAACATAGAATGGTGGAGCATCAGGGCGACAGGTCTGTCTCTGGAGCAGAGCTGAAAAACAAAACAAAACAAAAACACTGCTTTTTAACCTACTGAGCTACCAGGCAAGGGCTTCATCACTGTTTTTACAACTCTTGTGAAATAGGCCGAGATTGGTTTAGTGTCCTCCCCACTTCCAATTTTTGTCTATAGTCAGTGGTGGGATTCAGCCAGTTCACACTGGTTTGACAGAACTGATACCTAATTCTTTGTTGAGTTCTGTGAACCAGTTGTTAAAATGACACTTGTGATCAGAGTTCTCTCTAAGGTGAGTGCCCAGGCAGCCACCCAATGTGGAAAACACAAATTTACACTCCTTACTCTTTTTTAACATTTCTCAGCGCAACAGCGTATTCTAAGCACCCATAGTAATAATATTCATTCCATCCATAAGTGAAAAAAATTGCAAGTGAGGATGCCAATCAAGAAGCAATATGGAAATACCTTAAATAAGAGTTTTATTGTTTTTGTTTTTTTGTCAGGTATTATTTAACATTTTTTTCATTAATATTTTTAACTCATCATCTAATTTGGTATACCTCTTTTATTGTTCTTATTTAAGTATTAAATGCATGAAATTATAAACTACCATTCAGTACATTTTTTATATATGTAAAACAGTCATTAGAGCAGAGAACCAGTTGTTAAATTATTTGAATATCATCACGGTCTATGATATTCAATATAGAGTCTGTAATTATTGGGTCTGTGATATTCATACAACATCAAAGTGTTTACTCTTTTGTGAACTCGCATGAAATTTCTAGCAGAAAGGCACTGGTACACAGACCAGTGGTTGAAAACCACTGGCAGATCATCATCCTGATGTGCCACGGTTGTGAGTTTGGTCCCCGGTCAGGGCACTCACAAGAGACAACCAATGAATACATAAATAAGTGGGACAGTGGGTCAGTGTATCTCTCTCTCTCAAATCAATTAACTAAAAAGAATCAATGAATTTACTAACTTTTGCTAAATCATCTGTAGCAGGGTGTTTTGTTTTTCATTTTTATCACTGCAAGAAGAATATTTGAGGGTTATATTGACCTGATAAGCTGGAATACTGGACATATTTTGTTTCTCCACAAAGAAAATGTCAGTCTCCTTAATGTGCAAAAGTGGGATTTAATGCTATTTAGAGAAACTCCCAAATTGTCTTATATCCCACCCTGAGCACTTTGGCAGGAGCTTAAAGACTTCATTTAGAAAAAGTAGATGCTGAGTCCTTGGTATAACTTGGTTTTACAGTTAGGGAATGAACAAGGAAGCCAATCATTCCATCACAGACTGAAACCCGATGGAAAGTGGATTGCGAGTCCTGTCCTCCTGCTCTCTTCTCTCCCAAAGACCCTCACTATATTTTTGGTGTGTTTTTACAATGTCTCTTCATACATCTATCTTTGGTAACAGACCCAGTGTCATTCATCTTAGTCTCTCTGTGTATGTTAGCAGAAAAAGAACATTTCTTTTTTCTAGAGATTTCTGAGCTTTATTTAGTTTTCCTTGATTTCGTGGAAAACTCCTTAAGTCCTTTCCCTGATACCACCACCATTGAGCCTTTTAGAACAAATTAAGCAATGCAGATGAAAGCAAAATCAATTCCAATTTGAAACAAAAAAATAAATGGCCATTACAGGGCTCTCAGAAAAGTGGGAGTTTAATGTTATTAATAAGGTGAAGTAGGAAACCCATTCATGGGCTTCTTCAATATCTCTATATTGGGGAATGCTGGAGAATGTAAATTTTCTTTCTGTTTTATTGCAGAGCTTACATTCCATTCAAATGGTTTGAAACATATGTGTAATACCTCATTCAAGTCCATGTCTATTCATTTTATTCTATAGTTAATCATATTCATATGGTTTATCATATATACCACACATATAATAATGAGGTAGGTTATCTGATTGATTCACATTTGAGTTTGTAAGATTTTATTTTTTACTATATAAAATAACTGACAGAAGTTAGAACCCAAGATCTAGTTCTGATTCTACCACCTCCTTAATTAAATTAACACCATTTAATTAAACCTAAGGGAAGACAATTCCTGTTAGTTTCCTCAAATGAGAAATAGGACTAAATACTGCATTACTGTCCTCATAAACTACTAGATAGATATTAAGTCTGGGGTTCTTCATTTTTATCCGTATCAGATTGCTTCAAGAAAGACAAATAGCCTGACCAGGCGGTTGTGCAGTGGATAGAGCATCGGACTGGGATGCAAAAGACCCAAGTTCGAGACCCCAAGCTCGCCAGCTTGAGTGCGGGCCCATCTGGCTTGAGCAAAAAGCTCGCCAGCTTGGACCCAAGGTCACTGGCTCCAGCAAAGGGTTGCTCTGTCTGCTGAAGGCCTGCGGTCAAGGCACACATGTGAGAAATCAATCAATGAACAACTAAGGTGTTACAACGGCAATGAAAAACTAATGATTGATGCTTCTCACCTCTCTCCGTTCCTGTCTGTCTGTCCCTATCTATCCCTCTCTCTGACTCTCTCTTTGTTCCTGTTAAAAAAAAAGAAAGAAAGACAAAGAAAAGCATTTAAGCAAAAACAAATCGCACTGCTAAACATTTATTAATTGCCTAATATGTTCAAAGCATCTTAGTTAGCAGTTGGGGAAAACAAAAGCCACCTGGAGTGGCCTTCCATGGGTTCCAAAGAGTTATCAATGAGATAAGTTTGTTTGAACCATTTAGCAATGAGAAAAGCAGTTATTCTCACAAACCACTGCAAGGGAGGAAAGTAAGAGCAGGAACTTCTCTGGGCCTCTGTGAAAGGTTAGATCTTAACCATCTGAAATTTGCCTTATGAAGAGACATTATTTTTAAAGAAGTAGGAGCTACAAGAAGAGATTTTAAAAAATTATAAAACTGTAGAGGAGAGGTTGAAAACTCTTTCTAAAAAAGGCCAAATAATAAATATTTTAGGCTTTGTGGGCCAAGTGGTCTTTGTTGTAACTATTCAACCCTGCGAAAATGAGTGAGCTCGGTGGGGTTCCAATAAAACTTTATTTACAAGAGCAGGAGGCAGGAGGATATGGCCTTCATGGCAGCATTTAAGGGCCCCTGCTTCTGAGAATGGCTAACATGAGCATCATGCTACTTTACTTAGCACGCAGGGGACATTTGAATCTCACTAAGCCCAAGAAGAGCCCACCCCTGAAAAATAAATTTATGACTCCATAATTCTCATTGAGTAAAATCAGAGACATTTGCAGCACACTTCCAAAGTGTATTATTCTTTTTTCAAAAGAATGGGTCTGACTGTGTTTGAATCCAGACACATAGTGAGTCCTGGGGGGGGGGGGGAGCAATTCTCTTCTGCTAAGACTGTCCTCATTTGGTCTTTTGTCTTTAAAGAGCAAGCTTCCCGAGTGCACATCAAATTATACAGCTGAGGTAGAGACTTCCTTCTAAGCCCAATCTTGGCTGTTGGCACAGATACTGGCCTTTTTATTTCTATTTGGCCTTTCAAAGCAGTTCCTTCATTTATCTTCTAAGCAGATGTTGCAGTCAGCTACCATATGCCTAGCTCCAGAGATTGGCATATGGCTCCCTCTAACCCTCTGTCAGCTTATGTTCAAGGTATAGCTGGGGACGCTGGAGAAAGGCGCTCCCTGGCAGGCAGCCGAGGCCCTGAAGAGGCGGCTCGGTGCATCCTCTAACGTGGTGAGGTTCCTCCTAGGAAAGAGAAAAGGCTGCCATGACAAGCCTGCCAATTCCTAGATTTCACAGGTTTTCTCCTGGGAGAGCTTTTTGTTTCCGTCCGCTGCTTCTAACTTGAATTGACAGAGAAAACTGAGGTGGGGACATTGAAGAGAGGAACTCACCTTTGCCTCCTAATTTTGTTCCCCAGGAAACGGGCCACCCACAGTGTTGGCAAAAGGAAGGGCAGCCAGAAGGACCTGCGGCCCCCTGACCTTTGGATACACCATGAGGAAATGGAGATGAAAAACATGGAGAAGCCACCTGGTACAGACCCCACGGGAAGGGACTCCCCCATCCAAAGTTGCCAAGAGCTCACACCCATCAGTCACAGCCAGTCAGAAACCCAGCTGGGGAGCAAAAGCACCTCTCACTCAGGTAATTCTCTCTTCTCTGCCCTCAGGAGAACAGCCCCTTCTGGACCCCACAAGGGTGTTGTCCGATCTGTCTTTTGTGTCAGTGTCCTTCCCACTAATTAGCATTAGTTAAAATAATCGGATATAGATTTGGTTGGCTAAGCTGGTTTACTTTCTATCCCATTATCTTGTTGCCTGCCTCTTACAATGGCAGTGCTTCTTGAAACTTCTAAGAAGGAGGTGGTGATGCTGTTGGGAAATATTGAAATGTAAGGTCTCAATGAATTGGTTGCTTTTCATTAAATCTTAAAACATTTGCCATGGCAGTAAAAGTTGAAGCTGTTGTATATTTTTTGGTTCCTTGTGTCTGTGGATAATTGAAAGTTGATTTTAATCTTCCTGTCAATTCTTTGCTTTAAAAAATTACATCAGGGCCCTGGCTGGTTGGCTCAACAGTAGAGCATCGGTCCAGCTTGTGGAAGTCCTGGGTTCAGTTTCCAACCAGGGCAGGAGAAGTACCCATCTGCTTCTCCACCCTTCTCCCTCTCCTTTCTCTTTCTCTCTTCCCCTCCTGCAGACAAGGCTCCATTGGAGCAAAGTTGGCCCAGGCGCTGAGGATGGCTCCATGGCCTCTGCCTCAGGCACTAGAATGGCTCCAGCCACAGCAGAGCAACGCACCAGAGCATCACACCTGGTGGCATGCCAGGTAGATCCTGGTCAGGCGCATGTGGGAGTCTGTCTGACTGCCTCCCCACTTCTATTTTTGGAAAAAAATATTACATTAGGGACACTTGAAATGTGGAAGCATTGACTATTCTTTTACTTTGCCTTGATTACCATGAAAAAAAACCCCTCTTATCCACATGCAGTCAGACTTGTGGGATCACTAGTTCAGTTCAGTGAAGTCCATTTGAAGGCTCAGTAGATATACAAAATGATCTGAAGAAAATACTCACTGTGTAATAAAAATGTGCAGAACAATCCATGTCTGGGAGTGACTAATAAATATAAAAAGTGGTGGTAATATATTTCACTTTCTTTGGGTCCTCATAGTTTTTAAATATCAACCTAGTACTCTCATCAAAAAGTCCTCTTGGTCTACTCATGATGTCTTTGTAGAATGAGTCGCTGTTGTTTTTAAACCAAATTAAGATATTTCAGTTGTTTGAATGTGTAACTGATTAACTAGACTTTCTCGGCTTCAAATTGTTTAAACAAGGATTTTAGTTACTAATTTTCAATTATGAGTTTTGAGTATTCATTTTCTAGATCTTAATAAATATCTCAAGCAGAGTTCCTAACTTTTCTGTCACATTTGTTTATAAAATACATTTCAGTTCTATTGAAAATTACTATCTAAAAGTGAAAGATTCCTTTTCCCTTATGGCCAGCTAGACTTTTGGATCCAAGGGCTGAGGTCACAATTTGTTTTTTAAAATGTCTAGTGCTTTGGAGTGAAATTGAGTGATTAGAGTGGGACAGAAAGAGGGGGCACAGTCTATTTCAGAAACATATTTACCTGTCTCTTCTTCCTATCTCTTCTTCTTGGCTATGTGGGAGGTTAAGGAGGGCAGGTAAAGAGGAGACAGGAGGAGAAAGATGAGGAGGGAGGAAAGAAAGGACAGTTTGAAGTTATTTACTGCTTTTTTGGGCATCTGGCTATCCTCATGCGGCACCCAAATTCAGACTCCCTTATGAAACACAAGTATGAATTCTTTATGAGACCCTGTGGGATTCTGCCACTGGCCAGTTCCATGATATGGGATCAATTCAGAGCATCATCCTCTCCCACTGGGAGCAGCTCTACCTTTTACCCTCACTGGTCCCCTGTTGGATAAGCTGCAATGGGTGAATTCTAGCAAGACGATTCAAGCCTCACCAACTTCCTGTGTGCATACTGGATCCAGAAGAAGCACCTATATGTTTGCAGGTCAAGTGATAAGAGAGTTTTTAATCCACAGTGGCCCTTTCTGATCCTTGCTCTCTTTAGATACCTCTTATTCTGTTTAAATAGACACAGGGTAGATCAGCAAGCCGGTTGCATGAACAGGCTTCTATTTAGAGAATGAATAAAAGGTTGACCTCCTTTGCAGGAAACTCAACACATTACAGGTATTTATTCTTATATCTCTATTTCTTACTAGACATCAGGAGGGGAAAGCACCTCTGTCTCCCACTGGAGGGGATAAAATTGTCTCTCAGGCCTTAGTAGATTTTGCCAAAAATTCCTAGGATTCCTCCTTCTTAATTTTTCCCTTCGTCTTTTATGTACACAGATGACGTATGGGGCCAGCTGGACTGGTTTTGACACCTTTAATAAGTCCTGGGAGAAGTTTATCTCCAAATAATGACTGTTTTCTTTAGAATGAGAGGATACTTGTGCCTATATGTCTCTATTTTAAGGACCTACTTGCCAACTTTATAACAGGAAAAGTAGTATTCAGACTCCTTCCAGTCATGATTTACATTACACTAAGTGTTCTCTCGGCTGTACTGGTTAAAAGAACAAAATGCCACATCAATGAATAATATACTTTTTAATGACATACACTCTTCAGAGTTTATGTTTTGTTTCTCTCAACATATATTTTTATTAACTTTTCAAATCTGCTTCTATCATTCCTTCTTATTATTTTTAATGACTCTTTGGAATGACATTTTGTAGACTCATAATAAATTTATATAAATATGCCTAACTTTATTTTATAGAATGTGGTTTATTTTCTGTGTTTTTGTAATAAAATTTATTGTCTTTGGACCTTAAGTACAAGTTGCATAAGTTATAATAAATTCATACAATTGAATGTTATGGTGTTATTAAATTATGTTACTAATTTATTGACAGAGAAAGATTTTTATGTTCTTTTGTTAATACGTTTACAAAATAATATGTCTGGTATAATGCCACTTTTGAAAAATCTCTTAATCTATGCCTTATCACTTTCACATACACATACATATGCATAAAAATGTAAGTAATTGTTTGGGTAACAAGAAATTAGATATTATTTAATACATTAATAACACGAAAAAGGCATTGGAGTATCTGGTTAGAAATTATGTAAAGTGTTGAATCATGAAGAAAATGTGTCTCTCAGGAGTATATTTTTTTCAGGTCAAGACACTGAGGAAGCAGGGAGCTCCATGTCCACTTTGGAGAGGTCACTGGCTGCACGTCGAGCCACCCGGGCAAAACTGATGATCCCTATGGATGCCCAGGCCAACAATCCTGGTGAGTGAAATTGCTATCATAATGAAGAAATGCAGTAGTTTCTGTTTTTATCTTTTCTGTATCAATTATCAAAAAGCAATTAAAATTTTCTCTGAACTTACTGGGCCAATGGACATGACTAAAACCAAAATATTTGTAAGTAGAAGACAGAATTTTCAGTTTGTTATTGTATTTGTTACGTACAGTGTACTGTCTGGCAAACACCCAGCTACAAATTTAAGAAATTGTAAAAATTATGAGGGAATGTGAAAAGAGCTGAACTTTCTGTCAATATTATTGACTTTAGTCTAATGAACCCCTTCATGGCTTTTTTTTTTTTTTTTGCTTTATAATAAGTCCAATATTCAGACTTAGATAATCTAACACCCTTGAAGCAAGTATTGACAGATACTCACTTACAACCCCCTTTGTGTTGAAGTTTCCTGTCATAGTCCCATATTCACTGAAGATATTGGTATCTGGGGATCACTTCCTTTCCTCTTACCTCTATGATCAATCTTGGTAATTACAATACCCATGCTGACAATCCATCTGATGCCCTAGGATGTTAGTTCACTCATGTTACCTGAAATGATATTGGTTCCTTCCCACCACAATTCATCAATTCTATGTCACCCACTCAACCAATAATCACACCCCCTACAAAATGTCAGTTGCTATCATCCCTTTTTCTAGCACCTTAATTACTTTCCTGTCCACTTATCTGATTGCCCCCTTGCCAATAATTCTTCAATCCCACTATGACCTCCAGTCTGTTAACTCTTCCCCTTCCCACCTCATGTTCTCATTTCCACTCAAACTCAGCTTGCCATCCGTCATCATTTAATATTTTTGTCCCTTGCAAACACCCTCATCTCCATTGGTCCTACTTCCCCATCATCTTATCTGAAAAATAAAAGACTCAATCCTGCT
The DNA here is from genome assembly GCA_037038555.1 of Rhynchonycteris naso. Lineage (NCBI taxonomy): Eukaryota > Metazoa > Chordata > Mammalia > Chiroptera > Emballonuridae > Rhynchonycteris > Rhynchonycteris naso. Next base: position 146,828,648 of record CM072999.1, on the reverse strand, counting down.
GAAATCAGCTTTTCTACCAACTCCTACCACATAACCCTGATAGCTGACTCTGGAGAAAAATACATGACCCGCTTCCTGGGTGTTTATGGCTACAAATCCAAGGTGAGCTGTCATCTGTTTGGATGCGCCACTGCATTTCTGTGGCCATTCATTGTCTCAGTTTATAAGATGAATGTCTTATATCTGTTCTTACTTTCTAGACTCCCAATACCTCTCTCTTTTCCTTGCTCTCAGCTAGTAATCTTGATTACTATATCACCAGAAAGAAAAAAAAGAGAAGCATTCAAAAATAGGATCTTTAGCTTTCCATCCAACATAGTCAATCTGTTTGTACCTCCAAGGCCTGCTCTTTCTCTTGTGGCCATCCCTCTTACCCACATAGGGACTCTTGTGCCTATTTCCCTGTCCTTTTCTGTAACAGCAGTCTTCCCTCTGACTGATAATAACAATTAGCATACACCCTCACTGTTGCCACCTACCCCCCCAACTGAAGCCCCATTACTCTCCTTTCTTGAAAAACTTTAAGTCTATACTTACTTTTTTCTCTTTTAATTTTCCTTATTAGTTTTAATGCCATTTTTCCTAGTCCCTCTGCACTAAAACAGTGGTTGCCTCTACAAGGACAGAGATTTTGCCTGCTTTGATCATTTTGTATCCTCAGTACCCAGAACAGAGCCTGGCACATAGTAGGTACACAATCCACACAATTTAACCACATAAATGAATTAATGGTTGTTTCTTCCATTTACTATATACATCATATCTCCTTTATGCTTGAAGACATCTCTCAATTTTACTATAGTAAATGCTAACACATACATGAGGTTTGTAATGAGTGGCAACTATTTCTGTTTTACTGATAAGCACATAGGGGTTTGGAGAGTTGAAGAATGTAGCTTGTGGTCACACAGAGGAGAGTTAGGGGCAGAGCCAGAATTTGGACGCAGAAGGTCTGGCTCCAGAGTTCTGCATTCTAGTCATTTTACTTCCAGTGATAACATACTGTGAAGACATTGTTCATTTCTTTTCATTCATTTCACTTCAGAGAGAGACTTTTACTTAGCTACCTCTATTTTTCTTTCCTCTAGTCACTTTTCTCTTGTCACTAAGTTCTATCTGTGCCAATCCAATGTCATTTTCTTTTAAAAAACCATTGAGCTTCAGAATCTTTGTGGGCCTTTATGTCCCATATATAACTTCCTCCTTCGATGAGTTCCCACATCCCATTGATTTTCCTTCCACAGTATCTTTCGAACCCCTGTCTACCTTCCCATTCCCAAGAGTTACATTTTTTGTTTTATTCATTCTGACCTCACACAGAAACTGTCAAAACAGCTTTAGAATTAGTCTTCCCATCTCTAATGTCTTCCTTTTTGCCCTGTTTGCCAGATTTCTTCCTAAATGATTTAAACTTGACATTCCATTCCATAAATTGCTCCAATGGCTCCCAATTGTCTACCAAGAGAACCAAGTACAAACTGTTCAGCATATCAAATTTGAGTCTACATTTCTAGTTTCCTGTTGCTGCTCTCCTACAGCTCTTACCAATCTAGAAAATTGCCAGTCCACTGATATACCTTGCCTTTTGTTTTTTCTTCTGAACACTTCTTTCGGAATAACTCAATGGCTCCCTCTACCTTAACAAATTTCTGTGCAAAGACCAAAGCAGCTATGGATTCAAGATCTCCTAACCTCTATGTTTTCTGATTACTCCATCCAGAAATGATAGCTTCCTTTCTTATATTTGAATAGCATTTTTTACACCACTTTTGTGGCATTAAATATATACAAGTTCTGCCGCATATTCTTAGGTTTTCAAGTCCAACTCTTCCCTCTTCTAACAGATTGTGAAGTACATAATAGGGAGCAAATTCTAATTCATCTTTATATGTACACACTCTATATCATAATACCTAGTCCAAAATTTGTGCTTGCTAAATATCTGCTACATGACTGAATGAAATCACAACTCTGCCAAGATACAGATATACAATTTTATCAGCTTATTTATCTAAGACCTTATCAATCACATCAGTTATAAAAAGCCTATTTTATTTTTTTAGAAAGGTTGGGAATTTAGTTTAAAGTCAACTTTGATTATATGTTGAAGTCATCTCCTTTTGCTGAATGGAGCTTTATCAACCCAAAGCTTGGAGATAACAAGAAGTCTTATGTGACAAAGTTATTTCAAAGATATACATGTATTATATTGGCCCTTAATTTCTTATTAAAATTAGATGTGAATATTAATTATACGTATTGAAAATGGAAATATCTTAAGTAGTATTCAGTGATTTTTCAAAGTGAAATGCCTCATAAACACCATCCAGGGCATGAAACAGAGAATAATCAGAAACTGCTTCATAGTATTCCTCATCAATAATCACCCTCAGTCAAGAGTAACTGAGTAGCTCAGTTGGTTAGTGTATTGTACTCTGTCAGGATTGTGGGTTTGATCCCTGGTCAGGTCACATACAGACATCAGCCAATGAGTGCTTGGATGAATGGAACAACAAATTAATGTTTCTCTCTCTCTCTCTCTCTTTCTCTTTCTATCTCTTTCTCTCATTCTTCCTTTTGAAGTTGAATTCTAATCTCACAGGTTATTTTGCCTGTTTTTTAGCTTTACATAAATTGAATCATATAGATGTGTTAAGTGTATGTCTTAAAACATTGTGTCTATGAAATTCTCCATATTGTTTGTGTCATTTTAGCTTGTTCATTTCACTCCTGCATAATATTCTATTTTATGAATATATTACAATATAATGAAGATATATGGCCTGAGGAGTAATATTGCCACACAAAAGCTTATACATGCCTTTTAGTGAGAGAGTCATGCATCTCTGATGTATGTATATCCAAGAGTAGACTATATCTGAGAATGAGATTGCTAAATCAGAGTATCCTTTGAATTTTGTAAAATTGTTTAAAATCATATACATACATTATATTATAATTTTTAAAACAGCAAGTAAATTTCTAGGCATTTTAGGGCCGCCATTTATGTAGAGAAACATGCTAGGAGTAAGAGAAAGTTTGTTTTTTTAAATCATAGAGCAACTCAGAGCTTGAGGTGACCACATGAGCCAACACAGTGCAATGAATAGACCAAGCACAGAGTTCTGCCTTTCAGAGCCTTAGTTTCTATGTTTGTAAATTGGAGATGCTATGATCAATAAAAATATTAAAAAAAGAAAAGATATAAATAATATAAGGCATGCAAGTCATCATTATCTTTGCAAAACTAGTGTACCATGGAGGTTCAAAGTTTGCACAGGTGTGTGCTGGAGTAATTATCTTAAACTGAGTCTGTGTTTCACATTTGTAAAATCAGAATCACATTACCACATGATGTAATTATAAAAATTCAATAAAATAATAATTAGCAAGATATTTAGAAAGTGAACAATATTCAGACATTCTCAATACTTGTTAAGTTTCATTTCTTTCTAAGCTTATTCTTTCCATTTCTGTTTAATGAAAATAATTTTAATTGCCTTTAATATATTGAAAAAATTTATTTGAAAATATCCTACCTATAATGCTAACAAAGAGCCCCTCTCTGCTGCACTTCTCTGTGCATGATCTCTTTAATCCTCACAACATCATAAAGTTAATACTATTGTCTTCTCCACTTTACAAATGAGAAAACTAAGAAATCGAAAGATTAAGTAACTTGCTCAAGCCAATGATTAGTTATCTTTCACTGTGTAACAAATTACCCTCAAAGCTTAGCAACATAAAAGAGTCATTTATTTTGTCAACAGCCAGCCGCTGAGAGTCAGGAATCCAGAAGCATTTACCTAGGTAGTTCTGGTTCAGGGCCTCAAGCTCTCATGGGTTTCTCTCAGTCCCTTGGACTGAAGTCCTCAGTTCCGTAGCACAAATGCCTCTCCAAAGATCTGCTGGTGTGTCCTTAAGACATGATTCCTGGCTTTTCCCAGAGCAATCTGAAAGAGGGAGAGAGACTGGAAAGAGAGAAAGAGAGAGAGAACACAATCTTTTTAACTTAATTTTGGAAATAACATGCTATCACTTCTGTTGCATTCTGTTGGTCATCAGGTCAACCCAGGTGAACTGTGGCAGCAAACTCCACAAGGATGTGCATACCATGAGGTGGGAATTAGTGGGAGTCATTTAGATACTGGCTGTGAAGTTTACTCACCACTAGTGGCAGAACTAGATATGTATCCAAGCAGATAGACCTCAGTGCCACTATGTTGAGTATAGCTATGGAACACATATTTGTGAATGTTCTTTTTCTAAAGGCGACCTTGGTGGCCTCCGTGTATATTTCTGGATGCTATTCACTGGCAAATGTTTGTCAAAGGACAAATAAAAATGTAAAGTTGATAAGAACATTTATCAGAAGCAATAGACACTAAATTTCCAAATAATCCAGATTACATACAGGTCATTGCAGAAAAGAGATGGTGAGAAAAGGCAGAATGAGAAATCATTTCTTTTTAAATCTTTTCACTTCAAAATATTATCTTTACTATTATATTTGTCAACCTCTTCTCCTCGACAAATTGCTCAGTTCTGCCAAGTATCATGTTGAGAAATATACACAGATGGCTCAGTTCTTAACATTAAACATTAGGGGAAGGGGGTAAAGGGGGTGTTATATGGGCGACATGGGTGGGGGAGAGGGTGTTATATTGAGTGGGACACTTGAATCCATGTTAACACAGTAAATTAAAATTAATAAAAATTAAATAACATTTTAAAAACTTTAAAAGTAACTTTAAAAATAATCTTCACTTTAGATTTCCTATAGGTCACATTTAGTGCAAACATTTTTAAGGATATTTTGAAAGTTTTTGAATAGCAATGTGCCCTTTTTTTGTCATATTTGGCCACAGAGCAGAGATTTATTGAAAATGCTTGATGATGTTGCTCTGAGATGTTTTGCATAAACATAGCAATGCAGTGAATGCTTTGAATTGCAGTGTGAGTGTCTGTATGCATCTCTCTCAAAGCTGACTTTTATGGGGAAAATACCAAAAGACTTCAATACAGTGTTGCATTCAACTTTAGACTGAGTATTTTTGCAACAGTTGTATTATAAATATAGATCTCTGTGCCCTTTTAGAAATCAATCATGGATCCAAATGCTTCAAAACCAAAATTTGGAATACTGACAGTGTCATATCAGGAAATAAAACAATGACAATATTTGAGATGCAGAAACATACGACAGATTATTATTTTGAAAACTGTTTTTCTATTTGCAAACATTTTGTATCTAGCTCAATAGCCAAAATGCAAAACTCTTACAAAGTAAAATTTCTTTCTTCAGTGATGACTTGGAACTGGAATATGAATTGAGTCCCTTGGGTTCTCTCTAACTTAGAGATTGTATAGCTTGCCAAATTATTGTACATTTCTCCATTTAAATTTATTCAGTTCCAGCCAGAAGATATTTGTGAAATTCTTTTTCTGAATGTATTATAAGTACAAATAATAATATTGATATGGAAATGGGCACAATTTGTGAAATGAGTGTCTTCTATATATAAGGGAGATTCTCACTGTCACATTTATGTATGAGTACAAATTATCAATACGGAAGGTTTTGTAATCTATCAACTTTAATGACTGGACAGTGATTTTGTTTGATCAATAATATGAGTAAAATCATTAAATTGACTGCTATAAAGACTAGATTTTTGAGTTGTATAAATATAGACTTTAGTAATTGTATGACTTGTATTTAAAAGACTTAGTCAAGTCTATTATTATTATTATTACTACTACTTTTGCAACTGGTAAGTATATACTCTTGGAGACAAAATATTACATCAAAATACCTAAGTTTCCAGCGAGTTAAAAATAATAGATTTATAAATATTACTTTTAGAATTCTTTTTATTAACTCATTTGAAAATGTGAAGTACCTCTAGCATTGTACCGTGAGAGATACAGAGACAACAAAATTATAACCTCTTTAAGAAATTCATAATCAAGCTGGTATCTGGCTTGTATCTCTCATTCTTCTTAAAGTTTCCTTGTTACTTTTTTCTTTTCCTTTTTTGGAATATGTTTATGTGTTTCTATATCCACACTTTCCTCTTTGTAGAATATCTCTATTACAGCATTGTGTGTATACCATTTATTCTCAATTTTTCACTCGTCTTACCCAAAGAGAATTTAAAGAAAGTTTTTATCATCATACACATTTTCAATTTAACATTTAAAATATGTTGTTTTATCTGTGAAAGATATAATTTACTATGGCTTCAAATAAACTCAAAAGCATAAAAATACAACAGTATTTTTATATTTACCATTATATTTATTAAATACATGAGAAAGCTTCTCCTTTACAAAGAATTAATCAATTTTCTCCTAAACTAGTACCTACAACTTACTTTGCCACAGAATAATTTACATATGTTGTCTATTTTATGATTGTCTTTTATTTATAATTTATCTTGTTTGTAAATATTATTTATATAAACAAACTATGTTTATATTATAAATTTATGTCAGCATAAGTTTTTTGTTTTTTTACAGGGACAGAGAGAGAGTCAGAGAGAGGGATAGATAGCGACAGACAAACAGGAACCGAGAGAGATGAGAAGCATCAATTCATCGTTGCAGCACCTTAGTTGTTCATTGATTGCTTTCTCACATGTGCCTTGACCGTGGGCCTTCAGCAGACTGAGCAACCCCTTGCTGGAGCCAGAAACCTTGGTTCCAAGCTGGTGAGCTTTTGCTCAAGCCAGATCGGCCCGCGCTCAAGCTGGCAAGCTCGGGGTCTCGAACCTGGGTCTTCCGCATCCCAGTCCTACGCTCTATCCACTGTACCACGGCCTGGTCAGGCTGTCAGCATAAGTTTTTAAATGCTAATTTTTTCTTTTGGGTTAACATTGCAATTAGTATGTCTATACAGTTGTATAGAAAGTAAGATATTATTAGAATTTTAGCATTTAATGACATCAGTGAGGCTTTTATACAATTATTTAATATATTCATGAATAAATGGTATTTATTGCATAAATTCTATTCCAATGGTTTATTTTATTGATCTAAATACTAAGAAACTGCATATATTTGTGAATGAATATTATAATGAGATTTTTTGTAGCAATCACTTAATGATTTGAATGCCTCTCAAATTAAATGCCAGAATTATACTGTGAACTTCCATCCAAAGTTATTTTTAATAATATTTCAACTAACAACTAGATAATATCCTTCTTTAATTATGTTGGAAATAAAAGTTCTTAAACCACCTGAAATTTGATTATTTTTTCTCCACCTGACTTTTTAAAAAGTATTTGTTACTCACTCAAGCTATTCACTCGCTCATTTTCTAGGAGGTACACCTATAAAGTACTTTTATAAGGTGCCTTGTATACTACAATATACTAAGAAAGGATTGGAAACATTGAAATATCACTTATAAAATAACATTAGTAATATAATTTTCAAAGTGTTTTTATTCTAAATAAAATTTATATACTTTTTATTCAGTTCATGGAATACAACTATTATTTAATCTACATAAGATAATTAGTCCTTAATCTCAAAACAATCAAAATTTGTTTCTGAAAAAGCCAAATTTTATTTTTCAATTCAAATAAATATGTTAATATGTGTTTCAAGGAGTATTATAAATACAAGGAAAAATAAATTCTGGAATGAAATTCTAAAAGCCAGTTGACTAGAAGCAGCCCTTTTGATTTAAAGTGTTCCACTACACAATTTTTAAAAATTATACGCAAACATGTATATAAATTTGTGTTTTTATTTTTTCTTTGTTGACTACTTAGATAAGCATTAGCCTTCTTCCTTCCCTTGCTCCTTCAAATCCATATTGTTTTTAAATAACCTCGTCTGCCCAGAATTCACAATATCTTTGTTCCAATCTAGAGTCACAATATTGTATAGAATTTAAAAGATACCCCTTCTGTGGTGTCCTTTAAATTATCCACTATCCTTGATGTTTTGTGTACTGCTGTAGTGATGAGTGTTATATCCTTTGGTATATACACATTTTTCAGTGTCCCTTTGAATGAGAACTGAGACATGATTGGCTTGGAGTTATTTTAGTATAATCTAGCACAGAAGCCAATAGGACTCCCAAATTTTTCATGGACTGATGGATCCCTGCAATCAGTCCAGGGTCAGAGCGGTAGTCTGACTTGCCCTGGGTTTGCCAAGACCACTGGAGAGGTTTTGAGGGGGTCCCAGAAATTGTCATGTCCTAGGAATACCTGGGAGTCTGGCTGCACCCTTTACCCAAAACTATAACCATGAAGTATCCCTCTACTTGTTACTTCTCAGTTATGCCTGTTGTTTACAATCATTTATATGCATTTTGCTTAGAAAATAAATATTTTAAATCGACATGTTGTTTCTAACTAATTTACAGTGAAGCAATATAATTTGTATCTATGGTTATAAAGCTTCTTTATTCATACATCCAAGAGAAATTTGATTTTTTTAAAAAGAAAGGTTTTTCTTTGCAAATGTGTGTATCTGTGCACATTTAAAATTTCAATAACTGGCATTTGGATGTGTTTAATTAAAAGTCATGTGTATAACAGAAATCACTTTATTAGTTTCATAGATAGGAGTCCTCTGTTAAAATGATGATTCCAGTAGCTGACTTAAATTTTATTCTTTGTTAATAAAGTTTCAATTTTATTCTTGTTAATAATAGGTAGGGAATATTAAACATTTTGTAACATGAAATGAGATAAAGATTGAGTACAATTAAATATTTCATAAGATATAATTAAATAGGTATTGGATGATAAAATGGACAGTGGTTTCCAAAGGTAGAAAATATTGTGTAAGATATTCATCTGTGAGTTTAAGCCAGTGTAACTAACAAACGTCTAATATTCCCAGAAAACATCTGCTTATATTTAACTTAATGTGACACTCAGCTGCATGGTGTGGGCTGGCTGAAGGTATTCTCATACTATTTAGAAATAAATCCCAAGTATAATTATTGAGAATATACCCTAATTTTTTTTCTTTCCAGACTATCTCTCAAAAGCATTGCATTCTTTTATACAATTAACAGAATTCTCATTTCCTCAGCCCATTTTATATAATGTATTTGATTTCTGAACATTCCAACATTTTTAATGCCATTGTTCTTGCTTAAGAGAAAAAATAAGAAAACAAAACAAAACAGGAACCATGGAGCCTTAGTATGACAAATTAGTATTCTTTTGTTTGAAACCATGGAAAATTTTAAACCTCAGAATAATGCTTGATTAATATTCTTTTGTTTGAAACCATGGAAAATTTTAAACCTCAAGATAATGCTTCTTGGTCAGATGCTGAAGACATGAGTTATCTTTTCTAAAATTATTAGTAAAGGACTTTGTGGAAAAAGGTAAGTTAAGGAACCTACATGATTCCATAAAGTGTATGTATGGATTAGAAGTTGTAAAAATTTAGCCACTTCCAATTGCTTGGTACATGAATATATAGTATTTAAAAGATTCTTGTATTTGTGTTGCAGCTGTCGTCAGTGCCATTCCTGTACCAACCCTAGAAAGTGCCCAGTACCCAGGAATCCTGCCATCTCCCACATGTGGATACCCCCACCCACAGTTCACGCTCCGGCCAGTGCCATTCCCAACACTGTCAGTGGACCGAGGTTTCGGAACAGGAAAAAGTCAGTATAATGTATTTCCTTTTAAAAAAAAAAAAGGAACAAGTGAATAATACCATGGTTGTCTAGTCACATGTGTAGCATTTTGATGTTCTTACCACTTAGAAAGATTGATTTACCCATGACCTGGGTAGAGATTTTTCTTTTCCAATGTAATTAGTATTTTGGATCCTGGTTCATGCTTTTGGACTGATTCTCTAGGACATCTTTCCACACCACTTAAGTCACAATAGAAAGAGAAGTGGAAACAAAGGTCCAATGGTTCAGTAAAATAATAATTTGATGGGTGCTTGGAATTTCATTTAGCACAGTGCCCTCATAGCCCATCCATATTGTCACAAAGGGTAGAGTGTCCTTCTTTCTCATAGATGAATATTCCATTGTGCCTATAGTGCCACATCTTCTTTATTCATACATCCATTGATGGATACATAGGTTGATCTTACATCTTGGCAATTGCTACAGTGGACATGAGTGTGCAGCTATCTCTACGAGTTAGTAGAGATATAGTAGAGTTAGTTTGGATATAGCATTCCCAGAACTTGGACTGCGGGGTCATCTGGTAGTTCTATTTTTAATTTTTTTAGGAACTTCCATACTGTTTTGTATACTGTTTGCACCAGTTTACATTTCCACCAACAGTGCCTCATCGCCAACACTTGTTATCTATTGTCTTTTTGATGAGAACTATTTTAAAGGGTGTGAGGGATATATTTCACTGTGATTTTGATTTGTGTTCCCTGATGATTAGTGGGAAGAATATCTATGCAGTTTCTCTGCCTATTTTTCAAAATTAATGTGGTTTTTTTTGTAGTTGTTTAGTTCTATGAGTTTTTAAGTTCTTTGAATATTCCCCTTTATCAGATACTGTATGTGGTTTCTAAATATTGTATCCCATCCCTTAGATGGCCTTTTCATTTTGTTCATGGTTTCTTTTGCTGTGTGGGAGTTTTTAAATTTGATGTAGTTCCACTTGATTATTTTTACTTTCGGTGTCTGTGTGTTTGGAGTCAAATCCAAAAATAAACATTATTGTAACCAATGTCAAGCAGCTTACTTACCTCTATATATTCTTCTAGGAGTTTTACAGTTCTAGGTATTAAATTTAAGTTCTTACTCTATTATGAGTTGTTTGTGAATGTCTGTGTATGGTGTAAGATAGGGGTCTAAGTTCATTTTTTTATGTAACAATGTAATTTTCTCAGCACCATTTATTAAAGAGACTATCCTTTTCTGATTTTACAGTGTGGAACAAAAATAGGTTTACAGTTGTGAGTACACAAAACACAGAGATTATTCTTGTATCATTATTTATTTATTATTGTATTATAATAAAAACACATACAAAAAACTCTAAACCTACTTTAGCCCTACCCTGTATATTCTTGGCTCCTTTGTCATAAATTAATTGACCATATAAGCATAGATTTATTTCTGAGCTTCCTATTCTTTACCACTGATCTGTGACAATGTCACACTGTTTTGGTCACTATAGCATTGTAACATAGTTTGAAATAAGGAACTATGATGTCTCCAGTTTTGTTCTTCCTTAAGATTGGTTTGACTCTTTGGGTTGTTAGTGGTTTTATACAAATTTTAGAACTTTTTATATTCTGTGAAAAATGTCATTGAATAGGGGTCATTTTGAATATGTAGATCACTTTGGGAAATATAGACATTTTAACAATATTAATTTTATCAGTTGTTGAGCTTGGAATACCCTTCCATTTGTTTGTGTCTTTTTCAGTTTCTTCTATCAATGTCTTACAGTTTTCAGTGTATAGATTTTTCTCTTTTTAATTAAATTTTCCCTAAGTATTTTATTATTTTAGATGCTATTGTAAATGAGATTATGTTCTTAATTTTTTTTCTGAAAATGTGATGATGCATAAGAATGCAAGCAATTTTTGTCTATTGATTTTGTATCCTGATAGCAGTATTTCATTTGTTTAAAGAAAGGTGGGAATAGAGACTCTCAAACCATATATACACCCTGATGATTTTTCCTATGCCATTCGACATTTTCTTTTTCCTTCAAGCACAGCATTTTTAAATCGATTTTATGGCTTTTTACCCTTAGCTAAGTACATGTGACTCAGCAGCTCATATGAGATGGGATGTTTTCTAACAGATAAAATGGTAGCAGCAATAAAATATATTTGTGGGATAAGCTATATTTTTTCCAACCCAACAGGGACAACTCTAAGAAATCGTAAATTGTCTAGATGTAGCAAGGTTGGAATTAAAATGCGTCAAAAATCTGCCAAGAGAGAATGAGATTTCTTTTCCCTTTTCTCACTGCACATCATATCTGCAGAATAGAGTTGTGTGCAAAAATCTCGACGGCAAGTAGTACCCCAAACCATAGTGGAGGGAATACAATGAGAAAAATATAGGAAGTCCAGCCACCAAAAGCTTCCAAATCCCAGGATAATTAGGAAGTTAATTTTAGTCAAAGAATTCATAACCACAAGTCCCTTCTTTAAATTCTGAAATAAAGTTTCCCCAGCATAAAAGAGATTTATAGTTTTAGTTTATTTTTTTCATTGGGTCAGTCTCTGTTTTCTTTTTATTTCATCTGTGTTCTCTCACTTTAAGAAAGATGTGTAGGAAGAATGTGTGGAAAGATCTTTATCTGTTACCCTCCAGCAAGATTGAGACAAGCTGAAGTTTGCTACTTCTTTAAATAAGAAATCAAATGTGTTATTTTATTCCCAATGTGCTTCTGTGATTTCTTTTTTATTTAAGGTATAGTCTCCTCTGAAAATTCAACGTCCCATTGACTCTCTTCCTTTTCTCTTGATTTGGTACAGCATGCAAAACTATCTCATGGGCTCACGGGGGAAAGGATTCGAAAAGTTCATGTTCAATGAAAAAGAAAACGATAAATGAACCAGTATAAAAGTTGTTTATATCTGTGGTTAGGGTCTCATGCAGAGCTGGAATGCAGCTGGTTCACACAATTTGGGCAGAACCAATACCTAATTTTTTGTTGAGTTCGGTGAACCTGTTGTTAAAATGGCACTTGTATTCAGGGTTCTCTCTAAGGTGGGTGCCTGGAGAGCCAGCTGCCCAATGTGGAAATCATGAATTTACATTCCTTACTCTTTTTAACATTCATCTGTGCAACAGTGTATTCTAAGTGCCTGTAGTAATGTTCATTCCATCCACAGGTGAAAAAAATTGTAAGTGAGGATGCCAATCAAGAAGCAATATGGAAATATCTTAAATAACAGTTTTATTGTTTTTTGTCAGGCATTATTTAATATTGTTTCATTAATATTTTAAAATTCTTATAACATAATCTAGTTTTTGTGTACCTCTTTTATTGTTCTTATTTAAGTATTAAATGCATGAAATAATAAACTATCTTTTGGTATATCTTTTTTTTATACTTAAAACAGTCATTAGGGCAGAGAACTGGTTGTTAAATTAATTTGAATCCCACCACTGGTCTTATGTTCCACTCCAGGGCAGGACTCGCATGGTGTAGGAGGATGTGCGTGCATGCATGGGAGCTGAGATAGGCTCTGAACCTGCCAGTTCACTTTGCTATAAACCTAAACTGTTCTAAAGAAATAGTATTTACCTGACCAGGCAGTGGGGCAGTGGATAGAGTGTTGGACTGAGATGCAGAAGACCCAGGTTCAAGACCCCGAGGTTGCCAGCTTGAGCGTGGGCCTATCTGGCTTGAGCAAAAGCTCGTCAGCTTGGACCCAAGGTCGCTGGCTCCAGCAAGGGGTGACTCAGTTTGCTGAAGGCCCGCGGTCAAGGCACATGTGAGAAAGCAATCAGTGAACGACTAAGGTGTCACAACGGCAACGAAAAACTAATGATTGATGCTTCTCACCTCTCTCCGTTCCTGTCTGTCTGTCCCTATCTATCCCTCTCTCTGACTCTCTCTCTGTCCCTGTATAAAAAGAAAAAAAAAAGAAATAGTATTTATTAATAAAGCAAAAGAGAAATGAATATATAAATAAACTTTAGTTTCTTTGTAGATTTTATTTTCTTAATTTGTTTAAAGGAGATTATTAAATAAAGGTAGTTATATAACTATTGCATAATATAGAATATAAATATATAATAAAGCAATTATAAAAAATAATATAAAGGATTCTTAACAGTGTGCTTAGCTCTGTAAATTTTGAACCTTATCCAAAAGCAAAAGGCATAAACATTCTACTCCTATATTTCATAGGTTTTAAATATTGTTCACAAAAATTAGGAGATATTTCAAAATGAATATGAAACAATAAAATATCCCCTAATTTTTGTTAGCAGTTGTATATTTATTTAGTCATTCATCAAGGATTTTTTGAGCAAAGCTATGTGCAATGCAAAGGAATAAGAACTAGTAAGTGCTTCCAAGTTATTGCTTAGAAAAAGAATAAATAAATACCCTCTTTTTTTAGGAAACTAAATATTCTCTAAATCACTGTCAGAAACAGTGAACTTCCAGTTATTCAGTACTGGTTTCTAAATGCCTTGGAGGATACAGAGAATTCCTGTTCTCTCTCAAGCAGAAAACATTTCATGACTCTGGCTAGTGATGTCTTATAAGTCACCTTGAGAAACAGTGAAAGGCAAACACAGGGAAAGACAAATTTGACTGTGCAAATTCAGAGACTTTTTCCTCCAAAGTGATCTGAAAGACCTTTCTGTTTTATGAGATAAATCACTAAAACCCTGCCCCCAAAGATATGCTGCTTTCTGAAGTCACAAATAAAGCTGAATTTCTCTCCCACCACAAGGAAGGAAAGATATAGTATATTTGCATTATACACATTCGGTGATATATTGATAAAGATATATGGAGTTTTGATGGCAAATGCTTCCTTTTCCTACCAACGCACTGTTGTTCTCGTCTTTGCCACACTAGGCAAATGAACTGTCCTTGGGGAACAAGGAACAGAGCTATCTTTTGAAAATTCCAACCAAAAGCCTTGAGGCCAAGTCACTATAACATTGGTACCCCCATTTCCTCATCTTTGACACAGGTCAGTAGAAGTGAGAGTTAGATGATTTCTATAGTTCCCTTTAGGTTGAGCATTATCTTAGTGAGATGGTTGGTCAACTTCATACATGCTATCTTTCTGTTCCGGCTCTACCCCAAATTGGAAATTAACTAACAACGGGATTTGACTTAGATAAAATCAGGAGTGCAATGGAGTACATAGATTTTTTTCTGAGACTGATGAGTGAAGTGCATTCCTAGAAGTGTTCGTACTTCGAAACACCTTTGCTTACAGTTATTAGCATGCTTTATTTCTTTCAAATATTGTGATTTTAGACAGAAGAAAACTCTTCATTTCCATTTTTTACAATATTTTTGCCAATTATTTCATTGCAATTATTTATGTGTTGACATTAATTTTTGTAAAGTGCCCTGAGATGTGACTTGGCTATGTAATGGTGTGTTGTTTGTACAATGAATTTCTACTGTTTCATTATTTGCAGATGAGTGCTTTGCCAGGACACCTCTGATTCTTGTGTTGCTCTCTGAATTGCAGGGAGGCTGACCTGCTTGGGCAAAGGAGATTGTCTTTGCTTTCAGAGCTCTTAGCACAACTCAATGATGTGTCATCAGCCATTTGTTTCACATTGGTGTCCTGAAGCTGGGGCCTGAACTGGCCAAAAGGGCTCATCTGAAATGAGCTTCTCTCCAGTGGAGCAGATGAGACTGTTTGTTTAAGAGTTTTCATAGCCGTAAATGTCATTCAGGTCTGAATAGCATTTCTTTTGCTCCATGTAAAATATAGAAACTGTGACTTGTCTATGGAAGCCTGTTCCTCATCTATTATATTAAGTATTAAGCAAAATTGTCATTTTGAACAAAACAAAACAGTCCTTGTAATAGATTTGGTGCTTTCCTTTTCACTATGTGTGGAACTAAAGATATCAAGCAATGTTTAAGTCCCTCATAGTCAAGAACCACATCGTGGTGTTTTCAATGGGAATTATGGTGGCCAGGACTGGGCATAGAGAGAATTTTTATTTACAGAGATGCTGATGAGCAATGCCATTAAAGAGTAGAAGAATGGGAGCAGCCTCCCACCCCCCCCCAAGAAAAATCAGTGGCATCATCAGAATTGATATGAACCTTAAAGTTTTAAGAAACTAAATTTCAGAAGACTAAACATATGCATGTAAATTTTATTAAAGCTATGATCACAATAATATTTTACATAGATCTCTTTCATTTCAAAAATATAGAAAAAATAAGAAAAATATAATGACAGGATTAAAGAAAAGAAAAACTCGTGAAATATTATTTCTTTAATGGCTAAAGCAGTTGTAAAAATATGATGTGAATTCATCTTCGATAGAGAGAATTACTTAAAGCAGATTTCAGAAGAAAATTGCAATTTTTTTTTCCCTAGAGAGGTATTTTTGTTATGATGATATAGACCCTTTAATAAAAGCCAGCCCACTGGTAATGCAGAGGGACATAGAGATAGGTCCCAACATCTGCTTCTTTCTGACATAAGAGTGGTAATTTTTTTTTTAATTTGGACAATTGACCATTAGTAATTTTTTTCCTTTAGACTGCATGTGATCCAGACTAAAACATACATAATTGTCTTTGTCTCTGAAATTGTATTTTCAACCATCTAGTTACACAACCTTGATTGATGGAACACAAGCAAACACGTTTCTCTCTATTTTGCATTCTAGCAAGCATGTAGAATTGTGCTTTTTATAATACTTACCAGAAGTCCCCATTCCTAATACCCTGGTCTCAGAACCAACATCACCAAGACATGGCCTCATGATGTTTTCCTTGTAGCTCTTGCAATTTTGTCCCCTTCCTCCATCTTTTTTTTTTTTTTTTTTTTTTTTTTTTTACAGGGACAGAGAGAGAGTCAGAGAGAGGGATAGATAGGGACAGATAGTCGGGAATACAGGAACAGAGAGAGGTGAGAAGCATCATCATCAGTTTTTCATTGCGACACCTTAGTTGTTCATTGATTGCTTTCTCATATTTGCCTCGAGCATGGACCTTCAGCAGACTGAGCAACCCCTTGCTGGAGCCAGCGACCTTGGGTCCAAGCTGGTGAGCTTTTAGCTCAAACCAGATGGGCCCGCACTCAAGCTGGCGACCTTAGGGTCTCGAACCTGGGTCCTCCGCGTCCCAGTTCGACACTCTATCCACTGTGCCACCGCCTGGTCAGGTCCTTTCCTCCATCTTTCTTCGAGATAAGATACTTGCTTCGAGATAAGATATTCCTGTTCAAATGTCTCTTGCCCCCAGAGTACTGTATCAACTTTGCTCTCTTTGCTGCATTCTTCTTATTTAAAGAACTGTTTTTTCAAGTTCTTGCTGGTTTTCTGGCTCTGGTTGCTATGTTGCTACATCCTGTCACCAGCCAACCCTATATCTCCTCATCTCCATCTTTGAATGAGGAGCCTAAAGACTCCTCAGCGACCCAGAGAACTGCTAACCCTTTCTGAATATAGAAAAATGAGCTTTAATATCAAATACCCTCTGAAGGCACATTTCACTTTTGCATATCTTTAACATTGTGTCTTATTCTTTGATCCCTTTAATCTCTACTCCCTTCAGCATTATCAGAGTTTCTTTCTATTGCCTCTGCCCATTGCTGACCTCACTGAGCCTCCTAGATTCTTATCTCAAAATTATCTTTCAAAGTAATTAGCTTGAAATAGTTCCTAGTTAAAATTATTTTTCAAAAGCGAGATATTATCTTCTAGCACTGCATTTCTTTCAACTTATCCAATAGAACTTTTTAAAATAAATAAATAAACAGACACACTCTTACTTAGTCAATACTTCTACCTACTACACAGCTCTTTTCATGTGCAATTTAACTTGGACCTGTTGACTTTGAATTTGAATGAATACATTCATGTCCTAGTATCCCAGCATGGGAAACTACCTTGTCAATATTTCAGTCCACTCAACTGTGTTCTCTGGAGAAAAGATGTGTTTCCTTATACAAAACTGTCTGAATACCCAAGGCTGCCACAGATGACTATGCAAAAAACCCCAACTACAGTAATCTGAATGCAAACTGCAAAGTTGACTGCAAAAGAGAAAAAATTATCATTCTGCATTCAGGCAACTTGTTTCCACAGAGTCATCTCTCGTGTAACTTTTTAGCTGGATGTGCTTCTATTTTGTTATGGAAGATAGTGATAAGGGTTTTATTAGTATCATTTTATTAGCGATGCCTTTAATACCCAGTAACTCTGATTTGTTTGATAGTTGGCACGGCAGGTTTAAATCACAGAAAAATTGGCACATTGGCTGGTGGATAATAATGCAGCTGCATTTGGGTTTGTTACATTGAATTTCACTGACATTGCCACTTGTGAAAGGACAAATAACTCTTTTCTCGCTTCATCACTTATGATTACAGGGCCCAGACAGTCCAGGCAATATAGTGTGTGCCGTATATATTTTACTACTCTTCCTGAAAAAGAGATCCCGGTCTTGCTGGATATATCTCTATTGTTTAAAGGGCCAGTGCTCTCATATCCCATCAATATATGAAGAATGAGGATTTTTATAACCTAAAGAAAAGATTGGCTTTAGATTCTAGCCTATCATTCTGAACTAATCCAGAGATCCTTCAGCTGATGTAGGGGAAGCAAGCTTTGTCCTTAAATAATGAGTGGATTTTATGTCTCCATTGCAGCAGTGAATGAAGGACCAACCACCCAACAGCCATCCATGTTGCCCCCAGCACAGCCTGAGCATCCCAGCAGTGAGGAGGCACCCAGCAGAACCATCCCCACGGCCTGCGTTCGACCTACTCATCCACTCCGCAGCTTTGCTAACCCCTTGCTACCTCCACCAATGAGTGCAATAGAACCGAAAGTCCCTTACACCCCGCTTCTGTCTCAGCCAGGTAAAGTTCCCGTTTGTCCACATTGAAAGTAGTTGTTGCTGTTGGTACCTCCACTTAAGCACATAAGGGTTCCTGAGAACTCAGGCCGATGCAGCATGTGTTTACAATGATGATGTGCTCATGTCTGGTACTGATGTTGGTAGTGCAGCTCTTAAATATCTGTCTTAAATGCAGCCAGCTGGCTATAGATGCCCTTCATTCCTTTGGGAAGTCCTGCATGCCCGTCGAGTACTTTCATTTTTATTTTTCCTTTATAGGAAGGGAATTGGGGGGGGGGGAGATAAGAGACATCAACTTGTAGTTGCTTCACTTTTATTGTTTAATTGATTGTTTTTCATATCTGCCTAGACTGGGGAGGGGGGTGCTCAAGCCAAGCCAGTGACCCCTTGCTTGAGCCAGCAACCTTTGGGCTTCAATCTGGTGACTTTGGGATCATGTCAGTGATCCCGCACTCAAGCTGGCAAGCCCATACTCAAGCTGACAAGCCTGTGCTCTAGCTGGCAACTGTGAGGTTTCAAACTGGGGCCCATAGCATCCCAGGCCAACACTCAATCCACTGTGCCACCATCAGTCAGGCAGTTGAATACTTTTAATATAGGCTGTAGGTCTGCCCACTAGAGAGTGTTCGGGAAGTTCCTGAATCTTCAGTCTGCCGCATGGGCCCTAGGATTTAAGGCTAGACTCTAAAACTAAAATTAGAGGTACAAAAGTCTGCAAACCACCTGTTAGAGGAAAGTATGGTATCTCATAATTCTGCTCTGTGCCTTTCAATAGTCATTTTTGAGGGTTCTTATTTCAGAGTTCCAGGGCCAGGAAAGGAGTGTCAGGCCAGTATGAAGTCCAACATCTTAATATTAGAAATAAAGTAACCAAAACTTAGAGAGATAGGAAGAAGCATCTCTATAACGCCTAGGAATATTAAATGGCGAGAAGAGAACCAGAGACCCCAATTTCTGGGGAGGTGTTCATTTCATTATCTCAGCTGATATCCAGTGGGATTGAACCATGACTCCCTTTTGTTTCTGTCAGGAATTGGGGGGGGGGGAGAAATGGAAAAGAGAGGGGAAAAAAGAGGAAGGAAAAGAAGAGGAGAGAAGCAGAGGAAGACAAAAGAGCAGAATAGTTAGGAACAGAGAGTTAGGAAGAAACATAGGTCAATAGATAAGTAGATAAATAAAGAACTATATAATGCTTAAAATTAATTGGAATATTAGAATGCATCTTAACATCCCCAATATATAAGACATAATAGCTTTCAATGAATCCAAGTAGCTAGAGGTAGCCCCTTACTAGACAAAGGCATCTGGACTGGCCAATCTGCCATTGTGGAAAGGCATTTGAGTAAGCTTCTATTACTCAGAGTCATACCCACAAGAGTATTAGTCATGGTGTTAGAATGTAAACCTTGTGATGACTGCAAAAAACTAGGACAAATAAGATGGTGGTGATGAATGCTATCTTTATATGAATATAAAAAAATGTCTTTTTTTCTGTCATCATACTGATTCTTGTGCATCACTTCTGCTGTTGTCACCAGTCATGCGGTGTGCAGTGTGGGTGGTCAGCTGCCAGACCATGAGAGGTGGGGTGGAGTTACAGGAGAGAGGCAGACTTCCACTGCTTGCGGTGCACACTGCACATCAGGGCTGGAATTTAGGAGATAAGGCACATTAATTGCAACTACTAATAATAACTAGCACATAGTGACACACGAGCTACATGACTGGCATGCTTCTGAAGACCTGTGATGTTGCATTGGATCCTCAAAATGACGTTATGAGGTAGCTACTTTCTTCACCCCATTTCATGGGCAAGGAAACTGCAACTCAATTCATTGAAGTCGCATGCGCAGATCCACATAGTGAGTGAGTGATGGTGCATCTTTTCTGCTCTTTGCAGGAAGCACAGGCTCTGACATTTTAGGAACTCATTTCGACCTCTAAGTTTGTGTCTATTTAATGACAAAACAGAGAAAAACATTTTAAAACCTGTCAAATTATTTCAAAACTGATAAAAAAGAACATCTGAAATAATTCTGAGTTGAGGAATACCATTTCCTCATGAGCTTTCTTTCTCTCTCTCTTTTCATTCTTTCTCTCTTTCTCTTTAGGTATAGTCAGTACACAATATTATATTAGTTATATTAGTTTCAGGCATACAATATAGTGAATGATTTGATGTTTTTACAAAATATAATGTGATCATCCCATTAATTTTATGAAACATCTGTCATCATGCAAACTTATCACAATATTATTGACTATTTTTTGCTTTTTTACTCACATTTTAATGAGGAAGTGTAAGAGATTTAAGCATATTATGCTGAAGAACACAAATTGTATAACACCAAAAAATTAAAGTGCAAGAGTACTTTGTAATGTTAACTATTCTATTACTTACAAGTAAAGTATTTATTTGTTTTTAGTAAGTATGTTGCACAGAGAAAGAAAGCTAAAAATGATGCCCTAAAGTCCATTTTAAATGAAAATTTTACTGTGGTGATAATGTTTGGTTTGGAACACAAGATTTGGAAATTAACTCATGCTCCAGAGATCTATGATAACAAAATGATCCAAAAGAACTCTTATTCTAGAAAGAACACCTGACGATAGCACAAATCAATAGCATTGTTTTTACTAGTTATGATTTTCTTCTAGTTACAAAAATACTAAAGCTGCCTTAAACAAAATCTGGCACAATGTAGCATAAATTCATGTATTATGTCTTTAAAAGCTTCAAAATAGAGTTTGTCCTTCTATCTCTACACCTATTCTCTCAAATAACAAGCATTTCAGAAGAACCTTTCTCTTATTTAATGTTATGTGGACAGATTTCATTTTCTTTTATTCTCACTGTACCTTTATGAGCTTTCTTTTGTGTTACTATCATTCTTATTTTTATTTAAATTATTTCTTTAAAACTATCTTCTTTGACATTTTTCAATTTCTGTGGCTTGAGTTTTGGGTTGATTTTATATTTTTGGTAGTTTCCCTTTAATTACCTCCTCCCCCACTCACCTTGAGGCACACCCCCACCATCACTTTGGAATTGTTAAATGCCTTTTCCTTTCATGGTTCTCCTCCATTGTCTCCCTGTGATTCCAGTTCATTTCATAATGTCTTACCTCGTGATTTTCAAATAAGTTCTCCCAGCATTGCTTCTGACACATGGTAAATAGTATGCTTTTAAGAAAGGGCTGATGTTTACTTATTCTAATAGAAAAAGAAAATTAGCAGACTGACAAATGTATTAGCTGTGACATTAACTACAGGCTTCTCAGCCTAAAAGATGAAATACTTAGAGCTTTCAACAAATTTTAATTCTAGGAAAATCATTACTTCAGTCAAACTGATTGATGAAATAAAGTTATTCTCTCGTTGGCTTTAAAAATAATCTCAAAATAATTTTTTTTTATTTCACAATAAAGGACTGTGTAATTACTAATGTATTTATCTTTACTTACCACAAGTAATTTCTTTAGAGTGTGGTAATGTGAAGCATTGCTGCAATTTTAAAAATCATGTCAAATGAACCCATTAAAATTAGGATCAATTAAGACACTCACTGTTTCCCTGTTTAACTTCCTGTGTGGGGTTTTTCATGGGTGTCATTGAGCTGTGCCTCAGTTTGTTTTCCAATAAGAAATGCAGAGCAATGTTTGCAACAGTTATATATGAGGTATAGGACAACACATGTTATATGGCAACGATCTCCATAGAGTGTCAGAGAATTTTGCTGTATTTCTATAGTAAGTGGTAATTAGAAAACCATCATATTTTCTTAATGACTAAAATTCTGACTACCTGAAAATACAGATTCATTGTTTGTTTGTTTGTCTGAGGGGCTCATTTCTTTCATCTGCTGACTTAGAGATTTAGCTTACTAGACTCAGGTGTAACTTATGGTGTTTCTTACAATTTTGTTGTCACCTCGTGATAAAGTGGTTCCGTTTCATAATGACATCGACAGACGTGAATAACTGTGCAGTCTTTACACATTTCAAGGAGGCGGCAGTCACTGCACTTTGCAAATCACAGAGGTGGACATATAAGGGATTTGGCTTAGTCCCCTTTCAGGTTAAATAGAGAATGTCTGATGGAGGTTGAGCTTATGGCACTATAGATCTGACATAAATTCTACAAAGGGCCAAGACAGGGTGTTTTTTTTTTTTTTCTTCACTAGTCAAAATTCCTTTTAGCTGTGAAAGGATCAGCTGCACTTTAAATGAACCTGGATTAGAAGACTGTTTGTCTTCTGGGGCTGTAATTCTAAAGGGAAGGAAAACGTGGCATCTTCCATAGTGCCTTTATATCGCCACACTATTTACAACACGAGCCCCCGGAGTTCTTGCATCTTTGTAAAGCTGCAGAAGTGCTATCTCGTTCTCCATTTACACATTGCATTTCTCTACACGTTTATTTATGAAATCAAAAACCTAAAACAGTCTCATCTTTTCAGTCTTCTAGGGATCAATATGTCAGTGGACATGACAAGACCAAAACTCACTTCATTGTCCTGCGAAATTGAGTTTGATTTTCCCTCTGCGAATTGTGGCACGTGCTTCGATTTGTCTGAGGACGGAGGACGAGGAGTGGGTGGCGGTGGTGGCAGGGGGCAGAAAAGGCACTTGATTTATATTATGTGGCTGGTTGGGAAATCATGTGTTCCCGCAATAACCTGATCTTTTTGACAGGCCTCATTTCAGTAAATATGCTATCACACAAAACCGCCAATAAATTACTATAACGCATTAATACAATTGCTGTCCCTGAGCCACTTGTAGGCCACCGGTTGGGGTGTTCATCAAGGATGTCACCTGAGTGTTGTATGCTGCTGACATCAGTCAAGGGAAGGGGTCGTGGGAGATCAGACATCCTTTAGAAGGTGTAACAAGAAGGTCACTTTTCAGGTCAGCTGGATCAAATAAATCATTGACATGACTCAGTAGGAGAGGTGTGTTGATTTGGTGGCATTGGAGCCAATAGCATCCATCTATCAATCGTGGAGTGGAAAATTAAACAGCCACCTTTTAAAATTTTATTTTATATGTGAGCTGAAAGATGCATTGTTTGTTTTGTTTGTTTTGGTAGCTTCTTGAAATTGTTTACCTCTTATTCCTACATTATGTTTTTTTCAGTGGATGAAATTTGATTTTGCTTTCATCTAGTCATCCTAAATTATCCCTTGGTAAAAAGTAAATAAGTTAAATTTGCCTTTTATAGCACCAAAATTTATGACTCTGGAACCTACCTGATATTTTCATAAATTGCTGTTTTGTTTTGTTTTTTATTATGGTGTTCCATTATATAAACAGAAAACAGCTCTGCTAATTATCTAATTATCTCAGAGAGAGAACCAAATTCTAGAAAATTATTTAGGAGAAAGCTACATGATGGTTGCCTCATTGATAGATGGCAGAGCTGAGGCCTGAAAGGTGAAGCAGTTTACCCAAGGTCAACAGTTGGGCTCATGGCTAAAATGTAAAGAATTCAAAACAATACAACATTGAAGAAAACGGATTTCATTTAACTTTCTTTGTGACATGAACACTTATTCTTGGAGTGACACCTTTTTCCCCTATAAGAGTGCTTCCTGAGTGAACCTAATTATTAAAAATGCCTCAGAAAGAATTATTTTATGGCAGGTTAGTTCATCTAGCCTACTATTTGAGTAAATGTTCTATTCCTTTATGTAGGCTAGATATAGTAAAGATGTTATGGCAAGAGTAGTGACTAGCCCAGTACTCCAGAATAGCTTCTGTCTGTCTTAGATACCCCTGACCAGCCTGCCAGTAGCTCTTCCCAGGAGGGCAAGGAGCCAGGGAGCTGATATTTGTTGCTCTCAGCATCATGTACTATGGATAGCCAAGGCTTTGTAGTCTGATAATAAAAATGATGAGCAGAAGGAAGTATACAATGAAGATAAAAGTTAAGGTGCAAGAGAATATTGTCAGACTCTGCTTTAGAGAATGTGAGGTCAAGGAGACTGAAAAACAAAATGAATGGCTGGTATATTTTAGAACTGTGAAAAGCTTTTGGGAGAAGGCAATGGGTGATAATGATTGAATCAAAAATTTGAGTCCTTTTGATCAATTCTTTTCCCAATATAAAAAAATAAGAGAAAATATTATGCCAGGAATTACTAATATATATATATTGCTCACAAAAACTAGGGGATATTTCAAAATGGATATGAAGTGATAAAATACACCCTAATTTTTGTGAGCAGAATAATTGAGGCTAATTTATCAACTTAATTGACAATTAAAATCAAAGTTTAAAGTATTGATTTGCCACCTAGATTCATAAGGGAAAAATATTTTTTTAATTTATTTTCAAAATATTGTTACCTAGTAGACTACATTACTTGAAATATATAATTTAAGAAGAATGTCCTTGGATTATCCTGGGGAGAGGGTGACCTTGTGAGTGACAGAGAATGGTGAAGGTAGGGGTGAGCAATAGCTTGTTTTCAAAGGAGAAAATATATCTTTCTCATTTTTATAGAACCTGATAAGTCACATGATTAATTACTATTATTTATTAAATTTTATTATTTATTAAATCCCTTGAGGATCAACCTGTCTTTTTAAAAATCAGATTAGATAAAATTGATAAGGTTAATCCTTTAATTTTGTCACCTTTTATAGTTTATTGAGGTCATTTCTGAGTGAACTGAGGCCTGCCTGAGACATAAATATAATCACCATTATAGATTTGGAGATAGATATTCCGGGGGTTGAATAACATGTAATTGTTACAGGACCACATGTCATTATTTTGGGACCATTAAATAAACCCTTATACATAACGGACACTCAGTAAATATTTGCTGAGTTTGTCAGAGTAGAGTAATAAAGGTAAGAGCCAAAAATTGAATTCAGATCTTCAATTTTAAGTCTAATGATGATTATAAGAAAAACAAGGCAACTTGAGAGTCAGAAAGAAGATTAGGTATTGATGGTAAATGCAGATAAGATGAAATGATTTCCAAATCCACAACCATTTGATTACAAAATGCTAAGTGTTCTGAACTATAAATAACACCTTATGCTAAAACAAAATTAAATTGCACAGAGTGGAAAAGCAATATGAAAGCACCACCCCTGGAAATTCTATTTTATAATTTAACTTTATGAAAATAAACAGACATGCAGTGACGTCCGTAGTGTAGTAGAGAAGAATAATATCCACTTTGTTCATGAAAACAAGGAGTTCTGCTCAGTGGAAAGAGAACCTAGAGAATTAATCTCTCTATTGTGCCAGTTATAGAATAGATGTTGCTTCCCTCAGTCCCACTTATTCTCATCTGTGAAATTAGTCTTTCCTCTTTAAAAGGTATGGAAGATGTTAAACTCTAACAGTCCTAATTAGTACAGGAATAAGGATGGATAGTCTCTCTGTATTTTTTTCTTTGCTTTGTAAAATAGTATGAGTAAGAGAAAGATTTTTTTTTTTAATAAAGAGTTTAAGCAGTCAACAAGAGTTCTGTATAATTTATCAATTCGCTTTCTTGGGAAGCAGGGAGAAATTTTAAAACAAAGAAATAAAAAGTGTTCACCTAAAGCTCATGTTAATGGACTATTGAAAACGTGAGAAATCTAACACAGTGAAAACAAAACAAAAATCATCTTTGATATTAAAATAAAAAGTGAGAATGTAATTATCAGCAAAGTATTTCTAAAGATCTGACCTAGAACATCTAAAAGAATGTGTAAAAAACATAGAAAGCTGCACTTCTTCTGAATGTTTATAACTTTTATCCTCCTGGCGGAGCCTTGATGAATTCAAGAGCCATGTTAAACACCTTGTGTGTTTTGCAGTGTTGATTTTCAGTGTAAGCTGGCAGGATTGATGTTCTCAGTGCCAGAATCTATTTACTGGAATGCCAGGGCTCTCAGAAGAGAATGCCATTCTTGTTTGTGGTAAAGGAAATTTTAACAAGCTTGTTTGAGGGTGAAAAACAATGATAAGTAAGCCCATTTGATTTTAAAATGAGAGACATATGACATAATTGCATATTAGAGGTTTATAAGGATAATAGGACTTGAAATGACTGCTCTTTTTATATCTCCTCCAAATTACCCTCTTACATAGTCTTTCACATTTTCCGTTTTCTTACCCAGTTGTTGGTATTTTTCTACTTCTGGGGTCACCTGAGTCATGATGTTCAGTAGAAACGCCATGTGTTACACTACAATAATGTGTTAGCCTAGTATACACTTAAAGTCCAAGGTTGCTAATTGAACCTGTTGTTTCAGTTGGTGTTGCACTTAAAATCATAGTTGTTTATTTTCCTTTTTGGCTACTTTCTGGAGAGGTACCCCAGGTACTAGAGCAGGCTGTCTGTACCCACACATGTGAGCCAGTACCTACCAGAGTGCAGGACAAAAGGCAAGGTGGTGTTGCGATGGCACTAGGAAAGAGTTCTCCCAACTTTCTGGGTCTCTTCACTGGCAGGAGCAACATGGGACTGGAAGAATTCTTACTAGAAGAAAAGCATAAAACTCCAGTAGCACCCAA
This sequence comes from Rhynchonycteris naso, assembly GCA_037038555.1. Classification (NCBI taxonomy): domain Eukaryota; kingdom Metazoa; phylum Chordata; class Mammalia; order Chiroptera; family Emballonuridae; genus Rhynchonycteris; species Rhynchonycteris naso. The sequence continues at coordinate 146,801,607 of CM072999.1, read as the reverse complement.
CCCACTGATTATTGGCTGGGTCGGCCCAAAGGGAGCCATTTCACCCCTCTGTGCTTCTATTTCCCATCTAGAAAGGTTTGGTTCCATTTTCTTTAAGGAGTCAAAGCCTGTGAACATGAATTATGCTGGTTACAGATGTTAGCATTGAATTCAGGAGCTTCTGATTTGCTATAATCAAGAACCACATTACCTCATAAATTTAGCCCTTGCACAGAAGACAAAACGGTGAAGAAGGAAGAGCAGGACAGCTGCTCAGAGCTGTCTGAGTATTGTTTCCTGAGTCTAGAGCAGGGGTGCTCAATACGTCAATCGTGATCTACTGGTCGATCACGAAAGAAGTGTGGGTAGATTGCATGACACTAAAAAGACATTTGTCTTTTGATTGGCATACAGGGTAGTCAGTCTGACGTCTGAACTTTTGACACCCTACGCATGCGCGTTAAACCTCGCTAACTTGTTCAGTTACATTGCTGCGTAGTTAGCCTTCAATTTATTTAAACTAAATACAACAAAAGGTATAAAAATGAGTGCCATAGCTGGTCCAAGTAAGAAGCCTAAAACCTACCACTTTCATACAGAATGGGAGGGGATTTTTTTCACTATGGTATATTCTAAGTGTGTTTGCCTCAGCTGTCTGGGTACCATTGCTATTCCAAAGAAGGGAAATGTGGAGCTGCTTTTTCGGACTGTTCATAAAAACTATGACATTGACTTTCCTCTGAAAAGAGAGCTGAGAAGGAGAAAGGTGAAAGAAGAATACACAATATTAAATAGTAATAATAGTAACTTAAATAATGATAATATAGAAGAAATAAATTTATGTTTTGCATTTTTATTGTAGGTAGATCATTTTGACTTGGTCATCTTATAAGTAGCTCACAAGCTGAAAAACTGTGGGCACCCCTGGTCTAGAGCAAGCCATGGTCTCTTCCAATTGGTCAAGTCTTACTCAAATCATAAATACACCTGACAGCCAGGAAACTATCTTCCACTAGCAGTTTTAAATGACCAAACTGCATTAAATAATATTTTCTTTCCAATTTCTTAATCTGTGTTTCCACCAGATGTTATGAATGTTTGCTCCTGAAGCTGAATAAGGATTTATGTCCAGTGGGTGCATAGATTTGGTGGTAACTGACTTCCTTTCATTCATAAACACGATGTCTCCAGAATTGCTTCTCACCATGAACCAATTAAATGTGTCTGGAGCCTATAGAATTTCCTAGAACTCAACCTGAACTTCCCACTTCGGTGTTCCCAGTGCTAACCTTCTGCAAAGAGAGTAGGAGGACAAGAAAGGGTAAGAAGTGAGGAACAGGAAGTGAGCTTGTGAAAGTATGAAAAAGAGGTCAAGTCTTATTTGACCTCTTTTTCAAACACATGTAAGACATTACTAGAACCTTTGTCTTCTCATTTACAGATAACATACTGTGTTTTATTAAGAATATTGTAGTATGATCCATTTTCAAATATAATTTGAGATATAAATAGCCGAACTCTCCCTAAACTAACTACAGCAGGGATTTGCAACTTGAAACATTTAGGAGTTACCCGCAGATTTCATCAGAATGCAGATTGTGATTGGGTGGACCTGGAGAGGAGCCAGAGATTCCTCATTTCTGAGAAAAGTCCAGGTGATGCTGATGTCGCTCTTCTGTAGATTACACTTGGACTGGCAAGGTCTAGAATAGATCTTTTCCTGGGATTTATAAAAGAACTAGTGGATTTGTTTAGTCATTTGAAATTAAATTCAATTTTCTGTGTGTGTAGGTGTGTGCAGGCTTTTTTTTTTTTTTTTTTTTTTTTTTTTTTTTTTTTTTTTGTAGTGAGCAGTTTCATGGCTTTCATTAGAGACTCAGATTATTCATTATCTGTAACAAGTTAAGAATCCCTTAGTTCCCTGCTCAGCAAACCGTGCTCGTGAGCCACATGCAGTTCTTTGGCTCTTCTACAAAATACCACGTGCGGGCCCTAACTCAATAAGGAATGTACCTATCTAGTATAAGTTTAAAAAATTCAGCTCTCAAAAGAAATTTTGATCATTGTACTGTTGATATTTGGCTCTGTTGACTAATGAGTTTGCTGACCACTGCCTTAGTCTGTCATTTTGTCATCAACCTGCATTTAGGCTCAGCTAGGGAACATAAATACCAGAATCTTGTTCTGTTTATCTTTGTTTTTTGTTTGTTTGTTTTTCAAGACCAATTCTAAAAATCTTTTTGCTGAGACAACCTTCCAGAATCCAAGGCCAAGAGCTTAACACTTTTACCCTTCTCAAATAAAATTTTGCAAAATTAAGCCATTCATCTTTTGTAGAAACACCTGGGGCTGTTGTGTACATTTTCTAAATACCTGATGAAGAAATTGATTAGTTTAGTATTTGTAAATATATTCAAAGAGGTTCCATTTCTTAAATGGTCTCTCTTTTTGGCCCAAGTGAAGACTGATGTATAAGATCCACAGCTCTCTATGATACATTTTCTCCAGAAGATAGCACCTGTGTGTTGTCATCTGAAGGGGGTCATTGTGACCTGCCCTTGGTTCCCATTTTACCAAATGATGACTCATCATTTGATGAGCATTTCAGATTTAACTAGTGTCACATCAGTATTAATGACATACAAAATCTGTAACAAACACATATTTTTTAACTTTTCTGATGGTAGTATCCTAAATAAAACTATAAACAACAATAATAGAAATCACAGAGAATGGCAGGTAATTAAAAAAATATTTTAAGCAGTGAAGAAGATAAAGTATGTTGCATAATATCTTAAAACATGTTATCATAAATCATTTATTGGTGATAAAATGACCCTAAGGATTAAATATGTGTTTGAGGAGGCTTGGATGTGGTCAAGAGGGATGGGAGAGAGGAGAGTTTTTAAAGAAAAAGAACCTGTATATCCAATAAATGATTGAGCAATTAAAGTCTTCCTTCTTCTCTCTCTCATCCCTTTATGCCTCCTCTGCCACTATTTCTTTTACATTAAAGGTTTGGTTTTGTTTTACTATTTTCTGGATCAGATCTTCTGAATTTTAATGGGAACAGGTACTAGATACTCAGCTACCAGTATGTGAGTATTTGAATTGGAGAAATTCCAGATCAGAGAGAGAAACAATGATAGACTATTGTAAAGTACCCTTGAGAAAAGAATTTAAAAGTGAATTCTTCTAGGTCTCTTGATTTTTTTCAATGTTTGAAAATTTTCTGCACAGAAACCTCAAATTTACCTCTCCTCTTGAGTTCCTGGGTTAGATGGTGCATAATTCAGTAACTGACAGCTGACTTGGAGCACCCTCTGCCAGTCAGAGGCCAAGCCTACTGCCCAGGGACCTCCCTTTCTCTTCCTCCAACTCTATGCACTTACTTGTCTGCCAAATGTTGCACACATAGTGCCTTTTTAAATTTTTTCCTGGATCAAAGCTCCAATTTTTATCTATTTATTTTGTATGTAGTATGATCCTAATTAAATATTTCATGCTTACATAACTTATATTCCCAAACGAATACATAATATCATGATAGGCACCAATTTTCAACATTTTTTAAAATCACAATGAAGTCTAATATAGGCTGGGCCCCAGTAGCTATTCAAGGAAAACAAAACTAATTTTGATGACAATGATATTTGCAGATTTTATTATTGAAAATTACCACTAGCAAGCACATAGCCATCAGTTTACTGTTATTAATCTTCACAAAAACACCAAGAAAAAAATATTATTTCTCCCAAATTACTTATTTTCCTAAACTTTAGGATCAGGAAAATAAAATAATTCCATCAGGATCACATTAGATTGAAATGACAGAACAGGGATTTGAACCTAGGACTTTCTGAAACCAAAGCTTACTTTTTTGAACAACTGTATTATAATAAATATTCATAAAGTCTCTATTTGTGAATACTAATGTCACAAATATTAAAAACTTATATTTTGGCATCTTCATTGACATTTAAATATTCACATTGCAATTATTTTTCCAGAGGTATTCTAATGCTCTTCTATGGGATTTATAATCATGACACAGTACTCTAGTTAGACATTCACAGGAAGAAAAAATTTTAAATGTACTTTATATATTTTTGTGTTGTATATGTATTATTTACATTTTCATTGGTTTTTATTTTGTCAAACTTTTTAAGTTTCTTCTCCCAATATGTATTGATCACATTTTTTTTCATACTTGAATTGGCACAATGTATCCAACCAGAGAAAGTGTTATTTCTCATTGGAAGAATAGAATAAGTATCTATATAGATGTCAAAAACCCAAAGATAATGTGCGCTATTTTCTAACCTCAGTATAAGATAGCCTACAGCCTATTTTTTCAGAACTAGCTTCCAACCATTTTATAGGAATGAAATATTCAAAAACTTTGTGCTATAGAATATGTTGAATATTGAAGAGTTTATGAAACATTACATAGTAACATATTTTTCTCATAAATAATTTCCCACAAGTATGCTCAAAGAACTCTTCTTCTTGGTCCAGCATGATAGAATTAGTCAGAATTTTTCATTGATATTCAGTTTCACTGCAGATAAAGAAGACTAAAATCTCAGTAACTAGTATCTTTGAGGAATGGACTATTTTCAGGAAATTTCATTTCTGGACAGCTAGGGGCTAAATATAAATCATTTTATAATGCATAAATGTTTATCAGTTGCCAATTCTGTGTTATTTATAAACTAAGGACTTATTTATAAACATGCCATTTTGAACATGCCTTTTCCTTAACCCCACACTATCTCTATAAAGTAGGCCATGTCAATTTATAGGGGCTGAACCCAGAGCACAGAAGAATTGAATAACATCTCCAAGGTCACAGTCATTAAAGAGCATTAAGAGAATATAACTCCAGTTTTGCATGACTATATGTATTTTCTTCCCGCATTTGCTGGAGAATCACAAGAGTGTACTAGGAGGAAGGACAAAGCCCAGAGATGAGAAAGTGCAAGATGTTTTCTGAGTCCGCAGATAAAGCAACCTTGCTATGGAAAATTATTTGTAGAGCAATTAGGAGATAACAAGCTGGGAAAGGGCAGGGTATGGTGAGTGGAGACAGCAGTGTTTGGGAGAATCAAATGGCAAAGCAAGATTGAAATAGAAAGTATGTGATGTAGATTGATGTCATGAGAATAGATGGAAGAGACAGCCGCAAGAGTTCTCTTTCAAAAGAAACCGGTGGCTGGGGAGGGACGCAGGGAAAACCAGATTGAAGGTGACAGAGGACAATTTGACTTTTGGTGATGGGTATGCAACACAATTGAATGATAAGATAACCTGGAGATGTTTTCATTGTACATATGTACCCTGATTTATTGATGTCACCCCATTAGAATTAATAATAATAAAATATATATATAAAAAAAAAAAAAAAAGAAACCGGTGGCTGAATAAATAGTTGGATGTGAAGAGTGCGGGAAAAGGTGAAGTCCAAGGTGATTCTGTTGTTGTCTTTGGGAATGTGGTTATAAATAAACAGAGGGAAGTGAGCAGGATGGTGGGAGAGAGTGAAGTAGGCTGGGCATGAAGGGGCAGAGGAACACCTAAGTGGAAGAAATAGTGGATATGGTCAAGTGTTAAGAATTCAAGAGGGAAGTCACAGCTGAGGAGTCGATTGGGTAATCATTCTCAGAGATTTAAGAGTTTGGTCACACAGTAGACAGAGTTAGATAACAACTCCCAGGGACAAAATATGAAAGAAAATAAGAAATTTGAAAACTGAAATTTTAAATAAAACTACTTTTAATGAGGGAGTAAAAAGCAAGTACTAGAGATAGGAGAATAATGTTAGTGTAATTTTTCAGCAGCCAAGGAGAAAGTATTTAAAGGAAAAGGCAGTTTTAAATATAATATTTCCTTGATTAAATGTTGCCATAGATTTGTTTCTTCTTATGTTTCATCATAAAGATATTTAATCATCGGGAAAATTGCACAATGAAATCCTATATACCCACCACCTAGATTCTATAAAGTTTTATATTTTTTGTCACATATTTACTCATCTACCCATCTACCTAAATGTTTAATGCATTTCAAATAAAACTGTAGCATCAGTTCACTTTACATCCAAACACTTCAGCAAGTACATAAAGAAGTCATTGCCTTTGGATTCCATTCTTGATTTGGCTGTATAATTTTAAAAGAAAAAAAAACTAAAATAATTATACAAAATCACTTCTAAGAAGCTTCTTAATTTCAGTGATATTGCTATTAATCACAGAACTGAAGAAACATAATCACTAACAAATCCCATAAAGAGATGAACAGAGCAGATACTTATTGGGCTAAAAATTATGAAAATTTTTATGACCTTTCTATCTTACATTTGTGTAAATTGGTGAGGGCAAAAGCCAGGTGGCTGAGAGAGCCATGGTGAGTAAATAATTGGGTGATGTGCAAGATTAGACCAGCCCCTACAAATATGATCACAAAATACAGGAAGGAAGTTGACCCATACTAAAAACAGTAATGCTCACTGTAGTTGTTTTCTTAGGGGTATACAGTCCTGTGGGGTGGGTGGGATGGATGATGGTGATTAACTCTAACAGTTGAAAATATTTTTAAAACATATGACCATGACTTATTGACTAAGTTTCTTTGAGCCTTTAAAATGTTCTGTGCCTTGCCTGACCTGTGGTGGTGCAGTGGATAAAGCGTCAACCTGGGAACACTGAGGTCGCCAGTTCAAAACCCTGCACTGGTCTGGTCAAGGCACATATGGGAGTTGATGCTTCTAGCTCCTCCCCCCTTTCTCTCTCTCTCTCTCTCTCTTTCTCTCTCTGTCTCCTCTCTAAAATGAATAAATAAAAATAAATTAAAATGTTTTGTGCCTTGAAAATATCATTCATGCTGTGCTTTGGTCAGTCTGAGAGATGTGTGTGTGTAAAAGATGGAAGAGACTGGGTTAAACTGACAATGCTCTAATCCCAGAGTGTAATCTGGAAGTTATATTTTTAGTTAAAGTTGTTATATTTCTATGAGTACATGTGCATGTATGTGCACACGTGTGTGTGTGTGTGTGTTGTGTAAAGATGAAACCAGATAAAAAATAAATTATTTCAGGATATTCAGAATTCTGGTTCTGAGTAATATAGGCTTTACAGTAAAGACAGAATCCTCTATGGTAATCAAATTTCCTTTATATAGAGAAGTATTTCCAATGTTTACAAAATAAATTGATTTTTTCAAGTAGAAATTATTATATTTATACAGTGTATGAAATATTTTCCAGAAATATAATATATTGTGTACCAATGTCCTGAATTTGAGCTGTGATAACATTCTACACAAAGATCATAATTTAAAATTTTAGGGAAGGCTGATGTCTGGATGTCTGCACTGTTTCTTCATTTCCTGATGTTTTCATGAAATAATACCGAAACTTGATGCAGTATCATGGCTTTTTTTTTAAGAGTTAGGAGAGTGTTTTCTATGAAGTTTAGTCAATTGGTATCATCACAAATAAGATAATAAAGAAGGGTTTTTTAAGCCTGTTTTTCATAAAGAACAGGATTGGCAATTTTCCTCCTGGGAGCACAAAACATCTGAATTGCAGTAATTATAAAAAATTAGTGCTCGAACCTGTTGCTTCTTGTTGCAGATAAGGTAGAAAAAGTTAGAAAGAAAACTAAAGAATAGAGTTGTCCAGAGGATATACATATCTCTTTTATAAAACACAATCTAAAAATGTTCTTGAATATCCATGAAATTAACTGAGAGGCCTCTTGATTTTAACATTATATGCAAAACAATGCAGGAAGTCAAAGTAGACCCCTTAAGGTGGGTAATGGAAATCATGTGGAATTATAATTTTACCTTTAATTATGGGAGCCTGCCCATAAGCACGACAGAAGTTTAGTTCAATTTTGTAGTTTTGGTTTTGGCTTGTTTTGGTGTTTTGTTCACACGTGGTGTGGGAACCTCAGAGAAGCATCAAAGGGAAAAGGGAGATACAGAAGTGTCCTGATGGATTCATTTTTCATGATTGTTAATGATTTTCTGGAAACTCTTCTTATTCTATAAGGTTTCTAAATCCAGAAGAAGCAGGAACAGGCAGAATTATGAGTGAGAATGTTCTGCAGGCTCATCTCTTTGTTGTGGCTTTTGTCTGCCTTAGTCTGTTTCCACAAACAAGTTCACAAAGTAGGATGTTAGTTCTACTCTGTATGAGTTAGGCACTGATGTAGGTCCTAAGGACAAAATGATGCATTCAATAATGTTTTTGTCCTGGAGAGCTCTTTTTTTAATTGACTGTATTGAGTGACATTGATTAACATAATTATATAGATTTCAGTTGCCCAATTCTACAATACTTCTCTGTACACTGTATAGTGTGTTCACCCTGTCAAGTCAAGTCTTCGTCCATCACCCTTATCAGATTTATCAGCCAATAGGTTCTCACATTTAGTAGGTTGCCATTTCATTTTGTTGATGGTTTCCTTTGCTGTGCGAAAACTTTTTAGTTTGATGTAGTTCTATTTGTTTATCATTTCTCTTGTTTCCCTTGCCTGAGAAGCTATATCAGAAAAACATTGCCACGAGAAATGTTCTAGATTTTACTGCCTATGTTTTCTTCACAACATTTAAGTCTTGAGCACAACATTTAAGTCTTACATCCATTTTGAATTTATTATTATGTATGGTATAAGAAGGTAATCTAGTTTCAATTTTTTCCACGTATCTGTCCAATTTTTCCAACACCACTTATTGAATAGACTGTTTTTATCTCATGGTCTATTCTTGCCTCCTTTGTCAAATATTGACCATATAGGCATGGGTTGATTTCTGGGCTCTCTATTCTGTCCCATGCATGGATCTATATTTCTGTTTTTATGCCAGTAACATGATGTTCTGATTACTATGAGCTTGTAATATAGCTTGATATCAGGTAGTGTGATTCCTCCAACATTTTCTTTCTGAACATGTGGCTAGTCCAATTTTTTGTGGTTTCATATAAATTTTTGGAATATTTGTTCTAGTTCTATGAAATATACCATTGGTATCTTGATAGCTTTTGCATTGCATTAATGGATTGCTTAGGATAATATGAACATTTTAATGATGTTAATTCTTCCTATCCAGGAACAGGGTATATGCTTCCACTTATTTGTACCCTCTTCAATTTCTTTATTCTGTGTCTTATAATTTTCCAGCTACAGGTCTTTTACATTCTTTGTTAAATTTATTCCAATTATTTAATTTTTTGCTGCAATTCTAAAAGGGATTGTTTTTTTAGTATCCTTTTCTGATAGTTCATTATAGGTGTATAAAAATGCAACTGATTTTTATTTTGTATACTGCTTCTTTACTGAATTCATTTTTTGATAGATTCTTTAGGGTTCTCTAAATACAGTATCCATTCATCAGCAGATAATATTTTTACTTCTTCTTTTCCAATTTAGATGCCTTTTATTTCTTCTTCTTGTATGATTGCTGTGGCTAAGGCTTCTAGTACCATATTGGATAAGAGTGGTGATAGTGGACATCACTGTCTTGTTTCTGATGTTAAGAGAAATACTTGTAGTTTTGAGTATGATGTGGGCTGTGGGTCTGTCATATATGGCCTTTTATTACATTGAAGAGTGTTCCCTGTTTCCACTTTGCTGAAAGTTTTTAACATAAATGGGTGCTGGATTTTATGAAATGTTTTTTCTGCATCTATTGATATGATCATGTGATTTGTACTGTTCCCTTTGTTATTAATTTGAGGATATTGTACCAACCAATCTTGCATCCCTGGAATAAACACCCTTGATCATACATTGTGTATGATTTTTTTTAATGTACAGTGTGTCCGTAAAGTCATGGTGCACTTTTGACTGGAGCACTTTTGACCATGTGACCGGTCAAAAGTGCACCATGACTTGATGAACACACTGTATTGGATCCAGTTTGGTAATATCACAGAATAGGTCAGGGTGGAGAGGAGAATCCAAGTCTCTTCAATGTTACTCATGTTAACTTAATTTTTAAGGGTGACGGAATGAAAAATGAAATAGGAGATAGGAAAAAGCAAGCAAGAATGGGAAAATTCATATTGAAATCAAAATCATGCAACCTACTGGCCGCAGGTTTGACCCAGGTGCGACTGTTCATTTCATTCTGATTGCAGGTTAACCTAGTATTTCTCACCAAGAATCATTTTACTAGGGAGAACACTCTGCAGGGAGATGCTAGCAGGAGTTTGCACCTGGCAGTCATATATTATGTACCTAATGAGCAAATGATGCATTTAATAATTGTACTGTGAAAATAAAACTAAAAACAGTAAATTCCTGCTGAGGCTATTCATCTACACCAGATGCACACTGCCGGCCAGCTCAGAACTCCAGTATCATTTGTGTTCCCCTCTCCCCTTAGTGGGTCCTGCTGAGGAGAATAACATTAAAACCAAAGCGATGCTCATTTAATTAGTTGTGTATTGGTGTCAACCTATTTATTTAGTCTATCAACATCACGTGTTTCACCTAAGGGTCACCTGAAACACTTCTTCAACATGCACCCTAGGTAGGCGGAAATCTATAGCACTTTTAGAGTGAGCATTTGTAAATTTAAATATTTCAATGGATCATGGATCATTTAAATTCATACTAAATGAATACTGCTTATATCTAGTTGAATTGTCAGTTCATAGTTGGAAATAAAAAAAGAAAAATCACCATAGTCTCTATGGCTTTTCACTAGTAATTTTAAGAGAAAATTATGAAACATGTTTTTCTAGAAAACACAAGTTTAAAATCTAATATGATTTATGAGTTAAGGATTTGCTTGATGAGATTTCTTTGGATTCATTTTTAGCAATGGATTAACTAGTGCTTCCTTAATCTCTTAAGAGAGCAAAGAAATCCAAGCATAAAGTTCAGTATAGGCAGAATATCTTTATTCTTCTTCCTTATATAATTTTGATAGCTAATAGGTTAGAGAAAACATATTATTTAACCTTTATAAATATAAATATATCAAGACCCAAAGTAATTATGCCATTGGTCCAAAGTCACAAAAATAAAGCAATCCCCTAACTCCTCAGCTAGTACTCTGCCTAACTTGAGAATTCATCCTGTCCTTGGAATCTATTGTTTAGATCACACACATCTTACTGTCATGGAAGAACAAGTAAACAATATAGGAAATCATAAACCTTTTGTCATGAAGATCAGTTCAGTGTTTGGGATTGGGAACATCTCTCACGTGTTTACCTTCTGCTCTGAATGTGACATGGGTGTTCGTGCTCACATTCTGAAAGTTTTCATACTTGAGAGTGATCACAGCGAATTTTGATGGTTAAGTTAAGGTTATATTAAATCAGCCATTGGGGACTGTGGAGAGGATTCTTTTAATTTTTTGTCTCTCCTTTTCTTTTGCTTTGATATATTGCTCTGAAATATATTGAAGTTTAGTTTAACTTATTCATGTTTAGACCAATTATCAATGTAAGTGCTGTTCTCTAATTCAAAGAAGTCAATATGAAGTCTTCTCTGTAGGTTCCTCCCTACAGCTACAAATATAGGAAAAGCTGTCAAAAATTCTATCACTTCTTGACTTGAAGAACAGGAGTTTAATACCTTCATAAAAATGTTTTATTCTAATTGTTACTGTTTTTATTTCTTAGCTCTCTTCCACTGTGTTCAAAACACAACCAGGTATGACAAAGGTTACCATGCCTTAAAAGAGCCCATCACAGAGAATAGCACAAAGAAGGGGAACAGGGCTTCAAGGACAAAGTGACTTTTAAATTTACTTCTGATGACAGTGTAGAAAATGCCTGGTAGCAACAGAGGACATGGGACAAAGCCCCATGTGCAGCCAAAATGCAGTAAGTTTCAATAGGAGAAGTGGACTCAGGAGAACTGGTCTCTCAATAGTAGCAATTGACCAGCAGGTGAGGGACTGCAAGATTATTTCCAATGTCCTCTTCAGATTGTACCGAGCTCCCAGACATCACTCACTTCTCCAAATACCAGGTGATTAATACCAGGTGATTACACTGCTTCCTCATCTTGAACAAAGTCCATGCCATGAAACTGGTTATTTTACATAAGGATATTTATTTGGTTTCAATAATATAGTAAATGGATTCAAAATTTGGCCTTTTGGGAAGGCCACTGGTAAGGTATCCAGCATGACATAAAGGATTGAAGGCATGCCTCACAGACCAGTGAAAGAGTGGGACGCAGATAGAAAATCAGAACAGGAGGCAGTAACATACAGTGAACTGCTTATACCTAAGTGAGGGGAAAAGCACAGCTTGGCGATCTTTTTTTTTTTTAATTTATATTTAGACAATTAAATTTAACGGGGTGATATTGGTCAACCAGAGTACATAGATTTTGAGAAAATATCTCCACATCATTTGGACAGTCAGTTATGCTGTATACCCATCACCCAGAGTCAAACATCTTCTGTTGCCCTATATTTTGTTTCTCTTTAAGCCCCTCCCCTTCCTTCTCCCCCCTCCCTCTCTACCCTTTTCTTCCTTCTGGTAACCACTGCACCCCATCTATGTCCATGTGTCCTGCCTATGTATGGAATTATATAGTTCTTAGCTTTTTCTGATTTACTTATTTCACTCAGTATAATATTATCAAGGTCCATCCATGTTGTCGTAAAAGATACTATGTCATTATTTTTTATGGCTGAGTAGTATTCCATTGTATATATGTACCAATCCTCTATTGAAGGGCATTTTGGCTGTTTCCATGTCTTGGCCACTGTGAACAATGCTGCAGTAAACATGGGGGTACATGTATCTTTTCATACCCATGTTTTCGAGTTTTGGGGTATATTCCCAGTAGAGGGATTGCTGGGTCATATGGTAGTTCTATTCTTAATATTTTTTTTTACAGGGACAGAGAGAGAGAGTCAGAGAGAGGGATAGATAGGGACAGACAGACAGGAACGGAGAGAGGTGAGAAGCATCAATCATTAGTTTTTCGTTGCCATTGTGACACCATAGTCGTTCATTGATTGCTTTCTCACATGTGCCTTGACTGCGGGCCTTCAGCAGACCGAACCACCCCTTGCTGGAGCCAGTGACCTTGGGTCCAAGCAGGCGAGCTTTTGCTCAAGCCAGATGGGCCTGCGCTCAAGCTGGCGAGCTCAAGGTCTCAAACCTGGGTCTTCCACATCCCAGTCCGATGCTCTATCCACTGCGCCACCGCCTGGTCAGGTTATTCTTAATTTTTTGAGAAACCACCATACTTTCTTCCATAATAGTTGTAATAGTTTACATTCCCACCAGGACCCAGGCTTCACCAGTGCCCAAGCTTAAAGCTTCTGAGGTTCAGAGTGGAAAATGCTGAGTCGAGCCAAATGCCAACATAACTCCACAGCACAGGTCAGAGTTAGTGCTCACCCAAGAGTTGAATCATGGTGTCAGCTTCCCAACACAGGATGTTTTCATGAGAATCTTTGTTTTAAAACATCTGTTCCCTTCTATAAAAGGGCAATTTTGAGACCTAAGTTGTCTTACTGGCTGTTGATAAATCTCTCCTGGGAAATTTCCCTTGCAGTCTTTTCTTTAACTCCCCATTCAAGAAAAGGAAAGAAACTAAAAATATTTAAGGGCCCATAGTACACTAGACAAACCTTGCTAATAATGAACTCTAAGAGACTGTTTAAATTCTTCTCCTGTACGGGAATCTTATTGAAATTAATTCTACCTTAATCTCTAGATATCCAGGGACCTCAGTGTGCTCTTCAACAAAATAAAGAGAAGGTCATTTGATGAACTTGAGGAGCCCAAGAGGTTCCAGCATTCTAAATTTCTTTCAGTGTGTGAATGTTACTTAAGAAAAGGCAGTCGCTTGAGATTTAAACACATTGTGTGCTCTTTGAGCCAAGACAACGTCTTCAATTCCTTGTGCAAAATCACTGTGTCTTATATATTGTTCAACACTCAGTGGGTTCTAAATGTATAAATGGTGCCTGGACACTGGAGACAGTCAATTATTATAATGATCTTCCCTTTAATGGGTTTGAGTTATGGTGCTCTATAGTCATAACCCGCATCTTATTGTAATAATACAAGCGTTTCAGACACAGTATATGCACTGTGGATCTATGCGAGCGTTTAGGATCCTGGGCAGAAAATATATCATCAGAATATATTTTCATAATGAGAACTATAATTTCTCTACATGCAGAGCTAAAAAGAAAAAGAAAAAAACAAGCCCCAAAGCAGTGAAATAAATATTAGGAAATTATGTAGAATGATGTGATGAATTCTAAAAGAATCTTTATCTTATATGTTTCCTAGTATAAAACAGGCACAGCAGGCCTGTTTGAATTTCTTATATAATCAGCTATGCTCACATTGTTTACTTTTTCCTGTGTCACTCTCTTTGTAGATATCTTTATTAAATTAACTGATTTGTAATATATGTTAGATACATATCACATGTGTTTGATTCAGGGTTAAAATATAAATTTATCAGAAATAATTTATTAAATAAATTTAAAATTAATAAAATAAGTCGATTTCATCATCCAGGAAACCTAAGTCCAAGTTGTAACAAAGAACTAGAAAAAGAAAAGATATGCACAGGAAATGTTGTAAAAATGCAGCTGCTGCATTAAACATAGGGTCGGAAGGGATGGCTCATGGAGCGTGCTAGGAGAAGGGGATCACTTTCTCTGGCAATAAAATTGAGCTCAGGTTTAAGCAGAACACTGTGCACATTCTGGAAGGGAATATAAAAGTAATTCAGAAAATGCAACTCAAAGTTCAATGGATAACATTCTCAAGCTTTACCAAGGTTCTGTGAACATTTCTCTTTAAACTCTGTGCTTACTCTTACTTAACTAACCTTCTACCAAATTAATGCGAATTACACATGTTAGAGCATCTGGAGGACTTTTATAGCATTGTCTCTGCCAGGGTTTTTAGCGCCAGCCTTTTATTTGGGTTTACAACTAGATTGGCTCCAGGAAAAGCAAGTTTATAGTCACAGGCTAAAGAGAAAAGGACAGAGGCTTAATATACAAATAGTTTATTCACATCTAATGCAGACCAGCTGGCATTGCATTCTCTGGAAGAATGGAAGTTTGCCTATTGTTCAACCAGAGAAAATTGGTAGTAAAAACGAAGCATATATGGCCAACCCAAAATGACTTGTGACATAGTAGTCAGGATCAAATTTATGTGGCTATTTTGTTTTAGCCCAACAACCTCATTTATCAAATTAAATTAATACTGTTTATATAGGATTGGAGGGTGTATAGATCACCCTTTATTGATATATCACTCCAACTACTGACATGATCCTTGAATTTGAAGAAAAGAGTAAAAGGATATAAATACAAAGTAATGACATGCTAGGTGATGATATGAGAAAAGGTGCTTTTGTTAGGATTTATCATTGATTTTGCCTAACATATAGAGAATTTCCAGCCTACTAGATGGTTTACATTCTTTCTTTCTCAATAAGCAAATGCCCCCTATATCTCTGATTGTAAAATGATTTTTAGGCCCTGGCCGGTTGCTCAGTGGATAGAGCATCGGCCCCGTGTATGGACATCCCAGGTTCAACTTCCGGTCAGGGCACACAAGAGAAGTGACCATCTGCTTCTCCCCTCCCCCACATCCTCTTCTCTTCCTCTTTTCCTCCCACATGGCCCCGGGCAGTGAGGATAGTTCTATTGGAGCACATCAGCTTCAGGTGCTAAAAATAGCTTAGTACTCGAGAATTGGTCCCAGATGGGGTTGCTGGGTAGATCCTGGATGGGGCATATGCAGGAGTCTACCTTATTATCTCCCCTTCTCTCACCTAAAATAATAATAATAATAATAATAATAATAAATTTGAGCCTTATTAAATAGAATTATGTTTTCCAAAGTATGGTTAAAACAACTTACATTTTTTCTCTTCAAACATATGGTATGCTATTAGGATCATTATACTTTGAATATCATCAATGATGGTAGACGAGAAAGGAGGCAAACTTTTTCTTTATGATTTAATCCAGTACCCTCTATGCTTAGCTCTTGGTATGACAAAAGTCCTCAGGTACATGAGGTATACTGGGTTTTATAAAATTTTTATTTTAGGCTGTAGGGACAGAAATATATTCTTGCTATAAGCCAAGCAGGATTCAAAAGGCAAAATTCAGACTGCAAAAGAAAAGGCAGCCATTATTTATAGCAGACAGAAATGTCATCTAGAAGAAACTCAGCAATTCCTCATATGCTTTGTATGAACATTGGAATGTGTTTTATTGAGAGAAACTATACTGATCAGGATAGAATAATACCTTCTTTTTTTTTCCAAAGAGAATAGTAATGAGATTCTTTCGGGTTAGCCACAAAGGACTTGATTTTGTTTTTTGTTTTTACTATAACATCTAATACTCATTTGTAGACCAGAGCAATGATTTCTTTAAACTGCACAAATATTTAATGGTACTATGAAACAGTTTAGGGCTTATATATGCCCAAAGCTGAGACTGGCACCAAATGAACTCACTTGGTATTTTCTAGGGTATGAAGCTCAGTCTGGATCTCCCAGGCAACCTTTCCTAGGTTGGTTTGAAATTATGTATGACTGGTGGAGATTCATCTGGAGAAACCCAATCGGACTCTGTCTTTCTTTCAGTAGAAATAAAATGAGTCTGTTCATTGTGTCAGAATTCGTTTCTAAGCTGCAGAATGAACAATGACCTAAAATCAATGTCAACCTGCTGGATTTGGCTTCCATGCCCGAGATGGACCCGCAGGCTGTGTTATGCATTGCTTTCATCAGTCTGTGTTTTCTATTTCAGGGCCTACTCTTCCTAAAACTCATGTAAAAACAGCCTCTCTCGGGTTGGCTGGAAAAGCAAGATCTCCTTTGCTTCCTGTGTCTGTGCCAACGGCCCCTGACGTGTCTGAAGAGAGCCACAAACCAACAGAGGACCCAGCCAATGTAAGGGCACCCCTGAGATTCCCACTGCATCACGTGGTGCAGTGACCAGTGCTGTCCAGTTGAGTCTGATCCAACCAGTACTCTCTATTAACAGCACTCGTCTTCTTATTGCTTGTTTTGTTCTGTGTCACTGTACCTGCACATGAAGAGTATAAACTCTAGGGGACAATTTTATATGGGATTTAGTTAAATTTATTTTTTAATTGAATTTATTGGGATACAGGTTTAGGTGTGCAACTCAGTAAAACATCATCTGCACACTGCACAGTGTACCCATTGCCCCAAGCAAAGTCTCTTTTGTCCCCCGTTGCCTCTGGCCTTTGCCCACCTCCAGCTACCCTCTCCCCTTTTCTCTCTGGTTATCACCACACTGTTGTCTGTGTCTACATGTTATATACAGTGTGTCCGTAAAGTCATGGTGCACTTTTGACAAGTGACTGGTCAAAGGTGCACCATGACTTTAAGGACACACTGTACATTTTTTTTTTATTTTTATTTTTTGCTTAATCCCTTTACTTACTACTATCATCCAGTCTCCCAACCATTCTCCCCTCTGACAGTTGTCAGTCTGTTTGTGTATTCCTGTCTGTTTCTATTTTATCAGTTTAATTTATTAGATTCCACATAGAAGTGAGATCATATGGTGTTTGTCTTTCTCTGATGGGCTTATTTAATCAGAAAAAGAGGACATTCCTGGCTTGTTCTCGATCTTAGGGGAAATGCTTTCAGTTTTTACCCATTGAGTATGATATTGGTTGTGGGTTTGTAATATATGGCCTTTATTTTGAGGAATGGTCCCTCTATTCCCACATTGTTGAGAGTTTTTATTATAAATGGTGCTGGATTTTATTAAATGCTTTTCCTGCATCTGTTGATACAATCCTTCATTTTGTTTGTGTGATGCATCACATTTATTGATTTGTGAATGTTGCACCTACCATGCGACCCTGAATAAACCCCACTCAGTTGTGGTATACGATCTTTGTAATGTATTGCTGAATCTGGTTGACTAGTATTTTGTTGAGGATTTTTGCATCTATATTCATCAGGGATATTGACCTATAGTTTTCTTTCTTTGTAGTGTTTTTTTCTGGTTTGGGGATTAGGATCATGCTGGCCTTGTAGAAACAAGTTGGGAGACTTCTCCTAAATTTTTTGGAATAGTTTGAGAAGAATATGTGTCAGTTCTTTGAATGGTAACATTTGCCTGTGAAGCCATTTGATCCAGGACTTTTGTTTGTTGAGACTTTTTTGATTATTGCTTTAATTTCATTAGTTGTAGTTTGTTTATTCAAGCTATCTGGGTCTTCCCGATTTACTTTTGGAACATTGTATGTTTCTAGGAATTTATCCCTTTGGCCCAGGTTGTCCAACTTGTTGGCATACAGTGGTTCACAGTATTTTCTCAGAATCCTTTGTATTTCTGTGGTGTCAATTGTTACTTCTCCTCTTTTATTTCTGATTTTTATTTATTTGGGTCCTCTCTCCTTTTTCTTGATGAGTCTCGTTAAAGGATCTCGATCCCTTCTTCTATCTCTTCCTCTGGTACCCCTATAATGCAGATATTGTTACATTTCATGTTATCCCAGAAGTCCCTTGGACTTTTCTCAGCTTCCTTCTCTTTTCTTTCTGATGTTCTGCTTGGGTTCTTACTGTTATCTTGTCCTCTAAATCTCCGATTTGAGCCTCTGTTTCATCTAACCTACTGCTGATTCTTTCTAGTACATTTTTCATTTCAGATATTATATTTGTCATTTCTGACTGGTTCTTTATTATGGATTCTATGTCCTTTTCAGTGCATTCTATCTCTCAAGTTCTCACCAAGATCATCCATACATTTTTCCCTGAAGCTCTTTGAGCAGTCTTATAAACCATTGTTTTCAACTCTGCATCTAATATATTGGTTGTTTCCTTTTCATTTCTTTTTCTTGTAATTTCTCTTGTTCTTTCATTGGGGGCATATTTCTTTGTGTCCACATTTTTGTCTGCCTCTCCATGTTTGTCTCTGTGTATTGGGTAGATCTGCTATGACTTTGAAGCTTGTTATGAGGGTGTCTCAGTGGGGCAGATTTCTAGACCACCTGAGCTAGGTGCTCCAGAAGTGATTCTTGTGTGGGTTAAATGTTCTCTCCTGGTGTAGCAGAGTCTTGAATGCTGTTGGCCTATTTGTGGGAGCATTAGCCACCAGGCTGGCTGACCATGTGGATAGACCTCATTTACCATGTATGAGTCGATGATCAGGGGTTGCCCCCCAAGGAAGAGGCATTTCTGGAAGGGTCTTGTGTCTGCCAGAGGCTCCCTTGGGCTGTGCTAATTGGGTCAAACTTTGGTGTGGTTTGAAGTGCACAGGTGTTGGCATTGGTTTTGAGCCCCTGCGGTCGGAGTTCCAGTGCAGATCAACATCAGATATTATGTGTAACTAGACTTGGGCTACCTGTCTGGAGCCACGGCATTACTCACTGATTGTTGTTGCATCTACTGGACCTGGGTGTGTGTGGGAGGAGCCAGGCTATGTTCCAGGAGCAGCTTCCTGGAACCATGAGCTTAGGGAAGTTCAATAAAAGTCCAAGGCTCCTTGAGGTCAGCATCTACCTGTTGGCTTCTCTGCCCTCCCACTCCTAAGGATGCCTTGACTTCTTCCACAGTCTTATGAAGAAAGGCAGTAGAGTAGACCCAAGGTGGTCATACCCCTCTGACCCATCTACAGGGTGCAAGCTTGGTAGGGCAGGGGAACCAGTTCAGGGGGGCAGGGCTAGTAGGTTTGTAACTTGGGGTCAGGTACTCAAAGGGGAGAATGTGGCTGCTACTCCAGAGCCATACCCTTCTGACTCTGCCAGATTCTTCCACTCTGGCTCCACCCAGAGGAGTATGTAACAGGTGCAGTCTGGGTGCAGCCAGCTGTCCCCTCTGCAGGAGAAAGCTCAGCACAATGGGGCCACTGCAGCTTGGACAAACAGAGGAAGAAAGCCATCTGTTGGGGCTAG
Source organism: Rhynchonycteris naso (assembly GCA_037038555.1). Classification (NCBI taxonomy): domain Eukaryota; kingdom Metazoa; phylum Chordata; class Mammalia; order Chiroptera; family Emballonuridae; genus Rhynchonycteris; species Rhynchonycteris naso. Next base: position 146,781,713 of record CM072999.1, on the reverse strand, counting down.
CACCAGTTGGGTTGTAGGGGGAAATGAGCTACACACCTCCCCTTAGTGCAGTGGCCAGTCTTGTTTGAGCCATGGACTGGCACCACTGAGGGGGATGCACTGTCGATGTTCAACCCCTGAGAGACTGAGGCAGCTCCCCACCAGTGCTTGCACCAGTCCTTGTGTGGAGAGCGAGCTGCATATCTCCTTCAGCAACTCAGTCACCAAAGGTCCAAGTTCAGAGCTGTGTTCCTGTCCCCCCACCCATAGTACTGAGGTCAGCATGACCGTGGAATGCAAATCAGGGAAGCTCTCTTCTAGGTGGGCATAGGCCCACAAAAGGGGAACAAGCTGCCTGCCCCCACCCCATCTCAGCTCTGCTGCCAGAGACCCTGGCAAGCAAGTCTTCCATTGGGGGTGGCACCTGCCTAACCCATGGGCAAAGGGAAAGATTGACCCCATTCCAAGGCCATGGAATTTCATGACCTTCTAAGTATCTGCCTCCAGATTCTGCAGAAAAAGAATGCTGCTCAGGTCCCTGCTGGGTGCAGCCCATAGTCCTTTCTGCTCAGCAATCTGTTTGGACCTACAAGCAATCCATAGTCTATAGCTGCCTCTACTGGGCTTGGATGCATGCAGAAAAGACTAAGCTGTGCACCAAGGCTGGCTTTTACCATACCAGGTCCGGGGCAAGTCAGCAAAAGTCCCAAGGCATCGTGAGATCCACCTCTGGCTGCCTCTGCCTGCTGGCTACCTGTAAGACTCAGGTGAAAGTCATGATAGTCTGAAAGAGACTCTAGTGGAGTCAGGAGGTTGGAGCTAGTGGATCCCCTGTGGGGGCGGTGCCAGTCAGGCTTCAGGGAAGGTGGTGGGTGTGGCTCATAAGAGTCACAGGGCTCAGTCTGTCCTGGATTTTCCCCCCACTTTGAAAATGCAGAACCTCTAGGAGTTAGGCAAGTGGGGCCTCTGAAACCTGGAGGAAGAGTCTGCCTAAAGCCCAGTAGAGGTGCTTCTGTTGAATCTTTTATGAGGGGGAAACACCAGTCAGGTTCACAGGAAAGTGGAAAGAATGGCCCCTGCTTCAAAGCCAAACAACTCAGTCATTGAGACCCTCTGAGTCTGTCTGAACCTCTATACCCTGGCCCAGGTGGCTGACTGTTCAGCAGGACCTAATCTCTGCAGTGTGGGGTGAGGGGAAGTCCAGAGGGTGGGGAAATTGCTTTTCTCTAGGCTGTTAGGACAAGGAGTGGAGTGCACCACCCAAGAAAGATGGCATCCACAGTATGGGAGAAAGACTGAGCACAGGAATCCTGGCAGCTATCCTTTAGTTGTCTCTTCAGAGCCACAAATCCCAGACACTCATGCAACTCTAGTTTGTTCTGCCCTCCCTCCACTGGAGCCCAGGATAAGTTACTGTAAACAAGATTTTGTGTGTTGGCCTGTTAAACAGGTACCTGCATCCCTGTGGACTCTTGTCTCTTTCTGGCAGACAGAAACCCCGCTGCTTTTCACTGCCAGATGTTTTGTAGGCACCTCCTTCTGGCTTTAGTGCTCCAAACTGAGGATCCCAACTTGGGGATTAGACCCCACACTTCTCTGGGGAAACCCCCCACCACTGAAATATACCTCCCGAACCCCACCCCTGTAGAAGTGGGGCCAGCCCTTTTTGCATCTCCACCTTCCTGCCAACCTCCATGTGGCTTCTTCTGTGAATACTTGGTTATAAGACTCCTATTCATTTAGTCTTGAGTTGGTTTTTCAGGGCAATTGATCTTTAATTTGGTTGTAACTTCAGTTTGGTCCCGGGAGGAGATGAGTACAGAATCCACCTTCTCTGCTGCCATCTTGGGTCTAGGGTTTAGTTGAATTTAAAAATTATTGGTACTTAGAGTCAATCCTAGAAATACAGGCAGAGAGCTACAGAATGTGTGACTTCACATACATGCCTATATAGTATATCTGTATGTGTTTATATCTATTATTATATTTTTATGTATAATATATATAGCAGGTCCTCAAAATCATTTTGTTCAGTGTTATAATGTTAATGAGATGCTGTAAAACTTAAACTCTTTGTTATGTCAATTTGCCTATAGTAAAATTGGTTTCTTTAGATGGCCATTTGATTGATAGGCAGAACCTATTAATAATGTTAAGTGAGGACTTACTGTGTGTATTTCCTTTCCATGGGATGAAGTACCTTGGCATACCTGGAAATAAAACTATATAGTTATCCTTTAAAATAAAAAATAGTAACAAAAAACTATATTCCAAGGACTTTTTTGGAGTTATCATTGCATATTACTTATAATCATAAATAGTGTAGAAATATGGAATTGAAAAGAAAATATTACAAAATAAAAAATGAAGGAAATAGAGAAGAAACTGACATTTTAAAAAGAAAGGGGGAATTTAATGAGAGAAAACATGTAATAAGGGAAGAAGCTAAAAAGTGATTGAATTAGAAAACTTAGAAAGGAAATTAAGATAAAATAATCTAAATTTGGAGAGTACACTTCTTTCCCCAAAAAATGTACCATGAAATAGATTTAAAAAGATGTTGCCTAAAAGCAGCATTTTAGAAACCTCAGGAGTGTTTCTGACTATAACTCAAGAGAAAACATTTAAAAGAAGGCTAATGAACTAAAAATTCAATACCTACAGGTAGCTAATAGTTTATGTATTGAACAATGAGAGCTAGATAATTCAAGAAAAACAAGCCAGAGAAGTAAAACAGCATTTGAGAAAGAAGTTATCAACTAATCCCTTTAACCTCCCTCGTTAAATGTAGACCAGTTTTTTTAAGCCAACTTGGCTACTTTTCAATCCCCATTAAGCTCTGAAGATTATAAAATAAATGCCCAACATGGTTAATACCATGCATTGCAGTTGATTCTTTAGGGTCCAAAGTGGCATTGTGCTGCTCCCACCAGAGGTCTCATGGGATCAAGGGTGTTCATGGGGCAGGATTCAATATAGACTCTGGCCATAGTACTAACACCTCCTGGACTGTGTGGAGCTGGAAATCATGACTCAGGCCTCAGTTGGGTTCAATAACTTAAATAAATGAGCTAAGTGATCTGGATTAGTCAAAACAAAGGGTATGTAGAGAAAGGAAAAAAATGAAACTAACTTATTGAGCAGTTACTACTCACCATCAATGCCTTGTTGAGTCCTGCCAGATACCCAGTGAGGCAAGCTTGATAGTCTCACGATGAATAAGTAGACAGACTCAGAAAGTCAAGTATATAAAAGAACTGGGATTCAAATCAACACTGCAACCTTGTCTTTCCCACTGGCTGACCATTAGAATTACCTGGGAAGCTTTAAAAAATCAAGAAAGAGATTCTAACTCTTTGTAGACCCACTGACCCAGAATCCATGAGGCTAGGGACCAGGAGATCTGATAGCTAATAGTCCAGTATTACTAATGACGTGGTTCTAGTGACTCACAGTGAGTGAGACTTATCAAGCGTGTTCACTAAGATCCCTGTCGTTCAACCTCTTCATTTTATCCACCAGCAAAAATTTGTGATATGGACACCTTTACAACTATGCACAGATCTGACCCTGGTTTGGGGTGAGAATTTTGTTGCCACACATAAACTGATATAATCATCAGAGCTTTCATCGGTCAAGGCAAAGCCCATCGAGTGTGCCTAGGTTGTGTTACAAAGAAAAGAAACCTGGTGATGTGAAATCTGTTCAGACCCTCATGAGTGGGCTCTGGAAAAGAAAAGGAGCCAACATATTGAATGTGTACTGTGCGCTGGACACTGATAGGCGCTAAACATGCCGTGGGATGCTCAGAGTGGCCTATGAAACAGAAGCCATTACCATCATTTCATAGCAAAGAACTAACCATCAGAGAGGTTCCTTAGCTTGTCTAGGACCATGCAGCTTGTGATTGTTAGAACTTGACTTGAAACAAGATTTTTTTTTACCCTAAAGCTTTTTCCTCATTGCAGTCATGAAGTTGATGATACAGGATGCAATCATTCACAGCCACTGTTTACCACCTTAACCAGTATCTCCATTCAATGATTAAATTTTGAGCACAGCCCCTGGCTGTGGGACACTGGGTCACACTTGAGAATACAGAGTGAACCAATGAGATGTGGCCCCTGTCTTCATAAAAGGAACGCATCACTGTCCACCTGTACTAACTCTTTGCTCTCATTCTTTCCCTAGGTATATGAACAGGATGATTTGAGCGAACAAATGGCAAGTTTGGAAGGGCTAATGAAACAGCTAAATGCCATCACAGGCTCAGCCTTTTAACACATGTTGCCAAATAGATGAGGTGAATTTTCTGGGAACTTTGCAGCATACCAATTACCCATAAACAGCACATTCGTGTCCGAGAACTCTCATCAGTGTACGGGCCATCAGAACCATTCAGTTCCAGAAGATCCTGAAGCAGTTCAGAAGGAATCATCATCCCTTCTTTCATAAGCATCAGGAATTCAAACATGATGACAGTGGGGTCCCTAAACGGACGCGAAGATTCGCCTTCACTGTTCACTGTACTGTCAAAGCTGACTCTGCTAGAATAGTCCTGGGTCCTTACCACTGCGGCGATCTCATGTCAGAATTAACGCCTGTGTTTCCCTCCATCACGGCCTGTTGTTTCCTTATGTGTAGGTCTGATGTTACAAAATGCAAGTGCATTATTTAGCCTGTGCCACGCCATGCCCAATCAGTGTGAGTTGACTCTTTTGGTTTCAACTTACAAGGACAAGGCACCCATGGGAATTTTCTCACCATAGCACCAAAGGATTGGATGTTTTCCTGACAGCACAAAAAAGTAAATAAGGAAACAAAAGGCAACAAAATACTTGTGTTTTGTAACTCAGTCATCCCTCTTGACCAAGTGCTGGATGTTAGCAAGTGGCTGTAAAACTCACCCATTTTAGCAAGTATTTGTAAATCCACTCTTGGTTAACGTTTATGTCCGGAAAACAGAGACATAAAAATCTGCACCTGATAGCATTCTGCCAGCAGCAGTCCATTTCCTGAAAGATGATACAATATGCAGTCCTCTCAGACACATGGTAATTGTGTGCTTAAGCTCATAATAGAACACTCTCAATTGGGTGGCTTTTGTGCCATACCACACTGTGATGACATTTTAAAGCTTCACCAAGGCCATCATCCTCAGGGGTCTGGTGAGAAGAGTTCCCCCTCTGCCCCCCCTCCCCGAGTTCTCATTGGCAACCAGCCATGGGGGAGGTGGCCAGCTCCACACATTGTATGGCCTCCTGACCAACATCCCTGTCACCCTCTGCGGAAATGGCAGGCTCCCTGAGAACAGGCCCTGAGGAAGGGAAGGAAAATGAAAGGCAGTTTCAAACATTTCTTGGGTGATGTCACTTCCACCAGCAGGGTCCTCACTGGCTTACGGTAAACATGCCTCGTTATCAAGGAAACCTCCTACCCCCCACCCAGCTTCCCATAGTCAGAGAGGGGCAGAGGACAGGAAGCCATTGGACACCTCTGACCCATCATAACTCTCGTGGCTGCTTTTTAAAGCTACATCTTCATTGTGAGCTAGAATTTTAAGCTTTTATTGCCATATTTAGCTACCATTTCGAACTAGGTGAAATTAAGAACATTTTGAGTGCACCCTTTTAGTTTCTGAGTTTTGGGCTGCATTTGGAGTTAATCCCCATTTATGCAGCAGAATTGCCAAAATAGAGCTAGTTTGCATATTTATCAGTTAGGCAACTTGAAAACCCAATAGGAGTGTTTCAGCTGACTTATTCCTTTCAGTGCTGCCTTTGATTTCAAGCTTGAGTAGGTCATAATTTTCAAAGAGCATGGGAGGGATAGGATCTTTACAACCTAGCAGCTCCTTTTATTAGGTGGGTACTTATATATGAATCCCTGAATGAAATATTTTGAGCAAAATGGCACTGTAACAGAAGTAATAATTCAGATTATTTTTTTACAGTTTTGTGTCGGGAAGGAAATCTGATGTCAAAGAAAGAAGAGAGGGCTTGTTCAAATTGCTCATTTAGAAAGTCTGGTCCTTGTGTGAAACCGTTCCTTCAAAGAGAGTGCTTGTTCAGTTTGCTAAGATTTTCTTGATGTCCTTCTGAAGAGCTATGTGACATTATTCTGTGGGGCAGATCACCCTTGTTTAACATCTGGGTGCTTGGGTAGACAACCCTCCCCTGACCTAAAACAAGGCATTTCGTAACATAATATTGAATCTTGTGGAAAGAATTCATTACTTCAAAAAAGAAAATGTTCATTAGGCTGGTCTTACCTTCTTTGGGTTCTCAAATGGCTTTCCCTTTCTACTCACAAACAAGGAACATTTTCTCAAGGAGCTTGACATCCAAGGAAGATCCTCTGAATGCTTAGTTTGAAACAGGCTGCAAATCCCAGGCTTCAGGGATTAATGCACATCTTCAATCTGTAGACTGTGTCTGGACAATCCAGACAATGAGCATGTTCACAAAGTTCTAGACTCTTCTAATCAAAGTCAGTGACCTTAGGAAATAACGTGTTTTTATAATGCGTGGATATACTCATTGTTTTCAGTGGGAGGTATATTTCTGATGCATGCTCTTGAAACTTTCTTCATGAAACAAATACAGTGATTCATTTAGTCATCATGGGCCATGCTAGTAAGTCTTAGCTCCATGCAGTGAATGCATAGAAGTATCTATTTAAATTCTCTCAAGAGATTCTTGTGTGGCTTATCCTATGGTTTCAATATGTTCCACATATGTGTACAACTGCCTGACCAAGTTTACAGGTAACTTCCAAACTTCCCAATCTTCTGATCTCTTGACAAGAAGAAATCTGTGACTACCGCAAGATCACCATGCTTTTGCTCCTACTCTGAGTCTAGCTCATGACATACAGGGCTATTGAAGCCCAGAAGTCTCTGTGACTTCCATAGAGTGGTGCTTGACAGCTATCCAACAATGCTGTCACCGGGACTCATTTCTCCCTAGAAAAGAAGAAAATCACACTTGGCACGGCACATTCAGGCCTCCCCTGCCCCACACTAAATGGTCAAGCAAAACCGCCTCTTGAACAATTTCTGGTATTTTCCTTTTGTGTTTCTTACTGATAAGAAAGCTATTACCTTTCCTCTAGAAATGTCTGCATTTCTTAAACTCACAAGAATGCAGATAGCTCAAAATGTATAAAGTATATTTGGATGATGCTCTAGCCCAAAAGTTAAATATTTCTCAGTGATTCATGTTCAGTAAGAAACCAGTCATAGCTACCTCGATGTAGAACAGAATTGTAAGCCTCTAGAATATTTAAATAACAGAACTTTACATGTGCGTATTATAAAATGCACACTCAACTGAATAATCTGGAAAGGAAAAAAATAAGCGTATCAAGCCTTGGCACTCACTGGCTTTTCTAATAATGAGTCTATAGTTCTTTCTAGAAGCTTTTATAGTCCATGCTTGAAGACAGTTGCTCATTTTTATCCACCCTTTTGATTCATCTGTTGACTTTGTTTAAAGAAACACCTTCAGGTCCTCTCTGTCTCGCACATGGCAGTGGGACTCTAATTCCAACCAAAACATAAAATAAAATAATAAAATAGAATAAGCATCTATAAAGGATCACTTACCATTTTAGATAAAATTGTTTCCCAGACTCATATTTTTTACAATTTTAAAATGTCAATTCCTGGCCCTTTAGAGAAAGAGAGAAAAGAACAGTTCCTTAGTTTTAGGTGTGTTTTTAGAAAACAAAATTATCTGAACTTTAAAACAGATGTAAAACAAGACTGCTTTTCTTCCTTCAACCAGTTTACTTTATGCAACTGCAGACTGCCTCGAAGGCCAGAGGTTCGTATCCTAGCATGTCCATAACCACACACGGCGGGGTACAGAGCCCAGAACATTCTGGTACTGCAAATCTGCACTCTCTCTCTTTTTAAAATCCTTTTCAAAGCAACACTTTACTCACAATTTGTATTTCTCTAGTAACTTCCAGATATCACTTTAATGATGCACAGAAAACCTTTCCACTGGATTCTAATGTTTTTAATTAAATTGGATACTTTGGAAAATCACAGATAGCTGTTTTGTAAAACAGTTCATTCCATGGAAAGTCATGTGATTCCATGCTTTCGTGAAACTTTCTATCCAAATACCTGTTTCCAAAAGGTACCGGTTCTGTAAAGAAATGCCTGAGTATTTCCCGGTCAGTGAGGTTCTTCTTTAAGAGACCAACACCACGCCCACATCAGCAAGTGAATAAATAACCATTTTTGTGCTTCTCGCTGCTGCTACTGGATAAGGCACACTTGGCAGACTTCTAGTTGCACTCTCGGAAGGATTTCTTCTGCTCTCAGTAGAGAGCCTTTGTCCATTGTCACCCTATGGTTTCTGGTTGGTTGGAGAGCAACGGCAAAACTACAGGATGTCATCCTAAACACAGACACATGGGCCAAGGGATCTCACTGTGTGCTGAAAGTATTTTCAGATGCCAGAAAGGAATGTTGAGGAGGAAGAGAAATGCTGTTTTTTATTATCGTAGAGGAAGCCTGACAATTCTGACCTTTGTGAATTGTCAGCTTGTTTGGGGGCTGGGTGGGTGGGTACAGGGTGTACTTTTTATAAGTAATATTTAATTTATTATTTAGAGTGGCTTCTTTTTGGATAATTTATGATAAAGAATAAGAAAAAAGGGAGATCTGGTTGGGAATCTAGACACGGCTATTAAAGCTGCAGTATTCCTTGTCTTAGAAGGACCAGTTTGGGAATGAGCTGTCCACCACTGAGTCTGAGGACGCGCCCAGCAAAGCCTCCACTGAAGCTCCATCATCTCCGCCTTCTCCCTTTCTTGGGTCATTCAATTACGACAGCACCAAACCTAAAATACTCTGACAGCATGTCACCGATCAGTGCTACTCATCCTCTCAAAGGGCTTTGCAATTCAAGCAAATTGTTAGTGTGCTAGTGGTAGGTTTATTGGTAGAAATGGGTATACTACAGCTTTAACTAGCCTTAGTGGAAAAAGAAAATTTTTGTTGCTACAAAACACCTTTTTAAAAAAAAGGTATTTTGAGCCTACAAAGAGTTTCTTTAAATTGTCAGACTCTAGCATTGTTAACCAAATTAAACTAGTGATCGCAATATTTAAGTGTAAATCTTGTTCTATGAGAAAGGAAACTTGCTTACAGTTTAAAACGATGACTGTTTCTACACGATCTTGTATACTGCTACTTGACTCGAGGAAAAGGGGGTTTTGTAATCACTGTAGAACAGTCTCATATTCATTTTTTTATAGAAATGTTATCCCAATGGTGCATTTTTTTGTTTAATAAAGTTTTGATACAAAGTTATTTTTTTCGTGTTTTTTTAATATATACTGTATATTAAATGGTTGACACCAAATCGCCTGACCCTTACTCCTGCTGTCCTTACACTCAGGAAACTTACTGCCTTTTTGACATCTGTGTCAGAAGCTCTCATTGGGCTTAACTCTTGTTATGCAGGGGCTCTGTATGCTTTTAACACCAACAGCCAGTAGCTATGTCTTTTCATTGCCGGGTTGCCTCAGGCTTCCAGAACTTTCTCTACTAACATGCACAAGAGAGCTGAAAATTCCTGATCACACCTTCCCCTTTGAGGCAGGATGGTAAGAAGCTAGAATAATTCCTTGGCAAGTAGGATGGGGAAACTGAGACGATAGCTGGACAGACTGGATGAGCAATTTACAGCCATTTACAGAATGCCCTCTCCTAGAGATACACCTGGGCCTCAGTAGTATTTCAGCTCCAGGTCCAAAAAAGCAGCAAAACCGCATGGGCAATGCCAGGACCAGCTGCAGTGACTAATGCCGACCAATCAAATTAGTGGAGGGCACAATGCTGGAAGGGCACACCTGGAAAAGCTGATCAACATTCTATTGAGAACTCTCCTAAGACCTGCCCTAAACTCCCGGCCTTTAAAAAACACTCAACACAGAGGACCCAGCCAGCTCTTCTTGCCAGGAGCTTGCCTGCACCTTCACCTCTCCCTCCCCCATCTTCTTACCCCACAAGTGTGCATCTGCTAAAGCAGTGGTTTTCAACAGCAGTCCATGGACAGTGCCGGTCCACGAAAGAATTAACCATCCTGGTGTTGTGTGGGTAACTAATTCACAGACCGGCACAAAACTTCTGCTGGACCTGCACCACTCCGCGGACCCGTGGCTGAAAACCACTGCCCTAAACCCTAAGGGTCTCCATGAGACTTGCAGCCAGGGAAGGAATGAGCCGTGGCTGCTAGTCCCAGGTGACATCCTGAACCTGTCTCCAGGGCCGCTTTTCTCTGACTTCCCAGTGAGTCACAGCAGCCCTGATTAGGTGCTCCTGTTGCTTATCCTATTCTAGAGCCTTCCTTATTTCTCTGTCCTCCACTTTAATAAATGTATTCTCGCCCTACCCAGGTTGTTTAGTGAATAAAGCTGCATCCCGGTGCACCGAGGTCATGGGTTTGATCCCCGGTCAGGGCACGTGCCAGAAGCGATCAATGATTATACAACTAAACAGAACAACTAAGTGGAACAATGAGTTGATAGTTCTCTCTCTCCCTCCCTTTCTCTCTCCCTTCCTCTCTCTCTCTCTCTCACAAATCAATGAAAACATTTTTTAATATTTTTAAATATTATATAATAAATGAAATTGATAGATACATGAATTTACCAGAACTTCTAACTGACCTTTTGCTATTCTGCTTATCTGTCTGACCTCACCCTTACTTACTGGACTATCGCCCCTGAAGCAGAAAAAATCCAGAAGGAGCGTGTCGGGAAGCCGAAACCATAAAACTACATATAGGGACATACCAGAAATTCTGACTCCAGGCTCTCCCACATATCAGAACTTCTGACTCAACACCCACTTACTCAATGGTCTTCCCTACCCTATAAAAACTGCCCCCAAAATCTGCTTGGCGCCCTTCTCCTGGAGAAGTGTGCCTGGCAGGACTCTTTCTCCTCTAATAAAAGCCTATACTCCTGAAAATCGAGTGCTATCTCATCCTTACAGAAATGTACTCTCAAAATCACCTGGATTCAAGTAAAAACCCACATAGCACAGGCTGGGCTTACGCAGACCTGCCCAGGGTCAGGTCCCCTTTCTGGTTACACCTTTGCCCCCATAAAGACAACTCTGAGCCGACCAGGTGGTGGCGCAGTGAATAGGGTGTCAGACTGGTATGCAGAGGACCCAGGTTTGAGACCCCGAGCTTGCCAGCTTGAGTGCAGGCTCATCTGGTTTGAGCAAGGCTCCCTAGCTTGAAGCCAAGGTCACTGGCTTGAACCCAAGGTCACTGGTTAGAGCAAGGGGTCACTCAGCCTGCTGGAGCCCCCTGATCAAGGCACATGTGAGAAAGCAATCAATGAACAACTAAGGGGCCACAACAAAGAATTGATGCTTCTCATCTCTTTCCCTTCCTGTCTGCTGTCCCTCTCTCTGTCTCTGTCACACACAAAAAAGACAATTCTGAAGTGTAATCTAATTTACCTCTAGAGTTCCCCTGTAGGATCAAGCCGAAGAGACTCTCCGTGAAATGATATTGCTCCTCAATGTTGCACCTTCAATATTTTACCCTTGTTTGGCTTGCCTCCTTTCTCTTTCCCTCATCCCATTTCCCTAATGGATTCTCCAGGGAGCACTTCATATCAGATCACTTTTACGCAAATCTTCACCTCAGGGTCTGTTCTGGGGATATTAACCCATGACAATACCCTTCTGTTTTGTTCCCATTTCAATACACCAACGCCAAATGAATGTAATACTCTCTCTGACCACCAGATAGTGCTTTCTTACAGTGTCAACAGCAGAACATGGGGACACATATGCATTGAACAATATACTGCTACAATCATTGAAAAATTAAGTTGGGTACGTAATCTTTAAGAAAAAGTCATGTGCTCATGGAAGTATTATTAACTCTTTTTGTCAAGCAGACTATTCAATAAATTACTGCTCGATGGCAATGCCTCACAGGTGATAAGACAGGTAGGGCTTTAAAGGTCATCTGGGTTGTTTATCTTCAATGCATAATCATTTCCTCTGGAGAAAAAAAATTGTGTGATTGCCAAAGACCTCAAGAAATTGAACCCCTTGTGCATTAGTAGTGGGAATGTAAACTAGTGTAACCACTGTGGTGATTTCTCAAAAAATTAAACAGAGACTACCATGTGATCCAGCAATTCTACATCTAGGCATATACCCAAAAGAATTTAAAGCAGGGTCTTGAGCAGATAGCTATATGCCACTGATCATATCAGCATTATTTACAATAGCAAAAAGGTAGAAACCACCCAAATCTCTATGGATGGATGGATATTAATCCCCTTATGGAATATATCATTGGTAAATATCTTCTCCCATTTTGTAGATTGTCTTTTCATTTTGTTGATGGTTTCCTGTTGTGCAAAATTGTTTAAGTTTAATGTAGTCCCATTTGTTCAGATTTTCTTTCATTTCCATTTCCCGAAGAGACAGATCCAAAAAAATATATTACTAAGGAAAATGTCAAAGAGTTTATTGCCTATGTTTTCTTCTAGGAGTTTTATAGTTTTAGGTCCTACGTTTAAATCTTTAATATAGTTTGCATTTATTCTTGTGTAAGAAAGTAGTCTAGTCTCCTGTTCATTGAATATAAAGGGGAGACATTGTTTAGTAAAATTATATAGGTTTCAGGTGTACAATTTTATACATCATCACTATATTGTATTGTGTGTTCACCACCCCAAGTCAAGTCTCAAATCTCCTTCCATCAGCACCTATCCACCTTTTACTCCTCCTATCTCCCCCACCTCCATTTCCATCTAATACTAACTGTCCTGTTGTCTGTCTGTGAGTTGTTGTTTTTCTTAATCCCTTCATCTTTTTTGCCCAGCCCTTAACCCCCTCATATGAAAAGATACTCAACATCACTAATCCTTAGAGAAATGCAAATTAAAACCACAATGAGATATCACCTCACACCAGTCAGAATGGTGCTCATCAGCAAAACAACACAGAATAAGTGCTGGCGAGGATGTGGAGAAAAGGGAACCCTCCTGCACTGCTGGTGGGAATGCAAACTGGTACAGCCACTATGGAAAGCAGTGTGGAACTTCCATATGAACCAGCAGTTCCACTTCTGATCATATATCTGAAGAAGCCCAAAACATTAATTCAGGAAAATATACGCACCCTTATGTTCATTGCAGCATTATTTACAATAACCAAGATTTGAAAGCAGTCCAAGTGCTCATCAGTAGATAAGTGAATTAAAAAGCTGTTCGGTATATTTATACAATGAAATATCACTCAGCCATAAAGAAGAAAATCTTACAATTTTCTTTTTGTAACAGTATGGATGGACCTGAACAGTAACAGGCTAAGTAAAATAAACCAGTCTCAGAAAGACAAATACTGTATGATTTCACTTATATATGGAATCTAATGAACAAAATAAGCTAACAAATAGACTCATAGATACACAGAACAGACTGAGAGCTGTCAGAGGAGAGGGTTTCTTTCTTTGTCTTTCTTTCTCTCCCCTCCCTCCCTTCCTCCTTTTTTTCTTTCCTTCCTTCCTTCCTTCCTTCTTTCCTTCCTTCCTTCCTTCTTTCCTTCCTTCCTTCTTCCTTCCTTCCTTCCTTCCTTCCTCCTTCCTTCCTTCGTTCCTTCCTTCCTTCCTTTCTTTTTTGTTTCTTTTCTTTTGCTTGTATCTACCCAGAAGTGACACTATTTGGCTTCTGAAGCTTTTTCGTAAATGGCCATGTAGTTTCCGCCTTGTTTGCTGGAACATTCACTCCCGGAGCCCCGGGCTGTCATATCAGAAGTCTGACAATGCTGAGGCTGCTGCATAGCACAGAGCAAAGCTATGGGCATGGCCTCTGGTTGGGGAGCCCAGTCTTTGAGTCATCCCAGCCCAGGAGCCACACCGGCGAGTGAATGGAGCTCTGAATGATTCCAGTCCCTGCTGTCAAGTCATCACTGCCTTCAAGTCTACCCAGCAGAGTCTCCAGACCCAATAGCGCAGACAAAAATTCTGACCCATGGTATCAGCAAACAGATAAAATGGTTGTTTTAAACTGCTAAAAAAAATAAGTACTTCCTGATTTCCATTTTCTCATTCAATTTTCTTGTTTTTTCTTTGATTACTTCTTTTCCCCCTAAGCATTCTTTGTATCCTTTCAGGTTGGATGTCCATATTACTGCTTCTTCTTTTTGTAAAGTTTACTCTTCTACTGCAGTGGTTCTTAACCTGGGTTCTATCAAACCCTAGGAGTTTGATGAGTTGGTCTCAGGGGTTCGGAGAAGCCTCTGCCGCAGAGGAGGCCAGAATAAAGTAATACCGTAATTTCTTGTGAATTCATGCACTTCGTTGGTTTTGTTCTTTGAGCAAAGTGATGTTCATGCACGGCTCATTTTGTGCACCAGTAAAAAAACATATACCTATGTCTTGAATTTGGAAAATAAAACATATTTTATTTATCACTAAAGAAGGGTTCGGTGAAAGCGCATATGAAACTGGTGGGTTCGGTACCTCAAAAAAGGTTAAGAACCACTGTTCTACTGTCTCCAATAATAGTTTTAATTTTGCGCTTGCATTTTTAATTTTTTTGCAATTCTTCCTTTTCTTACCCATCTCTTTCTTCCTTTCATTTTGTTGTCTTTTTGTACCATCCTGTTCTCTCTTTATATTATAATCTTTTTGATAGAGTTGATAGTACTTTATACATTTAAAAATGCCAGTTTTCTATGAAATGCCCTCCTTTTGGTTTTGAAAAAGAATTATTCTATAAGTTTATGGCTCATGACTTTAGCCTATTGCTATCTTTATTTAATATTTAGGTAATTTTAATTTATTCTTCTATTCTGAAATGGAAGAAGGTCTATTCAGATCAATGCGTGTCAACCCTAGTGCATTTGAATTGCTTGTGGCCCCATTACTTGACACCTGTTTCTATAGGCATTTTCCTAATGCCGTGCTAATTTTTGAATCCCAGATTTTTTTAAAGCATCTAAGTTTTTGTCTATCTTTTATTTATCTAAATCAACATTTTATCCTACTTTTTACTTACCTAGGCCTAAGCCTAACATACCTTTTATTTGTGAATTTCTTATTTCCATATTGCTATATTCTTTCTCCTTTCATTTGTGACTAGTCTGTCTCCTTTGCCTTAACTTTAAAACTCATAACTTGACACAATAAATACTAAGGCAATTATTCCTGAGATAATCCAAATGTTCTCATTAGCAGTTCAAAAGATTTCTTGGAATAAATAACAGAGGGTTTTTTTTCCAGATTCCTCTCAGGTTTTAATTAACATCCTTGTTGATAAATTAATGACAGTTCTTTAATGTCCCTGTCTTTGCTAATTTTTATTCTGACTTTCTATGTAAGTTTGATAAAATACCCATCAAATGAACAATTTCTCACCTTCTTAATATTTCTTGAGGATTTAATTCTTGTATATTCTTTGAATATGTGGTAGATTCTCTCAGTGTCTTTTCTTCTCTTTTTATTCAAGCAAAAACTGCTTTTTGGTGAAAAAATAGCTTAACAATGGAGCATTGTAATCTTGTAGATGTGACTCCTTATTTATCATGAATCATTCCTATTTCTTCCTTAAATAAGATGTTTTTAAAAAATAGCTATAAATGTACTTCATACATATATTGTGGGCTTAAATTTAAATGACTATATATAAAGCCCCTAGTACAATGTCTAGTACTTGGCAAAATCCTAATAAATGCAATTTCTGTTCTTTCTGTCTCTATACTCAATCTTATCTCTTGATATTTATGAACCTTTATATATACATTTTAAAATATGGATGGAAATTTAGCAAATTTATAATTTGAATGTAGATCTAACTTCATAGGTATACTGTGTGGCATGCAGGTAGATGTATAAAACAGTTTTCAGAAAGATGGTAGTATTATAGCACATTTTTTCCTTTTATTACTATATATGATCAGTATTTTATTCAATGCCTTTTATTCTCATGTAAGGCATAGTGCTAAGGGTACCAATAAACCAATCGATAAATCTGCATATCTTATATATTTTTACAGCAACACCAAAAAGAGTACATTATCTATCTATCTATCTATCTATCTATCTATCTATCTATCTATCTATCTATCATCATCTATCTATCTATGACTATAGTTCAAATGAGACCTTAGATGCCTTTACACAAGTAAAGACAAACTCCATTAGAATACTGAGCTCCAAACTAAGGTTCATGGAACCTTCATAGGGAAGGTGATATGTGGAAAGAGCTTTAAATAATAAATGAGACTAAACCCTTTAAAGAGAGAAAAAAGCTATTCAGATATAAGAAGTTATATGAGCAAAATCATACAAAGAAAAGACTTTGGCCTGACCTGTGGTGGCGCAGTGGATAAAGCGTCGACCTGGGAACACTGAGGTCGCCAGTTCAAAACCCTGTACTGGTCTGATCAAGGCACATATGGGAGTTGATGCTTCCAGCTCCTCCCCCTTCTCTCTCTCTCTCTCTCCCTCTTTCTCACTCTGTGTCTCCTCTCTAAAATGAATAAAATAAAATAAATTAAAAAAAAGAAAAGACTTTACAGAATATAAATGGGAATTAATAAGTATTTCAGGAATTTCTCTCCCTCTTTTTTTTTCTTTTGGAGTATATAGTTTGTGAGAAAAAGTAGGAGTACATTTACAAAGTTAGTGGAAGTTGTGTAAATGGTGATCTAAGATATTTAATTTAAATCTGTTATAAATAAGGAACCCTCGAATATGGAAGTATCATTCTTTCATGCACAAATGTCTGTTGAATACTTACAGTGTGCCAGTGACTGACTGGTTCTGGAAAAACAACAATGATCTCTGTCCTCATTGAGTTTATAATTTACTTGTGAAGACAAACAAGGAGCAGATTGGTGTAATAACTATAATTGTAAAGAGTGCTACAAATTAAGATTGTGATATAGAACGAGTTTATTGTTAGAGATTATTCACAATAATTGATGGGTAATGGATACTTACTTTAGATAGGAAAAGACTTCTTCATGGGGGTACTCTTTAAACTGAAACCACAGGATACAAAGAAGTCACCTTTGTGAATACTGGGAACATAAAACATTCCAGAAGGAAGGGAAAGCGGAGCAAAAACCCAGGTTGAGAAAGAGCTTTGCTTATCCAAGTTATAGACAAGAGTTTAGTACAGCTGCACTTCATTGAGCAAGAAGGAAGCACAGAATGAAGAGATGAGAGAGTTTGAATCAGGCGGATGATACTGCATTTTACAACACATTTTATCGAGCTTAGATTCCCAAGAAAATGGAAACCATTATGGGGCACAGAAAGAGCTAATTTATGTGCACCAAGACAAAACAAAATGTGCACATTACCTTAGACGTGCAAAATCATGTAGCACTTCTTATTGTCTATAATTGCTTGTATCTTGCTTCTGAATCCCACTTCTCATTGAGTAGTGAGATAAATCTCAGTCTTGTCAATGAAAGGAGTCCGTTGTTTGTTTTTCACTTATAGCAATCTCTTTCTGTTTAGTAAAGTCTTTTCAGATAGAGCCAGGAAATTCAGAGTTCTGACTCTCTGCCACAGCTACATTTCTCTTTGCAAATTCCATTACCAATTCTGCTCAACATGACTTCCGTTACTCCAGAAAAGTGGTTCTTAACCTGGGTTCTATCGAACCCTAGGGGTTCTATGAGTCAGTCTTAGTGGTTCGGAGAAGCCTCTGCTGCGGAGGCCAGAATAAAGTAATGCCGTAATTTGTTGTGAGTTCATGCACTTTGCTGGTTTTGTTCTTTGAGCAAGGTGATGTTCATGCACGCCTCATTTTGTGCACCAGTTAAAAAACATATACCTATGTCTTGAATTTGGAAAAAAAAATCATATTTTATTTATCACTAAAGAAAGGTTCGGTGAATGCGCATATGAAACTGGTGGGTTCAGTACCTCAAAAAAGGTTAAGAACCACTGCTCCAGAGGAATTCCCTAATGGAGTGTCTCTCAAACTCTAGTGAACACAGAAATCCACCCGGAACTCTTGTTAAAATAACAGATCCTCAGGCTGGATTCTAGAGTTACTGACTCAAATGGTCTGGGGTGGGATCTGAGAATCTGTGATTTTAATCAGTTGATCAGCTCCCCAGTTGATATTATTCTCAAATCTTGTATCAGTAAGATCCCTGTTTGCTGCTTTCAGTAGAACCCCATTTGAAGTCCTGACTTTAAGAAGTAAACTATATTTTCTCAGGTACCTGACCAAGTGGGAGTAGACTAACATTACACACGTCTTTATTCTCAAGTTCAACGTGGAGGCTCCAGTGAGGGAAAACTGCTTCTTGGATAATGCAAGTGGTAGTTCTGCAAGTGCCTCTCCTTGGCCTGGTTGGCCAGATGTCAATCGTGGGCCCATTCCCTGAACCAATCACTGTAATCAAGTGGTTGGAATTTGCTGTTTTCTTGGCCTTCCTCACCTACTCTTCCTCTGGAACCTAGCAGTAAGTGCTGTTCGTGGTCTTGAATCCCGTGAGAGGACAGTTGCAGAGAAGAGGGTACCACAGATCATTATCAGAAGGAAGGAGAAATGGATGCTGGATGGCAAAAATCACCGTTACACACTGGACTTTTCTAAGTAAAATGAAAAGTTCATAGAAATAAACAAAAATGTAAAGGTTCATTTAAATAAACTGCTTCATAAAAACTATGAAAACAATATCACTGGAAAGGTTTTCTATTGTGAAGATATTAATGGCTAATGTACTGCCCTCCAAACCTATACATTCAAACAGGTCATTTTACAAAACTTATCAGTATTATTCATATCATTTTTACGTCCCAGTCAGAGACATGTCCTCATACAGTTGAACCTTAAACAGCATGATTTGAACTGTGCAGGTCCACTTAATAGGCAATCTTTTTTCAATAAATATACAGTTGCCATTAAACATTCCCAGGATTCACATCCAGTGATACAACCAACTAATAATTGAAAACAGTGTTTTGTTTTGTTTTGTTTTTGTGTGTGAGAGAGAGAGGCAGGGAGAGAAAGAGAAAGGAACATTGAGCTGCCCCTGTATGTGTTCTGACCAGGACTCAAACCGGCAACCTCTGTGCTCCAGAACAACACTCCAACTAACCAAACTATCTGGCCAAGACTTTAGTTTTCATTGATTGATTGATTGATTTTTAGAGAAACAGAGAGAAGAAGGGAGAGGAGAGGGGAGAGGGAAACATTCATTTGTTCGTGCATTCATTGGTTGCTTTCTGTGTGCCCAGATTGTGGCTGGGAGTCTGCAGGTACAGAGGGCTTGCTGTATGCATTATTTAATGCCATTTTATACATGGGTTTGTGTATCCAAGAGGCCTGGGACTAACCCACTGCACATATTGAAGGACAACTGTGGTTTAGCTTTGGGGGAGGCAAAACTTACACATGGGTTTTTGACTATGCAGGATTATCCCACCTTATTCAAGGGTCAACTGAATTCTTGCACAGATATGCTTATCCAATGCAGGGGGAGAAGAAATGGACCAAAATGAGTCTTCTCATTTCACATAATCCTGGTTTTACTTAAACATCTTGACTATAATGCTCTACTTTTTGTATAGCTTACTAGAGTCATGTTAAATTAAAAAGTGAACATTTTGGAAATTTATGTCTTGGAGCTTTTGCTTCAATTTCAAGAAGGAAAATGTTTACTAAATTAAGATGAAATAGTTTACTGCCTATTTGCAACTCATTTAAAATTGGGTATACTTTATCACTGAATATTTCCTAAAATGAAACTTTATAACCATCTGGATTCAGAGCTTTCTTGCTGATATTACTTGTAAATAAATGGTTTCTTAATGACTCTTTTGATCCCAAAGGACATATTAGACTTCAAAATTATGTGTTTATATAACAACACAAAAAAAGCCAAGTTGATTTCTGCAACTTCTTTACCGATAATTGCATTTCAAAAATTTCAGTGTATTGGAGTATTTTACTCAGAAGTTCTGAGTCCTGAAAAGAATCATAGTCAATATTATTGTTCTCTATTATTATTATTATACATATAATAATGTGCATTATTATGCTCTATTGTTCTATTATTTTTAAATGGAGGCTGTCCAATTTCTTCCCAGCTCTTCAAGTCTCTTTTGCAGCTATGGAGGTACACTGAACACAAAGGGAACATTAATTTGCACATGTTGGGGAAAACTTATTATCAATTAATATTTTTCTCCAGGTCATAATGAAATTACATCTAGACAGAAAAATAGAGGGTTTTGAAAATCATCTCAAGGTATCTCATATAGAAGAACACCTTACATTAATCCTTTCAACAAATGCTTTTTTCATATAAAAATTTAAATAAATATTGATAAATGTCATTTAAAGAATAGAAACTAAGATCATGCTACAAATATAAACTATAAATATGTGTATCTGTAGATGTGCAGAATGCCCCAGTTACATAATTTTCTTCCCTCTCTAACTTATATTTTAATGTTACTACTAGATGAAAGAGCAAATTAGAGAGACTATTTCAGATAACTACTTTGAACACAGATGAACCTCAGAATTTAAGCCACTAAAAATAGGGCCCCTGAACATCAGTTTCTCTTTGTGAAAAGGTTGGGGAATGATACCTATCTACCAGTTACTTCAGAACTTTGGATCTGCGGAAAGTGCTCGTGGCACAGAATAGCCATTCCACACTTTCAGAACGTCTTTCTGATTTGCTCCTTCTTATTTTGACAAATACTACCTCTCAGTGCAGAATTACACAAAATGATTTTATTATTTGAAATGTGAAAGTATAAAAGCAAAGAAAATATAAAAGTAAACCCGGATCCTCAAAACATGAGATTTAAAAGGCTATAAAAGGGAATAAACTGGAAGTGACCCAAGCTCTTCTAGGTCAACCTTCAAGAATATCTAGCCTGACCTGTGGTGGCATAAAGCATCGGCCTGAAATGCTGAGGTCACTGGTTGGAAACCCTGGCTTGTCTGGTCAAGGCACATATGGGAGTTGATGCTTCCTGCTCCTCCCCTGCTCTTCTGTCTTTCTTACCATACCTCTCTAAAATGAATAAATAAAAAATAATATCCAAAGACATTTGATTTGAACTTAAAGATTTCTAAGATGCCAGTGGGGTCTTTTCAGTTGTTGAAACAGAATTTTCACTAATGGGAAATGTATTGGTTCACATCATCTAGAATTCAAGAACATTAGGAAACACATATACAAAACAGGAACACTGGCACAAAAAGCACTCCCTCAGATTAACTGTTCTAACAAGCCTGAAGTATGTAGGCCACTGATGTTGTGTTGTATCCTCTTAGCAGAGCACCGGCTCTTGTTCATGCAGCCCCTGGGTAGAGCCCTTTGAGCTACTTTGGACCAACCACTGTGAGCAGGTGGATGGAGTAAAATGATTGGCCCACTCTGGGCCAAGTGAGCACTCCTGTGCCTAAGAAGAAGGCCTTGTGATAGATAGCAACAAACAAAGCAGCATAGTTGGGAGGTGGGATTATGCGGAAGGGAAGGAGTGTGGTTGGAGACAAAAATGTGGCTGACAACTTGCTTTTTCTAGAAGAAAATGCTCTTTCTAGAAAAAGATATTCTGGAGTAGGAAAAAAATCTCAACACTGTCAACTTCAGCGTTTTATGTCTTAAAGTCTAAATTATGTCATAAACATACCAAGATAAATTGAGAAAAGAAGAAAAAAATAATTGTAAACATATATTTAAGTGTATAAAAGCATACATGTAAAAGAAATGTGGAAAATATGTGAGTTAGCACTTTTGGTGGTAGCCTATGTGCAATGACTAAAAAGTGTTTTTATTTAAAATTTTTGATACACTTGTGCCAAAAATTCTAAGTGTTTCTATTTAGGTTTTTTTCTGCATTACTGAAGAGAATAAAGAGTCTTCAACGTCCAGAGATATTTGTCTTGGAGATACCTTTTCTGTTTTTCTAGTAAATATCCCTGTTTTAGGCATCGGCATTCCCCAGAGTACTAAAATCTTCCAAGTCCCATTGAAATTTAGCATCCCGAGTGAAATGGGAATGGAAAGAGACTGCATGGGGCATAGCGGACATGATGTAGGGGTAGACGGTATTATATTGAATGGGACACTTGAAACCATTAAATTTTTTTAAAAATTGAAAAATTAGCATCCATCTACTATTGTAATGCTGGTGGCCAAGGCCAGGCAGGTTCACATTGGATTCAGGCGGACGGTAGAGAAACTGGATAGTGTCAGGCCATACCCATTTATTGGAGGCTCGCAATGACAGGTGAGCAAATAAACAACAAAAGTGAAAGAGCTAATAAACAAACAAAAGTATGCTATTCGCAGTAAGGGCAAGGGAGCAAGGAAAACCACACCTCATGGTGGCGGAGAGTGATCTAGGAGAATTGCACCCAGGGGAAGCACCCATAGCCTTATCCAGGCTATGCACACCTGCCTCTGCCACGTGCTCACACACTAATCAAGCAAAGTGCTTGCAGCTGATAAACCAGTGAGCAAGTCTATCACAGCTTCTCCACAACCATGAAAAATATAAAAATTTTGTTGATGCTTTGTGTTCATGAATTCTTCAATATTTGAATGGTAAATGTCAATAGAAGAAGAGTTGATTTTAGAACTTTCCAAGCATTGCACATAGCCTACTGCCAAAAGTGCTGTAATAGTGATTCTAATGAACAGTTTTCCATATTAACATTCTTTAGAGAATTCATTCATGACTATCTACTCTGTGCTCTGGGAATGCTTGATCACCTGAGATGGATGCTGTCCAGAATTCATAGAGTTTTTGTTTACTGGGCTGGGGTGCAGCTTCACAGAGTAAAGATGGCTTTGCAGAGAGGTGTTTATTTGTAAATTAAAACCTATCTAATGAGTTCTGTGTTAAACTAACCTTCCTAGCACACATGAGGGGAATTAAAAAAAAAAAATAAAACATTGAAGCATGTCAGTATTTACTAATTTGGCAAATCTTCAGGGCTGTGTTTACACAAGGCTCTAGAGGAGAGCATGATAGCACATTGGAGACATTGCTAATATATCTTAATCCTTTGTATTTTTTAAAAGATGAGTACCTGAGAAATCTCTCATCATTCATTCAATAAGCACTTACTAAACCTCTAACATGAGCCTTGTCAATATGACACTTATGGATAAAGCTTGGTTTATCTATTCAGGGTTTTCTGTATCAGAGTGCTGTTTTGTTAAAGATAGACATAAAATATGATGAACATGGCAGACAGTTCATTTATTCACTTAACAAATATTTCTTGAGTAACTCCTCTGAGTAAGGCACCAAATGAGACAGTAGGAATAACACCAAAATCTTAGCAATAATAGTAAGAATAGCAACAGTTATGTCAGAGGCATTACATTTGAGTCTCAGATGATGCATCACTAGCAAGTCGCTTAACACCTCAGCCTCCTGCACAAAATGTGGCCAATAACCTCTGCTCTCCTGAGTTTATTGCAAGAATCTCTTTTAAAGAAATACAAAATATCTACAACACTTTCTAAGTTATAAAATGCTATACAGTGTTTCGGTAAAGTCATGGTGCACTTTTGACCAGTTATACGGTCAAAAGTGCACCATGACTTTACGGAAACACTGTATACATCGTTGGTATGGTGCTTATTTATAAGAAGGTCTATCATCTATCTCACAGATAATCAAAAGAAAGTCATTAAAGCATTCTCTTTATGGCAGCTGACTCATGCTCTGTCAGCTCTATCAGCCCCCTACTGGCCCATCACACAAGTAACCTGCATGCTGGGATTTCAATGACTGTGCTCTGGCCTCACGCCGTTTGTTAGGTGGACATGTGCTAAATTACTGGAGCAGAACTTCTCTATGGGGTCACAAAGATGGTGCAGAGAGGGAGAGATCTCAGTCAGTGCCAATAAGCAGAGCAAGAAACCACCAGGTTCTATTAAATTTTCCATTAACATTGTTGTTAGGGCCCTACTTGACCTTTCCTGGGCTGTGTCTCCCTGATGTCCTTTGGCTGAAGAAAAGGCTGTTAGGTCTCCCAATGACTCTGGCCATTATTTGCACTGTGGTTTGGGATGTGATCAGTTCTGCTGGGGACTAGTCAGAGTGGTCATTCATAAGAACTAACAAGGCAGATTTGAACACAAAGAGCGACTGGGCTTTCAGCAATCTGATGGTTATGATTAAATACTATTTTTGATAATAACAAAATTGGGCAGTGTAATTAATAATTCAGAATCCAAATATGATTTCCATAAGAGAGTTGACATGCCTTAAAAATGAAAAAAACAACAACAAAGTTTCTCCATTATGGAAGCTGTTGGTGTACATTCTGTGCACACAGAGAGGTATCTGGAATATTGAAATAATATATTTTGAACACATGTATTGAGTTTTCCAAAAGTACTAATATATTTCAAGTAGATATCATTTTCTTCTACTTATTTTAACCAACTTTAATAAGGTATATTCCTATACTGTGTTGAAAATGCCTCAAAAGATATTATCCCCCAAAATTTTCATCTACAGATCAAAATATGCTGGGTCATGGGATTTGGGCTCTCCCCTGGCATTTTGTAAGTCATGTGCTTTTATTTTATTTTATTTATTTATGTATGTATTTTTTATTAAGTGAGAGGCAGGGAGGCAGGGAGACAGACTCTCACATGCATTCCTAAGTGGATCCACCTGGCAAGCCCCCTACCCGGCAAAGCTCTGCCCATCTGGGGCTATTGCTTCATTACTCAGCAACTGAACTATTTTAGCGCCTGAGGCAAGGCCATGTAGCCATCCTCAGCTCCCAGAGCCAAATTGCTCTAACTGAGCCATGGCTGCAGGAGGCAGGAAGAGAAAGAGAGAGAGAGAAGGGGATGGAGAGGAGTGGAGAAGCGAATGGTCACTTTTCCTATTTGCCCTGACTGGAAATTGAACGAGGACTTCCACATGCCAGGCTGACGCTTTACCACTGAGCCAACTGACCAGGGTTGGTCATGTGGTTTTAGATCCCCTTAGAGAAGGAACAAACAAGGGAGCCAGAGAAGAGCACTTAGGCATTAACCCCTAGAGATAACATCTAAGCCTCAGTTGTGTTTCAGCTCTAGGCACAGAAAAGCAGCAAAACCAGGACCAGCTGCATTGACTAATGACCCCCTTCCTTGGCATCAACCTATTAATGCAGACCACAACCCTGGAAGAACATACCTGAAAAGCTGATAAATATTCTGTTGAAATTCTTCTCTAAAATCTCCACCCTAAAGTCCCTTCGGACCGAGGTCACTGCACACTGTCACCTCCAGGAGCATACCCGCATCTTTCCTTCTTCTCCTCTTCTTCCCCCAGGCACTCTCTCCTTGCCCCTCTCTTTCTCCTAAACTATAAGGGATCTCATGAGACTTGCAACCAGGGGAGCAGTGGACAGCAGCAGCTTGTTCCTGAGCTGACACCCTGAACCTGTCTGCAAGACTCCCTTTTCGCTTTCTTCCTGCACGGCCAAAAAATTCTTCCTTTACTTACTGCACTTTGTCTCATAATTGAATTCATTCTCTCAAGAAGATAAGAATCAAGTTCTCTTAATTGCCCTGTAACATAACTACCACCACAATCAAATATAGAATGTTTCTATGAGCCTAATGAGATTCCCTTTGCCCCTTCCCAGCCAATCCCTCCCACCCCACCCCACCTCAACACACACACACACACACACACACACACACACACACACACACACACACACTCAGAGCCTCAGAAAATTTCTGGCTGCATTCTATCATTAGGTTTATTCTAGAATATCATATAATTGGGCTTCCATAGTATGTTCTTTTTGTGTCTAACTTCTTTCAGTCAGCACAACAATTTTGAGATCCATCCTGTTGTCTGTATTAATACAGTGTGTCCGTAAAGTCATGGTGCACTTTTGACAGGTCAAAAGTGAAAAGTGCACCATGACTTTACAGACACACTGTAGTTTGTTTTTATTGCTGAGCAGTATTCCATTATAAGGAAATATTACATTTGTTTATCTATTCACCGGTTGATGGATATTTGGATTCTTTCTAGGCTGGACTATTATGAATAAAGCTGCTATAAACATTTGAACAGACATTGTTATGTAGACATATGTTTTTATTTCTCTTGGAAAACACCTAGGAACCTAAGACTATATGGGTCACATGGTATTTCCATGTGTAACTCTGAGAAACTGCCAAACCATTTTCCAAAATGGCTGCACTATTTTATAATGCCAGCAGCAGTGTGTGAAAAGCCTGGTTATTTCATCATCTTATTGATACTTGATACTATTACATTAGCTACTCCATAAAGAATGAATGGGGGAAAAACCCAGTTAATTCATGTGATTTCTTCTTAAAAAATCATTTTTACCGACTAAAATATTTTTGACTGTTCTATGGACTTTAAACAAAATGGTTTGCACTTATAGACAGATACTCTGATTCCACTTTTTTTTTAAGTCAACTCTACAGCTGAGAAGTTTTTTGTCAATGTACACACACTCATCTATCTTGTCTATGGGTCATGACAGGTATTTTTTTCTGAGCAAATCTTCCCATGACATTTTTCTGAAACATAAAAGGAAACCAAACTAAACTCTTGTGTCAAAACTAAATCCACAATATGGATACTTAATATATGTTGAAAGATAATTAGCAGTAACAAGTCCAACATTATTTACTTCAGAAATGAAGTTGAGTGATTCAATGACAACAGTAGTCAGCAAAAAGCATAGAAGTTATAGTGTAATTTGTCTCCTACCTCATTGGAATGCAGTTCAAAGCAGGGTATTACTATAGACTAAACGCCCACCGAATACATATGAGAATAAAGAACACCTAGGTACTTCTGGAAATAGCTACATAAAAATACTAGTTTGGGGAGGAATAGAAAGTTTATTCTATTAGAGAAAAAATAATATAGAATTATGCAGCTATTCTGACATCTGTGCCTAAATGGCATTAAGTATCCTCTGGTATAAATTTCTCTTTCTATGTTCTTCTGACAGGGCACTGTTTCAGCTCCCTGATAACTTATATTAAGTAATATTATAAACCTGGTGTTTTCCTACCTGTTAATTTGGGCTACTGCCCTGCTATATTGAAATAAACTTATGTTCATCTTTTCACGAGTTAATATATAAAATCTCTATAATTTTAGAATGCATCTGAACTGGAGGAAGGTCCCAAACCATGCCTTTGTAATTGAAATGTTCTTCCCTGACTGTGGATATATCTTCAGAGATTATATAAAGAATAAAATGTGTCTTCCGAGAACAAACATTACCTAACTTATGGGGATGTTTTCTTACTATTATTCTCTCACAACATTTCTCCTTCTGCCCCCATCCTTTCCATTATTGTGTGATGAAAATGTTTACCAGTGTTGAAGTGCCAAGACAGGATTTGGAAATTATGAAAATTTGGTTTGAATGTAACAGGGTTCTTATGTACCAATTAAGCTTTTCAATGAAGTTGTGTTTTTGTGTGAGAGACAGACAAAATAATGTCTTTCTTTAATGTTAATTCAGACATTTGAGATGGATGTTACTGTCACACTATGAACCTGTCATATGACTCCAGGCTCTTAGTTACATGAGGGCAATGACAATATCCTAGAATAATAGCCATTGACTGGATTATAATGTCTTTAAATAGTCCCATGGCTGCAAGGGCTATTATCCAGAAATCCTTAGGTCACTATGTGAAATTAATTTAAATATTGTCCAATGGTCATTTCTGAATGTAGTCCAAGACTTTTTATTTCTGCCTTGATATGTAACTAAGACTTTGTGAAGTGGAAAAAAAAATCTCAACTGCAAATGACCTAAATAATCTATATAAAGAAAAAAACTTCACTGACTAGAATATCTTGAAAAAAACAATAATCAGGCTTAGTAGAAAACCAAAGCATTTATATCATATTTTCAAAGATTGAAGGTTAATGACTTTTAGATAAATATAGTAACTTGAAGGTTAACAAATTATGGAGCAGAATTCTTTGACGATAGGCCTAATGAATGACTAGTAAGTAGACCACTTTCAAAGAACCACAGCTATTATTTATATGTTAATGGTACTTCTAAAGTGCTTAAAATCAGCAGTCTTACAAAATAGTCTAAACATTTGCCCTGCAATCTTAATTGTACAATTAATTTGCTTAGATATCATTGGATTTTAAGTGCATTTGATTTTAAATGTAGTATAAAAATAAATTTTATTTAATTTAAATAAAATCTTCCATACTAATACACAATAGTTTCAGATCTCAATAATAATAGAGTCAAAATTAAAAAGGGTCCTGGTGATTCTCACTGTTCTTGATAAATCTGCATAAGTTGTGTGAAGACAATTATTTGAGGTCATAGTTTATCTGGAAAGGATGACATAAGGTTTCATGATTTGGGAACCACCATTTTCTTGGAAGACACATGTTTTTACATATTGTCAAGTAGCAAATTAAATTGCCAGATGGGATGGTAGAGAAGAATTTGGGTTTGGATACGAATGCCAGCTGAAATGGCAGAGAAGAATTTGGTTTTGGACACAAATGCCAGCTGAAATGGCAGCTCATTGACAGGAAGTTGTGTAATATTAACTCAGGTATTTAACTTCCCTAAGCTTTCGAGGTTTTTTTTTCATCTCTAAAATGAAAATTACAATGCAGAAATGTTTGTAAAGGATGAGGAGAGATAATTATAAATCCCTTAGCATGATAAATGGCAAATAATAGTTATTCAATAAATGGTAGCTAATACTTTTCCTGAATTGTTAGTTTTGTGGTTATATTTTGGAATAAGAAGAATGAGAAAACAAAAACAAAAAATCCAATGCCAGCCATGCAGAGGTGCTGAGCATTTCTAACACACAATTCTAATATTTGCTCTAAACTGGGAGAGAACTTATGTAGAGCGTACAAATTTGTCAAGCCATCCACATGAATAAAAATGAAAGTTTTACGCTTTCAAGTCATTAGAAAATAATACATGGAATGGCTGAGACCCTGCAGAGCAACCAGGCTTAAACAACCTCCAATATGGCAGGTCATTATATTTCAGAAGACGGTAACAAGCACTGTTTGTTGTCATCTATCTGCTGACCTGATTTACTCAAAACAATTTGCATCATTTGGCTACATGAATGTCTGAAGTGAATGAAATTTATTAGCACCAGGGAGAAATGCCATCTATTTGTATATAAAGTATAATATCCCCTCTTGACCCATAAAACTTCAACCCATGATAAATTTATTAGAAATCCACCATTTTAAATTTAGATTAAAGCCTCAGCACACACAATTTATCGTGAATTAGTTTACTCTTCCCATCACCTCTCTCTGTGTTTAAATGTGATATAATAGAAAACACTTTCATTAATCCCCTCTGACATACTTCAGTAAAATATCCAAGGGTTCTGGAACACAGATAGAAAAGTGGCAGTTTAGAACTCATTCTTAGGTTTATCCTTGGATCATCATTTAAAGTTAATGTCAGTGAAATGAAACGTTTGTGCAGGATAATGGTCACCTGCTGTTAGATTAATGCTGAGATAAAGACAGAATTATTTTCATACCAAAAAGGCAAAGCAAGGATGTTTATTCTCTGACATGTCTTCTCTACTACCCACACTATTTCTTTTGCATAAATTTTCTGCATAGCTGAACAAAAAGTTTCTCTCTTTCAACTTGATCTCTTGCAATCGCCATGTTTGATTCATGAAGACATTAATCAAATTTGGTGCATCACTGAGAAACATGAGATAGACATCTGTGCTGGTCATTTTGATATGTCAACTTGGCTAGGCTACAGCTCCCAGTTCCTTCATCAAGCACCAATATCGGAGATGCTGTGAAGGAATTCTGTAGATGTGACTAACAGTTTATTATCAGTTGCTGTTGAGGACAGAGGAATTAACACAATCAACTGAAAGGTCTTGGAAGAAAGCTGAGGCCTTCCTGAAGAGGTCAAAATTCTTCCTGCGGGCAGAAGCTTCAGTCAGTGCCCCAGGTTTCTAGCCTGGTCTTCCCAGTGGCCTAACCTACATGCATTATAGTTGGCCAGCCAGCCCCACAATCATGCTAGCCAATTCCTGGCAAATAAATATTTTACTATACATCTCCTGCTGGTTTTGTTGCCCTGAATGAACCCTGACTGGGCCAATATGCTTTTTAAAAATCCAAAAAGAAAGTTGAGCCAAATTAATTGCACTACAGGCAGCCCACAGTCTATGAACCATTCATTTAGCCCAGTGGTTCTTAACCTTTTTTGAGGTACCGAACCCACCAGTTTCATATGCACATTCACCGAACCCTTCTTTAGTGATAAATAAAATATGATTTTTTTTCCAAATTTAGGACATAGGTATATGTTTTTTTACTGGTGAACAAAATGAGCCGTGCATGAACATCACCTTGCTCAAAGAACAAAACCAACAAAGTGCATGAACTCACAACAAATTACAGTATTACTTTATTCTGGCCTCCGCGGCAGAGGCTTCTCCGAATCCCTGAGACCAACTCATCGAACCCCTAGGGTTCAATAAAACCCAGGTTAAGAACCACTGATTTAGCGTGTATTGGGGGAAAATTCTTAGAAATTATTAATTAGCTTCAATCTGTTGAATATTAAAGTCTATGAAATCAGTATTTATGAATTTAATATACTAACATGTTTCTTTAAATATGGGAAAATATAACTTTAAGAAAATTGATGAAACTTTCTTTTAAAAGCAAACTTATGTCACTATTGCTTGAGATGTCAACAGATATATAAATCTTGTAACTTCAGGGTTGTCACATCCCTCGGATTTGACCAAAATATTGAAGCTCATTTGATTTCATTATCTGATGCCCTTTGACAGCATGAGTAGATTAGTTAATAAGTGTGGGTTATGGTTTATAACAGTAAAGTAAGAAAAGAAATTCAACTGACCACTAGTCATTGACATACTAGCTTTTATTTTTGAGGTAGGATCAGTTCCAATATTTACAAATCATTCTAACTTCTTTAATTATTAGGTTGATGCCATAAAGTAACAGTAATCATTAAACAATAAAACAGTTGTTGATTATTTTTAGTCAACACTAAATTACTACAGCTGATTTTCTTTCTGTTTTGTCTATGCCTATAGTAAGATATTCCCTGAGAGTTTATTATATTATTCTGCTCCTACCTGACAAAATTCATCTGTGCCCTATGGTCCCAACAGGTGAGTGACACCCAGAATCATAATGTTCCCTTTAATACTGATGGTCTGCATTTATATAAACAGGAAACAGGGTTATTTTCTTTCACAGATACAGTTTCCTCCGGTTCTCTAGAATTTGGCAAGTGGGTGTTTTATTATTTTTTTACTTAAATCTTGAAAACTTGACCTGCTTGAATGTTGCACCTGCAGCTCCTTGAAAGTTAGCAAATGCTGTAAATCTTAATGGAGTTTGATGAAGCTGGAATAGTCAATTGGGGCTTGAAATAACAGTAACAGGCCAAAGAAGTAATGAAAATATGCAGTTGCCTTCTGACCTCATAACTATTTCTTGTCTATTAAAGGCAAACACCAGCTATATTGTGAAGCAAGGTAGAAAACAAGTAGAAAATTTTATTTCTGTTACTATTTCTTTTATCAAGGCTAATTATATGTCAATTTTATAATAAGGTATATTTTAACTGATCTTTAGAGATCATAAGAAAAGTAAGCATGTGTACTTTTAATTTTTATTTTATTTTATTCATTTTAGAGAGGAGACAGAGAGAGAGAGAGAGAGAAAGAGAGAAAGGGGGAGGAGCTGGAAGCATCAACTCCCATATGTGCCTTGACCAGACCAGTGCAGGGTTTTGAACTGGCGACCTCAGTGTTCCCAGGTCGACGCTTTATCCACTGCGCTACCACAGGTCAGGCGCATGTGTACTTTTAATAAGTAATTATTTTAAATTACAATTCTTTGCAGAGATCAAGGCTTAGCCAACTTTGTTAGAATTCACAGAAGACATATATAAAGAGAGCTACTTAAACAAATATATACTTACATTATGGAATGTTGGGTTATAAGCAAAAGAAACACAATTAAACCATCTTGGGCAAAAAAGGAGACTTCATAATAAGAATATTCAAATGTATTGTGGATCTTGGGTAGCTCATGAAACCCAGAACCAGGAGGAGTAAGGAGCTCAGCTAATCTCTGCCTCCACTTACTCTCTCTCTGAAGCAGATGGAACCATCACTCTGTCTTGCTCTACATGTTTTCTTTATCATTCCCTTCTTCAGCAGAGAAACATCCCCTGTGTCCTCATTCATAGGATCACCATTGTCTTGTTTTACATGGTCTCTCAGTTTAAAACACCGACAGACTCTAACCAGGATCTGTGAATTCCTATTTTAAATTGTTTGGTAAATAAATCATCACACTGGCCCATTCTGGGTCTGAATCTACCTCCAGTTTATCTCACCTCTACCTGTCTATTTGGCTGCAAAGGACATGGGTCATAGTTGAGGATTTTCTAAGATTAAACCACAGAAAAGAACATGGAAAAGGGTGGTTTCCAGAGAAGGAAATGGGAGCTGGGAGGGTAGCCTGAGAGATGTCTACCACACCAACCTATCCAACAGAATAGTAAATAGAGTCACAATCACTAGATTTGAGAAACTGTATGTCCTGATTCTCTTAAGAAATTTTAATTAACCCCTGTTGCTAGGATAATGATAAATGGCCCTATTTTTCACTCTCAAAATTATCCTGGTTTGGGTGATAAACATAAGCATAGCAGGTATTCACTGAATTGAACAAATTTCTTTTTATTTCAAGATAGTGCTATTGATAGAGTGGTTTAGTAGAGTGATATATGATAGGACTCTTTCCCATTGCAACTATACTTAAATAACAATATAAAGGGATCTTAGAGTGGTGACTTGAAAGTCAGTTACACTGCCTAACTTTAAATAAATATCACTAAGATGTGAGAGTTATGGAAATAAGGGGTTTTGGAGAAAAATATGTACTCTAATGATCAGAATACAAGGGGGGAAATCCCACTGTAAAGGTGTGCTGACACCAAGGTTCACTGTCCTTTCTGAGCCTGGAATTCCATGCAGAGGGTCTTGGAAGAAGTGGTCAAGCAGGTAGTAAAAAAACATTTCTTGGTATGATGGTTTCTATAATGAGATTATTTGATAAATTCATAGAGATGCACAGAGATGGTCATATCCCCACTGCACAGGACTCTCAGGAGTCCTTTCTTGCATTTTTCCTAATTAAAAATATATACTTTGCCACCAAATGAATTGCTCACATAGAGAAAGTCAACAACGCTTTTTGACTAATGCAGTCTTTCCCTAGGAAAGTGTTGAGTCATCATTAATAACAATAAAGTCACAGTATTTAGTAGTAAATACTAAAGTGAGTAATTTGGGCTCAATTTCTTTTAACACAAACAAATAAAAAACTTGCACATATTCACTGTGAATCTATATAAGAAGAACTATTCTGGATTCCTCCTGAGTTGGGTAGCATTTCTGTCATATGAGAAGCTAACCCCAGTAAGTCTTATGTTTAAACCTACTTAGCAAATAGAAATAACCTTCCAGTAATATAAGGTAATGAATATATGCATCACACTGAGAAACAAGCTGCATTCTTAAGTAGGTCTAGACAGGAGACCCTATGGGGATGTTAGGATCTACTATCATAGCACACAATTGGGCTTTGGGAAGTCAACAGGAACTAGTCCTGTCCATTGTTCTCAAAACTTGTTTTACGTAACTACTTCCTTTTTCTTTTTCCCTGTATCTTTATGCCAACTTCCTAAGGACTTATTTAACCTTTTTGGGAGAAAACAAAGAAGGCACATATTCATGGTCAGAAGCCATTAACTTGCAGACTTTTCTACACAGGTATGCTCGTGTTAACACAAAAATAAGAGGCGAAAGTGAGAGGCAGTAAGCACTTATTTGAGATCCAAAAAATGGGTATTCTGGAAGCACTGTTTCAGGTAGAAACCCAAACAGTGTTGCCATTAGGACTTGAAGACAATGGGTATTTATGAGAAAGGGTAGGGGAATAATTACATGACTAAAAGGAAGGAATTTCTGTCTATGTTAATAAGCTAAACAAGGACTCTTTACAGGTGCAGATAAACTAACATAGTGATGCTAATTCTACATAATGTCTTTAATTTTTAGTCCAGTAGTCATAATGTCTGCTTTCTTGTTGACTTTGCAAACAGTTGTTTGAAATACAATGCTGCTTCAGCTGCTCAAAACATTATTTTGTCCAGTTTTAACATTCTAAGGATTTGAGGGGCGAGATCTAGGGCAGTTAGATACTGTGGAATGGCATTTCTGACTCTAGTTTGAAGTGCTTTGAGATATAGATATATATAAAATTCACATACATTTGTATATATTTATATTTATTATTCATTTGTTCCTAGGGTAGGTCAGAACAGTTTTCCATGCTAGGTTTTCTTGATGCAAAAATATCCATTGTGCACACACATACACACGCACACATGCACATGCATACACACACACCATCAAAGAGCAATGTCTATACGATTTCTAGTGATATGATAACATCCATCTACTTCAGTTTTTTAGATTTCCTTTAGGACTCTTGGAATCATAAACATAAGCTGTCAACTTTAGGATTCTCCTTGGGTGCTTTTTAAGTCTCTTATATAAGAAAGCAAGTATATAGAGCAGGAAGAGGTAACTATATATGTGTGCATCCCTTTCATCAAAATCATAAAATTTTCTCTTTCAGATTCCAGTAAAATAGTATTTCTCAAATAACAAATTTTTCTAATTGGTGCAATTATGAGGGGAAACCACGAGATGGCAAAATGACAAAAATTGCATCAGTCTATTCAACAAAAGGACTTCCTTCTTTTGAGTGCTTTTCTTTTCCATTAAGATAAAACAAAACCAATTAACAAAAATCTTGGTCTGGGACTGCCTGAGTAGGAGGGACCCTAAGACACTGGCTGTTCAAGTCATCATCAGACTTTGTCTTCAAACTATTTGGAAGACTCTCAAGCAGAGTCCTCTCTCCAGCAACATACACCAGAGTTCTGAGGATATGGTGATAACACTTAGAACAAAAATAAACGGGTTGGGTTAATATCTGAAGGACACGAAAGGGTGTGTTAGAGAGTGAGGAACAGAATAAGGAAATCTCTAGCCTCTGTAATAGCGTTATTTAAAATCTCTCGAAAGGATGGCTTCTCAAAAATCCCAATTTCATGTGAAACCATTCTCTTATCTAGACATTTGTCTACATAACTAATTTAAATCTTCCTATTTGCAATGTAAGTCTCTATGCTTTGCCTCCACTGCTCTGGAGGGTTTTGTTAAAAAAAAAAAAATCTCTTTAAAAAGTACTCACAAGCATCCTGGTAGAATACCTAGCATATCACATCCCATATCTGATGCATTAACTTATTCATAATTCATGTATATCATTTTACATATCTATTAGAGGCCTGAAAAGTGATTCTAGAGATCTATGTGAATTGCATATAATTTAAATTATAACCTAATAAGAGTTCTAAGTTTTCCTCAACAAATTTGGCATTAACCGTTATTATACCATTGTGACTTTGATTTATATTTTCTTCATTATTAATGATATGAGGACTTTTTCATATTTGCCAGTTTGATATCTTTTATAGTGCAATATTTCTTAACTCTAGTGTCCCTATTTGCACTAGGTTAAAAGGAGTTAAGAATGTTGCCCCTACTTTTCTAGTCCTTGGAAGAGTTTTTATTAGTTCAATGTTAATGAGTTAAGTTACTTCATGCCATTTTTTAAATCTACAGATTCAACTTCTTTAATAACTATAAGTGTATATAAATTTTTATTTCTTCCAGTTTTATTTTTGGTAAGTAGTGGGGTTCTTTTTCCAGAAATTTGTTTACATCTTCTAAATTTTCAAATTTATTTATACTATTTTATCATTTTTTCAATATCTATAGGGTTGATATTTTATCAGCTTTTCCATTAGTGCTACTGATTTTTGTATTTTTCTCTTTTTTGCCTCTCACTAAGGGTTTATGAATCTTATTAGTGTTTTTTCCTACCAAGAATTAATTTTCAGCTCTGTTTATTACAGGTCTGTTTTCTATGTTACTAACATCTTTTATTTTATTATTATTATCTTGTCTTTTCTACCAGTTTTGTTATTTTTCCTATTTATTAAAATGAAAATTTATATTACTGATCTCCAGCTTTTTTCTTTCTTTAATATCTTCATTTACATTATAAATTCCCTGTATACCTGGCTTTTGCTATAATCTGCAAGTTTCAATATAGTATTTATATTACAATTCAATACCAAGTCTTTTCTAATTTTTATTTCTTCATTCACCCATGAATTATCTAAATGTAAACTTCCTAAACTTCAAACATATGGAATTTTTATAGTTACCTTTTTGTTATTAATGTCCACCTTACTTGCACTGTGTTCATATAGTATACTCCGTATGGTTTTAACACTTTGAAACCTGTATAGATAGATAGTCAATATGGCCCAGCATCTGTTCAATTTGGATAAATTTTCCTGAGCACTTAACGTGAATCCAATATATATTCTTCAGTTACTATGTGCAGTGTTCTACATATGTTATACATATATATGTCACTTAGGCCAAATGCTTAATGCTACTGTCCTAATTCATATCTGTAAGAATTATTTTGTTCATTCATGCCCTAAGATGAGTTCAAATTCTCCACTATTTCTCCTCTTAGTTCATTGTCTTTGTGGTGGTGTTATACTGTCCTGGTGAAATAAACATTTTATCATTATGAACTATCCCTCTATACTTCAAAAAAATTTTTTTATCTGAAATCTCCTTCATCTACTATTAATATAGCTGCAGTTTTATTTTGGATATTATTTGTATGGTATAATTTATTTCATGTGTTTATTTTAAGTTTTTTGTAGGTTTATATTTAAAGTGTGGCTCTCAGATTCAGAACATAGTGGGGTCTCTTTTTTATTTTTTAGTCTTGTCTAGCACTCAAATTTTTTATTGGGGTATTTTCTCTGTTCATATGCAAAGTAATGTTCATATGCAAAGTAATGTAGCTAAAAATATTTTTGGGAATAAGACTTCCTTCTCTGGGGGAGGGGAATAAAGAGGGACAAATATACAGTGATGGAAAATGATTTGACTTTAGGTGATAGACACAAGACACAATCAATAGTTCAAATGTGTAAAGTGGGTGGCTGTCAACATGGCCATGCAGATGCAGGTTCCCGTTGGATTTGGGCAGATAGTAAAAGAACTGTGTAGCCAGAAAATGGTGGGACATTCTGTTGATTAAAGTCTCATAACAGCACCTGACCTGTGGTGGTGCAGTGGATAAGGCGTTGACCTGAGAATGCTGAGGTCACTGGTTTGAAACCCTGGGCTTGCCTGGTCAAGGCACGTATGGTAGTTGATGCTCTCTGCTCCTCCCACCCCCTCTCTCTCCCCTCTCTAAAATAACTGAGTAACATTTTAAAAATAAAATATATCTTAAAAATAAAAAGTCTCATAACAGCAACGAGCAAATAGGCAGAGAAGACTGCTTCCCTCTCACTCAGGGTTCCCAAGCCCCAACCCCTGGACTAACTGGACACACAGGCCCCCCCACAGCCTCAACAGGGCTCCCAAGCCCCTCACCACTCCAGACTAACTGGACTCATTCTCCCAACTCTCCCAGACTCACAAGTCCCCAACAACCTCAGCAGCCTCCAGCAAAACAGATTGGGAGGAAATACCCCTTCTCCAGCAAATAGTAGCAAACAATCGTTCTTCCCCATTGAGACAGGCAATCCGCCATTTGCAATCTGCTGTCGTGAGGGCAAGAGCCTGCAACCTTCCACAGACCACACACACACACACACACACACACACACACACACACACACACACGACACTGCCCGAGCCAAGGCAAAATACAAGCGGGCAAATCTAAACACTTATTTACTCAATAAAATGTTACAGAGATGCTCACCCAAAATCTATGCACCCATTGTGATCAACTTCACCCTATTAAACTTCATTTCTAAATTAAAAAAAAAAAGCCTTCTATCTCACTATTTGCTTCTCATTTTCTTGATAATTCTGTGTTTTTTCTTTTCTTTTCTTTTTCCCTTTTGGATTTTGTTTCTGTCTTATGTCACGTTTTCCCATTTTATTAGTTTGGTGGTTATACCTTTTAAATCTCTCCTTTTAGTATTTACAATGGATTCATGAAATGCAATTTTGATGTATTGAGCGTGATACAAATTGGAACTTTTACCACTTATCAAACAATACAGAGATGTTAGAACATTTAAACCCAAATATCCCCATTCTGAGTTATGGTTTTGTTGTATATTTCAATTCTAAACACATTTTCCATACATAAAATATTATTATGATGATTTTTTAAATCTTTTCTTTTCTTTTATTCATTTTAATGGGGTGACATTAATAAATCAGGGTACATATGTCCAAAGAAAACATCTACAGGTTATCCTATCATTCAATTATGTTGCATACCCATCACCCAAAGTTAAATTGTCCTCTGTCACCTTCTATCTGGTTTTCCCTGTGCCCCTCCCCTCCCCCCTTTCCACCCTCTCCTCCCTCCTCACACCCCTTAACCACAACACTCTTGTCCATGTCTCATAGTCTCACTTTTATGTCCGACCTATGTATGAAATCATGCTGTTCTCAGTTTCTTTCTGCTTTATTTATTTCACTCCGTATAACGTTATCAAGGTCCATCCATTTTGTTGTAAATGATCCAATGTCATCATTTCTTATGCCTGAGTAGTATTCCATAGTATATATGTACCAAAGCTTTTTAATCCACTCATCCTCTGATGGACACTTGGGCTGTTTCCAGATCTTCGCTATGTGAACAACGCTGCCATGAAAATGGGGGTGCATTTCTTCTTTTCGAACAGAGCTATGGTGTTCTTAGGGTATATTCCTATAAGTGGGATAGCTGGGTCAAAAGGTAGTTCAATTTTTAATTTTTTGAGGAATCTCCATACTGTTTTCCACAGTGGCTGCACCAGTCTGCATTCCCACAAGCAGTGCAGGAGAATTCCCTTTTCTCCACATCCTCGCCAGCACTTGCTCTGTGTTGTTTTGCTGATGAGTGCAATTCTGACTGGTGTGAGGTGATATCTCATTGTGGTTTTAATTTTAATTTCTCTAATGATTAGTGATGTTGAGCATTTTTTCATATGCCTATTGGCCATCTGTATGTCCTCTTTGGAGAAATTTATATTCATTTCTTTTGCTCATTTTTTGATTAGATTGTTTGTCTTCCTGGTGTTGAGTTTTACAAGTTCTTTATAAATTTTGGTTAATAACCCCTTATCACAAGTATTGTCGAATATGTTCTCCGATTGTGTGGTTCTCTTTTCATTCTGTTCTTATTGTCTTTAGCTGTGCAAAAACTTTTTAGTTTGATATAGTCCCACTTGTTTATACTACCTTTTATTTCATTTGCCCGTGGAGATAAATCGGCAAATATATTGCTGCAACAGATGTCAAAGAGCTTCCTGCCTATGTTTTCTTCTAAGATGCTTATGGTTTCACGGCTTACATTTAAGTCTTTTATCAATTTTGAGTTTGTTTTTGTGAATGGTGTAAGTTGATGGTCTAGCTTCATTTTTTTTGCAGGTAGATGTCCAATTTCCCCAACACCATTTGTTAAAGAGGCTGTCTTTACTCCATTGTATGTTCTTTCCTCCTTTGTCAAATATCAGTTGTCCATAAAGCTGTGGCTTTATTTCTGGGTTCTCTGTCCTGTTCCATTGATATATGTGCCTGTTCTTATGCCAGTACCAGGCTGTCTTGAGTACAATGGCCTTGCAGTAAACTTTGATATCTGTAAGAGTGATACCTGCTGCTTTATTTTTTCTTTATAAGATTGCTGAGGCTATTCGTGTTCTTTTTTGGTTCCATATTAATTTTTGGAATATGTGTTCTATATCTTTGAAGTATGTCATTGGAATTTTAATTGGTATTGTATTGAATTTATAGGTTGCTTTGGGTAATATAAACATTTTAATGATGTTTATTCTTCCTAACCATGAGCACAGTATATGCTTCCACTTGTTTGTATCATCCTTGATTTCGTTTATCACCGTTTTATAATTTTCCGAGTACAAGTCCTTAATCTCCTTGGTTAAATTTACTCCTAGGTACTTTATTTTTTTGGTTGCAATAGTGAAGGGAATTGTTTCCTTAATTTCTTTTGTTGACAGTTCATTATTGGTATAGAAAAATGCCTCTGATTTCTGAGTATTAATTTTATATCCTGCCACCTTGCTGAATTCATTTATCAGGTCCAGTAGTTTTTTGACTGAGACTTTAGGGTTTTCTATATACAATATCATATCATCTGCAAATAATGACAGTTCTACTTCTTCTTTTCCAATTTGGATGCCTTTTATTTCTTCTTCTTGTCTGATTGCTGTAGCTAGGACTTCCAGAACTGTGTTGAATAAGAGTGGTGAAAGGGAGCACACCTGCCTGGTTCCTGATCTTAAGGGGATTGCTTATAGTTATTTCCCATTTAGTATAAAGTTTGCTGTGGGTTTGTCATAGATGGCCTTTATCATATTAAGGAATGTTCCCTTTTTCCCACTTTACTGAGAGTTTTGAGCATAAATGGGTGCTGGATTTTATCAAATGCCTTTTCTGCATCTATTGAAATTATCATGTGATTTTTGTCCTTCATTTTTGTTTAGGTAATGAATCACATTGATTGATTTGCAAATATTGAACCAGCTTCCCTCTCCAGAATAAATCCCACTTGATCATGATGTATGATTTTTTTCATATATTGCTGAATCCGATTGGCTACTATTTTGTTGAGAATTTTAGCATCTAAATTCATCAGGGATATTGGCCTATAATTTTTTTCTTTGTGTTGTCTTTGCCCCATTTTGGGATCAGAATTATGCTTGCCTCATAGAAGAAGTTTGGAAGTCTTCCTTCCTCTTGAATTTTTTGAAATAGCTTGAGGAGGATAGGAGTTAGTTCTTTGAATTTTTGGTAGAATTCACTTGTAAAGTCATCAGGCCCAGGACTTTGCTTTTTTGAGAGTGTTTAGATAACTGTTTCTATCTCATTTTTTGTAATTGGTCTGTTTAGGTGTGCTGATTCTTCCAGATTGATTTTTGGAAGATGATTCAAGAAATTTGTCCATTTCACATAGGTTGTCTAATTTTTTGGTATAGAGTTCTTCATAGTATTTTCTTAAAATACTTTGTATTTCTGTTGTGCCAGTTGTTATTTCTCCACTCTCATTTTAATTTTATTTATTTGAGTCCTGTCTCTTTTTTTCTTGGTAAGTCTAGTTAAAGGTTCATCAATCTTGTTTACCTTTTCAAAGAACCAGCTCCTGGTTTCATTGATCCTCTGTATTGTTTCCTTAGCCTTTATGTCATTTATTTCTGCTCCAATCTTTATTATTTCCTTCCTTCTACTGCTCCTGGGCTTTATTTGCTGTTGTTTCTTTAGTTCTTTTAGATGCAGGGTCACGTTGCTTATTTGAGCTTTTTCTAGCTTCTTATGATATGCCTGTAGTGCAATAAACTTCCTTCTCAGAACTGCTTTTGCTGTGTCCCATAAATTTTGAGTTGATGTATCCTCATTATCATTCGTTTCTAGGAACTTTTTTGTTTCTTCTTTGATCTCATTGTTAATCCATTTATTATTTAATAACATGCTATTTAGCTTCCAAGTGTTTGAGTATTTTCAGTTTTTCTTTTGTGGTTAATTTTCGTTTCATGGCATTGTGATCAGAGAAAATGCTTGATATGATTTCAATCTTCTTAAATTTGTTGAAACCATTTTTGTGTCATAACATCTGGTCTATCCTAGGAAATGTACCATGAGCACTTGAGAAGAATGTATATTCTACTTCTTTAGGGTAAAAAGTTCTGAAGATATCTATTAAATCAAGTTGATCTAGTGTATCCTTTAAGTCTGCTGTTTCTTTATTAATTTTCTTTCTTGAGGATCTATCCAGTGATGTTAGTCGGGTATTGAAATCATCTACTATTATAGTATTGCTGTTAATCTCGCCCTTTATATCCATCAAAGTCTGCTTTATGTATGTCGGGGCTCCAATATTTGGTGCGTAGATATTTATAATGGTTATATCTTCCTGTTGAATTGTTCCCTTTATCATTATGTAGTGTCCTTCTTTATCTCTTACTACAGCCTTTGTTTTAAAGTCCATTTTGTCAGATATAAGTATTGCTACCCCAGCCTTTTTTTAATTTCATTTGCATAAAATATTTTTTTCCATCCTTTTACCTTCAGTCTATGTGCATCTTTTGTTTTAAGTGTGTCTCTTGTAGACAGCATATGTATGGGTCCTGTTTCTTTATTCATGCAGCTACCTTATGTCTTTTGACTGGATTATTTAATCCATTTACATTTAAGGTTATTATTGATATGTAGTTGTTTATTGCCATTTTATTCTTTAAAGCTGTATTCTTCTTTTGCTCTATTCTTTCCTCCCTTTGAACTGTTCACAACAGGCCCCTTAATATCTCTTGCAGAATTGGTTTGGTTTTAATAAATTCCTTGAGGCTTTTTTTGTCTGAGAAGCTCTTTATTTCTCCTTCAATTTTAAATGTTAGCCTTGCTGGATAGTCTTGGATGTAGGTCCTTGTTCTGCATTACTTTGAATATATATTGCTATTCCCTGCTGTCCTCAAGTGTTTCTGTTGAGAAGTAGATATCATCCTTATGGGGGCTCCTTTGTAGGGAATAGCCTTTTTTTCTTTAGCAGCTTTTAAAATTTTCTCATTATCCCTTAGCTTTGGTATTTTAACTATGATGTGTCTTGGTGTAGATTTCTTTGGGTTTCTCTTTAATGGAGTTCTATGTGCTTCTTGAACATGTGGTTTGTTTCCCAGCCTTAATTTAGGAAGTTTTCTGCTACGATTTGATTGAACAAAGTTTTTACTTCTTGTTCTCTCTCCTCTTCTTCAGGAACCCCTATGATACAGATGTTATTTCTCTTCATGTTGTCACAGAGCTCCCTTAGAGTTTCCTCAAGTTTTTTGAGTGTCTTTTCTTTTATCTGCTCTGATTCTGTGCCTTTGATTATTTTGTCCTCTACTCGCTGATTCGATCCTCAGCTTCATCCATCCTGCTTTTAGTTTCTTCCATTGTGTTCTTCAATTCTGATATTATATTTGTCATTTCTGTCTGATTCTTTTTTATTATTTCAATTTTGTTTTTTATACTTGTTATCTCTTTATTTAGGTGTTTGTAATGACTATCCATTCTTGCTCTACGCTCTTTGAACATCCTAATTATCTTTATTTTAAACTCTGCATCTGGTAATTTGGTTATATCTGGTTCATTCTGGACCT
The DNA here is from genome assembly GCA_037038555.1 of Rhynchonycteris naso. Lineage (NCBI taxonomy): Eukaryota > Metazoa > Chordata > Mammalia > Chiroptera > Emballonuridae > Rhynchonycteris > Rhynchonycteris naso. The sequence continues at coordinate 146,738,345 of CM072999.1, read as the reverse complement.
TCTCTGGGAATTTCTCTTGATGATTTTGTTGCATTTTTCTGTCTGCCCATTTTGTCTGTGTATAAGAAGGGTGTGGCCACTGGATTCCAATGGGTGTTGCCTCTGTGTTCCCTAGGTGTGGTTTGTCTGCAGGCCCTCCACCCCTTCTGCCACTGCCTATGGCAGTTGGAATAGGTATTGCCGGTGCCAGTCCACTGCTGCTGTTGCTGTGGTTTCTACCTCTCCTCTGCAGAAGAGGCTGTGTTCTCATGCCTGGCCCTACAAACTTCAGCCTGTCTGGGCCTTAACCTCGCCCCCACAGGTGGGGTTGCGCACTGCATTCAAGCCACAAGCCTTGGCACCAAGGGTTGGGGTGAGCACCTTTGCTCAGCTGCAGACCCAGCCTGTTCCTGGGCTTCCGCCCAGCCCCTGCGGTCAGAGCCTGCTCTCCACAGTTTCTCAGGTTGGAAGGGGCTGCTGACGTGCACACAGCTGTGAACCTCTGTCTGTCTGGAGCTTTAGCCCCACCCCTGAGACCCGGCCCCACCTGCATAGGATCGCAAACCATGGTTTATCTTGCAGGCACTCAGCTGCGAGCCTCGGCTCATCCGGGGCTCTAGCCCAGCCCCAGCGTTCAGAGCCAATTCACTCATGCAGGACAGCAAACCACGGTTTCTCGGCATTCTCGGGCCGGGCGGGGCTGCTGGCATGCACTCAGCCGTGAGCCTCTGCCTGTCCCTGGTCTTAGCTTTGCCCCCGCGGTCAGGGCTGGCTTGCGCAAGGTCCAGGGTCGCAGAGCTGATCTCTGCCCATTCCTGGCCTCCCTCTTTTCCCCCGCAGGTGTGGCTGCAGGCAGGCCCACAGCTGCCAGACTGCTTTTGCGCGTCCCCTCCACCCATGCTGGGCTAGACCGAGCTCACACCGGCTGGGCCTCCGCCCCCGCCAACAGAACCGTGTTTCAGCATCCCGCTGCCACCATCCCTCCAGCAAGCCCTCAGCAGTGTGGGTGGGTGCACTGCAGCTCAGGCCCTAACACTCCATACTGTAGTCCTGGAAGCTCCCTCTATCTAAGCAGCTCTGCTCTAAGTGTTGCGGGAGAGCTTGTTTGCCTAAGTCCTGTCTCCCTTTGCTGGTATTGCTAGTTCCAGGGGAAATATTCGTTTTTGATTAGCTAAGTGACTTAGCCCAGGGGTTAGGGTGGCTGTCCCTCAGAGTGTTTCTTCCTGTACCTTCAGTCCACACTCTCTTCCCACTGCTCTGGTCGTCTCCTCTGTCCCTGTTCCCTGGAGCCCCAGGTGATTGGTTGTGAGAGAGGTTTTCTGCGCTGTCCCTTTAAGAAGAATCCTGCGTCTGAGAAAACTGTCTCTTTCTCACAAACAGTATCCTCACTTGTTTCACAGCTCAATACTGTCCAATCACCTATTCTAGGCTCTGAGGCTGCAGGCTGGGGCTTTGTTCCTGGGACCCAGGTTCTTCCATCTCCACCAAACTTTCCTCCCACCACGCGGGTCTCTCTGGGTTGCCGTTCGCTCCAGGGAGCTGGGCAGCCCTGTTCGCGTTTTAGCTTTCCCTACCAGTCTCAATGTGGCTTCTTCAGTGTTCCTTGGTTGAAGAGTCCACTTAGTTTAGTTCAAAGTTGGTTTATCCAGATGATGGTTCTTAAAATTAAGTTATAATCCACTTTGGTTCTGGGAGTTGGAAGTTGGTACGTCCACTTACTCCATCGCCATCTTGCCATCCTTATTATGATGATTTTATAACATCAATATTCATTTCATGCTATTAATTTATTTGCTTTTTCTGCTGCTCATTTTTCTTCTTTTTATAAGCTTCATACTTCTTTTTTTTTAGAGGTTTAATAGGGGAAAATTATCTCTTACTGTTTGTTTTAAGAAATAATGGTTCATTTCATCTTTATTTTAAAGATCAGTATTCTACTGTAAAGAGCCAAATAGTGTTCTTTTAGGTTTTTGAGTCATCCATCTATTCAACTCTCCTTCTATAGTATGGAAGCATTCATAGATAATAGATTAACAAATAAGTCAGAAATGAGTACAGCTCTTTGTTAAAAAAAAAGAAGAAGAAGAAGAAGAAGAAGGAAAACCTTTGTCTGCAAAAGCAAATAATAAGCTATGATTTATTTATTTATTTATTTTTTGCTTGTGAGCCATAGTTTACAGACTCCTTTGTTAGAATTACATACTTACTCGTTGTGGCATTATATTTTAGGGTCAATTGTTTTGGGGGGAAAGAACACTTTTAAAATACTGTTCTATTGTCTTTAAGCTTATTATTCTTTCAGAAGCAGCTACTGACCTTAATGCAATTTCTCTGAAGGAAAGTTATTTTGTTTTTGTTTTGCTTTTTTAGCTGCATTTAGACCTCCTCCCCACTGGAATTCTGCAATTTCACTGTTTTGTCTTGTTCTGATTTGGTTTTGCTTTGAAATTATTCAGATTATCTAGTGATTCTAAAATTGATGATTTGATGTCATTGTGTGAGTTCTGCAACATTTTATCTCCTGTCTCTTGAAATTGACTTTTGCTTTCTTATTTCCCTCTATGTATATCCATCATAAATTTTGGACATTTTCTCTTGTTAATCTGTGTCATATTACTTTGATTATTAGCCCCACTAGCAGGACTTGGAAGGCAGGAGGAAAAATTATCTTTTGCCCACACATTTATGAAATACAATTTTATTTATTTATTTTTTGTAGAAAACGAGTTCCATGTTGGTCATAATGCAGCCCTTATTGCCTGCCCAATCTGAGCAGGACTTCAGTTAGTTGAAGAGTTTGACTGAGGAGTGGAAGAAAACACCCAAGAAGTTAGAGTCGAATGAACTGACAGCACATTCGACTCAGTATTCTACTGTAAAGAGTCAAATAGTGTTGGCTCACTGTCCCACTGGGATAACATATAAGCGTTCTTACTTGTTTTGATCTCCTCCTAGTTCTTATTTCAGAAAACAGGCTTTAATATGTAGACACTTACTGATTTTCTGGCCTCTACATAGTTTTCCTGATCCTCAAACATCTTTCTTAAAGCCAACCCTGACATGTGTCTTAGCAGTATTGGGATGGCTACTCAAGTATGCACCAAGCCACATGGTATTAAGATAAGGTGACAAGATTTTAAAATTGGTAAAGTGGAACACCATTGATGGGGTGGGGTCTTTATTAAAAATTTGGTCTATATGAAGCAAAAAACATTTTCATAGAATGCAAAAATAGTATTGTAATATATTTTTTTAAATTTCAACATAAGTACAATTTACAAATATAGTACATTTAAAAAATTATGTATAGTATTTTATTCTTTGGCGTATTTCTCATTTGAGTGAATTTTTTTAATTTTATTCTTTTTTTATTTTATTCATTTTAGAGAGGAGACACAGAGTGAGAGAGAGAGAAAGAGAGAAAGGGGGAGGAGCTGGAAGCATCAACTCCCATATGTGCCTTGACCAGACCAGTGCAGGGTTTTGAACTGGCGACCTCAGTGTTCCCAGGTCGACGCTTTATCCACTGCGCCACCACAGGTCAGGCGAGTGAATTTTTTTTAGTAGATTGCTGTCTTTGTTTAAAAGGTCATGAAATTTTTCACAAGAATTTGTTAAATTATATTTCACACATAAAATGGCTTTCAAAGTCTCAACACTTAATTGTGATTTTTCTGATGTCCACAGTTTATTTACCGTAGAAAAAAGGCATTCAGTGCAGCATTAGTTTCTGGTAAAGACAGCACGTATTCCACAATTTTTACTGCATTATTGTATGGAACATTGTTTCAAAATGATGAAATATTTCTAAGCATTTGTTCTCTATTGTGATTTTTGCTGATGCCCAAGATTTAACCTTTTTCTTATCAATATATATATTTTTAATAATGATACCTCATTAAAAAGATCATTTTTGGAAATATTATTATATGGGAAATTTTGAGTGAGTCAGAGGGATTGGGTTACACAATCCCAAAACCGATGCCAGAGCTGCATGAGTGGTCAGGAGCAGGCAGGGCAGTCCCACCGCCCGCTGGAGACGAAGCGGCTTGTGCCTCCCAGAGCCCGGAGCCACACGCTGGCGTCCAGGACACGGGCCTATAGGTAGTTAAGGGACTTGACAGCCGCAGCCCCAGCAGGTACATCCCACTGGAAGTTCTTTGTTTTGGGCCCGCACGGGGAAGCCAGCTCTTGCAGCAGTGCGGGCACTTCCAGGTCAAGGCGAGGTCTCCCTGCCGAAAACTGTATATTCCCTTCCCGTTCTCCCACCATTCCCTAGCTTTTCATGCATTCTCTCCAAAAATCAGGACCTTTTTAAAATGCCGCAGGATGCAGGACAAATTGTTAAAAATTGGGACTGTCCTGCCAAAAGCAGGATGTCTGGTTACCTTATATTAAGAGTAAGAAGTGCTTGTTTGTTTTATTTTTTAACAAAACATAAACTTGTCTAAACTTGCACTTAAAATTTCATGAACTATTTAGCAAATATGCATTATTCCTAAAGGAAATACTGGATTAGGTCAATTTTGGTAGTGTGCATTATTATTTTAGTGAACTGTTATACTGTTTGAGATATAAAATAATACAAACAGGCATAATGGTGTGGTAGGCAGTTAGACATACATGAGCAGAGCAAGGACTATAGGACAGAAGGCCACCAGGACAGAAAGCCCAGGTACCTAGTGACAGAAAAAAAACTAGGAAGACAAGGACCTTGCCCTGCAGCTTGACCATTCCTCCCTTTGCTGGTCACATGCTTCAGATCCCCTGATTTCAAAGTGATCACTGGTCATGAAATTTGGACTCTCCTCTGACCTTTCCTCCCTGGCATATCACTAGTCACATGTTTTTAGGCCCCCTTAAAGGAGGAACAAACAAGAGAGCCAGAGAAGAGCACATGAGCGTTAACTCCTAGAAATACCATCTAGGCCTCAGTCCTGTTTCAGCTCCAGACCCAGAAATGCAGCAAAATCATACAAAAGAAAACCAAGGCCGGCCTCAGGACCAGCAGCATTGATTAATGATCGTCTACCTAAAATCGTCACCGTGAAGTCTCCTAGGACTGAGGTCCCAGACCACTCTCCCTTCCCAAAGTACTCTTGTGCCTTTCAGTTCCCTTCCTCCTCCTTTTCTTCCCTCAGGCGTATTTTCTTTTCCCCTTTTTCTCCTAAGTTTTAAGAGACCCCACAAAAGTTGCAATCAGAGGAGCAGTGGGCAGCAGCAACTCGTCCCAGGCTAACCCTCTGAACCTGTCTCCCAGGTCCCCTTTTCATTAACTTTCTTCCTGCACAGCCAATAAATTCTTCCTTCACTTGCTGCATTTTGATTGTTGGTTGAATTCTTTCTCTCAAGCAAGACAAAAATCAAGGTCTCCTGGCTCCCCTGTAACAATAGGGTGTTTTTTAAAGAAATGTATTGTTTATTATGTGCTCTTCCACTTAATTTGAATCTTACTGCTTTCATATTCTAATGTATCTGGTTTTTCTTTTTCATATATACATAAAAATAAGATTTAAATTATTAAAATACTCTGAAAATTTTAAATTCAGCCACTGTACTTTATTGTGGTCACAAGTCTTTTACTCATTGACTGAGGGCTTGAAAGTCATTATTTACTCTCTTTCTCTTGCAGCAAAAAAAAACAAAAGTCAGTTTATACTTTACTCTGCAAGTCTCAGAGAATATTTGTTTTCAGATAAATAGCCTGGAGTTTACCCTTTATATATTCAAATGAACACAAACTTATTTTAACCTTTCAAATCTTTACTCAGACTTTCAGTAGCTCAGCAGCAGGGTGTCACCAGTTTTTGGAGAAAGCACTGGAATATTTTAAATGTTCTTAACATTTTAAGATCACCAAGGCCACTGTGTAGAAAGGATTATTGATTCTTTGAATGGAGTTTTGAAGTTTTCAGTCAATTCCAATGGGGGTGGGGAAAGGAGTAGTAAAAGAGAAAAGATGTTAATGACTTCTTCTTAATGAAGTATTAGGAATGGGTTCAGGGACTGCCGTTAGCCAAAAATTGATTTTAAATACACAATTGTATTCATCAAAAATCTCTTCCATACAATGTCCAAAATCAAAAGTCAAAGAGGAGGGTGAACAGTGAGTAGATAATTTCAGATACTATTAATTGGTTCTGTTCAATTAATGGTATTGGAAAAACTGGACTGTAACATGCAAAAGAGTGAAACTGGATTCCTATTTTATATCATGCACAAACATCACTTTATAATGGATCAAGGGCTTGAATTTAAGACCTGAGATTGTAAAGCCCCCAGAAGAAAAGATAGGGGATACGCTCCTTAAAATCAGTCTTTGCAATAATTTATTGGTTTTTACGCTGTATGGCCAGTAGCCACTGCCACCATCACAGCCACCTGGCTTTTGCAGGTTCGCATTTAATTCAGGCAGACAGTAATGAAACTGCAGAGCCAAGAACTGGTGGGTCATTTTTCTTTATTCTAGACTTGTACTGGCCAATGAGTAAAAACAAACACATGGGCACCAAAACCCATACTTTCCAGTTTTTTCTAGAATCAAAGGCTCCCACCTCTGTTTGCCTCCATTTTGGCTGCCTCCTCCATGTGGCCTCTCCTTCTCTGCAACCATGTGTTTTCTCCTCTCTACAGCAACATGCTCTTTCTCCCAAACTGACCTCCTAGTTCCTCCTTAGCACACATTAGCATAACCAAGCCCTTACCCAAGCATGAAAGGCAATTAGCTGTATGTATCATGTGAGAGCATCATCACATGAGCAGTGGCCATTTTTAACAATAAGAGTGAGCATAAAAATCACATTAAACTTATTTCCCCAACATACAACAAAAGCAAAGTCAACAAGAGCAAAATATTTTAAAAGTAGGACAACATAAAATTAAACATCTTTGCTCAACAAAGAAAATAATCACCAAAATAAAAAGGCCGCCTATGGAATGATAGCAAATATTTGAAAAGCACATATTCAATAAGAGGTTAATATCCAAAATACAAAGAGAATTTTTGCAACTTAATAGCAATAATAATAATAATAATAATAATAACAACAACAACAACGCAACTAAATAATGGGCAAAGGACCTGAATAGACATTTTTCCAAATAAGACATAAGAATGACCAATGGGTATATGAAAGATACTCAACATTACTAATCATTAGAGAAATGCAAATCAAAGCCACAATGAGACATCACCTCAGACCTGTTAGGATGGCTATTAGCAAAAGACAAGAAGTAACAAATACTGGTGAAAATGTGGAGAAAAGGATTGTTGATGGGAATGTAAATTGGTACACACTATGATATAAAGGTTCCTGAATAAATTAAAAATAGAACTATCATATGATCCAGAAATCCCGCCTGCTTTTAGGTATAGCCAAAGGAAGTGTTTCTCATAGAGATATTTGTAGTCCTGTGTTGACTGTAGCATTATTCACAATAGCCAAAGTACAGAAACAACCTATGTGTCCACCAACTGATGAAGAAACAATATATAAGGTAATGCATATTAATGGGCTAAACAGGGGAAAGCCTTTCATAATATATATGTATATCAAATCATCATATTGTACACTTTAAATATCTTATCATTTCACTTGTCAATTATATCTTTAGAAGAAAAACATTTTTTCCTATTTTCAAACCCACATATGTCGGGATTTTCTTTAGCTGGAATCCAATTGTTATTTTTAATTATTATTATGCGCCTGACCTGTGGTGGCACAGTGGATAAAACGTCGACCTGGGAACACTGAGGTCGCCAGTTCAAAACCCTGCACCAGTCTGGTCAAGGCACATATGGGAGTTGATACTCCCAGCTCCTCCCCCCTTTCTCTCTCTCTCTCTCTCTCTCTCTCTCTCTCTCCTCTCTAAAATGAATTAAAAACATTTTTTAAAAAAAGCTTTATGTATAATTATTATTATGCATCTTATCTTAATTCAACGACATTAGTACCATATCTATATTAGGTTTCTGAATAACATTGTATTTAAGACAGTCTCAGTGCTCAAAATTTTTTCAGCCCTGGCTGGTGATACAGTGGATAGAGCATCATCCCGGACTTCAGAAGGTATCAGTTAGAGTCCTGGTCAGGGTCCTATGAAAACCAACCAGTGGGTGCACAACTAAGTGGAAAAATGATTTGATAATTCTCTCTCACACTCTACCTTCCTCTCTTTTTCTTCCTTCCTTCCTCTCTCTCTCAAAAACAAAACGTTTTTAAAACACCACATTAAGTAATACCATAGGTTCTTCTAAATTTGCTTATTCAGGACCCAATGATTTGACAAAGCCAACTTAAAAAATTAACGAAAAGCCATTAATATATGTTGTCACTACAAATCTAGTAAGAGTGATTTCAGTCAGTGATTGAGGACTGGGCTCACATAGCAAGGGGTTGAAAAGAGCAAGGATGCTGAGAAAGAGGAGACATAATGTTTCAGCTGTTCCTTCAAGAGGTTTACAGGTAAAAACAAAGAGAAAAGGGTACAGGAATGAGGCTGGTGTTATTTTGGGGATACAGAAGAATGAGTTTCTAGGTTAGAGGAAAAGTGAAATGAATGGCAAGAAAGTATGGCTGCAAAAGGGGAAAACAATCAACAGAGCAAGGTCCAACTTCAATGAATTTCAGAGGTTCTTGTCCTTGAAGACACTGCCAATATTTAGAAATTGAAATACACCAAATTCAAAAGAAAAGTTGTGCATATACAGACTAAGTGGGTAAGATAAATTATATATATTTTAAAAATGTAGACATAAAACTTTGGAGAATTTTCATAATGTATTCATGAAAAAGAGGTAATGGATTATATTTTAATTTACAACTATGAATTAATGTAGGAATATTTCTTACCAATAACAACGAGACTGACAATCTGTGCTCAATATGCTCTTTTAAGAACTTTTCAGATTTTCTTTCCTCTAGGAAACTTAACTTTGAAACAGCAAGTAGTATTTTTCTCCCTGAAACCTTTGCAGTGCTTGTGAGTTTGATTAAAAGGACAGTTAATGCAAACATAAATCCCTTAAAATATTTAGAGCACACAAGTCTCAACCCATCTTGTATTTATAAAACAGCATTTTCAAATGAATATCTCTTAAGAAAAAAGGCGATTTGATTGAGCAATGCCTTCTCTTCCCGACAGAGTATTAGACAATCTGAATGTATAAAACTGCTTTATGTTACTGTATTCATAAAGGTTGTTCAGTGGACTTTTGTTATTAGGACTGTAAATATCTGACAAAGGAGTAAACATCATGTGGAAGGCAATTGATTAACTAGAGAAGGTGCTCCAAATAACTGCTTAATCTTGAGGCTTTTGTTTGGCTTTATAGACTTGTGGGACTGTATGGCCAGTAGCCATGACCATCACAGCCAGGCACATGCAGGTTCCCATTAGATTCGAACAGACGGTAAAGAAACTGCAGAGCCAAAAACTGGTGGGTCATTTCTTTATTCTAGCTCGCACCTGGCAGGAGAGTAAACGCACACAGGGCTCCAAAACCCACTCATTCAGGGCTCACAAAACTACTGACACATCTGGGTTTTCCTAGAATCAAAGGCCCCCAGCAGGTCAGTAACCTCTGGTTCCCCATCTGCCAACATGGCTTCTTACTCTTTGCACAAACTGGATTCTCTCTTCTTCCCTTCCATCTTGGCTTCTTTTTTCCTTCTTCTTCCTCCTTCTAGAAAACTACCTGGCCTCACAAAGAACCCCTCTTGCAGAAACATTAGCATAACAAAGCCCCTTCCCTAGCAGGAAGGTAATTAGCAGTTTCACCTGGCAACGCCATTCACCTGGGCAGTGGCTATTTTTAACAATAAAAGCGAGCAAGTGTAAAAATCATATTTTACAAACTTATTTGCCCAACAGAGGCTGTAGTGATTTTTTGTAGACAGTGGTGGTTTAGAAGGAATTCAGGGGCAAGTATGGATGTGTCTTTATCAACCATACTAACAGTTATCAAACATGTTGTTAAATCTCAGGTGTGATGTCCAGCAGGAAGTCTACTTAAAAATATTAAACCAACCATGGTGAGACTGATATTTATGACCTTCCTGTTTTCCAAATGGCATTTGACCACTTCTTCTTGTTTTGAAGGTTGCAAATAATTACTGATCACAATCTACAACAAGCTACTTTTCTCTTTCTTTCCCTTCTTTCTTTTCCTCATCCTTCTCGCTATACTTGACTTCTCATTCCAGAGTATGGAAGTAAGGTAATATTCACCACCGCCTGCCCAGGGTTACAAATAGAAAAACTAAGGCTGGAATTAAAATCTTCAGCAGTGGTTGCCATGGTGAATGGCTATCTCACTATTTTCTTTTTATCCTTCCAAACACAGGAGCAATATTTTACAATCTACTTGCAAAGGCATGAAAAACATTAAATAGTCACTGAAAATGCAAGTGATCAATTGTTACAACATGACTCTGATGAGAGCTGCTGGGGAGAGACAGAGGAGTGTGTGTGGTCAAGGAGGAGCTCTGTGGAGGACATGGACCTTACACAGGAACTTGGAGAATGAGTAGAATGAGTAAGTAGATGATAGCAGAAGGAAAACAATGAAATACATTAAAAATTCTGCTTCTTCCCTTTAGACTGTTGGCTGATTGAAATTGTCATCCATACCATGATGTGGTGATGGCAGGTATCATCTTAAAGTAGCTTGCATAAATTTCATAAAATTTAAAAAAATAAAAAACAACTAAAAAATGTGCCTTTTCCAAGGTAAACTGGAAGAAAAGAAAGCCCATGCCTGACCAGGCGGTGGCGCAGTGGATAGAGCATCAAACTGGGATGCAATGCGGAAGACCCAGGTTCGAGACCCCGAGCTCGCCAGCTTGAGTGCAGGCCCATCTGGCTTGAGCAAAAGCTCACCAGCTTGGACCCAAGGTCACTGGCTCCAGCAAGGGGTTGCTTGGTCTGCTGAAGGCCCGCGGTCAAGGCACATGTGAGAAAGTAATCAATGAACAACTAAGATGTTGGGACGGCAACGAAAAACTAATGATTGCTGCTTCTCACCTCTCTCCATTCCTGTCTGTCTGTCCCTATCTATCCCTCTCTCTGACTCTCTCTCTCTCTCTGTCCCTGTAAAAAAAAAAAAAAAAAAAAAACCATGAAGAATATTCAAACTGGAAAGTAAGATATCCATAACCAACTAATGGGAAAATTTAGAATTAAGCTAATTTTATTTTTGTAATAAGTAATCTCAATATATAAGATGATTTTGGAAGGAAAAAAGTGGCTTACGTTTAGAGGAACAAAATTGTTTAAATCAGGGGATTTAAACTAGGGACAATGTGTTGGGATATAAGAGGTCTAAGAAATCTTGAAAATGTAAGGTAAAATTTTATAAAAATATTCTTTGCTCCCTCAAACAATGTACCTAGCAGAATATTATTTAGAAAAATTTGATTTAATTTCCTTCTATACCAGCATTTCTCCTTTATAAAATTTGGGAAACTAAGGCCCAAATAAGTGGCATGATTTTCCTGTTGTCATGGCTAATGAGTAACTGCCCCTGAATTACCCCTAGAGCTCTGTTGTCCAGTTGGCACTCTGGTATCTGCATATCCACGACTACCTTTGGTGGAGCATCTGCTGTTGGTCACTGTGTTAATTTCTTAGGACTGCTATAATGAAGCACCATGTGTTGAGTCACTAAAACCAAAAATTATTCTTCTACAATTCTAGAGGTCAGAAGTCTGAAATCAAGGTATTGGCAGGGCCATACTCTCTTGGAGACTTCAGGTAGAATCCTTCCTTTCTTCAAACTAGCTTCTGGCGATGGCCATCAATCCTTGGTATTCCTTAGCTTGGAGCTATATTGTTCCAGTCTCTCCTCCTGTCACACATGGCTTTCTCCATTTGTGTCACATGGCATTTCCCTTTTCATATAAGTCATTTTGGATTAGTGTCTACTCTGATTATCTTAACATGATTACACAATTCTACTCACAAGAGTAATCTATTTCTCTCTATTCTCCTTCTTAAAATAATTGACTGACCTTCTCCAGCTTTGTAAAGCTATTATTCCAAAAATAATTGAATTCATCCTACTCAAACTTCTTCTGTTGAGTTTCAGGTCAATCATTTTGCTAAGCATTCAACAAATTGTTCTGAATTCTAAGGCAGTATGCTGTGCTATTTGTTTTACATTTTGAACTTTAGCCAAACTTAGGGAGCTGGGCCTCTCAATGGGCTCTGGTGTGTTAACTGAATTCTTGATGAGTAGTCTCTTGGACCTCCACACATCTGACATCTGACATAAATAATATAAATAAAGAACAAAGTTTGTTTGGTTTCTTTTATTCTGGCTTCTTTATGAGCATAACCTAGAAAGAAAATTCAAAGCCTTCCTAAAGGAAAGATATATTACATCTATTGCCTTTTCCAATCTACTAAGCTGGTAACTCTTTCATAAAAGAAAATTAGAGAGGTCTGACATTAGCTCTCCTTCCTATGGCTGAGTTGACTATTATCCAATATTCTTTGTCAATTTGGGAATCCAAAGGATAAAAAAAAACCCCACAAAAACAATATTTCCCTTTAAATGTAAGGTTACCCAAATTTTATGTGCTATTTCCTTATTAGATAGCTATTTTGATCCTTTTAGATAAATGGATATTTTTGGCTTCTTTGGCCTTGGCTGAAAAACTTCACAATTTTTATGAGAAATTACAAATCTAAGAGCATTGTGACCCACAGAAAAGAATTGTCATTTTAGTTTATTACTTCCTTAAATTCCCCTGAAACTCTCTAGGGACCATTTGTTAAACTGTGCAACAGAAACTAATATAAAGATATAGCACTAAAACTTAGAGGACAGACCAAGTAGTGTACATGGAATAAGTGAATTGCTTAATTGCTCTGTAACATCATTTATCCACTTTATTTTTATTTATTAATTTTAGCTCGAGAGGAAGGGGGAGAGAGAGACAGAGACAGAAACTTTTATCTGTTCCTGTGTGCCCTGACAGGGGATCAAACCATCAACCTCTGTGTGTAGGGCCGACTCTCTAACTAACCAAGCTATCCAGCTAGGGCTATTTACTTTAATGTTACATAAAAATTGTATGTTGATATATAAGCTATGTTAATATTGAGTAGGAATCTCACTCTTAAAGTAAATGAGATTATGCCATTTTTTTTTTTAACCCAAAGCTTGGTTTGTTCTTACAATGATGCTATGTTAGTGAATTTTTGAAGGACAAAATTTTATTCACTAAATTTCATTTTCATACAAATTATCTTGAAACCTTTACTTATCTAGAAGGACATTATGTAGCTTGTCACTGTGTATGACATTTGCCTATGTTCAGGACAGAGTATAAAGGGGTCCTGCCAAATTTAGTTTGAAAGGTAGTCTAAACTATTTAACTTCACCTTGGCAACCTCTCTTCTTGGGCCATATTGCTTCTGAGAGCAAATTTCACTTTCTTGATCTTAGAGTAAAGGCTGTCTATTGACATTCTTTCTTGACAACAGATGCAGTGTTAACATCTGCATTTCTATGGCTTTATTACCTGTCATGTCTTCTCATTCATCCCACTTGTTGGCCTCTCAAGTGACTTCATTCAACATATTTCTGGCAAAAACTTTCTGAGGTATCATAAATGGCCATTAAGTTACTGGACCATTGCTACTAATGTGGTAGAAACTGGAGCTGTCCGGAATTTTTAAACCTTATTTCATCTTCATATTTGATTTGTATATAACGCCTATATCTCTACCATTCAGTTTTTAGTTCAATTTGTTTCTTCAAATTTACAGCTATCTGAAACAGCAGAGGACTGATTTCTCAGTGATTGGAGTAAGTGTGAGTTTGACTTTTGCAGATACTTAGAATTATCTCTGCATGAGCATTAAAACCTGAACTAAAGGTTAGCAACTGATGAAATAACCAGATTCATTAATAGACATAGATATACATTTCATGGCTTTTCAATGGCTTTTCCACAAAACCTGATCTACCTGCAGTCTTTCCCATCTCTGTTTTGGTAATTACATAGGAAAAAAAATCTGTACAATTAATTGGCAAGCCCAAAATCTTGGCATCATCTTTGACTCTTCTTTTTTAATAGTTCCCAACATCCATTGCATCAACAAATTTTCTTCATTTTACCTTAAAATATATCTAAATTTCACAATTTCTCATCATTGGCCAAGCTATCCCCTCCTGTCACCTGTATTATTACAATGACCTCTTAACTGGTCTTCTTGCCTTTATTCTTGTCTCCTTCTAGCCTGCTCTCACAGAATCAGAGTAACCTCTTAAACAGAGGTCAAGACCGGTCTTTCCTGTGCACCAAACCTTCCCCACTCTCCTCACTGAGAAGACAGGCAGAGACCTGACAATAGCCCAGGAGTTTTCTGTGATCCCACCTCCGTAGCATCCTAGATTTCTCCCCATTCTCTGTCCCTAACCCTGCCCCAGGAACATCGGCATCCCTGCTCTTCCTTCAATGGGTCAGGCATTCTGTTGCATGAAGTCTTCCCTCAGATATCACTCTTCCTTACTTCCTTCAAGCCTTGCTTAAATGTCACCTACTCAGGAAGACTTCTGGACCACCCTTTTAAACTGTCTTTACCTTTCCTGCTGTGCTTTTCTTTTTTTCTTTAGACCTAGTATGCTTCATTTTCTAATATAATGCATTACTTAACTATTTTGTTGCTCATCTGTGTCCTCTTACTGCAATAAAAGTCGCAGGGGACAGGAATCACTGTCTCTTCTGTCACCTGCCATTTCCCCAATGACTAGAACAGACTTAGCACATAACAAAAATTCAGTAATATTTGTTGAACAATAAATGTGTTGAACGCCAAGGTTAAAACCTAAGTAAGTCTTGCTCCATCCCTGCAAGAATCTCTTACTAAAAATAAAATCTAGGGAAAAGTTCATCGTTCCTGTGAGACAACAGGCATTTCTAGAGAGTAACATTCTAAAAATCCACCAGTTTAGCTTGTTTAACTTTAAAATGCAAACGTCCAATGCGGCCTCCAGGTAGCAGCTGACCTATGAACGGCACATCCCAGAATCTAATGACTGACAGGCTAATTCCGCCTCGTTAAATTGAACAGATCTTTTGCCCTTGAGGTCAGCAATCTCAGTCCATGAATATTTTTTCCCATAATGCAGATTGATCCCTATGATTCTCTCTTTCAGAGGAAATTTTGTGATTTCATGTGCTTCTTGGGTTTTTTCCAGCCCTGAAACTCTAAGGTCCCCTAACTCTTAGGTGCACATCAATGCAAGAACCTTAGCCTGACAAGGCAGTGGTGCAGTGGATAGAGCATAGGACTGGGATGAGGAAGACTCAGGTTCGAGACCCCAAGGTCGCCAGCTTGATCATGGGCCCATCTGGCTTGAGCAAAAGCTCGCCAGCTTGGACCCGAGGTCACTGGCTCCAGCAAGAGGTTACTCGGTCTGCTGAAGGCCCACGGTCAAGGCAAATATGAGAAAGCAATCAATGAACAACTAAGGTGTCGCAACAAAAAACTGATGATTGATGCTTCTCATCTCTCTCCATTCCCGTCAGTCTGTCCCTGTCTCTGACTTTCTCTCTGTCTCTGTCAAGGATAAAAAGAAAAGGAACCTTAACGGTGACTTGATAATAACACATTTTTATTTTTCTGAGCTACGGGTTAGTGGCAACTCTTCCTCCAGGGGCCCCTGAAGATGAAACTAGTGTCGCCTGGCTACAGATATGCTTTGCCACAGCTGGTCCTGGGAGGAGCAGGAGTTCTCCAGGCAAGATGAGTACACAGTGAATTAACTGACTTCTGCTCAGAGACCATAGCTCAGAAACCCAGACATTATCAGCGGTGCTCACTCCCCACTTTTCAAAGTTGAAACTCCATTAAAGAAACCACCAGAGCATTGGCAGATTTCAAATAGAAGTTTGCAGGCAAAGACTGTTATTGAAAAACAACAGACTGGGAAACTTACTATTTGAATAAGCCCTCAGGGAGATATTTCAAGCCAAGGCACTTCTCTTCTTTATGATTTGCGAGAGAGGATTTTCTTGCTTTATTTTGTTTACGCCATATGGCTATTTAAAAATCCATACATTTAGTGGGTAAGATCTAACTAAATTCAATCCTTTTTGATTTTGTTTTCAAGTATTCTGCAGTTTGTAAACACTGGCTTTAAATTGGCCACACATTGGAGCTAGTAGTGGTCATTAGGGAATTCCACCTGAGATAAATTTTTGGTCGACACAGCCCACAAAGAAAACATAACAAATTGAATGGAAACTTGTCATATTGCCATTTATACTCTAAAGGGCTTAGTGGTTGTTGAATGAAAACCTGGGTTTCCATCTGAGTGTAGTGGCAAGAGAGTCACTGGCCCAGAGGTCAGTCGGTGACACATCAAGGAGCTGAGGGTTCTGCCAGGCAGGAGACTGTCCGGGATGGCTGGCAGCAGCTTAGCTCTGAGGACACACAGACACAAACACTGCTCTCTGTCTCCCTGCCACTGGCTGCCTCGGTCCTTGACACATTCTCCTGGACCATACAGAGCACCGCGATGACCACGTGTTGATAAGCAAGAAAACAAAGGAGAAGAACATTTGAGCTGCAAAGCCAAAATAATCTTCTCTTCGGATAATTATGCTGCAATAGCTCCATCCAGCAGTTCATTTTTCCTTAAGGGCACCACATTAAATAGTTTTTCTCCTAAATGGTATGCCACAAATTAAATCGAGAAGGACACAGCAAACATACGGAATCTGGGGGGAAGAAAACACAGCAGGTATTTTCCTGGTGCACGTCCTCATTAGAGAAGTTACTATTGACCCGAAGCTTTGCATCCCTTGCATGCTTCTAGAACAAAGTTCAGAAAGGGCCCCTGAAAGGATTCATGGCACTCACCCATGCCCCTCCTGACACTGAGCGTGTCTGCAGGTGCTGCCCACTGCCCCAATGCAGAACAGAATGGCAGCAATCCGCACTCAAGTTCCCCCACGGTCACGGCAAAGACCCACGGACTGCCAAGTCAAGATCCCCTCTCTCTCCTTGAACTAGATTAGAGCGCTTCAGCCCAGAGGTTTAATTTCTTCCTTTCTAGGATGACTAGCCATTTCATTTCTTCTCCCGATGTTCCCTCCTTCTCCTTTCCTTCTACCTCCTTTCATTCTTTCTTCTCAACTCTCCTTTGAGGCTATATTTTAAGGCTGATTTTGGAAGAATATGGGAAAGCTTTTTTAAGTTTACATTTTCATTCAACAAACAACAAATTGCTAGGCACTTACAATAGGCAAGGTGTGGCAAGAGGTAACAGAAATGGAGAGATGAGAAAGGTTCCACCGCTGTGAGCAGGAATGTGTGGTCCTAACTCACGGCTGCAGGGGATGGGTGGGCGATGTGTACACTTTACAAAGTGTGGCAGATGCAGTGAGTTGCCAATCTTATGTCCACGACCCCCTCTACCTGAAGTATCAAGCCCAACAGCCAGATGGGAAACCTGGATAACACTTCCGCTTTCCTGGCGTCTCTTACAGCTACCAGTGGTCACGTGACACAGATCCGACCAAAGAGATGTACATAAAGGTCTGCTTTGGATTTCTAGGGAACCTGTGTTTTCAACAGAACAGAATAGATCTAGCCAGAGTCCTTCCTTCTTCTTTCTTCATAAGTTGGGTGAAGGCTCATGTCAAATGCTGCATTAGCTTTTTTTGACCATGAGTTGAAAATCCAACTCACTAAGAATTGTGGAGTCCAGAATTAGACACAGCCTGGGTCCTTAATGCAGCAATGAGCCTACGAACCAACCAAATCGCTGCCTACACTCAGACATTTTCTGATATTAAAATTTGTTTAAACTAACTGCAAATAGATTCCTCTGATAATTACACCTTAAAGAGTTCATAAGTCAATGTGGTTGCAAGCTAGATCAGGTGAGCATGATGATTTTCACTGTGGTGATGATCTGAAGGTTTCTAAGGAGTCCTGTCATTAGACCTCTTGTCCACAAGGACAAACCTTCTCAGGGCTCTTGGAATAGGTAAAATATGGATGAGAGGATGGACAGATGCAGGCAACGTAAGTAAAATCTGTAGTCTGAAAGGTTATCCTTAGAGATATTCTAATCCAGTAGGAGACATTGCTTTCATGAGCTCTCTGTTAAAACGGAAATAATTCTGAAAGGGATAAGGCATTAAGCCAGAGCAAAATGGAACAGTGACAAAGCTCTGGCTTTGGAATATTTCTGACATGGGGCTAAAGTCTGCCTTAGCCTTTCCTTATTTGTGTGGCCTTGCCATGTCCCTGTGCTGCTCGAAGCCTCAATCTCCTGATCTCAATCAGGTCTTGATACTGGCTTTGCAAAGATGTTGATATAAAGATAAAGATTATAGACCCTGGCCGGTTGGCTCAGAGGTAGAGTGTCAGCCTGACATGTAGAAGTCACGGGTTTGATCCCCAACCAGGGCACACAGGAGAGGCGCCCATCTGCTTCCTTACCCTTCCCCCTCTCTTTTCTCTCTGTCTCTCTCTTCCCCTCCTGCTGCCAAAGCTCCATTGGAACAAAGTTGGCCTAGGCGCTGGGGATACCTCCATGGCCTCTGCCTTAGGTGCTAGAATGGGGCTCCAATTGCAGTGGAGCAATGCCCCAGATGGACAGAGCATCGCCCTCTAGTGGGCATGCTGGGTGGATTCCGGTTGGGCTCATGCGGGAGTCTTGTCTGTCTGCCTCTCAGCCCCTCTTCTCACTTCAGAAAAATACAAAATTAAAAAAGCGTAAGATTATATACAGTGCTGTGCTCAGCAAATCACTAGAATACATGGTAGCTACTCCAAATATGATAGCTATAATTTATTATTATTATTAATATTATTATTACTATTACAGCTTAGCAAGGGTTGGTTTATCAGGTTTTTTGCCGAGAGGACAGTGAGCAGAGAAAGGAGAACACATCAGGTAGGGACACTTGGCGGAAATAAAGCCCTGAAGGGAGAAGCACTTCTGTTTCATCTGCAGCTGTGCACACCTTTCCCCTTATTCTTTGTGCACTGAGCAGCAACAGAGTAATATCTAGAGAACGTTTACCCACCTAGGCAATGCACATAAGAAACGCTGCCATGGTAATGATAAACATGGAGCTGGAGAGAACTGCAAAGTGATTCCCAACTCAGGGATCAAAGATGACTGGGTTTGGGTTTTTCCCATTTATTTTGTTTGTTTGCTTTTAGTCTGAGTTATTTAGTGCATGGTAATACCATTCATCAAGAAGGCAAGTCCTGGTGCAGGTTTGAAGAAGGGAGGAGCTTCAGGTTGGGCAGGCTGAGTTACTCACGTGGGTCCATGGGTCAATCCAACAGCAGGAAGAATAAGAAAATGAGACACTAGACCCAAACACCACACATTCCAAAGAGTCAGACTGAATAAAAAAAGGTTAGCCAAGGAATTAGAGAACAAGTATTAAGAAAAGCAGAGGAAAATCATTAAGATTTAATATCATTAAGCAAAAGTTAGGAATTTTAGAGAAAAGATTATGGTAAAAATAAATGTATACTTAATCAAATATACAGGGTGGGGCAAACGTATTTAGAAGACCTGCTTTCTTTAGTCATAGAAATTATAAACAAAATAGTAAATATTAAAACTTCTAAAAAGATTTTCAACAACTTAATCATTGCAGTAACCATATATATTAAAATGCATGTTATAGTCTATCAAATTCAATAGCTCATATTTCAGTTCCACATAAATGAACAAATATTCAACTTAACATAATATTGAATAAAATTAGTACTTTGTGATTTGTACTTGAGTTTGTAAAATTACCAGAATATAAGAAGTATGTTCTAACAGTAATGGGACTTCTTTTTACAAATATATTATCCAAATAAACATTGCTTCTAATTTTATTGCCTAGATAAATTATGTGTTTGCTCCATTAATGTTGCCCTTGTTAATGATGATTAAAACTTTTGGGAGATATTACTTTAGAAAACCATTAGTAGTGAAGAGAACATGAGTTTGGGATTTATACAATCCTAAATTTTAAGTCTTATATTGCTTTGCTATGGGATCTTGAGAATGTTACCAAAGCCTTTGAGCCTTATTATTTTCTGAATGATGGAAAAATAAAAGTAATACTGAGTTACAATAAAGATTAAATAAAATGGTATGAATTAATTACCTAATACAATGGCTGGAAAGCACTACAACCTTAGCGAGTTCTTGTTGATACAAGTATTGTTAGGCTAGGGGTGGTTGACAACATTTCATTTATTTGTAAATATGTATCGTAGTTGTATATGTTGGCCCTATTTCTTAATATCAAAATAATAAGTAATTTCTTTTTGACAGAGACAGAGAGAGAGTCAGAAAGAGGGACAGATAGAGACAGACAGACAGGAAGAGAAAGAGATGAGAAACATCAATTCATGTGATGGGGTTGGGGGGTTGGGGGAGGCTACAGCAGTTCGAGTGAACCATTGCTCAAGTCAGTGACCTTAGGCCCAAGTCAGTGATCATGGGGTCACATCTATGATCCCATGTTCAAACCAGCAAACTCACATTCAAGCCAGATGATCCCTCACTCAAGCAGGCAACTTGAGATGGGGGGAGGGGGGGTGAGCCTGGGTCCTCTGTATCCCAGGCCAATGCTCTATCCATTGTGCCACCACCTGGTCAGGCAATAAGTAATTTTTAATCATCCATTTTATTTCATAGATTTGATTCTGAATGATTTTGAGTGCTCTTTAAAACTCACAATCTACTTTGAAATAGATAAAAAATGAACATCGTTGCTAAATTTTTATGTATGAGTCAAATAATATGAAGAAAGTTTCAAGAAAGTTCAAAAATATTTTGGGTTGTGGCAGTATTATTGCAATAATATAAGCTCCCACTTTTGTCCTACTTACAAAAGATAAAAGTAATTCCCACGTGAAATAATATTTTAAAAAGTAAAATAAATCCTATTGCCTTTTAGCTCTAATCAATAAGCTTTTATGGAAAAGGGAAAAGCTTACATTGAAAATTGACTATACTGAAATATTTTCCCCAACTCTCCTGCAACCACGTGATTTAGTTTGTAGGCATAGCTATTATAGTAATGCTTTGATGTCAATGGCGTTAGACATTTTTAAAAAGAAATGAATGATAAGCCTATATTATACTACGCCCACTTTTACCCAAATCTTAAATTATTAAACAAAAATGAAAATGAAGACTATATCTTATACAACATATAATATTCATATAAGAAATAGAGAAATGAGTCAATCATTCATTTAGTTTCTATTTTTCAAATACAGTTTCAGTAAAATGCTCTATCATAGTGAACAGATGTGATTTAAATGTTTACATTTTTATCAAACTTAAGGAAATTTTTAAATTATATTTCATTACATGGGACAATCCTCAGTCAACATTTTCACAACCTGACATGCATTTTGTTTGCACTTCTATTTGCTTTAACATTTTTAGGAAACTTGATTAACATTTTAAGACCCTTGGGCTAAG
Organism: Rhynchonycteris naso; assembly: GCA_037038555.1. Taxonomy (NCBI): domain Eukaryota; kingdom Metazoa; phylum Chordata; class Mammalia; order Chiroptera; family Emballonuridae; genus Rhynchonycteris; species Rhynchonycteris naso. The sequence continues at coordinate 146,716,885 of CM072999.1, read as the reverse complement.
TGTTTTTCTGTGGATTACACATTTCTCACTCTTTTTTAAAAATTGGATTTATTGGGATGACATTGGTTAATAAAATTACATAGGTTTCAGGTGTACAATTCCATAAATACATCATCTGTACACTGCACCACACAATTGCCAACCCATGTCAAGTCTCCTTCCATCAGAATGGAAGGAGACTTTCCCTCCCATAAGCATTTCTTACTTTATTCTAATAAAAAACATTGAGGTAGATTCTGTGATTAACCTCATGGAAAAGTGAGAAAGTCAAGGGTTGGTGATGAAGAATTTTTTCCCCAAATGACCCAAGTACTATCAGAGTTGGGAGTCAAATTCCAAAATCTTTCCAGATACTCCATTTCAAAATTCAATTGCTTGACCATTAGGAAAAACAAAAGTAAGAATGGTTGCAATTTCTTCTCACTTTAAAGATTGCTAATGAGTTAGTGTGTTTCATCAAATATTCTAAAGATACAGAGTCTAACACAAATAAACTTATCCTTTATTACTAAACCAATACTGAGCCAGTCACACAGCATAACACAGAGCTTGACCTCTACCAATTTTCACAGCTATTTTCTATTTGTCAGTCATTTGACCTTGGGCAAATTACTGACCTCCCTGTGTTCCAGTTTCTTCACCTTTAAAATGAGAAAGATATTAATACCTAATAGAATTGTGAGGATTTTATATATATATGCTAAAATTACTTAGAATAGTGTCTGCCGAATAATGTAAATATACATTAGCAATACTATGTAAATATGTATTACTAATACATAATCTTAAAAATCCATAGGAGTATAGTCAACTCAACCAGGACTCATTTAATGTACTAAATTGACAGATTTTGTTTTAGTCCCTAGAGAAGATTTATTTTTTTCAGGATCAATCACTCAAAGAAAGGGGTGATGTTTATTCAGAGTAAATAATAATTCGATCATTTACCCACTGATTATACTTGCTATCTTTAGTGGTTTTAAAGTATTTTACACTCTCATATTAACAGAAGACGGAGACATAAAGACTCTTTTAAATTTAAATAAAGAAATTAAATATATTTGGAAATAAATATCTTATTCTAACATCTGGCATCTGAACTGATTTGTTCCTAAGTGATAGTAGTGTATTAGCTGTCATGGACCATTTTAACATGCCATTGACCCTATGCTTTGTTCAATGCACCTGTGATGGGAAAGACAACACAATGTTGTAGCTATAGGTTACCCCAAAATGCACCATAGCTTTCCAAAGATTGCACCAGAAAATTCAAGCTTGTCAAATGAGCAAAATAGACTACTGTCTAGGAAATAGGAAAAATAAAACAGAAACGAAAAGAAATTGTAGGCAAGATCTTTTTTATGAGTTTTTTTTTGTCCTTTTTTTTGTTTTATCCTTCTACCCCACTACCCAGTCACCACCCCCATGGCAGCTGTCAGTCTGCTTTCTATGATTGAGTCTGTCTTAATTTTTCTTGTTAATTCATTTTGTTCATTAGATTCCATGTATACGTAAAATCATATGATAGTTATATTTCTCTAACTGGCTTATTTCACTTAGCATAATGCTCTCCAGGTTCATCCATGCTGTTACAGAAGGTAAGATTTCCTTCTTTTTTATGGCCAAGTAGTATTCCACTGTGTAGATGTACCATATCTTTTTTTATCCACTCATCTACTGATGAGAACTTGGGAAATTTTCAGATCTTGGCTATTATGCATATACTTTTCAAATTAGTGTTTGGGTTTTTTCAACTAAATTTCCAGAAGTGGAATCACTGGGTCATAAGGAAGATCCACTTCTAACTTTTTGAGGTAACTTCATACTGCTTTCCATAGTGGCTGCACCAATCTGCATTTGCACCAACAGTGCACAAGGGTTCCCTTTTCTCCACATCCTCACCAACACTCTTTAGTTGACTTATTGATGATAGCCATCTGACAGGTGTGAGGTGACATCTTATTATGGTTTTAATCTGCCAATCATTTGACTTTGCTTGATAACCTAATCATGCACTGTGCAATATAAAGGCCACTAAACATTTATGGCATTTAAATTAAATTAATTTAAACATTGAGTACACAAGTGCTCAACAGCCACAAGTCTCTGATGGCTACAGTTACAGTGGAGACAGAACAGATAGAGACAGTTCACAATCCTGACCCCGAACCAGAATTTGCTTTTCAACAAAATTTCTCAGTTGACAGATACGTTCAAAGTTTGAGAACCACTACCTAACCTATTCAATTATTTACCTTTGGTTTTATGTTGTGCAGTACAAATCACTTCGTTGATTAACAATAGAGTGAAATACTGATATCTGGATCTTGGGAGAAAAGCAGTATCCAGTTACCTATATTATCTCTCCTAATAGTCGGGGAAACTTGCCAGCTTGGTTTTCTAGAAACTTTCTAATTTTCATTCATTTTCTACAAATGAATCAGTTTTTTCTTTTGTTCCCAGATCTACAGCCAATTCTCACAAGGACTGGTAAAAAAAAAATACTAGAAACTCTAAATTTGTAATCTTTGTTCTCATCTTCCTGTGGATCATTCTGATGTTCTATTGTATATTACTTGTAATATACAGAAATGAGATTCTCATCAGAATGTCTGCAAATACATTAAGCAAGTTGAGAAAGACCAGAAAAATGGCTGTTCCACTAAGAAGTTTGAAGTGTAACATAAACACTGTGTATTTAAGGAACGTGTTGCCATGGTTTCTCATGAAGACATTTTCAGATCCCACCCTTTACGTTACTCAATGAAAACTGAGAGTGCAGAACTGGTAAGATCCTTCAACCAAGATGGAAACCATTAACGCAATTTAAAAAATAAATTGTTTTTAAAATGAGAGTCTATGGGAGTGAGAGAGAAACACTCTCTCACCAGACTGTGAATTCCTTCCTAAGACAGTGGTCCTTAGTCAGCAACAATAACACCATGTCTGTACGTCAAATGTCTAGTGTTTGCAAGAAGTATAGGCATTCAATACATATTTGTTGAGTTAAATTCCATTGAATTAACCTCAGGTCAGGGATGGGAAACAGAAATGGACTTTCTACTCTATCACGTTTGTTTACTTGAGACAAACACATATCTAATTAAGCATTTGATTATGTTCAAGTATCTCATTTTAAAATAAACTTGGTTGCACAGAGTAAAAAATTTAAAATATCCTTACTTCAGAAAAGGAAGTGAAAATAGAGTAAGCTGCATAAAACCTAAGTCAGATTAGATGAGATTTTCCACCGTTTGCATTCACAAAATAAATTGTTGAATAGTTTTGTTGATCATTTTTCTGTCAGATGCATAAACCTCACTGAGTATGTATCTCTGCTGTGTCTCCTTTAGACAACTTTAATGAGTCACAAAGCTCAGAAAATATTTGAGGCATATTTTTTTCCAATTCATGGTCCTGTCTCTTTTGTCAGACTTTTCTTCAGTATAACAAAAATGTTAAGGAATTCATTATTGGTAAAAGCCATGTTCTAATTTATTTATAAGAAGAAAAGAACCTTCTAATACAAACTTGACTTTTACTAATTCTGATGTTTTTCTAGTTGTTGTATAAGTAATAATATATGGGAATCAATGGCAATTCAATTTGTACTGAGTGGAGAATATGTCTAGACTGCCGGGTATGCAGAAACAAGCATAAGGCCAAATGTCAGCATCAAGACTGCATCTTGATGAATCATCATTGATCATACTGTTATTGATGGTTTCTCCTGATGCATATGGTGATTTCTCTCCAGTGAGTCTCTGCGCGACCTTGGCCCATACACAACTGCTCTAACTCAGTTTCCTGAACTAAATAGGGATGGATGACAAAAGGGACAAGGAACTGATGGGGAGAGATACTATCCTGGGTCAACCACATACAGATAGAGGAAAGTGAGCCCATCCAATTTCTTTAGAACATTCCATGAATGAAAAGCTTTATTTACCATTCAGATTCTAAACAGATATCATATCACTAGGCTCTCATCCTATCTTCTTATTCTTCTTGAAAATGTAACTCAGAAGTTAAGCACCAAATAGAAATCTAGTCTGGAAAGAGCAACAATGAACATTAATAGAATCAACTATCAGTCCTCTTGAAACAGATTATCCTTGGCAAATCTTGCCAGCAAAAACAATATTCCACTTCACTGCTCATGTTGTTAACAGCTCACATCTATTTACTCTTAACTTGGCGTGTAGCTTGCATACAAGCTCTAAAGCAGTGGTTCTTAACCTGGGTTCTATCGAACCCTAGGGGTTCGATGAGTCGGTCTCAGGGATTCGGAGAAGCCTCTGCCACGGAGGAGGCCAGAATAAAGTAATACCGTAATTTGTTGTGAGTTCATGCACTTTGTTGGTTTTGTTCTTTGAGCAAGGGGATGTTCATGCACAGCTCATTTTGTGCACCAGTAAAAAAACATATACCTATGCCTTGAATTTGGAAAAAAAACCCCATATTTTATTTATCACTAAAGAAGGTTTTGGTGAATGCGCATATGAAACTGGTGGATTCAGTACCTCAAAAAAGGTTAAGAACCACTGCTCTAAAGTCATTTAGAAAAATGAAATGTATAAACTGTTGTGGATGGAAGAGCCTTTAAAATTCACCTATACCTATCATCAGTCTGAAGGACTCTCAGGAGCTTGAATAATCCCAGTAATGTGGAACTCAGGACTTCCTGAGGCAACCTATTCTATCTCTGGATCATGTCCTTCCTTGCTCTAGAAAGAAGGAAATAATACATAGTTGTGCTTTAGCTATGTTTTTATGTCAGTCTGATCTACATGTTCTTCTTGCCCAGCCTACAGGGGGTTGCAGGAAGTAGTTGAGAACATTTAAGTAGGAAACAAACATTTCTTATTTAGATTAGAGCGCCCAAGCGCTCGAGACAATCACAGAGCAAATAAAATTTTCATGATACAATAAACAACCATGTATTAATATTAATGAAACTTCTTCTCTAGCACAAATATCAAAGGTTATTATAGACACCATCTGTGATTAACCATAATGCAGTCTCATCCTGCCACTTTTTATATATTTTAATGTACCACCTCTAAAACCAAGCATGAGCATGTAGCAAGATATTAATCTTCTGTTCTTTTCATTGCCCCTATTAAAGTTACCTCTAGTTCCTAATACATATACAAACCCTTCATCCCCCTAACACTACAATATTAATATTCCAAGCTTTATTCTCAAAGGACTAGTTTACTCTTGCCATTGCTACTTCTTTGCCACATTTTTACTCTTTAACTCACTGCCAGCTGACTTTTATCCACAGTATTGTGGTAATACTACTCTTTTAAGATCACCAATCAATTCTGAAATGGTAAATCTGAAGAACATTTTTCTGATCTTAATCCTAACGCATCATCAGTAACTCAGACAAGACCCAGCTCCACACTTCTTAATGACCCTCTTATTTATTGCCTTTATAAACTTCTGGGTCTCTCTTCTCTAAGACATTTCTCACTAATGAATGTGTCCCCTATTGTAACAGCCTAAATAAAGTCATCTCTTTATTTGTCCTGGGCATTTTGTCTTTCATATGAATTTGTTTTGAGACTGAATGTACAAACGGACAATGAACAGACGCTACAAAGAAACGGAAATCTGAACCACAACCTGCCCCAGAAACCAACTTATTATGTATAATAACCAGTCCAGGAAGCAGCCTGCTGTTAAGTCAGACTCAGAGGAAGCCAGCCTGCTGTTGCTGCTACAGACAATTTAGGAAGCCAAACAATAACTCCCGTAGCAACTGCCCCCAGATGACCAGAACTTGATTAATTAACAGACAGCTTCCTTTCAACATTTTGTTCTGCTTCCAACTAAGGACCAACAAGGAAAACCAAATAAGCATCTCTATTCACACAAGATGACCTGCTTCCAGTTGGCCCACTATCCCCAGGCCAAGAGCTTCCAATCAGGGTGTACCTGAAACTTTTCCCATGGTAAAAACTTCCCACTCCTGGGCCTGCCTTTGAGTCTCTGCCCAAACATGAGTAACTATACTATGGCTGACTCTTTTTGCATAGTCAAAGCAGAATAAATAGTCTTTGCTTACTTTCATCTGGTTGGTTTTTGTTTATTTCCATAGTTGGACAGAATTCTACTATCTAATTTCTAAATCTCTGACCATGAATAATAATATCACACAACCTGAGTGGTATCAAAATTCTTTTACTACAGCTTCCCATGAGTGGTAAAGCAGTTGCTCCTGCTCTTTTACATATACCTTGATCAAGCATCCTTATGTTAATACACCATATTTAAATTTATAAAGTGAGTGGATTAACAAATATGATTGGAAATTGGAACTAGTTGCTAATTTCTTTGCTTTTCTTATTTCAAATATTTACCACCATCTAATTGTTTGTGTTTGATAAATGTATGGCACAACTTCTCTTTGATTCAGTCCTAACTGTGCATTTTCCAGTGAAATGCATACAACATTATGCCATCTTATTTTCAGCACATTAATATGATTTAATAAAAAATAAATGCTAGTTTAAATCATTCCTATTAAACCCTCAAATAGTTGACATTCAATTGTTTTCCATAAAGGTGTTCATGGAGCAACGTAACTCATCCATGACAATCTAAAGAAAGAACCTTGGTTGAACATTTTCAGATCTATTTTGTTTTGGGGTTTTTTTCCCCTCTACCTTAATAATATTTCAAACTTTGCAAGATAAATTCATGTCATCTGAGGAAGAACATTTATTTTTATTGCTTCCTTCTTTTTCTCCTGCTGTGACAGTGCCGCCTGTTGTCCTGAGATGGAAGAGGAAATGATAATAGGAATAATAACCCATGTCACACCAGGAGAAGGAGCATCTGTTATAACCCCTCCAGCTTTTCTGCCATTCTAGCATGTGCAGAATATATACATCACTTATCAGCAACTTATTTTTATCTCGAAGGTAATACCAGACTTTGTTTACTGCTATGGAAACTTTAGGATCTCTTGAGTTGATGAAGGATAAGAAAGATTATATGATCAAGTATGCTTAATTTTGCTATTTCCATTGCTTTTCTAGGTCTAAGAAAAATGACAGCAAAAAGCCTTTGCCATTTGCTCTTCTGGTCGATTTCCTTCCCAACAGGTTGCTGGTTTGTGAAATTGATTTAACCCCAAGTTGTTTTGAGTATTAAGGTTGGAAAGGCAGTAGAGAAGGAGATATTTTTTGACAGTTGCTTGAAGTAGGCAAGAAAATGAACTTAGAAAATTTCCTATTGCCATGCAAACATCGTCATTGTGGGGAATGTCAGCCAGAGTCTCTTGCATAGTACAATCGATAATATTCTTGATGAATCTGAGAGTACTTACCACCCAAAGTATTAGGGAGGTCAGTGCTTGTGAACCTTAGCCGAGTAAGGGGCTCCTCTCCAAACCAGTTGCTTCATGAAATCAAAGTCCTAATTATTATTATTGCTATTTAATCATTTTTAAAAATTCACCAACCAGCAAAATGAACTAAGTCAACTTAAATTTGGTCCTTAGACCAAATATGAAATTAGGTTTTGTTATTTGTTTGTACATCACTGTTGACATCAGAATCCTTTTCATTACTGAGCATGTTGTGTCAAATTGTGTGCAAACACTTTGAACCTGGTGCCAGCTGTCTACATCTTTGTAATCTAAGAATGACAGATTTACATGAACACAGGCTAAGAGTAGATTGTTTCTGATGTACATTATCAAGCAGTGCAAGATAATAAAGTTATAAAATAATAATTAGAACTGGTATAAATAGTGTAGTTTGTTACAAAATGAAAATAGTTCATGAGATTTGCGTATACACCACAATGTTATGTACTTAAACTGAACTGTACATACAACTACTAAGTAGGAAATTTTATAATTTGTATATTTTTCCATAACTAAAAATAAAATAATTAGAATAGAGTAATAGCTACTAGTTTAATTAAGTACTGAATATGTCCCTCCCCCTCCATATACACAAATGGTCATGTGAGCCTATCAAAGTCAAGTCTGTTACTAGTATATTCCTTTCCTTAACCTTGAAAATCATCTCCACATTTCATTCCCAATCTTCTACAAAATGAACTATTGAACTGACACTGCTAGGTTGCCCAGCAATCCGGCACAAACTACTTTTCATCTAGATCAGCCAAGAATATTTCTTTCTTTAGGACTTTCTTACTGCTTTATGAGAAGATGCCGGCTCATTTCTGGGAAAGATAAAGAAGTAGCAATGAAAAAGGAGATGGGGGAGAAGAGACTTAATAAACAGCCGAAAAGCATGGCTTGTGCCTCAGATGTCTTTCTTTTCTTCCTGGTCTTAGGCTTACCCAAGGAAAAAAAAAAACAAACCCTCCTTAAAAGGGTTTCCCCCCAGCGTTTAAAGGGCTGCAGGAAATGGAGTCCCATGTTTGTAACCCAGAGAAGATACAAGGAAAACAAATATAGGAACATTGGGCTATTCTACTGATTTTCTAACTCTGATTTTTCTATTTATTGCTGACTTATGATTTCTAAAGCACATTCAAATTTACTAACTCAATTAATTTTATGAAGTCTTTACCACAATTCTGAGGTAGATTTTATTGCCTTTATCCATAGATGAGTGAGTAATTTATATTCAGAAGAGTTTCTTGCCTGAATTCAAGCAGTTAGGAAGTGACAGAAAATCTACTTTGAGTCTTCTAGCTCCAAATCTGCTTTATTTTCCACTTTGCTGATGGTAACATATGTTAAGTTAGTCTTTGTTCAGCATTTCCCAGCAGATACAAAAGTCCCTGTCCCATAGTGTCAATCATTTATTTGCCAGGAAGGAAAATGTCTCCAGTGACAAGAGTGATTGCTATATCTGAACGGATAAAATAAGAGGGGATGTACTGGGTGCAGGTAAGAGCCAAAAATAAAGGGTGACTTACTATGAGCAGTCAGGGGAGGTTTTTCCAGAGCCTAAAGGGAAGCACTGTGGTTGCCTCAGCTTTGACCTGGAACTGGAATTGGAAAGTCAGAAAGCAACTTGAAGTCCCCTGTTCTGACTCTGCCTCTCAGGTCACAACATGCTCCATTTTTCAGGTTCCATGTCACTCTGTGTCACTTGACCATCACTCTTAAAATGTCCATCCAAAAATGCAACTTGAGTCTCAACATCAACTTATGAGTCCAGTGTTCTCAAATAAGGAACTCCCACTTGTCCTGTTCAAATTCTCAACTTCAAGGAGAGAGAAATCCAGAGAACCATGCGCCTTATTTCCGAAACTGACCTAGCATTTATTCACTCTAATGATCAGAGTTGTTGCTTTGGTCCTTGGCAAATAAACAAAGTGTGCATCCCTTCTGGCCCCCAGCTTGGTTTTAGCATCTGTGTATCAACTTACACCCGAGTACAGTTTGCTCTTGAAAAATGAAATAAAAACCCAACAGTTCACTATTATAAGTGGTGCTATAATGAACATCAGGGGGGGGAAAGCAACTTAAAGTGATATTAGCAATCATCAAATTAGCCAGAATTGAAAAGTCACAAAATATCATGCAGGAGGTAGATGGGAAAACTTTAAGTGAGAAAGTTGGCTGTATCTACAGGGAACAGTCGGATACTTCAGTACTTTCAGCCTTTTGTATACTGCACTTTCACCAATGAAATAAAAGTTAGTTTTGCATCTCATTTGCATAATTGATCAGCTTTCTTGGACTTGTCGTTTACTTTTCTGATGTTCTTGTTTAATAAAAAAATCAAATGCTACTTTTTTATCACTTCATATTAATTTTGAAGTATCCCCTAATTTTTGTGAGCAGTGTATATTAGTTGGCACTGTGCTTCCATGTAACCCTAAAATACTCCCTCTAATTATAGAATTGCTCCTCCTAGCAAAACTGCTCAGGTACAGGCCACATGAACTAGGAAAATATGTGTAAGATCTGTTATATTGGTGCCTCTGGGAGGGAGAGGGAACTTTGAGATCAAGAAGAAATTAAGGGAGACATCAACAACAACATTAGACATCTTTTCTATGTAAAATATTTGAAGATAAAATATTAACATGCACAGACTCTGGGTGGAGAGCATCAGGCTGTTAGTGTGTTCCCTGTGCACAGTAGTATTTGGTAAGCTTGATAATATAAATAAATAGGAAAATAAACAGAGCATAACCTTTTCCCTTTTTGAAAGTAAGAAGGAAATGTATTTTCTCACATAACACATCAATCATGTCCCAAGAGCTGTGCCTACCCCTCCGAACTCAGGTTCCACTAGTATTCTTACCTTGTGAGACTTCAACGTGAAAGGGAGCCGCCTGCATTAGGAGAACTGGCACAGAACTTACCCTCTGGCTTTCCTGTTGGCAGCAGGAAGTGGTCTGTTAGGCCAGGTTCCCAATGCAGAGGGGGCACTGGGGCAGGCAGGATTTAATGCTGCCACAAACTAAGGCCACCAGCCACTGAACAAACTACTGCATCTGGCCTTTGGTTGGGTAAGAAGCAATAGCACCAGCAGATTCTTTATTGGATAGTTCTCGGGAGTGGTTTGAACATGATTTTTTTGGAAATCTAACTTCACGTTAGTGCTCTACTTCAAATTCTGTGAACCATGCAATATCTTCTTGAACATTTTCCACTGTAAAATGTAATGCAGGTTTAGAGAAATGAACATGGAATCAAAGCTTAATGAAATATCATAAGGCTAACCTTTGTGATCACTATGCAGGGTAAAAAAGAGAACTTATCAGATATCCTAGAAGCTAATCAGTATCCTTTCCTCCTTCTTAAAAGTCACCACTAATTAGACTTTTAATTGCTCCTTCCCATTTCTTTATAGTTTTATTATTGGAATGAACACCTCTAAATAATATAGTTTATTGTTTTAAATTTTTTTATGTTTTAATTAAATTTATTAGGGTAACATTGGTTAATAAACATTGTATCATTTTCAGGTATACAAGGTTACAATTTTTTACCTTTGTTTCTACACCATGTTCTCTCTCTTTCTCTCTCTCTTTACCCCCACCCTATTTCTATTTCTCTTTGTCTCTTTCTCTACCCTCCTTTCCCTATCTTAAATAAGTGTCTTCTTTAGCATGTAGAGTTCCCACAGTATGTGCTTTGCTGATTATATCTCTGTAATGTAGTTTTGCCTATTGCACTATGACTGTACTTCCTAAACATTATAAATTGCATATAAAGAATTGGTCGTGTTCTGATTTGATGATTTTTTTTTAGGAAGTACTTCATAGCAGGTGTTCTGTTCTTCCATCAGGGACATATAGAGTTGCCTTTTATTTTATGAGTTTACCAGCAATAGATTCTCAAAGCCTGTTAGGAATTGCCAAATGGTGATATTCTAACTCAGTCATTGCTTCCTTAATTACTGTCTGGATACATCTGCAGAAAGCTTTCTCTACATCTATGTAGTTACCCAGCAAACATTTCTTAAAGGATTATGCTTACAGCTTATTCTTTATTTATGAAACTTCAAAATACTGAATTTGTTTTCTGTCATATCATTTTGAACTCATCTATTTAAGTGTATTTGATGTTTTAAAAACCACTATAGTTATTATGCTTACTGGCATAAATATTGCCACAACTTTAGATACTGAAAGCCTCTTTAAGTTGGTTCATTGAGTTCTTTAGTTCTGACCCTGTGATCTCTAATAATTTCATTGGCATCTACAGGGACAAGATGTCCCAGGATTATCTTGAACACTTTGGACTCTAACTCTTGGAAGCTGACATTACTTCAAGATGCCTTTGTTTGTTTATTTTTTTGTTGTAAAAGGAAAATTATATTTATTAAATGCATCATTGGCTCCAGGGTTGGCCGTTGATATTAGGATAGTCATTATTTTTGTCTCTTTAGTAGGCAAAAATGGAAGACACACACACACACACACACACACACACACACACACACACACACACACTAAAAAAAAAACACCTCCCTTCATAATAATGCTTTGAATTTAGTTTGAGAATGGCAGGGTTTTGACTGCAGCTTGTCTATTCAATATCTGTGTTTCATGTCTCTTCCCTGAAAAGCTGGTTTACAAGACCACCAGAAAGAGAATTAATTGAACTGTCACATAATTATATATTTGCTCAATCCCCACATTGTAATCACAACAACCTCCGAATAACAATATCAATATTAGCATCCTCCATCAAAGTGATTACTGAAAGCAGTTAAATATTTTTGTTTACGTTTTCCCATGCTTTCTCAATTTCTGAATATTTATATGGTCAGAGCATATAGACATCACTTACTATACTCTTTCCTTTATAGTCCTTACTTAGTATTGTATGAGCAAATATATAATTATTATTCACCTGAAGTCTTTATGCCAATAGCTCTGGTCATTTTGTTTGAAGCTTACATTCTAGTAAAAGCTAGAAGAACATGGTTTCCCTGAACTCTTACATACAGATAAGAGTTTGCAAGTGGTCTTATACTAGAAAGTCAATTTGGCTTGATTTCATCAGTGGCTCACATATTTGTAGTGTCCTCATTTCCTCACCCCAATTCTCTGTATCCATTGATTTATCCCTATAACTTATTTAGCCTTTTGAGTCTGGATTCTTTCACAGAACACACAGCTGAAATCTATCCCCATCTTTCTTGGCACTGAATCCCTGGATCTGGAGGGGGAGACTTTCTCAGTGGTCCTACTGCCCTGCTTGTGGTTTTTTGTTTGTTTGTTTGTTTGTTTTTAAGTGAGAGGAGGGGAGATAGAGAGACAAACTCTCACATGCAATCTGAGTGGGATCCACCTGCAACCCCCATCTGAAGCCAATGCTTAAATCAACCAAGCTATTTTTAGCACTTGAGGCTGCTACACTGCCACATTAGGACTGACAGAGCCACTATAGTAGGAGGGAAAGAGGAAAAGAAGAAGAAGAGGGAATGGAAGAGAAGCAAATGGTTGCTTCTCATGTGTGCCCTGACCTGGGATCAAACCCAGGATGTCCATATGCTGAGCCAAAACTATCCAGCCAAATCCTAGCTGTTAATGATTTTAACAAAATTTCTCCAAATCTGTGGAAATCCAGTTCTCTCCAATTACAAATTCACCACCACATTCTCTTATTCTCACTAAATGTGCGCTCCTTTGACTTGTCCTTTGAACAGTTTAAACATTTTCTTGGGCCTGACCTGTGGTAGTGCAGTGGATAAAGCGTTAACCTGGGAACACTGAGGTCGCCAGTTCAAAACCCTGTACTGGTCTGGTCAAGGCACATATGGGAGTTGATGCTTCCAGCTCCTCCCCCCTTTCTCTCTTTCTCTCTCTCTCTCTCACTCTGTATCTCCTCTCTAAAAAAAATGAATAAAATAAAATAAAATAAACATTTTCTTGGTTCTCTCATATCAAGAGTAAAATACCATATCATAGGAGTTAAAATAATTTTATGTCTGCATGAGTTGTAATTATTTTTTTGAACATTACACTCTGTCACCTGTATCACTTACCTGAGCTCACTTTGTACTTGGGTCAGGTTTACAGTAATCTAATCATTCCTTTTATCAAAGGATTATCTTAAAGAAGATATTACTTTGTGAGTACCAGGTTTCAAATTCAAAAAAATTGGCATACAGTTAGAAACAAAAAAAGGAAGTCTCAAGTTCTAGTTCTCTTGTGACTCCAATCCTTTTGTTGAAATTTTGACTATTGAATTATGCCTATTCAAGGGCCCAGTAACTTTCACTGCTGTGTTCTTGGGCCCTAAACAGTTCATAACATCTGTTCAATAAGTGCTTTGTAAATTTAATTGTGAATATCAACTTTATAAGTAGTTTTCTGACTCCACACAACTTTTGGTGAAAAATAATTGGTCTATTAAATCAACCTGTTCATGACCAATTATAATATTTGGGCTCACGGGATTGGGGAGATAAATATAGTGAATTTAATGTAAAGTCACTATGGAAACCCACATTAATCTGAAAATTAAAATAAATTAGAACTACCTACATCCCTAATACTTACAGGGTAGGGGTAGGAGAAGGAGAAATAGCAAAGTTTGGAAAGAAACAAAGATCAAATAAACCTCGCTACTGTTTCCTCACCATGGACACCGCACTGGGAAAAATCAAATGGCAAATATGATTCTGTATTTTTTTCCATAAGGGAGTGAAACAGAAAGAAGGTGGCATGGTCTTTCTTTTCTGTCTGGAGATTTTTGATATGTTAAATAATCTTTTTCTGTCTATTCTCAACTGCTGTATAGGCATTTTTTCTTTGTTTTTGCTTTTTTCCATAGCATTGTTTTAAAATTGAATTCAGAATTTATTCTCCCTCTCTCTTTTGAGAAATCTTGTGTTTAGTTTCTCCCAAGAGAGATGGGCAGGTGCTGGAAGACCAGAAAGGGACCCACCATGCAAAGCTGGCAGACTATTCATCTGTCAAGATAATTTAGCACCTTTATATGGAGACTAAGGTTAACTTTACAATGTAAATATCCTTGTTTACTACAGTAAATAACAGAGAGCTAACATTTTATGAATATTTATAGTGTTTTAACTTGCTACAAAGCATTCTCTGTGATTCTAGGAGTACGAACACATATGTCCAACTTAATTGATTCTGTTAATAAAGAGGAAGAAGAATGAGAAGGAGAATGAGAAAGAGGAAAATAAGTCATAATCTATTTAAAATATATTTTAAAATTCTGAACCATTTTTAAATGACTTCTCATCTCTGTAATAATTTTTACCCTTATTAATAGTTGGCCAAAAGAAAAGCAAAATTAGAAGGTTCTTTTATTTCTCCAAATGTTAAAAGATAGTTTAACCTGACCTGTGGTGGCGCAGTGGATAAAGCATCGACCTGGGAACACTGAGGTCGCCAGTTCAAAACCCTGCACTGCTCTGGTCAAGGCACATATGGGAGTTGATGCTTCCAGCTCCTCCCCTTTCTCTCTCTCTCTCTCTCTCTCTCCCTCTCTCTCTCTCTCTCTCTCTCTCTCTGTCTCCTCTCTAAAATAAATAAAATAAAATAAAATAACTTGAAAAAAAAGATAGTTTTCAGAAAATGACAAATCATGACTCTCACACAGATATAAAATTGAAGATGTGTCAAAGATTTTAGTTTACTCATTTGTTATAAGGAAACCAAGCATGTGTTATTATTGGCTGAAAGAAAAAATAAAAAGAGCACAAAATTTAATGGAGTAGAAGAATGTCAAGATAAATTGGAAATGGGGACAAAACTAGATTTTCCAGAAGGGACAAAATCAATTAAAATCACTACCAAATAGGACAGCATTAGCATACCCATTAGTTACCTATAACTAATAAAAAAAAATTGCAAAGTAGTTCAAAGACAAAAACAGGGCTAGAATTAATAGTGTGGAAGGGCATGCTGCAGACAGTACAGTTTTCTATTAATACACACCCACAAAAGTTCTATAGTACTTCCTGTCACTGTAGAATGTAGAGAACATAGAGGAAGAATAGTACAGCGGTGCCTGCCCATAATTCCCAATGATTACTATAGGAAGGTGTGTTTTACTATATTTCTCTCATTTTATGTATATTTTCTAAGAACACCAAACAAAATAAAAGGTAGTGATGTTTTTGTGTTCTACTCCTTGTTTTCACTTTTATCGCTACTTCCATGTCCCCAATTTGTTTTTAATTACTTCTTTATCCATAACATAGGCAGAGAAAGAACAGGGGGCAGGCAGGTAACTTGGTACAAGAAAAAAACAATCAATTTCAGATTTTGTGCTTTCCCATCATATGTCTTTCATTCAAACTGCAGTCACATTGTGTCTGATGTTGGCAGACATGGCCATGTGCAGCCAGCTGGTTGTAACCACTCTGCTGATAAATTCTCTCTTCAGCACAGCACATCACTGATTGTCTCCTAAATTGGGAGCAACATAGATCTCTATCTTGATTTATTTGGTATCCATGCTGTTGATTCTCATTTTTCATTCCTACATATCATTATTCCTCCATATTTTACATAATGATGATCACTTGGACTCACGATGAGCTCTTCATCTTCGTTATTCATTTGAGGACCAATTGTAGGGTAAGGTTAGAGACACAAGTATCATCCAAGTTGGATGGAGTCAGTAATTTAAATGATGTACTTACGTGGACAATATTCATGTCACTAGCCTCCTTCCTCCCTTATGTTTCCCTGGAGACTTAGTCTCAAGCCCCCTTCTTACCTTAGCCATCCTTGGGACCCTAAGACTTCCCTTCTTCCTTTCCATTTCTCTTGTTCCCTTTTCGCTTCCTTCTGAAAACATTTAAAAGGATGCGGAAAGTGCTAGAACTGCTACATAGGGGAGATGATAAAGGATCTATTTTCAGGGCTTCTTAGTCCCGTGGAGAACACAGATACCAAGAACTAACTGGAAATAAAGCCCTTTGATAAATGTTGTTAGAGTAGAAACACTTCTTGGATATGTTAAGGAAAACCTTGATCTCTTCATCAGCACTATGATATGGAATTCCTAAAGCATCATGGAGGGTATTTTGTGTCTTTTTCTTAACTTACCTTCAGTCTTCCTTCTCATCCTCCCTGTATTAACCTTGTCTTTTCTTGCACATATGTTTTGAATCGGAGGCCTTGCTGACCCTAAAGGGATGGCCCCTTCCAGGGCTAGCCAATTCCCAGAGATAGGAAACAACTCACTCAAGACTGTATTTTTCAAATACAAATCAACTAATCCATAGCCCACACCCCAGCTGACCTATCTGTCACACTCAGGGCCACTATACACCTACATTAATCACCTCAGGGCCAGGTACCAAACAAGTAGGAACAGTTCCTATGCCCAAAAGCCCACCAAAATTATCCAAACTAGTCAATCCTACACCTGCCTACCCTGCTCACCCATGACAAAGGCTTTTGCCAACAGTTTATCTTCCTTCTGCACCTCCCAGTCAACCCAATGCTTTCCTGTGAGCCCAGCCTCATGGCCTGATAAACCCTTACCTCTCAGGAATGCTGATCAGCAGCTTATCTCTACAATGGCAGCCATTTTCTGACCTGTTGGATTTACTATTCCTCAAATCTTTACTAATACCCTATGTTTTAAAACATTTCCTCTCTCCCATTCTCCTTACTTCCTGTCCTTTTCACTTCACTTTATTAGGATAGACACTGTGATTTAAAACAAAAATTATCCAAAAAAAAGTTCTCCCTTTACACACAAACAAGCGACTCTTGTCAGATACTTTCCATATATGAGTAGTCTGTTCTTTACACTGTGTCACAGAACAGCAGAGAAGAAATTATCTCTTTTACAAAGTCATTTGCATATACAGATACAGTTAATGACTTTTAAACTTAATTTATTTAATTTTAAAAAAGAAAATGTATTCAATTGAGCAGCTACGGTTTTGAAGCTAAAAACTATAAACAAATCTATGCTCTTAGTCTGAGAAAGTAGAGAATAGCACGTGCAGGTGCGCGCGCACACACACACACACACACACACACACGGCGCAAGTCATAGGTGGTTATTAAAATGGAGTGAATGTGTTCAGTCCCTTTAAATAAAGCAGATTCAAAGCTGAACTCCTGTCTTCCCCCCAACCCCTATTGTAGAATTCTTGGTCTGAAAAACCATGGTCTGTTAAGGAAAGAAAAGATTGAAGACATTCATTTAGTTTCCATTCTGAGAGATTAGCTAAACACACCAAGTGTTTTATGCACAGATAGCTGCAAATTGAAATAAGAGAAAAAGAAAGGCAAAGGACTGCAAGTAGAAAAACAACAAGTAAAAAACTCCCCTGAATTATACACAAAGATCCCCTCTGGATATCCCAGCTGGCATTCATTGAAAAACAAATACAGTCTAGCAATTGTGGAAAGAATCTATTAGGCTGAGAAACTGTCTCACTACCCATGGGCATCAAAAGTTCAAGAGCCCTCAGGCTCCACTAACAGTTCCTTAAAAAGAGCAATGAAACTGAAAGTTCCACTGGGGCAAAAGATTCCGGGAAGGTTCAGAAGCAAACCGAGGCATCTATGCCCTCCCAGCGCCAGAGCTCATTAGGGTGTTTTATATTCAACTGAAGTCAACAGGAAAATATCACCACTCCTCATGTGTGAAATGAAAAGAACATGAATGATCAGCGATTACTAAAATAAAAAGCAACCCAAAATAGATCTCTATGATCAAACAACCCTTTGCAACCAGAAAAATAACACTTGCCCATGTCTAATCCTGAAAAGCACACTAGGCGAAGAAAATTCATTACTGTCAAGTGTCATTCTTAATTTCACCACCAATTACACCGAGCCCTGGTCTGGATCTACAAGTAAGACTGAGTGTGATGGCATTCAGTTGTTGAGAAAAGCAACCTGGGAGAAAAGAAGGAGGGTTGACTTGCAGACTTCATGCAAGTCTCAGCTTCCCTATTGACAAGAAATGTGTGGCTTTAGGCACATCATTTAGTCTCTGTGCCTCAGTTACTCCACATATAAAAGGGGAATAAAAACTATTTCACTGTCTGCTTCACTGTAAATACAAATACAAGTATTTCTAACCTGGTAGGTTCTATAGAATTGACAATTTTCTTATATAAAATTTATGGAAATAAAGTCAGATTATTTGGATTTAGAGGAGTGAATATACATATTATACCAAATATCATAAGTAGATCAAACTTTATATTTCTATCCAGGTAGCTATCACAGGGCTTAGTTAAGAAATACTTGTTGAACTATCAACTAATGATCTACTTCTCATCCTAAGGTATCACAAAAGTGCGTACTTGCTTACCTACTGTAGCCCCTTTGGGCTCTATGTAAGGATTTCTGTTCTTGCACTATTCTCGTTCAGTGCTCACAGGATGGCCACATCTGATACCCTCTGGCAGTCCACTGTGGGTGAAATCCTTGAGCAGAGACTCCTTAAATTCAGCTGCCAGAAAGGAAGACACCACTCTGGTTGTGTTCCAACCAGGTATCCACTAATCTACCTGGCTAAACTGGCCACCCCAAAATGTAGGTCTTAAATTACCACCATCTTTTGGAACTCTAAAAGAATTTAAACTTCATTTGATACAGTAGTAAGTAACTTTTGTATCATTTGAGAACTAAATTCGCAGCCCCATTGTTTTTCATAACACAAGCTCATCTTGGCTCCTGAAAACGGCTTTGAGCTTCTGGATCCTAGTCCTTAGGGCAGTGGTTCTTAACCTTTTTTGAGGTACTGAACCCACCAGTTTCATATGCACATTCACAAACCCTTCTTTAGTGATAAATAAAATATGTGGTTTTTTTCCAAATTCAAGACATAGGTATATGTTTTTTTACTGGTTCACAAAATGAGCCATGCATGAACATCACCTTGCTCAAAGAACAAAACCAACAAAGTGCATGAACTCACAACAAATTACGGTATTACTTTATTCTGGCCTCCTTCGGGGCAGAGGCTTCTCGGAACCCCTGAGACTGACTCATCGAACCCCTAGGGTTCAATAGAAACCAGGTTAAGAACCACTGCCTTAGGGACTGAGACTGTCATCCAGACCTCTCGTTTTGATTCCTTCACAGCAAAAGAGAACTTCCTTATACGTGATTTTTTTGTTGTGGTTGCAATTGTTCCTTACAACATAAACACTTTACAAAACACAGTGTGCTTTTTTAAATAATAAGAATATAAATCAAGCTTAGATTTTTGAGTGTTATTAATTAATATCAAGTTGTAACAGCCAACTCTGCCCATCACAGGGCTATTTGAGAGAAAGAAACAGTGTGTGTGTGTGTGGAGGGGGTATAACAGAACTCAGAACCCAACACAACTAGTTAGCAAGTCCACCTTGTGGGTGAAAGGACTTTGTATAACACGTTTCTCAAGTCTGTGTTTCAGTGCCAGCTCAGAGCTGATGATATTCTTAAATAAAATGAAAAACTGCATGCCAAAATCAAAATGCAACAGATTTGCCAGCTGTGAGCATATTGCTTACAGATTGAATTTGGGACCAAAACCATTATACAATATAATTTATGACAACTCAAGAAAATATGTTTTGACAAACAAAAGTCTTAAGGGGGAAAGCAGATCTACAAAGGATATCTCTCCCTAGAAAAATGCAAATCTTTATAACGTTTTCTCCCTTTTCCCAACCATCTCCAAGTTTAGGCTTGCCAGAGTAGGTGGCATTTGTCTTAATAGACCAGCAGGGGCTAAGACCAATAGTATATATTTTTGCTTCAGACTTTCTAGGGACCACAGACTCATTTTAAATGGTGCCAGGGAGAATGGTGAAGCTTAAAAATCTTTTTGATTCTTTTTATTGTCCTTGGTTGTGAATTATTTGCCAGTTAGGATAAATAGACTATTTTTAAGTAGCTGAGAAGCTCAGCTTTTTTCCCCCAAAGAAGCTGTAACTTGTCCTTGCCATCTTCTTGAATTTAGGGATCATTCTATAGAGTAAAACAGAAAATGGATCCTGGAGCAATTATATGAATGATTCTGATAGTTTTTATCAGTTATTTGGGTAGTTTATTTATTGGTAACCATGTATTTGGTATATTAAAATTTGTCCTGGGAGTAAAGATGTTGTTTTAAGAAACTGAACACAATTTTATTTATTTCCTACTATGATACTTCCACTGAGTAAAGCAGTAGGAATACAAAGATTTATAGGATGCTGCCTTTCTTCGGGTAGCTCAGAGTCTACTGGGTTATTTATCTAAGACCTCCATCCCATATTTCATATACACCTAAGAGTAACTGCTTAGAGAACTCATAGAAAAATGTAATTTAAATACAGTCTAGTAACAATTTTAATTGTTCATGGCTATGGATTAAAGAAAAGAGGAAAGATTTATTGCTGCACAAACAATTAAAGACATCTATTCCTTTCCACACAGAGATAAAACATCTTGAGAGGACAGAAAAAAAATGTTTATTGCCATCTTCATTATATCAGTAATTTGATTGTGTCATTAAATAAATGAAGCTCTATTTAAGGAGTAAATAAGAACTCTCAGTTATGTTCGGAAAGGATAAATTATTTTCCATGTTGCTCGGCCACATGTAGGACACTTGAAATTTAATATATGGTTTCCAAAACCATTTTAATTCATAATCACCCACTGTTTTTATTCTGAAGAATTCCTATTAGAGGATGCCATCTTTGCCTTCATTCAAATAATAAAATCTAGAGCTACTTGAAATCCTAAAACTGAAAACAAATGTAATGCTTTAAAACTGAAACATTAAAACCTAAAATTAAAAATAAAAATGAGGGAGACACATTTTCTAGAGTTGTTTGATTGATCACAGACAATTTCAAGGGTTGGCAGTGTAGTAAACTAAATTGATGTAACGTGAAGAATAGCAAAATGTTCACCCTACCCACCAGTCAAAAGGTGTCGTAATATTTACAAGGTTCAGGTTAAAGCACTGTTATAAGACAAATGTACGTTACATTTTATCTATAGTTAATAGTAAGAAAACAGTTATATACATCCCATGAGGTACTAGACAGGCTTTGAAAGAAGAAATGGTCCGTGGCATAGAGTAATAGTCTTGAAACATTTTGCTCAAATACATTATCATGAAGATGTAATTTTCAGCATATTGTAAGTATTAATGTTTTAAAGTAATCAAATCACGCTTTTTTTTTTTTACAGGAACAAAGAGAGAGTCAGAGAGAGGGATAGATAGGGACAGACAGACAGGAACAGAGAGAGGTGAGAAGCATCAATCATTAGTTTTTCGTTGCCGTTGTGACACCATAGTTGTTCATTGATTGCTTTCTCACATGTGCCTTGACCGCGGGACTTCAGCAGACCGAGCAATCCCTTGCTGGAGCCAGCGAGCCTGGGTCCAAACTGGTGAGCATTTTAGCTCAAGCCAGATGGGCTCACGTTCAAGCTGGCGAGCTTTTGCTCAAGCCAGATGGGCCCACGCTCAAGCTGGCAAGCTCTGGGTCTCGAACTTGGGTCTTCCACATCCCAGTCCAACGCTCTATCCACTGCCCCACCACCTAGTCAGGCAAATCACGCTTTTAAATGTATTCAAGAAGATGTAAATAGCATAATCATTTGAATACCACCAACCATTTTAAATAAACTCATTAAAAGTTGTACATTTTATTTGTAGACCTTAAAATCCTAATTTTAATTGACATGGAGAGAGAGAGGAGAGAGAGAGAGAGAGAGAAAGAAATGGGAAGCATCAACTCATAGTAGTTGCTTCCTGTATATGCCTTGACCAGACAAGCTCAGGGTTTTGAACCAGTGACCTCAGCATTCCAGGTTAACACTTTATCCACTGTGCCACCACAGATCCCAAAATCATATTTTCATGTTCATACACAAAATTTTATTATAATGTAGTATGTATTTATATTTGAGTTTTATTGAGCACCTATCATTATATTTCTTTGCAATAACTATGTGTAGATATTTTCACTCTGATGCTAAGGCTTAATTAATGATGTTATACAAATTTCATTTGGATTGAGTATTATCAGTATTGCTAGTATACAATTCTTCTAAGCAAATAAATGCATATATATTATAAATATTTTCAAACCAAAAATGAAATTGGAAATGTTTTTCTTAATGATATTGGTAGAAATAGAAATTATGATGTCTCAACTAAAAGAGATATCCTTTTATTTATTTGTTTGTTTTTTATTTTGTATTTTATTTTTGCATGGTAAGATCTGGATGGTTGAGATAGAAGGGGAAAAATGTGGAAAAGAATTGATGGACACCTCAATTGCAGATACTGTAGGCAATTCAATTTTAGGAAAGAGCACATATGAAAATTGATTCTCTTAGTATTATCCAGGCAAGGGTACCCCCAAGAGGGTTTTCATATACTTCCAGGGATCAGAGTCCTTCAGCTTGAAAACTGCTTGCATAGGGTACAAGCTAGGAAAGTAGTCTAGAGATTGTTTGCTGACAGTGGTTGATACTAGTTGAAGACCACGTTAAATACAAAATGATTCAGAAAGGAGAGAGGTGTGGAGCAGGAGGATGGTCTGACAAAGGAAAGCTCAACATCACAGTTTCACTGCCTTTGCCACTTTCCTGCATGTCCATTTACTTTGTTGTCTTAATCAGGAAATAAATGAGTTCCTTGCATTCCTTGAGAAAAGACTGAATGAAATGACCTCAAATGTAAAAGAGGAAATATTAAAAAAGGGAAAATTATCCTCTTAGGGAAATACTCTATGAAACTCTTAGAGAATTACTTATTAGATTTAATGTTTGCTGTGCTAGCCTTATTTTTTTCTCTCAGCTAAAGAAATACCAGAGGGCTTCAAGTGAATCATCATTTATCTTATATCTTGTCACAACTACACTTAATTATCTTTCTGTCAATTATTTTAAAACCACTTTACCCTCCAGACTTGTCTGTAAGTTGTGTTGGCATGGTTACCCAACACATTATTCCAAGTGTATTGATCCTATAGCTCTTCAAAGCAATAAATTCCTTTTCCAATACCAGTCCAATCAAGATTCAAAATTATAGACCATGATATCAGTTTCTGGGTATAGAAATTCATTACCTGATGAGCTTTTGGAACTAATGGCTAATTTCTCTAAATGGCTGTTAAAGATTCAACAGAAAATATTAAAGAGGGAACATACAAGAGGCATCAAGACAGCTGAATTAATAGTGGACTAAAGAATGTCTTGTATAAATATATCAGCTGTCAAAACCAGCATCCCCCAGAAACCCTGGGATGAATTTTACATCAAATATTCCTTCAAGCAAGAAGTGCTAGGTGCACATACTATATGCCTGACTCTACCCTTGCCCTAAATTTGCCCCTGCATTCAGGGCTTTCTCTTTATAGAAAAAAATAAACCTCCAAAGTGTATTTTCTGGAAGGGGTAAGAAAGTTGTAGAGATATAATTGTTGACAAGATCATATATAAGAAAAATATAAAAAGAGAAATGGTTCTATTCAAACAACATTGCACAGGAAATAAACAAAGGTAGGGAACAAACAGCCTAACTAACCAGCCATAAGGTTTTAGTCAAGTTTTGTAGCTTCTGTGCGTCTGAATTATTTTATGTAGACCAGTGCTCCTAATCGGGATGTAGTTTTGCCCAAAGGGGACATTTGGCAATGGGATTTTTGTCATCACAGTTTGGGAGAGAGGTTACTACTGGCATCTAGTGGGTAGAGACAAGGGATGCTGCTAACAACCTCCCAATTTCCAATGCACAGGACTGCACCCACAGAAAAAGAATTCTACCCCAAATGTCAATAGTGCTGAGTCTGAGCCACTAATATAGAGGTTGAAGATGTTTAACCTGCCATGACTATATTAAGGAGTTATTTTGAAGATAAAAGGGAAAAGGATGTGAATGCTTTAGAAATCCATAGACTTACACAGTTGATGATGTTATATTTACTGTATTATTTGTATCTATTTCCCCTTAGGATTCCTTCCCTCTGGCAAAGGACCCAAGACCTTTACAGTCCACTCTTTCCAGCATTCCTTAGCCTCTTCCATCAGCTCCTGGCTCAGGTCTTTCTCTGCAGACCCTGTCTTTCCTTTCTCATGCTTCATCAAAACCTAATCATCAAACATCTAGTTTCTCTGCGAATTCTAGATGACTAGGTTGTCTGAGAAACTACTTTGAACTGCTGGCTCAAAGTAAGATTGCTGTTGATAGTTTACTATGCATCCAAATGAACCTTTAAAAATTAAACATGAAAAGAATTTAGATTTCATTTTTGCAGAGATTTTCTAACTGTGGGGGTAGAATTCTCGGGTCCTAGGGAAGCATCACAATGGAAATGGGGTGAGAGAAAAAAGGAGAACAGGCTTCTTTCTAAGTCCTCTGCCCTCTTTGTAGTTAAGACAACTGAATTTTTGCTTATTTGTCCTATCTTAGTCTTTTGCAAGCTTTAATCCGACTAAAGGCTTTCACTAAGTGAATAGCCAAAAAGCCACAAATCTCATCTGTTTCTTTCTTTTATAAAGAAAGAACCTGAGGCCCCAGAAGACACAGGATAAAGCGTAAGAGGTGAGAAACAGAGTAAATCACATAACCAGGTGTTCTGACTCCCAGTTCAGGGACCTTTCCAATCTAACATGTCGGTTCATAGTTAATAAGTGCATTCGAACAAGACCTTTCATCACCTAATGCAGAAGAATGAGTCACGTGAGGTTTGGGGCTTTGAATGAGAGAGGCATTTTCAAATGAGTCTTTCAGCGCCTTCAAATGATAACCAGTCCATGGTCACTGACTCTGTCAATAGCCTGGATTAGGACATGGCATCAGCTCAGCAAGAAATAAACCAACTACCCACTTGTTACTTCTTCTCTCTAGATCATTCCCTTCAGTGAGAGAGAAATGAATAGATACAGTAAGGGCACCCAACTTTGTATTCATAAAGTGTCCCCAAACCATCCTGGTCATATAAATCACCCAGGGGAGCTTATTGTAGCGACACTAGGATCTATACCTTACAGAGTCAGAATCCCAAGACTATGGTTTAGCAATCTGTATTTTGGTTTGGCAATCACTAGTATTATACACAATCATTTTTTTTTAACAGGGACAGAGAGAGAGAGTCAGAGAGAGGGATAGATAGGGACAGACAGACAGGAATGAAGAGAGATGAGAAGCATCAATCATCAGTTTTTCGTTGCGACACCTTAGTTGTCCATTGATTGCTTTCTCATATGTGCCTTGACCGTGGGCCTTCAGCAGACCGAGTAGCCCCTTGCTTGAGTCAGCGACCTTGGATCCAAGCTGGTGAGCTTTTTGCTCACACCAGATGAGCCCACGCTTAAGCTGGCAACCTCGGGGTTTTGAACCTGGGTCCTCCGCATCCCACTCCAACGCTCTATCCACTGCGCCACTGCCTGGTCAAGCCAACAATCATTTTTTTATGACTATTTTAAAATTGGAAGAAGTAAACAGCTTATCTCACCAGTTCCTTATTAATATTGTTATTGGATCAATTAGTGTTCTTCTAATATCCCATAGCCATATAATGGATGGCCCGTAAAGGACAGATCTCACCCTACAGGAATGTTCATGAGATGGCTGATGTGTTTTTCTCCACAGATGGCTCAGTCCCAGCTGGAGCCTCAGGGACATTCAGATCCATGTACTTGCCACCCCTCCTTCTGGCATTCCTCCTACAGAACTTAAAACCAATGACCGCAATGTGGAGTATCCATATGGCACTTTTTCTCTGCATGATCTTTCATATTCCCTTTTATTGGTTATTACTGGAAACAACTCTCCAAGATACATCAGTACCATCACCCTTAGATGATGGATGGAGAAACAGAGCCATGTGGAAGGTATGGGTCACGCAGCAGGGACAAGACCGATTCTGTCTCAAGGCTCCCGCTGTTTCCATCTAATCTACTCTACATTGCTTGACTGGATAGCTTCCATTTGCCTATCCAGATCCACTCTCCTCTGACCTACATCAACAATTTTTTCCCTCCATCTTATATTGGAGTTTGGCTACTGCGGGGCCTGGAGAGTAACCCAAGGGAGGGAAGGGATGATGGTTGGAACATTTCTTTTCCCAGCTCTCTTTCTGAGAGATCACATAATAACAGCTACAACTAAAAGTCGTCGCTCCTTTCCATATCATGACACTCATTGAGATGTCGTAATGGCTCCCTTCCCTTGCCCCTACAGGCCTAACGGTGGTAATGACGACTCCTCCCCCATTACGAGTGCCCGAATGCTGCATTATCCTTTTTTTCTTTTATAATGTGTTACAAATTGTTATAAATGTTTCTGTGGACATTTGTAAACAGTACCTAGTTAAACATCCCTCAAACTACCTTGACTATGTTCTCTATTTCTTTGCTGTTTTTTCAACATACATCACAACACAGAGCGTATCTTTCTTACTAGGAACCTACTGACTCAATAATCAAACATCCATCTAAGGCTGTCATAAATCTGCAAATATAAGTAGTTTTAAGCAAATCAGATATGGGATATATGAAAATTCAGACTTATCAAATCATAAAAATTTTAAGGAAAAGATGAATGTACTCTTTTAGAATTTCATAAAGGCTATAATGCTTCTCCCCCACCCCCGCAGCAAAGTTCATATGCATACCCCCCAAACACACACACACTTTTACTTAGCAATGCTTTCACAGACTTCCTGAAGCCAATCTGAAGCCCGGGTTATGAGCACAAACTTTAGAGAAAGACATAATTATCTCATGCGTAAAGAGACACCTGTTTCAGATGAAAAGAATAGTTACTAGTAGAAATGTGACTAGAAGTCAGACCTGCCCCTGGATTCCCAGTCTAACACTTTTTTCTCCACAGTTCACATAAATGTTAAATTGAGATCAGTTATTTAAAAAAAAACTCACTGAGATTTCTGTGCACAGCATTCTCCTCAGGTATAATTACATTTTAATAAATTACTCTTAATATAACACACTAACTAATTCAAAAAAGGAGGTATATTTATAAGCTGTTCCTTTCACAAAAAAATAGATCAGAGCTTAGAAGTGAGAGTATAAAAATAAAATCCAAAGACTTCAGAAATTCAATTATTTTTGCTCCATTTTTTGCAAGTTTTATGCAAATTCATTTGGAGGCAAAAGTCTGACCTGAATTGACTTGAGGCTACTTACAAGCCATTTTTATCCTACTTAGTATAAATAGGCATAATTTTCACTGCAAAGATATTATATAAATTGCTGGGTATTACTTCAGACTCTATTAGTGATGTTTTCATATACATGGCTTATATATTATATTACTTTTGTTAAAAAGTAGACTTTACTTTTTAGAGCAGTTTTAGGTTCACACATGCATAGCCTCTCTCATTATCAACCTCCAGCCACAGAGCACAGAGCAGTACAATTTTTACAACAAATGAACTTACGCTGACCCGGCATTATGGCCCAAAGTCCACGGTTTCATAGGGTTCCCTCTTGGTGTTGTAAAATCTATGTGTTTGGACAAATGTATAATGACATGTATCCACCACGAGAGTCTTATACAGAGAAGTTTCACTACCTTAAAACTCTTCTGTGATCCTCTTATTCCTTGTATTACCTCTTTTAAAAATGTAAATTCTGAGCCTGACCAGGAGGTGGCGCAGTGGATAGAGTGTCGAACTGGGATGCAGAAGACCCAGGTTCAAGACCCCGAGCTCGCCAGTTTGAGCGTGGGCCCATCTGGCTTGAGCAAAAGCTCGCCAGCTTGGACCCAAGGTCGCTGGCTCCAGCAAGGGGTTGCTCAGTCTGCTGAAGGCCCGCGGTCAAGGTGCATGTGAGAAAGCAATCAATGAACAACTATGGTGTCACAACGGCACAAAATCTAATAA
Organism: Rhynchonycteris naso; assembly: GCA_037038555.1. Classification (NCBI taxonomy): domain Eukaryota; kingdom Metazoa; phylum Chordata; class Mammalia; order Chiroptera; family Emballonuridae; genus Rhynchonycteris; species Rhynchonycteris naso. The sequence continues at coordinate 146,688,620 of CM072999.1, read as the reverse complement.
TTGATGCTTCTCACCTCTCTCCGTTCCTGTCTGTCTGTCCCTATCTATCCCTCTCTCTGACTCTCTCCCTGTCCCTGTAATATATATATATAAATTCTGAAACAGATCAGCTTCCAAGGTTTCAGGTAAGGTATGGTAGACCTGTATTTCCATGGAATATAGAGCCAGAAGTCTCTAGACTGGGAAGGAAAAAAGCAAGGGTCCCCTGCTTAATTTACTTTAGGAAAGAAATGTCTTCAGTAGGAGCTCGGGTGGGAACTTTGGAAAGCCTCTTAGATCTCAGCTATCTATTCTTAATGTCTGAAATTAAGGAATTTTAACTCACTCTCTAATTTCTTTTCATTTTGTCTGCTATTAGACCAACCCTACATACCATAGAAAGGAAGCATTGAGAGCCCAGAGGTTATTTGAAGCTCAGTGTAAGTTTTGAAAAGAGGGAATGGAGTTCCAAAGTAAATCCACTGCCAGAAAGAATAGAGAATATGCCTTTGTGGAGGGCAGAAACTAAACAGGACTTGACTGTGAGGGAAAAGAAATCAGAAAGGAGTGGAAGTACTTGAACAAGTTGTAAGTTGCTTACTCTCTCTGAGCGTCAGTTTTCTGCATCCATAAAATGGAGATAATACCACCAACCTGCCAAGATTACTCTAAGAATGAAATCAATTACAACTGTCCTAGAAGGGACCCCTAGATGACAGCTTGCCCAAGAAGCTCAGCGTCAGGAAGAGACTTGCCCAATGTTATGCTATATGCTTAACAGCAGAACCTTGCACTCTGGGTGCTTAAGCAGCAGTGATGTGCAGAACACACTAAAGGCTTCCTCTAAAGACCACTCAAGTGACCATCGTGCCCTAAGATTTTCAGAGTTCTTGGGCATATAAAAAGGAGCTCAGCTGAGTAATGAGGAACAGAAAACAGCACATTGATCTTTAAAGACCTGCCAATCTTGAGGAAGTAATTAAGCCAAAATCTTAGCAAAGCAGGTAACTCATTCAGCAGGGACCCAACAAAAGTCAATGATCATAATCTTGATCAGTATTGTGAGCAGGAAATGGAGGCAAGTCAGGAAGGGCTAAATAAGAAAAGTGCCTGCAGGGAAAGAATGCAGAACCTGCTCATTCAAGATATGAGAGAAGAGCCTCATATTTTAATTATTTTTGAAACAATTCCTTTTGAAAGCTGTATATAAATGAAATTGAATCCATACAGTGTAGTTTCTACTTTTATATTTTTAAAGAAGAATTTTTTCTCTATTTAGTTCAACCAATCTTCTTTGTCATTGCAGTTTATATTTTTTACAATATTCTCTTTCTCTCATAATGTAATGCAAGTCCCATAGCACTAAAAGCAAATAGATTTCCTGGAAGTGTCCACCTATATACTTTAAGTAGGTAGCAATCAAAAAGTGCCCAAGGACAAGTTCCTTTGAAATGTTGGGTTTTGATTGGGTCCTTACTGGAAGTCACAAGTCAAAAACTTTACATTAAAAAGAAACTGAATTGCTTTTTGTGTCCCAAATTTCCTTCCTGAAGATGAGCAAATGAGCAGAATATCAAACCAGATATCAAATAAATGGGCATAGTGTGTGGGCACCATCTGAAACAGGTTATACATAATTTTGTACTGAATGAAAAGAATTGAGAAAACATGTTTCATTCATTGTATAAAATTTGTAATGTCGTTCATTCTGTTGAAGCTCCATAAATTTTTTTTTGAAAACTTGCACTGTACCTATAAGAGCAATCTTATGTTCCATCAGCTCAATCAAATGTATCAACTTTCTTATAGACACAAAAGACTTGAAACATCAGACCCAAGACATATTAACTGGCCAGATAGACTGGAAATATAGGAACAAGTTACAAATGGCCTAATTGAATGTGGTCAACAGACAATCAAGCTTTTGAGATTGAAGTGACAGCTCAGATTTATTCCTTGAGATGATTTTTTTGCTGTTGTTTTTAGGAAGCCATTTTCAAGTCTATTATGGAAGCCACCCAAAAGTATTTCTTTTTTTTTAATTTAAGTTAGAGGTGGTGAGGCAGAGAGATAGACTTCCACAATCACCTCTGACTGGGATCCACCCCGCAAGCCCCCTATGAGGTGATGCTCTGCCCATCTGGGACTGTTGCTCTGTTGCTCAGCAATTGAGCTATTTAGCACCTGAGGCGAGGCCATGGAGCCATTCTCTGTGCCCAAGGCCAACTTGCTGAACAACTGGAGCCATGGCTGCAGGAGGGGGAGGAGAGGTGGAGACAAAGATGGTCGCTTCTCCTGTGTGCCCTGACTGGGAATCAAACTCAGGATTTCCACATGCTGGGCCAACGCTCTACTGCTGAGCCAAGCAGCCAAGGCTTCAAAAGTATTTCTTAAAGAGAGCACATATAACTTCCTGTTGATGTAACATTCAGTGGGTCAATATTTGATGACCAAGATATTAGGATATAATCCTGGAAGCATGCTAATTGAATTGGTCAGATATGCTTTCCTTACCCTCCCAGGTGATCTCAATAACAGTTTATGTTAGATTACGTCTTAAATTTTATTATAGAAAATATCTTGAGTAAAATAATTTATGAATATAAAATGGAAAACAAGATATTTTGAACTAATAATGTGACACAAAAACATATTAAAAAGATATATACATAGCAATATTTCTCAAATCAGAGGAAATACAATAGACTTCTGATGTTGGCATTGATTGGTTAAATATGCACAAACATAAAATAAAACTTTTTAATTTTTATGCAATGATAAATTAAAAAATTATAAATAACAAACAAATAGAGTTAAAAACCTAACAAAAATTAAATGAATGACAATAAATTAATGTTATATATGATGCTTTACTGTATCCATATCACCATTTACAATGTGACTGCTGTATTGAACAAGAATTTGGACAAAATAATTTGGGTTGTTTTTGTCTAGTCTATGTTTTACCATTTGAGGGATTATTTAAAATTAAAAAATATATATTTCCTATTCAATTTATTGCAAAACCTTTTCTATATGGAATTCACTTAGTGAATCATTAAATATTATTAGATGTACCTCTCTAATTTTTTACTGGAAAATGATGACAAATTAATCAATTAAAAGTTTTATCACAATCATAGATACAAGTGAAAATACAGGCTTTAAAATTATATTTCTGTCCTGAGTTATATGTGGGTCAAGCTGTTCTTAGGATTCAACCACCTTTAGTCATAACACGGGGTTCCTGACAAAAGGATACAGGTACTCATCCAGCCTTCAGAAACAAAGACCGTGAGCCAGATCTTCTGGCTGGGACTTCCCTCAATAGTCCAAGATCCCACTTGCACCCAATCACCCAGAGCTCCCAGGAGACGTCTGCCTCAGAAGAAGCAATAGATCAAAATTGGATGGAAATAGAAGTCTCTTTGAATCCCTCTTTCTTTAACTACTTTCTGAGCTCTGAAAAATTACACATAGGATGAAATACTTGGCAGGACAAAAGTAGGTTTACAATTGTTCATATGGAAAATAATAATGAAAATTAATAAATAACACAAGAAAAAATTCTGTGTTTTGTGCACTCACAAGTGCAAGCCTACTCTTGCCCAGCCCTGTGTTTACCAGTCACTAAGCACTGGCAGTCAACTTGATTGTCTACTGCACTCGTAACACAACACATCATACAAATCAGAATGATCACTCTTTTGGTTAAATCAAGTTTTACTTGATCGGTAACAGAAAAAAACTTGTTTATTCTCCTTTTATTTTCTTCCCTATTAATTTAACACAGTTTGTAATTCAAAGAAAAATGACAAAAGTATATACTTCAATGCATTTCTCTATCTTAGTCTAATTATTTCCTTATGTAGTGTCACTGGAACATGAAAGTCTATTTTTTCTTTGTTGGTTGATTCTATAGTTTAATTTTATTTTTCCCTTCAATTGCTTTACAAAAATATTATTCTTGTTATAAGCAATATCTCATAATTTAAGATCTGTTTTGGTTTGTTTCAAAGCCTTAAGCACTAACAAATTCCAAATATATAAATACATTAATATCAATATTATTATTAAAGTATTAATGCGAATAATTTATTTTTATTATTTGTTAGGGGGATCTGAATTCAACTATTTCTAGCTATGTGACCTTGGACAAGTCATTTTACCTTTCGGATTTTAGTAAGTTTGAACAAAAGTACATTAAAGTCTTGCCTGACCAGGCGGTGGCACAGTGGATAGAGCGTTGGACTGGGATGCAGAAGACCCAGGTTCGAGACCCCGAGGTCGCCAGCTTGAGCGCGGGCCCATCTGACTTGAACAAAAGCTTGTCAGCTTGGACCCAAGGTCACTGGCTCCAGCAAGGGATTGCTCGGTCTGCTGAAGTCCCGCGGTCAAGGCACATGTGAGAAAGCAATCAATGAACAACTATGGTGTCGCAAGGGCAACGAAAAACTAATGATTGATGCTTCTCATCTCTCTCTGTTCCTATCTGTCTGTCCCTATCTATCCCTCTCTCTGACTCTCTCTCTGTCCATATAAAAAAAATAGTACATTAACTTCATTACTCTTCATATTAGCTTATACATATTTACCTATGTCCTCAGGAATTTTTTTAAAAGGAAGAATTTTCCTTACTGAGAAAGAGAGAGATTAGAAACTCTCGTTTAATAAGAACTCCAGGAAGCCCTGACTGGTTGGCTTTGTGAGTAGGGTGTCAGCACAGCATGTGGACATCCCGGGCTTGACACCTGGTCAGGCCCACATGAGCAGTGGCCATCTGCTTTTCTCCCCTTCCCTCTTCCCCTTCTCTCCCTCTTCTCCTCCTGCAGCTAGTGGCTTGAGTGGTCCAAGCATTGGCCTCAGGCACTGCAGATAGCTCAGTTAATTCGGGCATCAGCCACAGACGGGGTTTGCCAGGTGGATCCTAGGGCTCTTGTGGGAGTTTGTCTCTTTATCTCTCCTCCTTTCACTTAAAAAAAATAAAGAACTCCAGGAGATACTTATCACCTGGCAGTTTGTCTAACACTAAGAATATATCATCTTCAATTATTATCTTCATTTCCAGAAAGAGAGCTTAATAGAGCAATCAGAATAGGAACTTTAGAGTCAGAGAGACTGAGTTTGTATCCTGATTCTACCAATTAGTGGTGATTAGCTTCTGAGTCTATTAAACAGTGCTAATTCCTACCATATAAAGCAGTCCAACGTTTTGGTTTCCTCATTTCTTCCTGGCAACCTCTGTTTATTCTTTCCTCTTCTTTCCCCTTTTCTTTACCTAAAAATGTTATAGCTTCTCAGGTATCACTTACGTATTATTTTTGCTTTTCTCTATATACATGGCCCCAGGTAAACATCCTTTCCTACATTGCAAAATGCTAGCACTGGGTTTTGATTTCCCAAATGTATCTTAGCCCAGCCTTCTGATATCTGAGATGCAGAGTCATAAGCAACTATTACTATTCTGCGGAAAGAGCCCAGAGATGTGTCCAACTTGACACGTGTTTTTGAAACAGAATTTTCTATTTCTACTTCACCCACCCCTATTGCTTATAAACACGCACACACACATACACACACACGTGTATACACACACACTTTCCTCCTTCAGTCTTCTCCATTTGAGTATGTACATCGTCATCCTTGGACTAATTACTGAAGCCAAAATGCCTCGAGTTACTCCTGGTCCTTCTGATTTCCTCTCTTGGCTTTTACAGGCACAAGCACTCCATCCCCAAAGTATACCTTCAATCTGTCTGCTTCTCTCCATTTCACAGACATCACCTCAGGCCTAGTCACCACCAACACATCTTTTCTGATATTAAAATAGCCTCCAAACTAGTCTCCCCCTTTACACTGCCAAAGGAAACTTTTTCTACATAATGGAATCGTGTCACTCCCTTGCTTAAAACCCACCCATAGCTTCCCTTGTCCAGGCAAAACAATTCAAACTCCACATCCCCCAGGACCCTGAAATCATCCAAATTCTCCTTCTTTCTTCCATCTTATATTCTGTTCTTCCCCCCTGTGCTATGTCTACCCTGGTTTTCTTTTCATTTTCTCGGTAGCCAAGATCATTTCTAAGGGCCTTTGAGCTTTTGTATGACCCTCTGTTTGCTTGTCTGGACTCTTCATTTCCTCTAGGTCATAGGTGAAATATTGCCTATCCCCAAAAATCTCTGACCTCCCATCTAAAGCAGACAACCATACATTAGACTAGAGTATTCCTTCACACCCATAACACTCATCACAGTATATAATTATATCTTATATATTCATACATTGATCTACTTGTATGTTTTCTGTCTCTCTCTACTTTTTATATTCACTTACATATATATATATGTAAAATACTTATCTCCACTATTTTAATTTATCAATATATAATCAGTATTTACCACTGCCTAGCATGTTTTGAGTTCTCCCAATATAAATATTTAATGTATGAGTGAATCCAATAAATAGTAGATGTGGTCCCTCCCAACTCCACCACTCCAGGTTTAATAGAATGGTAAAAATGTAAAGAAACCTGGATTCTAATTCTGGCCTCACCACTTTCAGTTCATACAACTACTTTAAAGTATGGTGTATTAATAGAAAATGTGAGGTAGTGCAAAGCCAACAGATCAGTAGATGACCACCAAAGAGAGCTTATTCTTCATCATTCCTAAGAGAGCGTAATGTGACTTAGAGCCACATGGAGAAGCTTCAGTGTTGGTTAGGAGGCAGAGGGAGAGGGAGAAGCTGTGAGCAAGAGCCTTTGTTGTTCTTTCCTCAGGAGGGTGTGTGGGGGATAGGGGGTGGGAGTAAGTAGGTTTAGGATTGCTAGTATGAATGATTTCAGCAGGCCCTGGAGCATCGATGCTGTCCCTAGTTTTTGGTACTCAGCCCTTCAGCGGTGACGTGTGAGAGCCTGATGGGGGAGGCGGTTGGAGTGTAGGCTCTGGATGGCTTGGTTGTATTTGAAAACAGTCACAGATGAGTTCTTGATTCTCCCTAGCCTTGGGAGGGGCAGTCTTTCCAGGGTCAGAAAGGCCCCAGATGCTAAAGCATCAGAAATACAGAAAATAAAAGACATGGGGAATACAACTACTCTGATGGGTAAACCCCTTGACATCACTGAACCTCAGATTTCACATCTGAACAACGGATAACATTCTTTTCTTTATCTCAGAATTTGCAGATAACAAATGTGGACGAACGTTGAAAACAATCTGCTTATGAAGATATTTTATTCTTTCAGGAAGAACAGCCCATCGAGGGAGCTGCATTTCCTTTCCAGGGAGCTGATGTACCTCCTCTCCACACACGTTGAGACTGGCAATCTGTTTATGTGAGAGGAGGAGAGAGGTCAGTCTGGACCCAAGAAACAGAGTGACACTAAGTGGGCCTGGCCTCATTAGGACTGTCTTTAACCATCTGAGCTGAGCAGTCACTGTCACAACTCAAGGACATGAGAGGGGCTCTGAACCACATATCTGTACAAGCTATTTGAAAGCCTTTTTTTTTTCACCATGAAAACTCATTAAAATAAGAAAGTGAAAGATCAAATAAAACAAGTAGAAATTTAAGTGGGAGGATTTTCTAATTATATGAAGCAATAGAATATTCATACTAGAAGGACTTTCAGAAACCTGATGAGGTTATAAATATTTATATAAAAATTAAGTGAAGAAAGGGACCTCCAGCTCATCAACCCCTGTCATTTCTTCACTGTCCTCTACGTGAAGTTCAGGTTCCATGGTGATCACAAATTTGACAGTTTGGTCTCCGGAAATGGGTAAATTACTGTCAGATCACTTCTGTTTTCTTTACAAAGTAGAAGTGGCTTTCAGATTCTGAGAGAATAATGTGAAGGAGAGGAGAATTGAGAAGAGAGGAAAAATCTAAAATAGGCATTGTGTGGTGGGAGAGGGAATGGGTATTAAGATTGTTGGTTTTATAGAGCATCTGCTCTGTTGTGTTACTGATATTCTTATACATTTCTAACTTCCTTTTCCCCTCCAACCCTAGGTGGGTTCAACTCTTTGTCCTGAACAGCTAAATTTTGATAAAATTACACAGTACAAAATTAGAACTTCTGGGAGGTAATAACAGCATCCTTAGTTGAAGCAATCCTTTTACCTAGATATCCTATTATGTTTGGCCAAATAAGTCTCTCCCAGTAAACTCTCCACGTGTCTCTTGCAAATCTTACTTTCTCCTTAAACTCCTCTTTGTAATACCTATTCAACAGGTTAATTTGGGGAAAAATAGAAGCTTTCTGCTAGGAACATGTCCATTTCCCTGAGACCAAGCATACAAATGTATTTCATCTGTATCTGTTCTATTCTCTCTTCTGTTTTGAATAAGGAGAACTTGTTCCTATCCAAGGTCGATCTAGTCATTTCTCAGGAACATACACTGCCACGCTTATACCTCAACTTCCCACTGTTTTAAATGCTTTCAGTCTGTCTTATTAATATAAATAAATAATAAAGCAAAATCTCTCAACATTTCAACGCTGTTCAATAATGTACTCTCCTTGCTTTTCACAACCATGCTTTTCAAAACACTCATTTATACTCTGCATTTCAATTTCTCACTTTCCATGCACTGCCCAATAATTTTCAGCTTGGCTCTTTGTTTAGCTATCTCCCCAGTACTGGTTATCCAAGGATCACCTTTGATCTTCATGTCATTCAAGCCTATGGATGTTTTCTAGTCTTCATTTTACCTCACTTATAATCAACATTCAAATTTCTGGAGTACTCTCTTATAAATAAAATTATCTTTGGGGATTCATTAAAAATGCTGTCCAGATTTTTTCTACCTCTCTGAGTGTCTTTGCCAAATCTTCCAGTCTGTCCTCTTCTTCCTCGACCAGTAAATACCAGAGTTCTCAAGACTCAGCCTCATGTTCTCATATTGTCTCACTCAATGCTCTTCCCCTGGAAAATCTCGTTTGTGGCTGTAGCTTTATTTACTGCTCATTCACACATACCTGTTTTCATCCTAAGCTTTATTTCTTAGCTACAGACTTGCATATCCAAATGCCAACTGATTCTTTTTTAAGAACTCATAACAATGTCAAAGTAGACAAGGTCAAAACCCAATCTCCTTATCACCTTCCCCAGACCTGAATCTCTTCTCATTTGTATCACAGTCGATTGCTCGTCATTATTCACACCACAAGTTGAGGAGTCCTCATTGGTTTCTCACACATCCTTCCTCACCAAGCCCCGGAGTTTCATTTCCCATATATTTCTTTAATCTACCCATCCCTCTCCATCTTTTCATCATCATGCTGGCCTAAGCTACCACCATATTTTACTTGACTGTTCTTTAGAACACTCATCTGTTTGCATCTTAGTCCCATAGTAACATTATCATCCTCATTTGCTGGTTAAAACTCCCACATGGCTTTCCACTGCACTCAGGATGGGGGCAGGATTCTTTAGCATGACTTATGAATCCCTTAATGAACTGCCCCATAACTACTGCTCCCCGCCCCATCTGGTCTTGCCCACATGTCACTGCACTGTCTCCACTGTTCCCTGGCTTACATTCAGCCCATGTGCTCAGCCAGCTCACTCACTATCTGGGTTTTGTATACACTTGTCCCTTTTCCTACTTTGATGAAATAACTCCTCCTTATTCTTCAAATATCACTTCTTTAGAGGAGCTTTTCATGACCATTTTGACTGAGTAAAAGCACTACCAATACCATTATAGGGTTTTATAGCACTATTTCTCCTCAGTATCACATCTTTGGGAGACTTTATTTGCTTAATGTCTTTTTTCTCCATTATAGTATAAGTCTCACATGGGCAGCAATCTTATCTGTTATTCTTTCTCTTTTATCACCATCATTTAACATAGTGTTATAGCATTTAGCATAGTTTCTAACATTCCTGCACTTACTGAACAAATATTTTTAATATTTATACTATAAATGAACATGCCAAATAATAAACATACTATAAGTGAATATACATATTTGTGTATACAGATTTATATGTACACATACATATATACATCTATATTTTAATGTAATAGTTACAATAAATCTAGGCAGTAGAATATCTTGTGTGAGGTCCAATAGCTAATAAAAGTCAGACAAGATCCAAACTCAGTTTTCAAAGCCAGTGGTTTTCCTTCTACAACATAGTTCCATCAGTCAAGCATAATTTATATGTTATTCCTGCAGTGGTTCTTAACCCTGAGAAGCTTGTAAAAATGTTGATACACAAGCCCCATTTCCAGAGTCGCTGATTTAATTGGTTTGGAGTAGGGCCTGAACATTTACAGGTTTATAAAGCTATCCAGGTAATTCTTATGCATAATAATTGTGAAGAGCATTTGCTGGAATGACAAAACTAGATTAAGTGGAGGGGGTGGACTGAAATCATGATGATAATGAAAACAAAATGTTGAAAATAGGAAATTAAGAAAAAGACTGGAAGTTGAGGCTGATCGCCAATGATTTTGTCATTCTTTCCTTTTTTTTTCTTTTTCATTAGTTTTTGCTGTTGTCTTCTCTTACCTGGTTAATAAATAGTCACCCAACATTTTCAGGTCCTCTTCCCTAAAATCTATCGATGTTACCTAACATGGAGAAAGAATCTTTGCTGATGTGATTCAAGTAAGGATCACGATTCAGGGAGATTCTCCTGGATTATCCAGATGGGCCCTGGGCCCAATCACAGGTATACTTAGAAGAAGGAGATTTGACACAAATAGAAAAGGGGACAATGTCAAGTGAGAGCAGAGACTGAAATGATGAGACACAAGCCAAGGAGTGCCAGCAGCCACCAGAAGACAAAAGGGAAGGACCAGACTGATTCTCGATGAGAGCCTACAGAGTGTGGCCCTCTTGACATGTCAAATTGATCTCGGACTTCTGCCTCCAGAATCGTGAGAGAAAGAACCTCTGTTGTTTTAACCCACCAAGTTTGCAGTAATTTGTTACAGTGGCCACAGGAGACTCACGCACCTGGATTAGGGTGATATGACTTTACTGTCTACCTGCGACATTCTGGAATAGGCAAGACTGCAGAGAGAAAAACGAACAAGTGAGCACCAGAAGTTGAAGGTTAAGGAAAGACTTGACCACAAGAAATAACATGTGGAAATATCTTTTAGGGAGAAGAGTGATAGAATTTTTGTTTCCATGACTCTATGCATTGATGGAACTCAAAGCTGCAGATCAAAAGGGGTTAATTGTTTTTATCATGTTCAAATTAAAAATAAATCTAAAACATTCGCATCAAAGTACATACTCTTATAGTCTTGTTGTTTCTTGTGTGTGTGTGTGTGTGTGTGTGTGTGTGTGTGTGTGTGTGTGTGTATTAGAGAGACAGAGATCTGTAATTTATATCATTAAATTCACAGTGATGTATGCCATACATGCATATAAACCATTTCTGGCAGGGTACAAGAAACTGTTCAGTGTGATTGGCCCTAAGTGTAAAGATTAGAGGTCCCAAGGTGAAAAGGAATCTTGACTTTTATTGTATATATTCTTATAATGTTTGAATTGTTTACCATGTCACTAAAGTACTTTTCAATTAAAGAAACACTGCACCAAAAAATATATATAAACATTGTGGTACTGCAAATTTGAAGCTTTTTTTCTTTGGCAAATTTTATTTTCTGTCTAGACAAACTAAACATCCTCTTTCCTTGAGTATGGGTACAATTAGCTTATGGAAAGATTCTGTAAGTTACTTGGCAATAAAAGCTATCTGAACACTGGGGTTGCATGCTTTCCCTGTTCCACAAGAAGTTCTAACAATTACTCCCCAGTGAGCTCTCCAAGCCCAAAATCAATGAAGGTAGAAGCAACAGGGTTTTCCATGGTGGAAACAGCCTAGGTTTCATCAATAGCAGTCAGCACAACTTTTAAAAGAAAAAAAGATAAAGAAACTATAGGAGCTTTGTGTATAGTATGCCCAATATGGTTGCCAGCTAAAACTTCACAGTTATAAGGATGCCTACTAGCTTTATCAAGTTCTGAGAGATACTAGCACAGTATCTAAATACGTAAAAGGTAACATAAACACTGGAGTTTTAAAAAATCTATATGTCTGTAAGTATGTATATGTATAACTACACATTTTAAGGTTGCTCCCTCAATTATTTTATTCAGCTTATCTTTTCATAAAGGGAGACTGTGCTTATATAATAAGTAGGTAGGAAAACTGCTGAGTAACCCAGTATGAAAAGGGAGCTATTGTGTGGGAAGACATCTGCTTACCATCCTAGAAGTACTCTAAGAATTTTGCTAAACGTGATGCTTGAAACTTGGAAGGTTTGGGGTTTGGTTTTTTCTTTTTCTTTTTTAAAATTTAATTTCACCTTTAACCGAGAAGTTTAATTCTCACGCAGAAGAGTGCATGGAATATAAATGAAGAACTTCATATTGTTAGAATTTATCAGATGACTTTTGCTGCAAATATTTCCCCAAGTTCTGTGCTAGCCCCTTCATTTTTTAAATAATGTCTTACAAAGGGCACACGTGTTGATTTCCATGAAAAACAATACACAAAGTTTTATATATTTAGTGTATTTTAAACAAATCTGATAAATATTTGCCAATTGCAAGTTTACAAGATACTCTTCTACGTTGGCTTTTAGAACCACCACATTTTAGAATTTTTGTTGAATGTTATCAAATTGGTGAACATAGACTTGTTCATAGTAGCTCATACTATTTCTTTATTATTATTTTAAGGTACATGAGATCTATATTGACATTCCTTCTTTTATTTTTTACTTCTTAGTAATTTATGCCCTCTCTTTTATAAGTCTAACTAGTGGTTTATCAATTTTATTAATCATTTTATAAAACTAAGTTTGGTTTTATTGACTTTCTTTTTTTTAACTTTTTTTATTATTATTAATTTTAATGGAGTGACACCAATAAATCAGGGTACATATGTACAATGAAAACATCTCCAGGTTATCTTATCATTAAATTGTGTTGCATACCCGTCACCCAAAGTCAAATTGTTCTCTGTCACCTCCTATCTGGTTTTCCCTGTGCCCCTCCCCTCCTCCCTAACTCACCCTCCCTTCCCTCCCCCCACCCCGTAACCACCACTCTCTTGTCCATGTCTCATAGTCTCACTTTTATGTCCCACCTATGTATGAAATCATGCTGTTCTCAGATTTTTTTTTCTGAATTACTTATTTCACTCCGTATAATGTTATCAAGGTCCATCCATTTGTTGTAAATGATCCGATGTCATAATTTCAATTGGCTGAGTAGTATTCCATAGTATATATGTACCACAGCTTTTTTTTTTTAATTTATTTTTTTAAATGAAAACATCTCCAGGTTATCTTAACATTCAATTGTGTTGCATACCCGTCACCCAAAGTCAAATTGACCTCTGTTACCTTCTATCTGGTTTTCCCTGTGTCCATCCCCTGCTCCCTATCTCACCCTTCCCTCCCTCCCCTCACCCCATAACCACCACTCTCTTGTCCATGTCTCATAGTCTCACTTTTATGTCCCACTTATGTATGAAATCGTGCTGTTCTCAGTTTTTCTTTTTTTCTGATTTACTTATTTCACTCCGTATAATGTTATCAAGGACCATCCATTTTGTTATAAATGATCCGATGTCATCATTTCTTATGGCTGAGTAGTATTTCATAGTATATACGTACCAAAGCTTTTTAATCCACTCGTCTTCTGACGGACACTTGGGCTGGTTCCAGATCTTCGCTATTGTGAACAATGCTGCCAGAAACATGGGGGCGCATTTCTTCTTTTCGAACAGTGCTAAGGTGTTCTTAGGGTATATTCCTATAAGTGGGATAGCTGGGTCAAAAGGCAGTTTGATTTTTAATTTTTTGAGGAATCTCCAAACTGTTTTTCATAGTGGCTGCACCAGTCTGCATTCCCACCAGCAGTGCAGAAAGGTTCCCTTTTCTCCACATCCTCGCCAGCACTTATTCTGTGTAGTTTCGCTGATGAGTGCCATTCTGACTGGTGTGAGGTGATATCTCATTGTGGTTTTAATTTGCATTTCTCCAATAATTAGTGATGTTGAGCATTTTTTCATATGCCTATTGGCCATCTGTATGTCCTCTTTGGAGGAATTTCTATTCATTTCTTTTGCCCATTTTTTGATTGGATTGTTTGTCTTCCTGTTGTTGAGTTTTATAAATTCTTTATAAATTTTAGTTATTAACCCCTTATCAGATGTGGTGTTGAATATGTACTCGCATTGTGTGGTTTGTCTTTTTATTCTGTTCTTATTGTCTTTAGCTGTGCAAAAACTTTTTAGTTTGATATAGTCCCATTTGTTTATCTTGCCTTTTATTTCATTTGCCCGTGGAGATAAATCGGCAAATATATTGCTGCTACAGATGTCGGAGAGCTTGCTGCCTATGTTTTCTTCTAAGATGCTTATGGTTTCACGGCTTACATTTAAGTCTTTTATCCATTTTGAGTTTGTTTTTGTGAATAGTGTAAGTTGATGGTCTAGTTTCATTTTTTTGCAGGTAGATGTCCAATTTTCCCAACACCATTTGTTAAAGAGGCTGTCTTTACTCCATTGTATGTTCTTTCCTCCTTTGTCAAATATCAGTTGTCCATAAAACTGTGGGTTTATTTCTGGGTCCTCTGTTCTGTTCCATTGATCGATGAGCCTGTTCTTGTGCCAGTACCAGGCTGTCTTGAGTATAATGGCCTTATAGTAAACCTTGTATCTGGAAGAGTGATATCTCCTGCTTTATTTATTCTTTTTAAAATTGCTGAGGCTATTCGTGTTCTTTTTTGATTCCATATAAATTTTTGGAATATGTGTTCTATATCTTTGAAGTATGTCATTGGTATTTTAATTGGTATTGCATTGAATTTGTAAATTGCTTTGGGTAATATAGACATTTTAATGATGTTTATTCTTCCTAGCCATGAGCACGGTATATGTTTCCACTTGTTTGTATCTTCCATGATTTCTTTTACCAATGTTTTATACTTTTCCGTGTACAAGTCCTTAACCTCCTTGGTTAAATTTACTCCTAGTTACTTTATTTTTTTGGCTGCAATAGTGAAGGGGATTGTTTCCTTAATTTCTTTTGCTGACAGTTCATTGTAGGTATATAGAAATGCCTCTGATTTCTGCGTATTAATTTTATATCCTGCCACCTTGCTGAATTCATTTATAAGGTCCAGTAGTTTTTTGACTAAGACTTTAGGGTTTTCAATATACAATATCATATCATCTGCAAATAGTGACAGTTTTACTTCTTCTTTTCCAATTTGGATGCCTTTTATTTCTTCTTCTTGTCTGATTGCTGTAGCTAGGACTTCCAGAACCATGTTGAATAAGAGTGGTGAAAGTGGGCATCCCTGCCTGGTTCCTGATTTTAAGGATATTGCTTTTAATTTTTGTCCATTTAGTATGATGTTTGCTGTGGGCTTGTCGTAGTTGGCCTTTATCATGTTAAGGAATGATCCCTGTATTCCCACTTTACTGAGAGTTTTGAGCATGAATGGGTGCTGGATTTTATCAAATGCCTTTTCTGCATCTATTGAAATTATCATGTGATTTTTGTCCTTCCTTTTGTTTATGTGATGAATCACATTGATTGATTTGCGAATATTGAACCAGCCTTGCCACTCCAGAATAAATCCCACTTGATCGTGGTGTATGATTTTTTTTATATATTGCTGGATCCGGTTGGCTAATATTTTGTTGAGAATTTTAGCGTCTAAATTCATCAAGGATATTGGCCTATAATATTCTTTCTTTCTGTTGTCTTTGCCCGGTTTTTGGGATCAGAATTATGCTCGCCTCATAAAAAGAGTTTGGAAGTCATCCTTCCTCTTGAATTTTTTGAAATAGTTTGAGGAGGATAGGAGTTAGTTTTTCTTTGAATTTTTGATAGAATTCACTTGTGAAGCCATCAGGCCCAGGACTTTTCTTTTTTGGGAGTTTTTTGATAACTGTTTCGATCTCATATGTTGTAATTGGTCTGTTTAGGAGTTCTGATTCTTCCAGATTGATTTTTGGAAGGTTATATGATTCAAGAAATTTGTCCATTTCACCAAGATTGTCTAATTTTTTGGCATATAGTTCTTCATAGTATTTTCTTACAATGCTTTGTATTTCTGTTGTGTCAGTTGTTATTTCTCCACTGTCCTTTCTAATTTTATTTATTTGAGTCCTCTCTCTTTTTTTCTTGGTGAGTCTAGTTAAAGGTTCATCAATCTTGTTTACCTTTTCAAAGAACCAGCTTCTTGTTTCATTGATCCTCTGTATTGTTTTCTTAGCCTCTATGTCATTTATTTCTGCTCTGACCTTTATTATTTCCTCCCTTGTACTTGTCTTGGGTTTTATTTGTTGTTGTTTTTTTAGTTCTTTTAGATGCAGGGTCAGGTTGCTTATTTGAGCTTTTTCTAGCTTCTTATGATATGCCTGTAGTGCAATAAACTTTCCTCTCAGAACTGCTTTTGCTGTGTCCCATAAATTTTGAGTTGATGTATGCTCATTATCATTTGTTTCTAGAAACTTTTTTATTTCTTCATTGATTTTATTGTTAATCCATTCATTATTTAATAACATGCTGTTTAGTTTCCAAGTGTTTGAGTACTTTTCAGTTTTTTTTGTGGTTAATTTCTAGTTTCATGGCATTGTGATCAGAGAAAATGCTTGATATGATTTCAATCTTCTTAAATTTATTGAGACCATTTTTGTGTCCTAACATGTGGTCTATCCTAGAAAACGTACCATGAGCGCTTGAGAGGAAAGTATATTCTAATGCATTAGGGTGAAAAGTTCTGAAGATATCTATTAAATCAAGTTGATCTAGTGTCTCCTTTAAGTCTGCTGTTTCTTTATTAATTTTCTTTCTTGAGGATCTATCCAGTGTTGTTAGAGGGGTATTGAAATCCCCTACTATGATAGTATTGCTGTTAATCTCGCCCTTTATATCCATCAAAGCCTGCTTTATGTATGTCGGGGCTCCTATATTTGGTGCATAGATGTTTATAATAGTTATATCTTCCTGTTGAATTGTTCCCTTTATCATTATGTAGTGTCCTTCTTTATCTCTTACTACACCTTTGTTTTAAAGTCCATTTTGTCAGATATAAGTATTGCTACCCCTGCTTTTTTTTCATTTCCATTTGCATAAAATATTTTTTTCCATCCTTTTACCTTTAGTCTATGTGCATCTTTTGTTTTAAGGTGTGTCTCTTGTAGACAGCATATGCATGGGTTCTGTTTCTTTATCCATGCAGCTACTCTATGTCTTTTGATTGGATCATTTAATCCATTTACATTTAAGGTTATTATTGATATGTAGTTGTTTATTGCCATTTTATTCTTTAAAGCTGTATTCTCCTTTTGCTCTATTCTTTCCCCCCTTTAAACTGTTCACAACAGGACCCTTAGTATCTCTTGCAGAATTGGTTTGGTTTTTATGAATTGCTCAGGCTTTCTTTTTCTGGGAAGCTCTTTATTTCTCCTTCAATTTTAAACGTTAGCCTTGCTGGATAAAGTAGTCTTGGTTGTAGGTTCTTGTTCTGCATTACTTTGATTATATCTTGCCATTCCCTTCTGGACTCAAGTGTTTCTGTTGAGAAGTTCGATGTCATCCTTATGGGGGCTCCTTTGTAGGTGATAGCCTTTTTTTCTTTAGCAGCTTTTAAAATTTTTTCTTTATCCATTAGCTTTGGTATTTTAACTATGATGTGTCTTGGTGTAGATCTTTTTGGGTTTCTCTTTAATGGAGTTCTTTGTGCTTCTTGAATGTGTGGAGTGTTTTCCAGCCTTAATTTAGGAAAGTTTTCTGCTATGATTTGATTGAACAAAGTTTCCATTTCCTGTCCTCTTTCCTCTTCTTCAGGTACCCCTATGATGCGAATGTTGTTTCTCTTCATGTTGTCATAGAGCTCCCTTAGAGTTTCCTCACATTTTTTGAGTCTCTTTTCCTTTTTCTTCTCTGCTTCTGTGCCTTTGTTTATTGTGTCCTCTAACTCTCTGATTCTATCCTCAGCGTAATTCATCCTCCTTTTAATTCCTTCCATTGTGGTCTTCAGTTCTAACATTGTATTTGTCATTTCTGTCTGATTCTTTTTTATTATTTCAATTTTGTTTTTTATACTTGTTATCTCTTTATTTAGGTGTTCATAATGACTATCCATTGTTGCTCTAATTTCTTTGAACATCCTAACCATCATTATTCTAAATTCTGCTTCTGGTAATTTGGTTATATCTGGTTCATTCAGGTCTTTCTCTGGGGATTTCTCTTGATTCATTTGGTTTGCATTCCTCTGCCTACCCTTTTTGTCTGTGTATAAGCAAGTTGTGGCCACTGGAGTCCAGTAGGTGTTCCTTTTGTGTTCTCTAGGTGTGGTCTGTCTGCAGGCCCCTCACCCCCTCTGCCGGTGCGTAGGGTGGTTGGGTATGAGCGTTGCTAGCGCCGGCCCACTATGGCTTTTGCTGTGATTTCTGCCTCTCCTCCGCGGGAGTGGCTGTCACTCAAGCCACAAGCCTCAGCATTAAGGGTAGAGGTGAGCACCTTTGCTCAGCTGCGGACCAAACCTATTTCTGGACTTCTGCCCAGAACTCGCAGTCTGAGCCTGCTCAGTACAGTTTCGTGGTTTGGGCGGGGCTTTTGACGTGTTCTCAGCTGTAAGCCTTTGCCCGTCCGGATCTTTAGCCCTGCCCTCGAGGCCAGGGCCCTTCTGCGCAGGGTCGGAAACCAAGGTTTATTGGGGCGGGCGTGTTTGCTGTCTTCCGCTCAGCTGCGGACTTCCGCTCGTCAGGGACTCTACCCCGCCCCCACGTTCCGCGCCCGCTCGTGCACGTGGAATGGCAAATCACGGTTTCTCCGGCCGGGTGGGGATATTAGCGTGGGCTCAGCTGCGAGCTTCCACTTGTCTCTGGGTCTACCCCGTCCCCGTGCTCAGAGTCCGCTCGCGCACACAGAATGGCAAACCTCAGTTTCTCCGGCCGGGCTGGGTTGGTAGCGTGAGTTCAGCCGCAAGCCCCTCGCCCGTCCCTGGTGCTAGCCGGGTCGCCGCGGTCAGAGCCGGCCTGCGCAGGGTCGCAGAGCAGATTTTTGCTCATTCCTGGCCTCCCGCTTTGTCCCCACAGGTCGGACTACAGGCGGCCCGCAGCTTCCGGACTGCTTTCGCGCGTCCCCTCCGACCCTCTGGGCTAAACCGAGCTCACACCGGTTTGGCCTCCGCCCACGCCGACAGAACCACGTTTCAGCGTCCTGCCGCCCACCATACCCTTCAGCAACCCTTGGCAGAATAGGATGGGACCTAATACTCCACTCTGTAGGCCTGGGAGCTCCCTCACTTGTTTTTCAGCTCAAAACTGTCCAAATGCCTCTTCTAGGCTCTGGGACTGTAGGCTGGGGAATGGTTCCTGGGACCCAGGTCCCTCCCTCTCCTCCAAACTCTCCTCCCGCCACGCGGGTCTCTCCGGGCTGCCATTTGCTCCTGGGAGCTGGGCAGCCCTCTTCGCGTTTTCGCTATTCCTACCAGTCTCAATGTGGCTTCTTCTGTGTTCCTTGGTTGAAGAGTCCACTTAGTTTAGTTCAAAGTTGGTTTATCCAGGTGATGGTTCTTAAAATTGAGTTATAATCCACTTTGGTTCTGGGAGTTGGAAGTTGGTACGACCGCCTACTCCGCCGCCATCTTGCTCCTCTTGTAGCAGGAATTTTGATAAATTCTGCTTTGTGTAATTCCCCAAACTATGCAGCTCTCGGTCCCTCTATATGTACCACAGCTTTTTAATCCACTCGTCCTCTCATGGACACTTGGGCTGGTTTCAGATCTTTGCTATTGTGAACAATGCTGCCGTGAACATGAGGTCGCATTTCTTCTTTTTGAACAGTGCTATGGTGTTCTTAGGGTATATTCTTATAAGTGGGATAGCTAGGTCAAAAGGCAGTTCGACTTTTAATTTTTTGAGGAATCTCCAAACTGTTTTCCACAGTGGCTACACCAGTCTGCATTCCCACCAGCAGTAAAGGAGGGTTCCCTTATCTCCACAAATTCGCCAGCACTTATTCTGTGTTGTTTTGCAGATGAGTGCCATTCTGACTGGTTTGAGGTGATATCTCATTGTGGTATTAATTTACATTTCTCTAATGATTACTGATATAGAGCATTTTTACATATGCCTATTGGCCATCTGTATGTCTTCTTTGGAGAAATTTTTATTCATTTCTTAAGCCCATTTTTTGATTAGATTGTTTGTCTTCCAGGTGTTGAGTTTTATAAGTTCTTTATAAATTTTGGTTATTAACCCCTTATCAGATGTGCTGTTGAATATGTTCTCCCATTGTGTAGTTTGTCTTTTAATTCTGTTCTTATTGTCCTTTGCTGTGCAAAAACGTTTTAGTTTGATATAGTCCCATTTGTTTATCTTGCCTTTTATTTCATTTGCCCGTGGAGATAAATCGGCAAATATATTGCTGCTACAGATGTTGAATAGCTTGCTGCCTATGTTTTCTTCTAAGATGCTTATGGTTTCACAGCTTACGTTTAAGTCTTTTATCAATTTTGAGTTTATTTTTGTAAATGGTGTAGGTTGATGGTCTAGTTTCATTTTTTTGCAGGTAGATGTCCAATTTTCCCAACACCATTTGTTAAAGAGGCTGTCTTTACTCCATTGCATGTTCTTGCCTCCTTGGTCAAATATCAGTTGTCCATAAAGCTGTGGGTTTATTTCTGGGTTCTCTGTTCTGTTCCATTGATCTATGTGCCTGTTCTTATGCCAGTACCAGGTTATCTTGAGTACAATGGCCTTTAGTATACTTTGATATCCGGAAGAGTGATACCTCCTGCTTTATTTTATCTTTATAAGATTGCTGAGGCTATTCGTGTTCTTTTTTGGTTCCATATAAATTTTTGGAATATTTTTTCTATATCTTTGAAGTATGTCATTGATATTTTAATTGGTATTGCTTTAATATATAAATTGCTTTGGGTAATATGGACATTTTAATGATGCTTATTCTTCCTAGCCATGAGCATGGTATATGTTTCCACTTGTTTGTATCTTCCTTGCTTTCTTTTATCAATGTTTTATAATTTTCCGAGTACAAGTCCTTAACCTCCTTGGTTAAATTTACTCCTAGTTACTTTATATTTTTGGCTGCAATAGTGAAGGGGATTGTTTTCTTAATTTCTTTTGCTTACAGTTCATTGTTGGTATATAGAATAGCCTCTGGTTTCTGAGTATTAATTTTATATCCTGCCACCTTGCTGAATTCATTTATAAGGTCCAATAGTTTTTTGACTGAAACTTTTGGGTTTTCTATATACAATATCATATCATCTGCAAATAATGATAGTTTTACTTCTTCTTTTCCAATTTGGTTGCCTTTTATTTCTTCTTCTTGTTTGATTGCTGTAGCTAGGACTTCCAGAACTATGTTGAATAAAAGTGTTGAAAGGGTACACCCCTGCCTGGTTCCTGACCTTAAGAAGATTGCTTTATTTTTTGTCCTTTTAGTTTGATGTTTGCTGTGGGTTTGTCGTAGATGGCCTTTATCATGTTAAGAAATGTTCCCTGAATTCCCACTTTACTGAGAGTTTTGAGCATGAATGGGTGCTGGATTTTATCGAATGCATTTTCTTCATCTATTGAAATTATCATATGATGTTTGTCCTTCCTTTTGTTTATGTGATGAATCACATTGATTGATTTGTGAATATTGAACCAGCCTTGCCTCTCCAGAATAAATCCCACTTAATCATGGTGTATGATTTTTTTTCATATATACTTCTGGATCCGGTTGACTAATATTCTGTTGAGAATTTTAGCGTCTAAATTCATCAAGGATATAGGCCTATAATTTTCTTTCTTTGTGTTGTCTTTGCCAGGTTTTGGGATCAGAATTATGCTCACGTCATAAAAGGAGTTTGTAAGTCTTCCTTCCTCTTGAATTTTTTGAAATAGCTTTAGGAGGATAGGAGTTAGTTTTTCTTTGAATTTTTGATAGAATTCACTTGTGAAGCCATCAGGCCCAGAACTTTTCTTTTTTGGGAGTTTTTTGATAACTGCTTTGATCTCCTTTGTTGTAATTGGTCGTTTAGGTGTTCTGATTCTTCCAGATTGACTTTTGGAAGATTATATGATTCAAGAAATTGTCCATTTCACCTAGGTTGTCTAATTTATTGGCATAGAGTTCTTCATAGTATTTTTTTAATATGCTTTGTATTTCTGTTGTGTCAGTTGTTATTTCTCCACTGTGTTTTCTACTTTTTTTTATTTTATTCATTTTAGAGAGGAGACACAGAGTGAGAGAGAGAGAGAGAAAGAGAGAAAGGGGGGAGGAGTTGGAAGCATCAACTCCCATATGTGCCTTGACCAGACCAGTGCAGGGTTTTGAACTGGCGACCTCAGTGTTCCCAGGTTGACACTTTATCCACTGCGACACCACAGGTCAGGCCCCACTGTCTTTTCTAATTTTATTTATTTGAGTCCTCTGTCTTTTTTTCTTGCTGAATCTCGTAAAAGGTTCATCATTCTTGTTTACCTTTTCAAAGAACCAGCTTCTGATTTCATTGTTCCTCTTTATTGTTTTCTTAGCCTCTATGTCATTTATTTCTGCTCTAAATTTTATTATTTCCTTCCTTCTACTGGTCCTATGTTATATTTGCTGTTGTTTTACTAGTTCTTTTAGATGCAGGGTCAGGTTGCTTATTTGACCTTTTTCTAGCTTATGATATGCCTGTAGTACAATGAACTTCCCTCTCAGTACTGCTTTTGCTGTGTCCCATAAATTTTGATTTGATGTATGCTCATTATCATTCATTTCTCAAAACTTTTTTATTTCTTCTTGATCTCATTGTTAATCCATTCATTATTTAAAAACATGCTACTTAGTTTCCAAGTGTTTGAGTACTTTTCAGTTTTTCTTTTGAGGTTAATTTCCAGTTTCATGGCATTGTGATCAGAGAAAATGCTTGATATGATTTCAATCTTCTTAAATTTATTGAGACCATTTTTGTGTCCTAACATGTGGTCTATCCTAGAAAACATACCATGAGCGCTTGAGAAGAATGTATATTCTACTGCTTTAGGGTGAGAAGTTCTGAAGATATCTATTAAATCGAGTTGATCTAGTGTACCTTTAAGTCTGCTGTTTCCTTATTAATTTTCTTTCTTGAGGATCTATCCAGTGTTGTTAGTGGGGTACTGAAATTCCCTAATATTATAGTATTGCTGTTAATCTCACCCTTTATATCCATCAAAGTCTGCTTTATGTATGTGGGGCTCCTATATTTGGTGCATAGATATTTATAATAGTTATATCTTTCTGTTGAATTGTTCCCTTTATGATTATGTAGTGTCCTTTATCTCTTAATATAGCCTTTGTTTTAAAGTCCATTTTGTCAGATATAAGTACTGATACCCTAGCTTTTTTTAAATTTTCATTTGCATGAAATATTTTTTTCCATCCTTTTACCTTCAGTCTATGTGCATCTTTTGTTTTAAGTTGTGTCTCTTGTAGACAGCATATGTATGGGTCCTGTTTCTTTATCCATGCAGCTACCCTATGTCTTTTGATTGGATCATTTAATCCATTTACATTTAAGGTTATTATTGATATGTAGTTGTTTATTGCCATTTTATTCTTTAAAGTTGTATTCTTCTTTTGCTATATTCTTTCCTCCCTTTGAATTGTTCACAACAGTTCCCTTAGTATCTCTTGCAGAATTGGTTTGGTTTTAATGAATTACTTGAGGCTTTCTTTGTGTGGGAAGCTGTTTATTTCTCCTTCAATTTTAAATGTTAGCCTTGCTGGATAGAGTAGTCTTGGTTGTAGGTTTTTTTTCTGCATTACTTTGATTATATCTTGCCATTTCCTTCTGGTCTCAAGTTTTTCTGTTGAGAAGTCTGATGTCAAAAAAAAAAAAAAAAAGAAGTCCGATCTCATCCTTATGGGGGCACCTTTGTAGGTGATAGCCTTTTTTTCTCTAGCAGCTTTTAAATTTTTCTCTTTATTTATTAGCTTTGGTATTTTAACTATAATGTGTCTTGGTGTAGATTTCTTTGGGTTTCTCTTTAATAAAGTATTGTATGCTTCTTGAATGTGTGGAATGTTTCCCAGCGTTAATTTAGAGAAGTTTTCTGCTATGATTTGTTTAAACAAAGTTTCCATTTCCTGTCATCTCTCCTCTTCTTCAGGAACCCCTATGATGCAAATGTTGTTTCTCTTCTTGTCACAGTGCTCCCTTATAGTGTCCTCACATTTTTTGAGTCTCTTTTCCTTTTTCTTCTCTGCTTCTGTGCCTTTGTTTATTGTGTCCTCTAACTTGCTGATTCGATCCTCAGCATGATTCATCCTGCTTTTAATTCCTTCCATTGTGGTCTTCAGTTCTGATACTGTATTTGTCATTTCTGTCTGATTCTTTTTTATTATTTCAATTTCATTCTTTATACTTGTTATCTCTTTATTTAGGTGTTTATAATGACTATCCATTGTTGCTCTAATTTCTTTGAACATCCTAACCATCATTATTCTAAATTCTGCTTCTGGTAATTTGGTTATATCTGGTTCATTCAGGTCCTTCTCTGGGGATTTCTCTTGAGTCGTTTAGTTTGCATTTCTCTGTCTGCCCATTTTGTCTGTATATAAGCAAGTTGTGGCCACTGGAGTCCAGTGGTGTTGCCTTTGTGTTCTCTAAGTGTGGTGTGTCTTCAGGGCTGCCACTCCCTATGCTGCTGCCTAGGGCATAGGGGTGTTGGTATGGGTGTTGCCAGTGCTGGCCCACTGAGGCTGTTTCTGTGATTTCCACCTCTCTTCCGCAGGAGGGGCTGTCATTCAAGCCATAAGCCTCAGCACCAAGGGTAGAGGTGAGCACCTTTGCTCAACTGCGGACCCAGCCAGTTTCCGGGCTTCTGCCCAGCACCCGCAGTCAGAGCCTGCTCGCCATAGTTTCGCATGTTGGGCGGGGCTTTTGACGTGCTCTCAGCTTTGAGCCTTTGTCCGTCCAGAGCTTTAGCTCTGCCCTCAAGGCCACAGTCCTCCTGCACAGGGTCGCAAACCCCTGTTTATTGGGGAGGTGTAGCTGCTGGCGTGCGCTCAGCTGCGAACTTCTGCTCGTCCCAGGGTCTACCCCGCCCCCACGTTTGGAACCAGCTTGTGCATGCAGGATGGCACACCACGGTTTTTCTGGCCAGGCAGGGCTGGTGGCATGAGGTCAGCCACGAGCCCCCGCCCGTCCCTGGTCCTAGCCCCGTCCCCGCGGTCAGGGCCGGCTTGCACAGGGTTGCAGAGCAGATCTCTGCCCGTTCCTGGGCTCCCGCTTTTCCCCCGCCAGTGGGGCTACAGGTGGGCCCACAGCTGCCGGACCACTTTCATGCATCCCCTCCACCCCTGCTGAGCTAGACGACGCTCAACACTGGCTGGGCATCCACCCCCAGCCAACAGAACCGCGTTTCAGTGTTCTGCCACCACCCTCCCTTCAGCAACTCTCAGCAGAGTAGGAAGGGCCCTAAGTCTCCATACTGTAGGCCTGGGAGCTCCCTCCATCTAAGCAGCTCTGCTCTAATTGCCACAGGAGAGCTTGTCTGGCTAGTGTCCTGTTTCCCTTTGCTGGTATTGCTAGTTCCAGGGGAAATATTCGTTTTCGATTAGGGAAGTGACTTAGCCCAGGGGTTAGGGTGGCTGTCCCTCAGAGTGTTTGTCCCTGTGCCTTCACTCCACACTCTTTTCCCACTGTTCTTGTCCTCTCCTCTTTCCCCGTTCCCCGGAGCCACGGGTGAGTGGTTGTGAGAGATGTTTTCTGAGCTGTCCCTTTAAAAGGGATCTTGAGTCTGAGAGAACTTTCTCTTTCTCACAAACAGTATCCTCACTTGTTTCACAACTCAATACTGTCAAATACCTCTTCGAGGCTCTGGGACTAGAGGCTGGGGCTTTGTTCCTGGGACCCAGGTCCCTCCCTCTCTGCCAAACTCTCTTTCCGCCACGTGGGTCTCTCCGGGCTGCCGTTCGCTCTGGGGAGCTGTTCCTGGGACCCAGGTCCCTCCCTCTCTGCCAAACTCTCTTTGCGTTTTCGCTATTCCTACCAGTCTCAATGTGGCTTCTTCTGTGTTCCTTGGTTGAAGAGTCCACTTAGTTTAGTTCAAAGTTGGTTTATCCAGATGATGGTTCTTAAAATTGAGTTATAATCCACTTTGGTTCTGAGAGTTGGAAGTTGGTACATCCGCCTACTCCATTGCCATCTTCGTACTCCAGTTTTATTGACTTTTATAATGATTTTCTGTTTTCAATTTCATTGATTTCTGCTCCAATTCATATTAATTTTTCTGCTTACTTTAGATTTATTTGCTCTCTTTTATCTATTTCCCAAAGTATAATTTTAGATTATTGATTTTAGACCTTTCTTCTTATTAATGTATTTATTTATTACTATAGATATGATTTCACTTACATGTGGAATCTAAAATAAGCAAATAAATGAACAGGCGGAACAAAAGCAGACTCGTAGATATAAAGAACATTTTGACAGTTGCCAGATAGGAGGGGAGTTGAGAAATGGGTGAAAATGATAAAGAGATTAAGAAGTTCAAATGGGAAGTTACAAAATAGTCCAAGGGATGTAAAATACAGCACAGGAAATTTAGTCAGTAATATTGCAATAACTATATGTGGTGTCAGATGAGTACTAGATTCACTAGGTGATCACTTGACAATTTATGTAATGTCTAATCACTGGGCTGGATGCTTGAAACTAATATCATATTTTACGTCAACTGTAATAGAAAATAAAAAGTTATTTAAATTAAGAAAGACTATTGACCAAAGCTAATAACAAGTCTGATCTGCATAAAAATTGGGAAAATAGAGCTCCTCTCGACTGGAGAAACTGCAAAAGCCCACGGCAAAGGATATAACTAGAGGGCAGGATGAAGAATGTGGGACAGTTCTGCAGTCTATCAGATACTCAAATCTTTTCATACCTGCAATGTAAGAGACATGGAAGGGGTCAAAATTGTTCATTTTCAGTCATGTTACCTAACTCTGCCCCTTTATTCTTACACAATGTAATTATACCTGAATTATCCCTTTAATTACAGGATTAGAGGAAATTATGTACAAGGCAATAGGCAAAGGAGAACAAAGAAGTCATCTCAAACCTACATTTCTAACAGAATCAACTATAGGAGTGATCTTCCTTCTTTCCTAGTACATCCCATATTTAATTTGGAATTCATCAGTTACAACGAGATTATCTAGTGCTGCCTGAGGTTCAGCCTTAACTGAATTCTGTGTTTCCTGGGTGCCATGCCAAAAACTCAAATATAAAGTCCCAGAGTATGAAGGTACCTAGAATTTCTGTTTAAAGATAAAGTGAAAGAATTGGGCAGAATCCTTGCTCCTAACGTGTCCTAAAGGGACCTTTTCCTTTGCTGTTTCATTATCTTCACAAAACGTCTAGCTCTACATTTCTAATTACCTTTATTTTTTTTCTTTATTATTATTATTTTTTTATCTAAGTGAGAGAGGGGAGCTAGAGAGAAAGACTCTCACATCATTCCCACAGGGATTCATCCGGCGACCCCATCTGGGGCTGATGCTCTGCTCATCTGCAGCTTAGCTCCTGAGGAAAGGCGCCATGAAGCCATCCTCAGCTCCTGGGTAGATGCACTCCAAACAACTGAGTCACTGCTGCAGGAGGAAAAGAGAGAGAAGGGGGAAAATAAAGGGGAAGAAGCAGATGGTAACTTCTCTTGTGTGCCCTGAATGGGAATCGAACCAGTGACTTCCATATGCCTGTCGATGCTCCATCACTGAGCCGACTGGCCAGGGCCTACATTTCTAATAACCTTGAAATGACTGGTCATGGCTCAGCCATCCAGGACTTGGTCAGAACCCTTATTAGCCCACATAAACTTTTGGCCGATACAATCTCCAGGAGTATCAAGTCTCAGAAGTGTTTTGAGAGTTCCCAACCCTTTGGCTGCAATTATGTTTTCTTGAGTGCAATAGAAAGTATTTGGTCCTCGTGGTTTTCAAGTCCATTTACAGAAATCACTGTAGTCCTATGGCTTCTGTCAGATTTAAAAAAGAGGGGAAATGTGTGTGTGTGTTTTGAGTATGTGTGAGTGTGTGTGTCTTTCCTTCTGTCTGTCTACCTGGTTTATTAATTATTTAATATGCATTAATATTAATATAATTTCTTCCTGGATATTATTTATTAGATTTACTTGTTTACACATAGTATTCTAATAAAGTTGGTAAAACTTTCTCTCCTCCAGCCATAAAACAGCAAAAATTGCTTGTCACTTGGGGTTTTCCCCATGTTCCCTCAGCTCTGGTGCATGAAAATAATGAAGCAAGTTACCATTTCATAATTATATTTTTATTCCTCTTTTAGAGTTATATTCCATTTTTCTCCTATTGGAAATGTGCAAGAGAAAAAAACCTTATAACTTCCTTACTCCCTATGAGAGCTAATGGCTGCTAAGGATAATAACCAGCACAACACTGTAAAGTATAATAATGTTTCTACTGTTTCCTGAGTGAAACAACTTGATAGAATTTAAACTAAAGAGTTTAAGTGATAAAAATTAAACAAAAATAAAACTTGAACAGTTGACTAATGTTGTTAGAATTGATATATAGATATATACATAGATAGATATAGATATATATATTTCCAAAAATATATAAATATATATAACAGTAGTATCTGAATTCTCCCTATTATTAAGTATAATATGTTAAAGGAAATGATGAAGAAGAAAATATGCAAAGAATGATGAAAAAGTGATTTCAAGCCTACATTTTTTTTCAAAATAAACTCTAGACATGATCTCTTCTGGTACATAATATTTAATTTGCAACTTATTGTTAGGATGAGATCATCTAATACATACTAATTGGATTTTGTAAATTTGTAAATAATCAAATTTAAAGATTAGCCATTTGGGGGATTTTTCTTTCATTTCCAAGTTTTGTTTCAAATATTGGTTATATTATCAAAATACCAGGGCTTCAGTTCATCATTAGAGACCCACAGGCACAATTAGACATGACTCTAAGATCAAACAAAAGTAACAATGACTCTGTCTATCTCTGCTGTTACGCTCCTCCTCTACTATAAATTATGGTGGAATGAGGAGAAAACAAAATGTTAGTTATGATAAATCTGAGCTAGAATATCTGAGAGAGCAGAATTTTGCCATATATGTTTGCTCAAGTGTTTGGAAGATTCCCATTCTGGCCATAAATCCTGTAGTCTGCAAGTGTAGACCCAGCAGGAATAGAGATTCCAAGTATGAGTCAGAAGAAGACCCCTGAACATTCCACCTCACATTAGAACTGAGAAAACATCTGCATTAGCTGCCTCTGAAAGTTTGGCTCAACTATATACATCGTTTCCTATTCATTGTGCAAGGTAAACACATCTGCGATTTCTTATAAGGCTCATGAGGGAAATGATAGCAACCAAGAAAAGAGGATCACTTTAAATTATGGCATTAACAGTTCACATTGACTGGGATCAACCAATAAATTGTCAACCCTCTGCATTCTTCTTTAAAAATCTAAATAGCCTGACCAGGGGGTGGTGCAGTGGATAGAGCATCGGACTGGGATGCAGAAGACCCAGGTTCGAGACCCCGAGTGCCAGCTTGAGCACGGGCCCATCTGGCTTGAGCAAAAGCTCAGCAGCTTGGACCCAAGGTCGCTGGCCCCAGCAAGGGCTGGCCGGGTCTGCTGAAGGCCTGCGGTCAAGGCACATGTGAGAAAGCAATCAATGAACAACTAAGGTGTTGCGACAGCAATGAAAAACTAATGATTGATGCTTCTCGCCTCTCTCTGTTCCTGTCTTTCTGTCCCTATCTCTGGCTCTCTGTCCCTGTAAAAGAAAATCTAAATAACCTTTGTTTATACAAGGAAGACTTGTTGTTGAAAGTCCAAGCATTCTTGTCTGTCAGCTTGATGTAAGTTCGTCTAGTAAGCTTAAGGCTGGGCTGTTCCATTTCAGAATGAACATAGGATGAATACAGTTAGGGAAACATAAAGAAAAACCAACTAAAAAATGACTAGCCTTTTATTGATTATTAATTCCAAAGCCAAACTAGAATAATTGCTAAATACTCATAGCATCGTTTAAAAATGTGCCTTTGAAACCAAAAGAAGAGACTCATTTCTAAATTATTTAGAGCCATTGCTAATATTGATGAAGTTATAAAATAGGTACTAAAATTTTGATTTCACTTTCATTGTACAATCATAGTCACAGGGTTAACCTTGATTAAGAATGTCCAGAGTATTTTCACAGAGTTTGTAGCTTTGAGCCAAACTGTGGATGTGATGATGGAGACTTCCTACCCAAGTCTACACTGTAATGCACTCACACCCTTCCCATGTTCCCTGGAGTGAAGTGAGCTGCATACCACTGACACTTGCAGCTTTCAGAACTTCTCATAGAAAAGAGTTTACCCTTTATAGCCCAAATGCAAAATTTCTATACAAACATTCTTAACTTTTTTCTCTCTAAAATACACACAAATAAGGAAAGTGTGTCAAGCATGTCATTTGGGATTCCCTTTGGTGTAAATATAGATATGATCCACCAACAGAAAGAAACCTTGCTAAGTCAACACCATTTAAATGATGCTGGTTATCCGAACTGTGGATCTAGTAAGAGGTGTTCTTACTTCAATATTATATGACTAAAACAAACAAATGAACAAAAAAAATTCATTAAGAAGCAATTGACCTATTATAGAATAAGTCACATTCTACTTACCAAACAAATTAAGTATAAATAGATATATCAGGCCCTGGCTGGTTGGCTCAGAGATGGAGCATCGGCCTGGTGCGTGAAAGTCCCAGGTTTGATTCCTGGTCAGGGTACACAGGAAAAGTGTCCATCTGCTTCTCCACCCCTCCCCCTCTCACTTCTCTCTCTCTTTCTCTCTCTCTCTATCTCTATCTCTTGCCCTCCTGCAGCCATGACTTGATTGGAGTGAGTTGGCCCTGGGCACTAAGGATGGCTGCATTACCTCTGCCTCAGGTGCTAAGAAGAGCTCAGTTGCTGAGCAACAGAGCAATGCCCCAGATGGACAAAGAATCACCCCCTAGTGGGCTTGCCAGGTGGAACCCAGTCAGGGTGCATACAGGAGTCTATCTCTCTGCCTCCCCTCTTCTCACTGAATAAAAATAATAATAATAATAAATAAATATATATATATATATATATATATATATATATATATATATATATATATATACACACACACACACACACACACACACACACACACACCAAGCTCATATAAGATATAAACACATATTTATGTATGTCTATGTGCACACGTGTGGATATACAGAGAGAAAGATAAACATTTGGAACAACAAAAATTATTAAGCTGGTAGTTAGATTCTTAACCCCTTGAGAAGTACATATGTTCATGTACATCCTCACTCAAAGGGTTAACAAAAAACTCACTACTCCAAGGGTTAATTCAAATTAATTCTATAGGCATGGTTAAAGGAAATACCTCTGTTCTAGACTAAACTTCCCAAGAATTTTTTTTCTCGCTTGATTTTTTTGTTTTTGTTTTTAGGGTTATACTTCATCCACATTTTGTGTTAAATATTTCAACTCCCATATCTTTTTTCCTACATCTAATCATTCACTTATACACATTAAACTGAATTACAAAAATATCAATCCTAAACCTTTTTGTCTAGTACTGTTTAATTTTTTATTGATTGATTTTTGGAGAGATAGAGGGAAAAAAGGAAAGGTGGAGAGAGAGAGAGAAGCATTCCTTTCTTGTTTGACTTAATTAGGCATCACTGGTTGCTTCCCGTTAAGTGCTTTGACTGGAGATCAAACCCACAACTCTGTTGTTTCAGAAAGATGCTCTAATCAACTGAGCTAACCAGCCAGGACTGTCTAAAAGTGTTTAAAGTTCATACATTATTGAAATTGTCCTTTACATTTTTTTCTAAAGTTCTAGTTTTTAATTTCCTAATTTGCCTGTCAAGTTAGACATTCCTGTAATGAAGAACTATCAAAATGTTCTTTCTCCTCCAAAACACTCTCTAACTCTCAAAAGGCCATCTATACATTATATTATCTAGTTGGTATTATCTACTTGCTGCTTTGTTAACTTTTACCACCTTATGGTCAAATATTCTTATTATTCATTTTTCAAGGAAACACCTGATCAACTTTATTATGCAACAGTCATACTTTAAGAACCAAAGAACCTTACTTAGAACAAGAGACTCATTCGTATTCCCAGATCCAAAACAAACACAAGTGAAGAACCTGATTCATCAACATTGGGCCTCATTTGAGGCTGCCATTGTTACCACTGAAAACTAATATAAAGGTATAAAGATACTCTGTCTGAACCCAGGATGTGTGTTTTATTTCAAGAAACAATGGGTCCAGATGAGGCACAGGGGAAGAGGCAGCAAGTCGGTGGACATGAGGTGTAAGTCTGGATCGGGAGGTATAGAGCTCAGCTGAAAAAACAGAACAGAAAGTTATATGTTGATCTATTCTTACATTCTTGATTATTTTAAGTGTCTTGATTTTTACCATCAAGATTCCTATGGTGGGAGGATGGCAAGATGGCAATGGCGTAGGCGGACATACCAACATCCAACTCCCAGAACCAAAGTGAATTACAACTTAAATTTAAGAACCATCATCGGGATAAACCAACTTTGAACTAAACTAAGTGGACTCTTCAACCAAGGAACACTGAATAAGCCACATTGAGACTGGTAGAAAAAGCAAAAACGCGAAGAGGGCTGCCCAGCTCTCAAGAGCAAACGGCAGCCCGGAGAGACCCGTGTGGCAAGAGGAGAGTTTGGTGGAGAGGAAGGGACCTGGGTCCAAGGAACAAAGCCCCAGCCTGCAGTCCCAGAGCCTAGAAGAGGCGTTTGGACAGTATTGAGCTGTGAAACAAGTGAGGATACTGTTTGTGAGAAAGAGACAGTTTTCTCAGACCCAAGATTCTTCTTAAAGGGACAGCGCAGAAAACCTCTCTCATAACCACTCACCCGGGACTCTGGGGAACAGGGACAGAGAAGACGACCAGAGCAGCGTGAAGAGAATGTGGACTGGAAGGCAGAGGGAGAAACACTCTGAGGGACAGCCACCCTAACCCCTGGGCTAAGTCACTTACCTAATCAGAAATGAATATTTCCCCTGGAACTAGCAATACCAGCAAAGGGAGACAGGGCATAAGCCAAACAAGCTCTCACGTGGCACTTAGAACAGAGCTGCTTAGACGGAGGGAGCTTCCACGACTACAGTATGGAGTGTTAGGGTCTGAGCTGCAGTGCCCCTACCCACACTGCTGAGGGCTTGCTGGAGCGGCGGTGGCGGCAGGACGCTGAAACCTGGTTCTGTCGGGTTGGGACGGAGGCCCAGCTGGTGTGAGCTTGGTCTAGCCCAGAACGGGTGGAGGGAATGTGAGAAGGTGGTCTGGCAGCTGCATGCCCGCCTGCAACCCCACCTATGGGGGAAAAGTGGGAGGCCAGAAACAGGCAGAGATCTGCTCTGTGACCCTGGACCCAGTGCAAGCCGGCCCAGACAGCGGGAGCGGGGCTAGGACCAGGGACGGGCGGAGGCTCGTGGCTGAGCGCACGCCAGCAGCCTGGCCCGGCCTGAAAAACTAGTTTGCCGTCCTGCATGTGTGAGTTGGCTCTGACCACAGGGGCAGGGCTGGAGCCCGGGATGAGCAGAGACTCGCACGCCAGCAGCCCCACCCGGCCCAAGAAACCGAGGTTTGCAATCCTGCGTAGGCAAGCCCGGGCCTCGGGGGAAGGGCTAAAGCTCCAGACGGGTGGAGGCTCACAGCTGAGTGCACGTGACAGCTCCGTCCAATCCGAGAAACTGTGGCAAGGAAGCTCTGACAATAGGGGTGGGGCAGAAGCCCGGGAACAGGCTGGGTATGGAGATAAGCAAAGGTGCTCACTTCTACCCTTGGTGCAGTGTGCAACCTGACCTGTGTGGGTGAGGCGAAGACCCAGGCAGGCTAGGCTTGGAGAGCCAGGCACCAGACCACAGCCCATCTGCGGTGGAAAGGCAGAAATCACAGCAACAGCCTCAGTGGGCCTGCGCTGGCAACGCCCGCACCCAACCGCCCTAGGCAGTGGCAGAGGGGGTGGCGGGCCTGCAGACAGACCACACCTAGAGAACACAAAGGCAAAACCCATTGGACTCCAGTGGCCACAACCTTCTCATACACAGACAGAATGGGAAGGCAGAGAAATGCAACCCAAATGAATCAAGAGAAATCTCCAGAGAAGGATCTGAGTGAACCAGATATAACCAAATTACCAGATGCAGAATTTAAAAAAATGAGAGTTAGAATGTTCAAAGAAATTAGAACAAAAATGAATAGTCATTACGAACACCTAAATAAAGAGATAACAAGTATAAAAAACAAAATTGAAATAATAAAAAAGAATCAGACAGAAATAACAAATACAGTATCAAAACTAAAGACCACAATAGAAGGAATTAAAAGCAGGATGGATGACGCAGAGGATCGAGTCAGCGAGTTAGAGGACACAATAAAAAAAGGCATGGAAGCAGAGCAGAAAAAAGAAGAGAGACTCAAAAAATGTGAGGACACTATAAGGGAGCTCTGTGAAAACATGAAGAGAAATAAAATTCGCATCATAAGGGTTCCTGAAGAAGAGGAGAGAGAACAAGAAATAGAAACTTTGTTCAATCAAATAGTAGCAGAAAACTTCCCTAAATTAAGGCTGAAAAACATTTCACATATTCAAGAAGCACAAGAACTCCATAAAAGAGAAAGCCAAAGAAATCTACACCAAGACACATCATAGTTAAAATACCAAAGCTAAGGGATAAAGAGAAAATTTTAAAAGCTGCTAGAGAAAAAAAGGCTATCACCTACAAAGGAGCCCCCATTAGGATGACATCAGACTTCTCAACAGAAACACTTGAGGCCAGAAGGGAATGGCAAGATATATTCAAAGTAATGCAGAACAAGAACTTACAACCAAGTCTACTCTATCCAGCAAGGCTAACATTTAAAATTATAGAAGAAATAAAGAGCTGCCAAGACAAAAAAGACTCAAGGAATTCATTAAAACCATATCAATTCTGCAAGAGATACTAAGGGGCCAGTTGTGAACAGTTCAAAGGGAGGAAAGAATATAGCAAAAGAAGAATACAGCTTTAAAGAATAAAATGGCAATAAACAACTACATATCAATAATAACTTTAAATGCAAATGGTTTAAATGATCCAATCAAAAGACATAGGGTAGCTGCGTGGATGAAGAAACAGGACCCATATATATGATGTCTACAAGAGACACACCTTGAAACAAAAGATGCACATAGACTGAAGGTGAAAGGATGGAAAAAAATATTTCATGCAAATGTAAATTTAAAAAAACCGGGGTAGCCATACTTATATCTGACAAAATGGACTTTAAAACAAAGGCTGTACTAAGAGATAAAGAAGGACACTACATAATGATAAAGGGAACAATTCAACAGGAAGATATAACTATTATAAATATCTATGCACCAAATATAGGAGCCCCGACATACATAAAGCAGACTTTGATGAATATAAAGGGTGAGATTAACAGAAATATTATTATAGTAGGGGATTTCAATACCCCACTAACAACACTGGATAGATCCTCAAGAAAGAAAATTAATAAAGAAACAGCAGACTTAAAGAATACACTAGATCAACTCGATTTAATAGATATCTTCAGAACTTTTCACCCTAAAGCAGTAGAATATACATTCTTTTCAAGCGCTCATGGTACATTTTCTAAAATAGACCACATGTTAGGACACAAAAATGGTCTCAATAAATTTAAGAAGATTGAAATCATATCAAGCATTTTCTCTGATCACAATGCCATGAAACTAGAAATGAACCACAGAAGAAAAACTGAAAAATACTCAAACACTTGGAAACTAAATAGCATGATATTAAATAATGAATGGATTAACAATGAGATCAAAGAAGAAATAAAAATGTTTCTAGAAATGAATGATAATGAGCATACATGAAATCAAAATTTATGGGACACAGCAAAAGCAGTACTGAGAGGAAAGTTCATTGCACTACAGGCATATCATAAGAAGCTAGAAAATGCTCAAATAAGCAACCTGAGCCTGCATGTAAAAGAACTAGAAAAACAACAGCAAATAAAGCCCAGGAACACTAGAAGGAAGAAAATAATAAAGATCAGAGGAGAAATAAATGACATAGAGGCTAAAGAAACAATACAGAGGATCAAAGAAACCAGGAGCTGATTCTTTGAAAAGGTAAACAAGATTGATGAACCTCTAACTAGACTCACCAAGAAAAAAAGAGAGAGGACTAAAATAAATAAAATTAAAAAGAGAGTGGAGAAGTAACAACTGACACAACAGAAATACAAAGTATTGTAAGAAAATACTATGAAGAACTTTATGCCAAAAAATAAGGCAACCTAGGTGAAATGGACAAATTTCTTGAATCATATAATCTTCCAAAAATCAATCTGGAAGAATCAGAGCACCTAAACAGATCAATTACAAAAAATGAGATCAAAACTTTTATCACAAAATTCCCAAAAAAGAAAAGTCCTGGGCCTGATGGCTTCACAAGTGAATTCTAACAAAATTCAAAGAACTACCTTTTATCCTCCTCAAGCTATTTCAAAAAATTCAACAGGAAGGAAGATTTCCAAACTCCTTTTATGACGTGAGCATAATTCTGATCCCAAAACCAGGCAAAGACAACACAAAGAAAGAAAATTATAGGCCTATATCCCTGATGAATTTAGACGCTAAAATTCTCAACAAAATATTAGCTAACCGGATCCAGCAATATATATAAAAAATATCATACACCATGTTCAGGTGGGATTTATTCTGGCGAGGCAAGGCTGGTTCAATATTCACAAATCAATCAATGTGATTCATCACATAAACAAAAGGAAGGACAAAAATCACATGATAATTTCAATAGATGCAGAAAAGGCATTTGATAAAAATTCAACACCGATTTATGCTCAAAACTCTCAGTAAAGTGGGAATACAGGAAACATTCCTTAACATGATAAAGGCCATCTACGACAAACCCACAGCAAACATCATACTAAATGGACAAAAATTAAAAGCAATCCCCTTATATCAGAAACCGGGCAGGGGTGCCCACTTTCACCACTCTAATTCAACATAGTTCTGGAAGTCCTAGCTACTGCAATCAGAAAATAAGAAGAAATAAAAGGCATCCAAATTGGAAAAGAAGAAGTAAAACTGTCATTATTTGCAGATGATATGATATTGTATATAAAAAACACTAATGTCTCAGTCAAAAAACTACTGGACCTTATAAATGAATTCAGCAAGGTGGCAGGATATAAAATTAATACTCAGAAATCAGAGGCATTTCTATATACCAACAATGAACTGTCAGCAAAATAAATTAAGGAAATAATCCCCTTCACTATTGCACCAAAAAAATAAAGTGTCTAGGAC
Source organism: Rhynchonycteris naso (assembly GCA_037038555.1). Classification (NCBI taxonomy): domain Eukaryota; kingdom Metazoa; phylum Chordata; class Mammalia; order Chiroptera; family Emballonuridae; genus Rhynchonycteris; species Rhynchonycteris naso. The sequence goes on along the minus strand of CM072999.1, from coordinate 146,651,159 downwards.
TAAATTTAACCAAGGAGGGTAAGGACTTGTACTTGGAAAATTATAGAACATTGATAAAAGAAATCAAGGAATATACAAACATGTGGAAGCATATACCGTGCTCATGGCTAGGAAGAATAAACATCATTAAAATGTTTATATTACCCAAAGCAATTTATAAATTCAATGCAATACCAGTTAAAATACCAATGACATACTTCAAAGATATAGAACACATATTCCAAAAATTTATATGGAAACAAAAAAGAACATGAATAGCCTCAGCAAACTTAAAAAGAAAAAATAAAGCAGGAGGTATCACTCTTCCAGATATCAAGGTTTACTACAAGGCCATTGTACTCAAGACAGCCTGGTACTGTCATAAGAACAGGCACAGAGATCTATGGAACAAAACAGAGAACCCAGAAATAAACCCACACCTTTATGGACAACTGATATTTGACAAAGGAGGAAAGAACATACAATGGAGTAAAGACAGCCTCTTTAACAAATGGTGTTGGGAAAATTGGACATCTACCTGCAAAAAAATGAAACTAGACCATCAACTTACACCATGCACAAAAACAAACTCAAAATGGATAAAAGACTTAAATGTAAGCCGTGAAACCATAAGCATCTTAGAAGAAAACATAGGCAGCAAGCTCTCCGACATCTGTAGCAGCAATATATTTGACGTTTTTTCTCCACGGGAAATGAAATAAAAGGTAAGATAAACAAATGGGCCTATATCAAACTAAAAAGTTTTTGCACAGCTAAAGACAATAAGAACAGAATAAAAAGACAAACCACACAATGGTAGAAAACATTCGACAACATGTCTGATAAGGGGTTAATAAACAAAATTTATAAAGAACTTATAAAACTCAACTCTTGGAAGACAAACAATCCAATCAAAAAATGGGCTAAAGAAATAAATAGAAATTTCTCCAAAGAGGACATACAGATGGCCAATAGGCATATGAAAAAATGCTCAACATCACTAATCATTAGAGAAATGCAAATTTAAACCACAATGAGATATCACCTCACACCAATCAGAATGGCGCCCATCAGCAAAACAAAACACAGAACAAGTGCTGGCAAGGATTTGGAGAAAAGGGAACCCTCCTGCACTGCTGGTGGGAGTGCAGACTGGTGCAGCCATTGTGGAAAATAGTATGGAGATTTCTCAAAATATTAAAAATTGAACTGCCTTTTGACCCAGCTATCTCACTTCTGTAATATACCCTAAGAACACCATAGCACTGTTCAAAAGAAGAAATACGCCCCCATGTTTGTGGCAGCATTGTTCACAACAGCGAAGATCTGGAAACAACCCAAGTGTCTGTCAGAGGATGAGTGGATTAAAAAGCTTTGGTACTTCTATACTATGGAATACTACTCAGCCATAAGAAATGATGACATTGGATCATTTACAACAAAATGAATGGACCCTGATAACATTATACGGAGTGAAATAAGTAAAACAGAAAAAAAACACTGAGAACTGCATGGTTTTATACATAGGTGGGACATAAAAGTGAGACTATGAGACATGGACAAGGGAGTGGTGTTTACGGGGTGGGGGGAAGGAGGACAGGGTCGGAGAGGGGGGAGGAGAGGGGCACAAAGAAAACCAGATAGAAGGTGACAGAGGACAATTTTACTTTGGGTGATGGGTATGCTACATAATTGAAGATAAGATAACCTGGAGATGTTTTCTTTGAATATATGTACCCTGATTTATTAATGTCACCCCATTAAAATTAATAAAAAGAAAATTAAGTCCAGGCGGTGGCACAGTGGATAGAGTGTCAGACTGGGATGCGGAAATCCCAGGTTTGAGACCCCGAGGTCGCCAGCTTGAGCTCGGGCCCATCTGGCTTGAGCTAAAGCTCGCCAGCTTGGACTCAAGGTCACTGGCTCCAGCAAGGGGTGACTCGGTCTGCTGAAGGCCCACTGTCAAGGCACATGTGAGAAAACAATCAATGAGCAACTAAGGTGTTGTGACGGCAATGAAGAACTAATGATTGATGCTTCTCACTTCTCTCTGTTCCTGTCTGTCTGTCCTTACTATTCCTCTTTCTGACTCTTTCTCTGTCCCTGTAAATAGATAGATAGATAGATAGATAGATAGATAGATAGATAGATAGATAGATAGATAGATGATAGATAGATAGATAGATAGATAGAAAATTAAAACAAAACATAAAACAGATTCCTATGGTGGACAAAGAATAAAAAAGAAAGAAAGAAACAATGGACTGCACTATATAATGTTACATTTAGTTAAGAAACTCTTTTTCTTGGTTTCCCAAACATTTAACTCCTAAGTAAGAACTCATACTTATTTTATATTTACAAATGTAGTTATTATTTTCAAATACTGGCCTCCATGTCAGGGCTTCTAGATCAGAGAGAGATGTCTCACCTTTGAAAAAAGCTGTGCCTAATAACTCTTGATGGTCTCGAATCCCAGTCACCAATCAGGATTTCCACTTCTTATAAGATAAATTTCTTTTGAGGGTCCATGGGGACCTTTGTTAGAGCTACTGTAATCTGGCACAGAAGTTTATTATGATGACAGTGAATCTCAAAAGAAAACTTCTTATGGTCTTGATTGTTTTCTTCCCATAAGGAAACTTATCCTTTGTGCAAATGTATCCACTTCTTCCTCATGCCCATATATATACTTCTATATACCAATGAAAATTGAAGGAAGCAATCTTTGTCAAAAAACAGAAAGATGCAGTTATCTATTTTCCCTGAAGCCAAGGGTACCTACTTACCTTAAAATTATTTTCAAGAGGAATAATACAATCAATTTTTCCAATAGTAGCACAAATCCACTGTAATGTGGTTTACTATCTGCTGCTCCAGACATAAAAGTAAAATATCATAACTTTAAATTCTGCCTTGCTAATCAACATCCAATGAGAATCATTGCAGTGACTCCTGACCATACGCAGGTTATAGTACACATAAAAAATTATTATTCTGTATGACACATGGGATAAACTAGAATGGATTTGGGGGTGGAGAGCTATACAGGGCTTGGTGAAAAAAAGTTACATTTGCAACATAATAGTAATGTTAGAAAAATAGAATAAAAATGATAGAAACAGTTTTAAGAAGTGAATTTATATTAAACTTATAAATAAAGGGTTTTCAATTTTTTCTTAAGAAACAAGATTACTTTCATAAAAATGGAATTTTATATTTGATTTTATGATTGAGTTGGCTACAGGCAATGACAAATTGTGATTTTTTAATGATAATATTTCTTCAAATTCTTGAGAGACATCAAAAAAGTTTGTTCCTGTATAGATAATAAAATCTTGTCAAACCATTTTCCATCTTTACAGCTGCTTAAAAACTAGCAAATTGAAATTATATTTTAACAATCTGAAAGTATATTTTTTCTCTTGCTTACTAGTGTAATGTCGAAATTTTTTACTGTAACACAAATAAATTTCAACTCCAAATAAACATTTGTAAATGAGATATTTCAAAATAACAGAGAGTATCTAATTTGTGGAGTATGCCTTCACATTTAGAACAGTCATGCTGCAGCTAGTTTGAATTCACTGACAACATTTATGCCACAAACAGACACATTCAGAAGTCCATTCCTTAAAGCAACAACCTGAAGGACCTCTGTCCTAAACTCTCACCCTCACGCTGGCCCAATCCAACTTGAGCATGTTCTAGGTTCTGCATACAAACTGTTCCTGCAGCAATCTGGGCTCCTTTGGCTGGATACTAAGGTTGATTTCCACAAGGTAGAACATCTTCCTAGCATTCAGCAGACATTTGAAACTGAGGACTGATAGGTGTGGTTCAGTGAGTTCCTGCTTGATGACCCAACCTTTGTGCCCCAAAGGTTAAAACAGTAGTTCTCAAGGTGTGGTTCCTCCACCAAACAGCAGCAGCAGCAGAATCTAAAAGCTTATTAAAATGCAAATTCTCAGGTCCTGCTCAAGACTTACAAAATAGAAATGTTGGGTATGTGATCTAGCATTGTGTGCATTAACAAGCCTCCCACCCCATGCTTTCTGATTCTTGCTCAAATTTGAGAACCAATGGGATTTTTTTAATCAATATTTTAGGGAACATCTGTAATCCATTCACGGCAACAACAAAGAGTTGGAAAGCCCTGTGTAGATTTTATTGTTATTGCTGTTGCAATTCTATGGTTTTCTCCAACCTTTGGTCTTCAAGGTTGAGGGTCATATAAAGATGTTTATGTACTATTGGAAAGTTTGTTATTTGCATGACTTTCGGTATAGCTACATTTTCACTCTTGGTTCAATGACTCAGCATTTATAGGTACACGTTCCATGCCTATATATATACAAGCAACATAAGCAAAGTAAGTCACTGTCCAGGTAAGGTTATCCAAGGACCATGAAAATCTTTTCCTATCAGCAAAACCTCTCCACTTCACCTTCCATGGTGCCTAATAGTCCATTATTGAATACTGTAATTTGTATTAGGGCATTCCCCTTCCAGAATTCCTCCTTTAAGATGTAAATACCTTTATAATGGGTAAAATATAGTAATTATCCATCAACATCTTAGTTCTCTGAGATTAATTTTGGACACCTAGAAACACTGTGACACAATGGGATCTAGGACAAGAATGGTTGGCATTGGGTGAAATGGGAAAGATTCCAAAGAAGGCAGAGAAGAATGATCACAGCAAAAGGCAGTATGAAAAGGAGAGAGTCCTCAGCATAGCCTCCTGATGAGTTAAGAGGCAGCATGATAGTTTTGGTTGTTTAAGTGTACAGCATGTTGAAACAAAGAAGAGTTTAAAAAATAAAATAAAAAGGAAGAGACTTTCAGATGTGAGTTTTCTTTAATGCTGCCTCTGGTAGGAACCTTCATTTTTTCCACCATTCACAATGACAATGTTATCTTGCCCACATATCAACAATTAGAAATTTGTTTCACCTTAAAAAACCTTTCTGAAGATGGCGATGGAGTAGGCAGACGTACCAACTTCCAACTCCCAGAACCAAAGTGGATTATAACTCAATTTTAAGAACCATCATCTGGATAAACCAACGTTGAGCAAAACTAAGTGGACTCTTCAACCAAGGAACACTGCAGAAGCCACATTGAGACTGGTAGGAATAGCGAAAACGCGAAGAGGGCTGCCCAGCTCCCCGGAGCAAACGGCAGCCCGGAGAGATCCGCGTGGCGGGAGGAGAGTTTGGCGGAGAGGGAGGGACCTGGGTCCCAGGAACCAAGCCCCAGACTGCAGTCCCAGAGCCTAGAAGAGGCGTTTGGACAGTATCGAGCTGTGAAGCAAGTGAGGATACTATTTGTGAAAAAGAGAGAGTCTTCTCAGACCCAAAAATCTTTTTAAAGGGACAGCTCAGAAAGCCTCTCTCACAACCATGCACCCGGGGCTCCGGGGAACTGGGACAGAGGAGAGGAACAGAGCAGCGGGAACAAAGAGTGGACTGAAGGCATGGAGACACTCTGAGGGACAGCCACCCCGACCCATGGGCTAAGTCACTTCCCTAATCGAAAACGAATACTTCCCCTGGAACTAGCAATACCAGCAAAGGGAGACAGGACACTAGCCAAACAAGCTCTCCGTGGCAATTAGAGCAGACCTGCTTAGAGGGAGGGAGCTCCCAAGCCTACAGTGTGGAGACTTAGGGCACTTCTAGCCCCCTGAGGTTGCTGAAGCCTATGGTTGGGACAGGACGCCGAAACGCGGTCCTGTTGGTGTGGGCGTAACAGTGTGGGCTCGGGCTAGCCTAGCAGGGGCGGAAGTGACGCGCAAAAGCTGTCCGGCAGCTGCGGGCCGCCTGTGACCCCACTTGTGGGGAAAAATACGGGCAGAGATCAGCCCTGCGACCCTGCGCTAGCCGGCCCTGACCGCGGGCACCGGGCTAAGACCAGGGACGGGCGAGGGGCCCGAGCTCACGCTGCCAACCCAGCCCAGAAGGAGAAACCGCGGTGTGCCATCTGTGGGCGCGAGCGGGCTCCTAAGGCCGGGGCGAGGGAGACACTGAGACCAGCGGAAGTTCCCTGCTGAGCTCACGCTGCTCTCCCCGCCCGGCCGGAGAAACTGCGGAGTACCACTCTACGTGCCCGAGCTTGCTCCGAGCGTGGGGGCAGGGTAGGAGCCGGAACGACCGGAAGCTAGCCGCTGTGCGCAGGCCAGCAAACACGCCTGGCCCAATAATCCCCGGTTTTCGGTTTCAGTCCCTGCGCAGGAGGGCCCTGGCCTCGAGGGCGGGGCTAAATTCTGGACGGGCAAAGGCTCACAGCTGAGAGCATGTCAAAAGCCCCGCCCACCCACAAAACGGTGGCGAGCAGGCTCTGACTGAGGGGGCTGGGCGTAAGCCTTCCGGAAAAAGGCCGGTTCCGCAGCTGAGCAAAGGTGCTCACCTCTGCCCTGGGTGCTAACGCTAGTGACTTGAGTGACAGCCCCTCCCGCAAAGGAGAGGCAGAAACCACAGCAATAGCTGCAGAGAGCCGGTGCTGGCAACGCCCACAGCCAACCGCCCTAGGCAGCGACAGAGGGGGTGGCAAGCCTGCAGACAGACCACACCTAGAGAACACAAAGGCAACACATACTGGACTCCAGTGGCCATAACTTGCTTACACTCAGATAAAATGGGCAGGCAGAGGAATGCAAACCAAATCAACCAAGAGAAATCCCAAGAGAAGGACCTGAATGAACCAGATATAACCAAACTACCATAAGCAGACTTTAGAATAATGATAGTTAGGATGTTCAAAGAAATTAGAGCAACAATGGATAGGCCCTATGAGCACCTAAATAAAGAGATAACAAGTATAAAAAATGAAATTGAAATAATAAAAAAGAACCAGACAGAAATGACAAATACAGTATCAGAACTGAAGACCACAATGGAAGGAATTAAAAGCAGGATGAATCACGCTGAGGATCGAATCAGTGATTTAGAGGACACAATAAACATAGTTACAGAAGCAGAGAAAAAAAAGGAAAAGAGATTCAAGAAATGTGAGGAAACTCTAAGGGAGCTCTGTGACAACATGAAGAGAAACAACATTCGCATCATAGGGGTGCCTGAAGAAGAGGAAAGAGGACAGGAAATGGAAACTTTGTTCAATCAAATCATAGCAGAAAACTTCCCTAAATTAAGGCTGGGAAACATTCTACATGTCCAAGAGGCACACAGAACCCCATTAAAGAGAAACCCAAAAAGATCTACACCAAGACACATCATAGTTAAAATACCAAAGCTAATAGATAAAGAAAAAATCTTAAAAGCTGCTAGAGAAAAAAAGACTCTCACCTACAAAGGAGCCCCCATTAGGATGACATCGGACTTCTCAACAGAAACACTTGAGGCCAGAAGGGAATGGCAAGAAATAATCAAAATAATGTAGAACAAGAACCTACAACCAAGACTACTCTATCCAGCAAGGCTAACATTTAAAATTGAAGGAGAAATAAAGAGCTTTCCAGACAAAGAAAACCTCAAGGAATTCATTAAAACCAAACCAATCCTGCAAGAGATTCTAAGGGGCCTAGTGTGAACAATTCAAAGGGAGAAAAGAATATAGCAAAAAAAAAAAAAAAAAAATACAGCTTTAAAGAATAAAATGGCAATAAACAACTACATATCAATAATAACCTTAAATGTAAATGGATTAAATGATCCAATCAAAAGACATAAGGTAGATGCATGGATAAAGAAAAAGGACCCATACATATACTGTCGACAAGAGACACACCTTAAAACAAAAGATGCACATAGATTGAAGGTAAAAGGGTGGAAATAAATATTTAATGCAAATGGAAATGAAAAAAAAGCCGGGGTAGCAGTACTTATATCTGACAAAATGGAATTTAAAACAAAGACTGTAGTAAGAAATAAAGAAGGACACTACATAATGATAAAGGGAACAATTCAACAGGAAGATATAACTATTATAAATATCTACGCACCAAATATAGGAGCCCCGGCATTCATAAAGCAGACTTTGATGGAGATTAAGGGCGAGATTAACAGTAATACTATCATAGTAGGGGATTTCAATACCCCACTAACAACACTGGATAGATCCACAAAAAAGAAAATCAATAAAGAAACAGCAGACTTAAAGGATACACTAGATCAACTTGATTTAATAGATATATTCAGAACTTTTCACTCTAAAGCAGTAGAATATACATTCTTCTCAAGCGCTCATGGTACGTTTTCTAGAATAGACCACATGTTAGGACACAAAAAAGGCCTCAACAAATTTAAGAAGATTGAAATTATATCAAGCATTTTCTCTGATCACAATGCTATGAAACTAGAAATTAACCACAAAAGAAAAAATGAAAAATACTCAAACACTTGGAAACTAAATAGCATGTTATTAAAAATGAATGGATTAACATTGAGATCAAAGAAGAAATAAAAAAGTTTCTAGAAACAAATGATAATGAGCATACGTCAACTCAAAATCTATGGGACACAGCAAAAGCAGTTCTGAGAGGGAAGTTTATTGCACTACAGGCATATCATAAGAAGGTAGAAAAAGAACATATAAGCAACTTAACCCTGCAGCTAAAAGAACTTGAAAAACAACAACAAATAAAATGCAGGACAAGTAGAAGGAAGGAAATAATAAAGATCAGAGCAGAAATAAATGACATAGAGGCTAAGGAAACAATACAGAGGATCAATGAAACCAGAAGCTGGTTCTTTGAAAAGGTAAACAAGATTGATGAACCCTTCACTAGACTCACCAAGAAAAAAAGAGAGAGGACTCAAATAGATAAAATTAGAAAGGACGGTGGAGAAATTACAACTAATACAACAGAGATACAAAGCATTGTAAGAAAATACTATGAAGAACTCTATGCCAAAAAATTAGACACTCTAGATGAAATGGACAAATTTCTTGAATCATATAAACTTCCAAAAATCAATCTTGAAGAATCAGACCACCTAAACAGACCAATTACAACAGAGGAGATTGAAACAGTTATCAAAAAACTCCCAAAAAATAAAAGTCCTGGGCCTGATGGCTTCACAAGTGAATTCTATCAAAAATTCAAAGAAGAACTAACTCCTATCCTCCTCAAGCTATTTCAAAAAATTCAAGAGGAAGGAAGACTTCCAAACTCCTTTTATGAGGCGAGCATAATTCTGATCCCAAAACCGGGCAAAGACAACACAAAGAAAGAAAATTATAGGCCTATATCCCTGATGAATTTAGACGCTAAAATTCTCAACAAAATATTAGCCAACCGGATCCAGCAATATATGAAAAAAATCATACACCACGATCAAGTGGGATTTATTCTGGAGAGGCAAGGCTGGTTCAATATTCGCAAATCAATCAATGTGATTCATCACATAAACAAAAAGAAGGACAAAAATCACATGATAATTTTAATAGATGCAGAAAAGGCATTTGATAAAATCCAGCACCCATTCATGCTTAAAACTCTCAATAAAGTGGGAATACAAGGATCATTCCTTAACATGATGAAGGCCATCTACGACAAACCCACAGCAAACATCATACTAAATGGACAAAAATTAAAAGCAATCCCCTTAGGATCAGGAACCAGGCAGGGTTGCCCACTTTAACCCTTTTATTCAACATAGTTCTGGAAGTCCTAGCTACAGCAATCAGACAAAAAGAAGAAATAAAAGGCATCCAAATTGGAAAAGAAGAAGTAAAACTGTCATTATTTGCAGATGATATGATATTGTACATAGAAAACCCTAAAGTCTCAGTTAAAAAACTACTGGACCTTATAAATGAATTCAGCAAGGTGGCAGGATATAAAATTAATACTCAGAAATCAGAGGCATTTCTATACACCAACAATGAAATATCAGCAAAAGAAATTAAGGAAACAATCCCCTTCACTATTGCAGCCAAAAAAATAAAGTACCTAGGAGTAAATTTAACCAAGGAGGTTAAGGACTTGTACTCGGAAAATTATAGAACATTGATAAAAGAAATCAAGGAAGATACAAACAAGTGGAAGCACATACCGTGCTCATGGCTAGGAAGAATAAACATCATTAAAATGTCTATATTACCCAAAGCAATTTATAAATTCAATGCAATACCAATTAAAATACCAATGACATACTTCAAAGATATAGAACACATATTCCAAAAATTTATATGGAACCAAAAAAGAACACGAATAGCCTCAGCAATCTTAAAAAGACAAAATAAAGCAGGAGGTATCACTCTTCCTGATATCAAGGTTTACTACAAGGCCATTATACTCAAGACAGCCTGGTACTGGCATAAGAACAGGCACATAGATCAATGGAACAGAACAGAGGACCCAGAAATAAACCCACAGCTTTATGGACAACTGATATTTGACAAAGGAGGAAAGAACATACAATGGAGTAAAGACAGCCTCTTTAACAAATGGTGTTGGGAAAATTGGACATCTACCTGCAAAAAAATGAACCTAGACCATCAACCTACACCATGCACAAAAACAAATTCAAAATGGATAAAGGACTTAAACATAAGCCATGAAACTATAAGCATCTTAGAAGAAAACATAGGCAGCAAGCTCTCCTACATCTGTAGCAGCAATTTATTTGCTGATTTATCTCCACGGGCAAATGAAATAAAAGGCAAGGTAAACAAATGGGACTACATCAAACTAAAAAGCTTTTGCACAGCTAAAGACAATAAGAACAGAATAAAAAGACAAACCACACAATGGGAGAACATATTCGACAGCACGTCTGATAAGGGGTTAATAACCAAAATTTATAAAGAACTTATAAAACTCAACACCAGGAAGACAATCCAATCAAAAAATGGGCAAAAGAAATGAATAGAAATTTTACCAAAGAAGACATACAGATGGCCAAAAGACATATGAAAAAATGCTCAACATCACTAATTATTAGAGAAATGCAAATTAAAACCACAAAGAGATATCACCTCACACCAGTCAGAATGGCACTTATCAGCAAAACAACACAGAATAAGTGCTGGCAAGGATGTGGAGAAAAGGGAACCCTTCTGCACTGCTGATGGGAATGCAGACTGGTGCAGTCACTGTTGAAAACAGTTTGGAGATTCCTCAGAAAATTAAAAATCGAACTGCCTGTTGACCCAGCTATCCCACTTTTAGGAATATACCCTAAAAACACCATAACACTGTTCGAAAAGAAGAAATGCGCCCCCATGTTTGTGGCAGCATTGTTCACAATAGCGAAGAGCTGGAAACAGCCCAAGTGTCCGTCAGAAGACGAGTGGATTAAAAAGCTTTGGTATATATATACTATGGAACAATATTCAGCCATAAGAAATGATGACATCGGATCATTTACAACAAAATGGATGTACCTTGATAACATTATACGGAGTGAAATAAGTAAATCAGAAAAAAAGAAAAACTGAGAACAGCATGATTTCATACATAGGTGGGACATTAAAGTGAGACTATGAGACTCGGAAAGAGTGTGGTGGTTACGGGATGGGGGGAGGGAGGGGATGGTGGGATAGGGAGGAGGGGAGGGACACAGGGAAAACCAGATAGAAGGTGACAGAGGACAATTTGACTTTGGGTAATGGGTATGCAGCACAATTGAATGATAAGATAATCTGGAGATGTTTTCATTGTACATATGTACCCTGATTTATTGGTGTCACGCCATTAAAGTTAATAAAAAATAAAAAATAAAAAAACCTTCCTTTGCTTAAAAGATAAGAAGAAATCAATCAACCAGCTTATTCTATGTAATTATTAGCTATTATCAGCCAGTTTATTCCATGGAACTATTAGCCATTCCTATTAACAAGTAAGTATTCCTCAAGGATCTGGAGTGGAAGCATTCTTACATACAATGGAGCTTAGTGTTCAGAACAGCAAAGCACTGTTCATCTGTCACCACAGCCATAAACTTCATCCTAGAATTCTCAAGTAGAATGGAAGAAATTTGTGAGTCAACAGGTGAAATAAAAACTCAGATAGCAGATGAGGGACTCTTCCCTGAGCCCTCCCTAGGATAGTCCAGTGTTGCTTTATTTCTTTACCAGAAAGCATTAGCTAGATGTATTTCCATCTATAGTGTATTTTATTCCATGGACACTCTTTTGGCCTCTGGCACCCTGAAAACAAAACATAGTTCAGTTATTTTAAAAAATAAAATGTCTCTCAATAGTACATTTCTAACCTACCATTTCTGTTCTCCACAAGAAGCAGACAGCCAGCAACAACAATGCTATCTATCATCTCTGCCTCTAAACAGCTGTGGCCAAAGCCCAGGAGCTGTCTCAGTGAGTTCACAGAGCCAGGTCTGAACAGGCTGGGTTTTAGGTCTGGGCCAGCTTAGACACAGCTTCCATTAAACAAAGCATTTCATTTTGGTAGGAATGAGATCAAAATGAAACTACAAAGTGACCCACTGCATGGACTTTAATTCTCTGAAATAGATGAAGTTCATAGGTACTGAGCCATCCTTACCACACACACTTACATGCATGAACCAGGTCATGGTTACTACAGTTCCCCTTTGTTTTCTGGTTTGCTGCTTCACTAAGCACATTATATTTGAGAAGGAACTAAAACAGTATGTTGGGAATGGGTGAAGGTATTTCTTGGTTTTGTGTCCTCTGGGCTGGCTAGATTATTACCTACCTTTTATCTTCAGGCTCATGGTATCTCAACAGCACCAGTGGAACACAGCCATTTTTTTCTGGAAGCTCCTTCACAAGTCCTAACATTCACTCTGTTTCACTATTCCAGGGAGAGGCACAAGCACTCTGACCTGTTAGGTGGAATACATATGTAGGCTTAGGCCCACATTAGGTTCTCTCTACCCTTGGCCTTGGGGATGGGATTCCCACCTAAAAAAGTTTCTGTGAAAAAAAGTTTCTGTGACATTAAAAATGAAGTGCTGTCTCCAGAAATGGTAGAAATGATTGCTGGGAATCATAAAGTAACAACTGCCAACCACAGTATGAATAATCCTTAAATATGAGATAGAAAGCAATAATGTTAAAAGTAGGCTGGATAGCTCAGCTGGTTAAAGCAGATCTTGATATGCCAAGGTTGTGGGTTCGAGCCCCAGTTAGGGCACAGAAATGAATCACCCACTGAATGCATAAGTAAGTAAAACAACAAATTGATGTTTTTCTCTCTCTCTTTCTCCCTTTCTCTCTCTCCAAAATCAACCAATAAATTAAAAGCAAAATCTTAGAAAAATAAAAAAGGTAGCATGCACTAGACTTTGTTCTGTAGGAGAAACAGTGTTTTCCTGAAGCTGTCCTCAATCTGTTCAGGAATGTAAGGAAGAAAGGCAGCCAACCATTACCATTAGGGAACTAACACGTTTTATACCTAAGAGTATAACCAAGAAGTAGCTAGCCCTGACCGATTGGCACAGGAGTAGAGCATGAGCGTGTGGAAGTCTCAGGTTAGATTCCCAGTCAGGGAACACAGGAGAAGTGCTTATCTGCTTCTCCACCCTTCCCCTTCTCCTTTCTCTCTATCTCTCTCTTACCCTCCCGCAACCAAGGCTCCATTGGAGCAAAGTTGTTCCAAGCACTGAAGAAGGCTCCGTGCACTCCACCTCAGGTGCTAGAATGGCTCTGGTTGCAATGGAGCAATGCCCCAGATGGGCAGAGCATCACCCCCTAGTGGGCATGCTGGGTGGATCCCGGTCAGGCACATGCAGGAATCTGTCTCCCTGACTCCCCACTTCTGACTTAAGAAAAAAAAATTGAAGTAGCTAGATCTCTTTCTCTCTCAACTGATAAGTAGGAGACAGAACTGATTAAGGAAAGAAAAATTATTCTGATTATTGTTGAATGCTGGCTTAGTTAAAATAGTCAAGGCTTGATTTATTTTTCAATTATCAGCTTTTTACTTGACAAATGCATATATATCAGGATACCTCTAATTCAGCAATGTTCAGCCTTTTTCATCATATGGTACACATACACTACTAAAATTCTGTGGCAGACCAAAAAACATATCTTTTGCTGACCTGACCAAAAAAAAAGGCGTAATTTTGATTCATTTGCACTAGAAAACTATTGTGTTAGCTGTGTTTTTTTTTTTTTTTAGGCAGTCTAAGGGAAAAGAGGCCAATGGTTCCGACTAAAGTGCCAGGTATTGCACATCTTAATTCTTGTGGAATACTGTTTGAAAATTTCTGTGCTAGTCCAAACTATTTCTTTTGATATTTTTTTTTCTTACACCAAAGCTTATATGACATTTTGTTGATGAACCACCTCTATATTCATTATGTGTCTGATATGATTTCAGCCTTCTGTTGGTGTTTCAGGGGTTTTGGTTGTTGTTTGTTGCATGTAGAATCCAGACCGGACCCCATCCACCAATTCCCAAGGCAGTTACTGGAGGAGTTCTCAATGGCCCCCATCGGGCACTCTGCTTCAACAGGGTGTAGCTTCCAGATGCCTCTTCTGACCCATCCCAGGGCAGGAATGTTTATGATGATGACTTTCAACTGTGACTCCATTGCCTCCTTGGTGGAGGATTTAACAGCCAGGCCGTTCTCCAGCTGCACCATTAAACACTAATTTGGCACAGAATTTGCATATAGATTTCTCATTGGAACTTTGCAGACGTTTATAACTTTGCTTGTTTCAGTACTGTCAAAGTTATCTTTCCCAGAAGCAGTCACTCAGATCTCTGTCAGACCTGCTTGAGGATGAGAGTATATCATCTTTATTGCTTATTGCTTTCTTCTTCTCAGAAGAAAGAAGTCTACTGAATGTTCTATGAATAGTGGAGAGCTTTTGGCCATAAAGAGCAATTTAAACAACGTCTACTGAAATGTTCCACATCAATATTTTTAATTGATGAGGAATTGATAAGATATTTTCATAGAGATAACATTGCTTTTCTTCTCACTGTTTCTTCAATCTGGAACAATTCTCAACCAGATGTATTTTATATACTTTGATCTCCTCTTTAAGTTTGTTGCTCAAATGGTACTATTCAATAAAGATCTAACCTGACCACACCATGAAAATTTGCAACCTGTCCTACCAAATTCCCAACCTACCTGACTTTGCTGTATTTTCTCCAGAGCACGAATCCGCTTTTAATATAACAAATAATACAATTATTTAATAGGTTTGCTGTTTGTTGTCTGTCTCTCTCTACATTATACAGTGAATATTCTATGAGGACAAGGGCTTTGAGAGTAATGAATCTCCAGTCAATAGTACTGTGTTGGCATAGGGCAGTCAGTAAAAATTTCTTCTGTGAATGAATGGATGAATGAATGAATAAGTAAACTGAAAACAAAAATGAATGGTGATATTACTATTTTTTGAAGCAATTTGATTTGGTGATACGTTAAACAATAAGAAATAAGTTAACAAGAAAAAATAGTTGGAGCTGTCAAAGGAAGCTACCATTTACTTTTATATGTTGTAGATCACCATTTAAAAGTAAAATTAATCATCAATTGTGCAGTATTTATTTGGCTTATCAGTAGCATTTTTGACATATAAATATCATATATATTTAAAATATACAATCTGATCTTTTGATATATGTATACATTGTGAAAAGATCACTACAATCAAGCTAAATAACATCCATTATTTCTACATAATTACCATTTTGTGTATGCGTGAGTCGAGAGGATTCAATAGATTCTATTAATTGGAAATTGATAATCAACATTTTTCATGAAGATTTCAACTATACAATAACATGTTGTTAACTATATTCATTATGTTATGCTTTAAATCTCTATAACTTATCTTGCATAACTGAAACTTTATAACCATTGATCAATAGCATCCCATTTGCCCGTCCTTGAGACCATTGGAACAAATATACCCAATATAGATAAAGATATGGGTCTCTAATGAAGAGAACCAAAGATCTCTGGAGATATAACTGATTTCAGAGAGGCAGGATATGCCACATAACTCTAGTTCAACTGTGGTCAACTTACAGTACATCGTTACTGCATTTTTTTTTTGTATTTTTTCTGAAGTGAGAAGTGGGAAGGCAGAGTGACAGACTTCCACATGTGCCCAACCAGGATCCACCTGGCATGCCCACGATCGGGCGATGTTTTGCCCATCTGGGGTGTTGCTTCATTGCACCCAGAGCCATTCTCGCACCTGAGGTGGAGGCTAAGGAGCCATCCACAGCACCCAGGCCAACTTTGCTCAATGGAGCCTTGGCTGCTGGAGGGGAAGAGAGAGATAGAGAGAAAGGAAAAGGGGAAGGGTGGAGAAGCAGATGGGCACTTCTCCTGTGTGCCCTGGCCAGGAATTGAACCTGGGACTTTCACACGCTGGACCGATGCTCTACCCCTGAGTCAGCCAGTCAGGGCTGTTACTATATTTTTAAAAATGAATAACTTTTGGCCTGACCTGTGGTGGTATAGTAGATAAAGCATCGACCTGGAATGCTGAGGTTGTCTGTTCGAAACCCTGGGCCTGCCTGGTCAAGGCACATATGGGAGTTGATGCTTCCTACTCCTCCCCCCTTCTCTCTCTCTCTCTCTCTCTATCCTTCTCTCTCTCCTCTCTAAAATGAATAAATTTTAAAAATGAATGACCTTATCAAAGAAATAATTAAATGGAAAATTTCCAAAAATTTTAGCACTTTCACTTTGAAATAAATTTATTTTCCCACAAGGTATTATCAGCTCCTTTATTCTCTCAATCCCTTCCTCATCTTTTCTCCTGGGTTCCATATTGTGGTTGGTGCTTTACTGAAAAGTAGAGAAGACTGTATACACACATACACACACATATACAATATCAGTACAGCATACATAAAATTGTATAATAGACTATTAGTTCTTTTATCTGAGTCATACTGAATGGCTGGACACCTTCATCCCACTAAAACAACTATAATATAAATATTTTTGGAACTTATTCTTTGTTAATTTCTTCAGCATAATTTTAAGAATCCAATATCCTAAAGCTTGTGCCTTCAACCCCAGGGCTGCTATATTCATTTTCCCAGGCTGCTGTAACGAAGTACCAAAAACTGGGGGGTTTAAAACAACAAAATTGTATCATCACACAGTTCTGGTGGCCAGAGGTCTGATATCAGGTGTCTGCAGGACCATGCTATCTCTAAGGGGAAAATCTCTGCTTGTTTCTTCTAGCTTCTGATGTTTCCCAGCAATGCCTGGCATTCCTTGGCTTGTGGATGCATCATTCCACAAATGACCATCAAATGACCAACTTCTCCCTCTGTGTCTTCACACCATCCTTCAATGTTCATGTTTGTGTCTAAAATCCCTCTTTTTTATAAGAACAACAGTCACATTGGATTAGGACCCAACCTAAAGAACTTAATTATCTCTATAAAGATCCTATCTCCAAATAAAGTCACATTCAGGTCTACTGGGGATTAAGATTTCAACATATTTTTTTGAGGGGCTGCCTTCTAATAAAGAGGGTTTTTCTTCTTTGAAATTTGCAAACTATATTTAAATGTGCAACATTATCAGAAATATCATTTGAGAATATAGTATTCACAGATGCTTTTTTAAAATTGAAGGTATTGAAATGACACTGGTTTGCAAAACCATACAGGCTTCAAGTGCACAGCTCAACAAACATCGTGTGTCCACCACAGCATGTAGCCTCTGCCCCTACCAACATCACTTTCTGTCCCCCATTTCCCCCACCTTTGTCTGCTTCCACCAAGCCCCCACCCCCTTTCCCTCTGGCCGTCACCACACTGTTGGCTGTGTCAGTGTTTTGTATAAATGTTGTTTTGGCTAATCCCTTCACCTTCTTTTATCCAGTACCCACACCCCTCCCCTCTGTCAGCCATCACTTTGTTCTATGTGACCATGCCTCTCTTTCTATTTTATTCATCAGTTTATTTTGTCACAAATGCTTTCCTTTTAATAGTAGTTGGTGTATTTATGTTAGTCTCTTCACTATTTAATCAGGGAGAAGAGGAGGAACGTTAACACTACATCTGAGCTGTCCTGATGAGCTGCTGGCTCTTTCACATTTGTTTAAGACTCCAGGAGCTGAGATCAGTATTATTACTGTGTCTAGACCTTCAGAATGGTCTCTTTTCCTAAACTATGTCTTCAGTTGGGACAGTTTTCTCATTAAGAACTTGCAAACATAATTATCCCAGTGCCTGAAATAGTTTGTGCCAGAATTTGAGGGAAGCTACTCACAATTGTCTTTCTCATTAAACTAGTCCAACATGATTAATTCCAAGTTTGCTTACTATTCTCTACTAATGGACAGATAAGGCATTATGAGAAACTCCTAACTACCTTCCTGGTAGGCTTTATTTACACCAAACAGATGTTACTTCAATGTCTTGGCACTCACAAAACAAAAACAAAAAAATTGTCTTCATAAAGAAATCCTCACTAGGCTATGTGCTGAGCCTTTAGATACAAGTTAAGAATATAATATTCTAAAGGCTTTTGGATTATACTTAGTATGCTGATGGGAAACAAAATAATAAATAAATACATGTAACTATAAAGAAAAATGTATATGAGAAAAGATTTCATATTTGGACACTTCTCATGTTTATAATATTACTCAAAACATACGTGGACTTCAGAACACTGTCTCATTCTGATTTTTCTTAAAAATAAGTGACCCACAATCTTAACAGGACCATGACTAAAAGTAGCTCATTCTCTGTTCCTAGAACAGTTACAAAATGAAAACATTTGCATTTGAAAGAACAGCAAAATTTTACAGAAATACACAGATTGACCAAATGTTAACTTCAAAAAGGTGAAAGGATTGCCTGACCTGGTGGTGGTACAGTGAATAGAGCATCAGCCTGGGATGCAAAGGACCCAGGTTTAAAAACCTGAGGCCGCCAGCTTGAGCATGGGATTATAGATATGACTCCATGGTTACTAGCTGAAGCCCAAGGTCAATGGCTTGAGCCCAAGGTCACTGACTTGAAGCCCAAGGTCACTGGCTTGACCAAGGGGCCACTGGCTCATCTAGAGCCCCTCAGTCAAGGCACATATGAGAAAGCAATCAATGAACAACTAAGGAGCCACAACAAAGATTTGATGCTTCTCATCTCTTTCCCTTTCTGTCTGTCTGTCCTTCTCTCTGTCCCTCTGTCTCTTGCTAAAAAAAAAAAGGAAAGAAGAAAGAAAGAAAGAAAGAAAGAAAGAAAGAAAGAAAGAAAGAAAGAAAGAAAGAAAGAAAGAAAGAAAGAAAGAAGAGGTGAAGGGATTAAGTAAAAAACAAAGCACATATGTAACACATAGATACAGATGACACTGTGGTGACAGAGAGAAAGTGGGGAGGATGATGGGTAGCACTGGGCAAAGGGCTGGGGGAACAGGAACAACAGAAAGAGCCTTTGTTTGGGGTGATGGGCGCACGATGCAGGGTACAGATGGTGTCTAATTGAGTTGTACACTTGAAACCTGTATGGTTTTGCAAACCAATGTCACCCCAAAAAACACAGTTTTTTAAAATTTAAAAATACAGTAATTCCCAATACAATATAGCATTGAGAGAAAAATCCCAAAACATAATGCTTCTTTAGAATGTTGCAGAACATAATTTCAGTGAAAAATTAATGAAAATTCCATAATAAAAAGGTTACTCATCCAACAAGGTCGGCAAAGGGGATCCAATCATCCCCACTGAGAAATTTACAAAGCTTTTGTCACACTAAGACTTTGAAAACACTATGTCTTCTCTATCTCTCTACCTCTCTACATATATTTTATTCCATTCTCCTTCTTCCACCTCCCTCCTCTTTTAATTCTAGCATTTGGAAAACCATGTGTCTATAGAACCAAATATCTGAGCTTATTTCACACCCACTAATATCTCCTATCCTAGAAAAAGAACAAGACGAGTATTTCCCTTTTGTTTTTAAGAGACTTATGAGAGTCATTTCTGACCAAAAATGAGCTGAATGTATGTGGTTTTCCTCTAGTCACTTGTTTCTCTCTGAACTTGAGCATCAGGTGAGTTTCTGTTTGTTACGCTCTCTCTACATTAAAATAGAAAGAAATCTTACATTATAATTTTTACTTCGACCAAAATTTAGTAAAGCCAACATAAATTCTCCAAGATAATTGCATTTTAAAGCCCTTGAACTCATAATAACTTATCTGTTGTTTTAGCATAGTCAAGCAATAGTAGCAGAGATATGATCTTTGATGTGTTTTCAAGGAAGGAAGAAAGCCTGGAAGAAGAGGATGATGGGAACAGTGCAGTATATAGCCTCTCCTCTTCTGCTCATGCCCCGTCCTGAACATCTGGGTCTCAGCACCTGCTCTTAACTGTAGTGCAATCATGCTTCTTTCCCACACCCTCCCTATTACAAACCCTCCACTAGCTAGCTTGACCATGCACTTCAGGTCTCAGTGAAAACATCAATGCCTCCTGGATGCCATCCTTAAACCCTCTACTTTAAGAATTATGTAGTAAAATAAAAAACTCAAAATTTGTTCTGTCCATGTAAAAGTAATATTATACTACTTGTAATAATACTATAATAATTGCAATAATATACTGCTTAATTACTATACATTTATCATCACTAAATATTAGAATAAAATGTTCATTTTACTTGGTTATACTTGTTCGTGAAACTACATGTGTAAATATGTAAATGATGCAAATACAAGTTATACAATTACCGAATGATTATACAATTTTAATTACATATTATGTATATATAAAACAGTGCATTATTTTTACAAGCATTTGTTGGCTACAATAAGGAAATTTTAATTACATTGGTAGTCTGGTGGAAAAGTAGACTTGATAAAAGATGAATAGATACATATAATACTTTGAGGATTACAAACTTTGAGGTGGAGGGAGATAAATAAAGGATGTTGGTATAAGCAAGTTAGCAGTTTTGACTATATAGCATTGCTATTTATTTTTAAGCCAAACACAGGAGGTACTTATAGAAGGGAAGGGATGGAAAGGGGAGAATAATTTAAATAGTTTACATGCATAAAGAATTCAGGCTATGGCTGGTTGATTCAGTGGTAGAGCGTCAGCCCAGCATGTGGATTTTCTGGGTTCAATTCCCAGTCAGGGCACACAGAAGAAGCACTCATCTGTTGCCCCCCACCCACCCATTCTCTTTCTCTCTTCTCCTCCTGCAGCCATGGCTCGATTGGTTTGAGCTAGTTAGCCTGGGCACTGTGAATGACTCTGTGGAGCTTCTGCCTTGGGTGATAAAAATAGCTCAGCTGCCAAGCAACATCTCCAGATGGGCAGAGCATCATCTGGTAGGGGGCTTTCTGGGGGGACACTGGTAGGATGCATGTGGGAGTCTGTCTCTCTGTCTTTCCTCCTCTCACTTAAAAAAAATCAAATAAGTAGAGTTTAGGCAGAAATTCAAAGAAAAGAAAAAATTAATAGATGATAGGAGGCAATTATATACAAATAGATAAATTTAACTGATATTGAAAATGGGTGAAGTATTGATAGTCTATACAGATATTTTTTAATGTGGATAGATGCACAGATAGATTAAAAGATGGGTAATATATTTATCAAACCAGGTCTACAACACATTATTTTTATTTTTAGTTTGACAGGAAAATTTCATTGGTGGAGTACAATTACTAAATGGTACAGATCACAACTTACCTGTACTCTAATGTTTAACATGCGCTCATTGGGAGGCTGCATCAAATCATGGGAACAAATCCATGCAACTGGAGAAATCTGCTTTAACATCCCAGAAACATTTCCACCTGTAAATTCTGGGGTCTTAAAGTTAGAATTTGCTCCCAATGATGACTTTACAATACAAATTGTAGGAGAGCCCCAGCAAACCACACAAATAACTACAAGGGCATAAACTATGAGTACTAAGAAGTGTAAATTCTGGCACAAATATTAATAGAAAATTTAAGTCACAAATCTTGTTAGTAACACTTTTAGACAAAAATAGGTAAAATATTTTTAAATGCTTAAATTGATAAATGGGAATAGGAAACAAAGAGTAAATAGAGAAAAAAGTAAACCATTTATTTGGACATGAGTCCTGTATTTTGGCAAGCAGTTAATCGAAAAGGGATATGGTGCATAAGAGCATGCATTACCTTGCTTGGTCTCTGACAGTGCTAGAGTAGAGTGGGTTTCTAACTGTCAGACCCATGGCAATGAAAAGCAAAACAAAGGTTTTTATAAAATGGTCTGGATTTTTATAAAATGTTTGTAGATTATGGCTATTTTATGTATTTTTTTTATTTTTTTTAATTTTTATTTTATTCATTTTAGAGAGGAGACACAGAGTGAGAGAGAGAGAGAGAAAAAGAGAAATGGGGGAGGAGCTGGAAGCATCAACTCCCATATGTGCCTTGACCAACCAGTGCAGGGTATTGAACTGGCGACCTCAGTGTTCCCAGGTCGACGCTTTATCCACTGCGCCACCACAGGTCAGGCTATTTTATGTATTTTTAAGTTGTAGAAATAGATGAGACAATCACTTTTTCTTTTCTTTCCTTTTCATATTTTTCTTTTTCTTCATTTGAAGACAAAATACCCAAGCCATCAGATGGAATTTTGGGGTGTGTTGATTTCCTTTATTTTTTCTTCTCTACAAAATTCAGGAAGCGGAAATGAATTCTTGCCAGCTTCCCTTCAAAGTAAATGTAGGTTGCCCAAAGTAGGTCCTAGACAAGGATTCCTGATCATGGCTGCCATGCATTAGAATAATCAGGGAGATTTGAAAAAATATGGGTGCCATGGTCCCATCCTCTGAAATTTTTATCTGATTGGTCTGAAATGGAGCCTAACTATTAGTATATTTTTAAACGGCTAAAAAGATTGATAACCACCCTAGATCAGTGTTTGAAATCTTAGGTAAGAAGAAGAGAATGGTGGTTATTGAGTTTTAAAAGTACCACCATCCACCTTTCAGATGCATAATGTCCAAATACTTTCTCTTTTCAAACTGAAGTGCCTGGGGCTGTGCTTGGATTTGAGGCATCATGGTGAGTTTTCTTTCCTATTTCCTCCTTCACAATCACCTTTCAGGAAGCCTCCCCTCACTTCCATTCACCATCTATGGGGGGTTGTGAGATAAATATGCAATTCCAAGAGGAGTGAAAGGAATGCACATCTAAGAGTTTTAAATTCATTTTAGAGCCAAAATTTAATGGTTCAATTATGTGGGTATTTAAAGACTATGATCCTTAGGACTATGATCTCTCTAATTCCAGAGTTATCAGAAAGTGGGAGAAAATTTCCTCTAGGTCTAGCCTGGGAGGTTCTGGGAGAGAGGAGGCTGTTGAAGTACCCTGTGGTGCTGGAGAACAGTGCAGTGCCAGCGTGGTGGGCACCTCCAGTGACCAGTTATTCCAAGAAGGACTAGGTGTTGAAAGTTCTCAAAAAGAAAAGAAAAGGAGAATCCAATCAAAGAGCCACACACACTAAATACCCAAAGACCCCAGTGGTTAGCTGATTTTTACATTTTTCCTGATATTATATTCCCTAATATCTATCATATGAGATGGGTTGTTATTTAGGAAGAAGCTGAAATTAGAAAGGGATTGTACAGTGGAAAAATGTGGAGTTTTGTTCTTTCTCATGTAAACCCTATTTATAATGTTGTCACATGAGCACCATACAAATCACAATACTGGACTTAGATTGATGAAATGACCAGACCCAGATCCCAAATAGATTAAATAGGGAAAATTAAATAGAATTTACATATGTAAAAGTATGGAAGAAGGTCAACCTAATCAGCACACTTGGAAGAGAGATTTAAGCATATTTCTAAGATCAACATGTTATTCAGTCCCCAAATTTTCACTGCCATGCACATCTATGAAGGTCAGTGTCTATGTGAACAAGGTCTATGCTAACTTTTCTGGGCCCAAGCATTTTTCTTAAGCCCAGATTTTCAAAAAATACACAAAGACTGGTCTGGATGTGAGCCAAGGATCAGTCCCTTCGAGGTGGCACACTGTATCGATTTTGGAGTTATGCAATCGATACAAGAATGGATTAGGAGCATAGTACAATTCACTCAGCATAATCAAAGCTTACATTCATCACCCTCGGCCTGATGAGGCCAACACAGTTTACTGCAAGCACATCTCTCAGTCTTGTACCACGGGAGAAGAACAAGGACCGGTTACCCAGGCATTTTGAAGTCTCATCACAAGTCCTGCCAATAGGCTCCAACACCCATTTTGAAGTTTGTTTGTAAGTTGCAAATGTTCATACTTTAGTAACCATTATATTCCCACAAACCAGATGCCACAAATGCATTCTACTAAGATTCTGGGGCAAGCCAGACTTTGTCTTCCTTAATGTCACCTTAGAAACTCAAAAAATCCTGCTAGTGAAAAGTGGACTCTGGTCCTATAAAACTCCAATAAGCATTCAAAGCAGAGTTAATAGTCTTGAGAATCCTAGAAAAGCTGACAAAATCTTGTTTGAGGCTATACACAATCACTGAACATTTCTCATTTCCACCAGAAAAACATGCCCAACAAAACCTTAGACCAGGGGTGCTCAATACATCGATCTTGATCTACTGGTCGATC
The DNA here is from genome assembly GCA_037038555.1 of Rhynchonycteris naso. Lineage (NCBI taxonomy): Eukaryota > Metazoa > Chordata > Mammalia > Chiroptera > Emballonuridae > Rhynchonycteris > Rhynchonycteris naso. Next base: position 146,626,668 of record CM072999.1, on the reverse strand, counting down.
GCGAAAGAAGTGTGGGTAGATTGCATGACATTAAAAAGACATTTGTCTTTTGATTGGCATATAGGGTAGCCAATCTGACGTCTGAACTTTTGACACCCTACGCATGAGCGTTAAATCGTGCTAACTTGTTCAGTTACATTGCTGCGTAATTAGCCTGCAATTTATTTAAACTAAATACAACAAAGGGTATAAAAATGAGTGCGGTAGCTGGTCCGAGTAAGAAGTCTAAAACCTACCACTTTCATACCGAATGGGAGGGGATTTTTTTTACTATGTCATATTCTCAGTGCGTTTGCCTCATCTGTCTGTGTGCCATTGCTATTCCAAATAAGGGAAATGTGGAGCGGCTTTTTCGTACTGTTCATAAAAACTATGACATTGACTTTCCTCCAAAAAGAGAGCTGAGAAGGAGAAAGGTGAAAGAAGAATACACAATATTAAATAGTAACTTAAATAATGATAAAAAGAAGAAATAAATTTATGTTTTGCATTTTTATTGTAGGTAGATCATTTTGACTTGGTCATCTTATAAGTAGCTCGCAAGCTGAAAAAGTGTGGGCACCCCTGCCTTAGACACACCTGTCAAAGAGAATCTATCTCTCCTGATCCTGCCCAGGGAGATATATCTATACCTATTTTGATCTATATGCATATCTATACATCTGTATCTATCTTACAGGGAGTCACACACACAGACATACATATCTGTATATAACATGTATTACACTTATAATTATAATATGATATATTAAACTTACATGTGTTACACTTTAAGTCATGATATCCAGGATTAATGAATAAGCATAGTAACAAAAGTTGTGTCCTGCCCTAGCCAGTTGGTTAAGTGGTAGAGCATCAACCAGGCATGTGGAAGTTTTGGGTTTGATTCCTGGTCAGTGAACATGGGAGAAGTGACCATCTGCTTTTCCCCCCTCCCTCTCTCTTTGCTTCTCTCTCTCTTCCCCTCCTGCAGCCATGATCACTTGGTTCCAGCTCATCACCCCAGGCACTGAGGATGGCTTCGTGAAACCTCTGCCTCAGGCATTAAAAATAGCTCAGTTGGGAGCATGGCTCCACATGGGCAGACCATTGGCCCCATACAGGGTGGCTGGGGGGATCCTGGTTAGGGCACATGAGGAAGTCTGTCTATTTCCCCTCCTCTCACTTAAAAAAAAAAAAGGTTCCATCCTATAAATCAACAATCTATAGATCAGCTCATTAATATTATCTATAGTAAAAATAATGGGTCCTCTGTAACTACCAAGTGAGTCAGCAGTGTTACACAGTTTCTACACCTCCCTGTTGCATTTCCAGAAGCTTAACATTTTCTCCTGCCACAACAGTGTCAAAGAAAACACCCTATAACTCCAAAGCCCAGGTCCACGTCAGGCTAACGCAGTCCCAGTCTTGTTACTAGCACAAATTCACCTCTTGTTTATCTGACAAACACAAAAATCTTTTCCTGTGGTTACTTAGGTGAAGGAGCAAGCTAGTAAACTGGTAGGGTGCCCTTAAGAGACAAACCAGCTACTAAAACTGAAGTGTGTCCCTGGACATTGGCTCAGCAGTAGAGGTAGGCCTGGAGTGCAGAAGTCCTGGGTTCAATTCCTGGTCAGGAAAAGTGATCATCTGCTTCTCTACTCCTCCCCCCTTTTTGTTTTCTTCCCTTCCTGCAGCCATGGCTCAAATGGTTGGCTCCAGGCCCTCAGATGGCTCCACAGCCTTGCCTCAGTGGCTAAAATAGCTTGGTTGCCGAGCAATGGAGCAGCAGCCCCAGATGTGCAGAGCATCACCCAGTAGGGGGCTTGCCAGGTGGATCCCGTTCAGGGTGCATGTGAGAGTCTGTCTCTCTGTCTTCCCACCTCTCACTTAATTAAAAGAAAAAGAAAAAGAAAGAAAGATATTGAAGTGGGGGGAGGGAAGGGAGAGTATGAGAATTGTATAACCCCATTAGGTTCAGAACCCGTTGGAAAGTATTGTGATGGGCAAGATACATGCGTCCACATAAAGTATGAGCTTCTATGAGAAGCAGCGTCTGATCTATGGTGAAGCAGACCTTCTAATTGCTAACCAACGAGACGCATCTCCCTGGAGCAGTCAGCCAGATAGGTTAAATGAAAGGCAATGGAGTACCTCAATCATTTATGAAAGTACAATGTCCCTTTTCTTTCTTTCTACTTCCTATCTTCAGCTGATTAAGTATCTAGCTACTTTAATTCATACTCAAGTGCCAATGGTTGTTGAGTATCACTATTATAACCTCTCTAGGGATTGCCTTTTATGGGGTTTGAGAGTAGCTTGCTAACCCAAATAAACTACTAATCAGCAATATACCTGTGGGAATTCATTGTGAGCTGGGAGATGTCCCTAAGAATTCTTTATACTTAGAAAACATGTATAAACTCCAGTCAAGATAATAGAGATTCTTAACCAGAAACTTGGTTTGCAAAGTATTGTCAGTTGCTGGATTTTATCTTTATTCTATTGAGAGGATAAAATATCAACCAAAATTAGTAAGTTTGTGCCTTTAAAAAAATTTTCCTGTCTTGCAATCATGAAGATATTTTTGGATAGTAACTCTTTCACCAATTAATTAAACTAAATCTTTTGAGACTATACTTATCTTCCCCTTAATGATTTCATGTGGTAAATATTCATGAAACATCCTGATCTCATCTCATTTTCAGGGCATAAAACTTCCAAAGGTCTAGTTTTATGTCTTTTATAATGTTTCTTCTAATGTGTCCTAAAATCCTTTTGGAATTGACATATCTTTAAAATCTTCTTAACTTCTTCATCCATTGATTCATTGAATCACTCATTCATTGATTTATTCACTCAATAACTGTAGGCTAGGGAATTTAAAAACGTCAGTCTATGTTTGTGGAACCACTAAATTATGTGAGACAGGTATCCTTTTGGCTATTAAAATTAATTGACTCATCTGTGTTCCAGCTAATATTATGGGGGGAAAAAAGGCAGAAAAACATTTCATTTTAATAGTGTAACTATACTCAATGCCAGCAACAGCATCAGTCATGACCAGTAAGTCAAGTGTTTGATTAAGGTAATTTGGTCCAGAAGAAATACTCAAATTATGTCACTTATTAAGACTATTAAGATGTGGTCCAACTCATAGTCAAACTAGAAAGCAAGAGAAATGGTTTAAAGTGGTGTGTTTATAAATGCTCCCTGCCATGCCATCCTTGATCAAAATGCCAGATTCATTCATTGAGAAAAGAAGTCCCTTTACATTGTCCCTTCTTGCTCTCTTTTTAGGTACCAGAAACAGCATCCTATCCGAGCCAGAGGTATGTCTTTATTCAGACCTATGGTCTTCCATTCCTAAGTACTCAGGACCATTCTATAACTTTTGTAAAGGACATTGTTAAGGTAGAATCTCTAATGGCTGCAGGTCCCTGAAAATCCCAGCACATTAGAGGTATATATGTCCTTCTATAGGCGACAAGACAGAGAGGAAGCAGAACACATGACATAGACATCTGGGACCAAAACTTTTACCTTTTCTGGTCAAAATTTGAAACCTAGTAACATAACAATGGAATAGGGGGTGATTACTTGGCCTTCAGGATTCCTGAAGGTGAACATGAACAGCATCAGTGAGCAGGGCTGTACCTGTCTGAACTGGTGTGTTGGTACACACTGGCTCATCTTGAAGGGTCAGGTCACTTACTTTGCATAAGGTAATGGCATTTTAAAAATGGATATAAATTGTCATCTGAGGTTAGGTTTATAGACTAGGCAACAGACAACTCTAAGCTTTGTCACAACAAATGGAGCACACAGAGCTGGCTGAATGGAGCTGAGTACACCTCTGACTTGGCTCACCAGAGGTATGGCAGGCTCCGGAAACATGTTTATCATTCCTGTGAAACTGATGCCCAGAAAGCAAGCCTCATTAAATACTTTATTTCTGCTTCCAAAATCAATGTCATTGAATTGATATTGCCTAGTCTATGCCTGAAAACTATCTCCCGTTTGTTGTTTCTGTCCTGATACCCTGAGATTAAATTCTTCCCTCGAAGACTGAACCATTTCCAAGTCTTCTGCAACTTTGCAGTGTTCTACACTAGCGTTCTGAACACAGGGATCCAAGACCAAACATCAATTCTTAATGAAAAAGCAGGAAATAAAACACATGTTGATGTTTCCCATGCATCCCAGTAGAAAAATATACCCAGGAAAATGTCAGGACATCAATTTGATGAATCAGTTGCCTATATTATATCATTTATATTAATGAGAGCCATGTTGTTATTTTCTCCTCTGAATGGAAGTGAAGCTAAGAAAAATTATAGTATGGTAATATTTTCAATGTTTCCATTCCAAGATTAAAGAGTACAAGGGCAATCTAAATACCTTTATCATGAATTCTGTACTTCTTAGATCAAAGTTCTACTTAGACCCTTTACCTCTTTACCACTTTTATTAACATTAGGATCAGATCATTAAAACATTCTGAGAATAATATATGAATCCTCATATAAAAGAGATGCACAAGTACTGGATTTATTTTGATAAATTTTACAGGCTCACATACTAGGTCTTTGAGCTTTTCCTGTAACCCTATGTGTCTCTTCCAGTTTTTAGAATTCCTGTAAAGTCTTGTAATGAGAGAAAGTCCCATCAGAGCCAGAACCTTCTTCAGGAAGTATGTTTGCAAAACAATGGGAAATCTCTTTTTTCTTTTTTGTGGCAGAGACAGAGTCAGAGAGAGGGACAGATAGGAGCAGACAGACAGAAATGAAGAGATATGAGAAACATCAGTTCTTTGTTGTGGCTCCTTAGTTATTCATTGATTGATTTCTCATATGTGCCTTGACTAGGGAGCTACAACAGACCGAGTGACCCCTTGCTCAAGCCAGCAACCTTGGGCTCAAGCTAGTGAGCCTTGCTCAAACCAGATGAGCCCGCGCTCAAGCTGGCGACCTCAGGGTCTCGAACCTGGATCCTCCAAATCCCAGTTCGACGCTCTTTCCACTGTGCCACCTGGTCAGGCACAATGGGGAATCTTAAGCTCAATGTAACGACTGTAAAAATTAAGAATGTACTCCTCCTCCCCCTTGTTTCTTATCGTATCTCATTAGATAATCCTTATATAAAATATCTAGAATTATTATAATAGACTTTTAAACTTAACTTGGATATACTATATTCTTCATGTAAACTAGGTGTATTCATTTCCCAGGGCTGCCACCAAAGAGCACCCTCATTTCTGGAGGCCCTGAGGGAACCATGCACCTCGCCCAGCTTCCAGTGGTGGCCAGCAATTCATGGCATTCCTTGGCTTATAAGGAATCTCTGCCTTAAATTGAGAACACAAACAGTAAAATTTCTAGAAGAAAGCATCGGATACAAGCTCTTGACATTGGCCTGGGCAATAATTCCTTGGAAATAACAACAAAAGTCCGGGCAACAAAAGCAAAAATAAGTAAAAGTGACTATATCAAATTGAAAACTTTCTGCACAGTAAAGGAAACAATCAACCAAATGAAAGTGAAACCTACAGAATCAGAAAAAAATAGTTGCAAACCATATATATAATAAAGGGCCAATAACCAAGTAACTCAAATAAATCAATAGCAAAAAAGAATTCAATTAAAAAAATAAACAAAGGGACTGAGTAGACATTCTTCCAAAGAAGACATACAGATCGCCAAGAGGTATATAAAATGTGCTCACACATCACTAATCATCAGAGAAATGCAAGTTAAAACCATAATGATATATATAGTACCTCACACCTGTTAGGATGGCTTTTTTTTTTTTAAATGTAAGTGTTGACAAGAATACTGAGAAAAAGAAACCCTCGTATGGTATTGGTGGAGATATAAATTAGTGCAGCCACTATGGAAAACTATATGGAGATGTCTTTACAAATTAAAATTAGAACTGCCAATTGATCCAGCACTTCCACTTTTGAGTATACGTCCAAAGGAATTGAAATTAGTATCTCAAAGAATTATCCTCATTCCCACATTTATTTCAGCATGAGTCATAATAGCCAAGACATGGTAGCTACCTAGTGTCCATAATGGATACACAGATAAAGAAAACATGTTAGATACATACCACGAAATGTCACTCAGTCTTTAAAAAGATGAAAACTATTCAACCCAGTTCACTAGGTAAAACCAATCTCACTTTTAGAAAAAAGACAACACAGGAATAAAGATAGCCCTCCGTTGGTGAGGGGAAGACCCATGTAAACACCAATCCCACAGGAAGAGGCCATCAGTCTTTCTGATACTAGCCCGTGCTCAGCAGCACCACATTCCCAAGGATTTTCAAAACTTGCCTTTGGCTCTATTTTCAAAAACAAACATACTCCCAAAACACTCTTTTCAAATTATTTCAGCTCTTTACTCTTTGCTCAATTTTGAAACGATTCCCCTCTGTTCTATGGTTCTCTGTTTCCATTGCTCTCTCACCCAATTTCCCAAAATGACCACAGAGAAAACTATTTTATAGTTTTCTGCTATAGCTTGTCATAAAACTTGGAGGAACTGCCAGGCAAATGGTGGGGTTGGCCATTTCATGCTATTGAATTTGATATGCATATGCATGTCCTTGTTTGTTTTTCTTTATGGCACTCATTAAACTTATTTTATTCTCCTGATAGATTCTGACACCAGAAGTATCAAGCATCATGCCAGCAAATATATAACCAAATTTGAGATGGAGGGTGCATTTGGCTATATTTTAACATGCCCCTGAATTGTTCAACACGGTTCCCAGAAGCATAAGACATTCCTCATCAGGAAAACCAAGTTATTTTATTACACATTTGGTGCAACTAGCCATACCCAACAATTTTCCAATGGCAAACTGCAATCAGGAAGCAATTTTATTTCAGTCTCCTGTTGTTTCCCCATTCTAAGTCAGTTTCTTTCTCATCTGTGGTCTCTTTGTTCTCTGGTAGGTATCTTTTAACTCTGTAGCTTACATCCACAAAAGACTTCTGCATTATCCCACCCATGTAGGTACCAGCTATGCACAGGGAAGCTTCATTCCTCTAGCAATTACTTTACAATTCACTTATTAAAAGGGTTGGGATCAGAGAAACCAACTCTCCCCATGGCTATTATGTGACTCATAATTTAGAAGGTTCATTTTTTGGCTAAGCTATCAATATTGTTTAAAGTAGGCAAATGGATTCCTTTTAAATAATTAGTACTGATTTTGCTTTTCATGTCTCATTTCTAGACCATCTGATTTCTTTTCTCCCGGCATTGAAACAACACTAGCTCTCACATTTATATTTTTTCAGAGAACATAATTTGATAATTAAGTAGTATAGAAGCTACTTTTCTGAAGCATGAAATTGATGCATAAATACAGATCTGCGACTTGTAACATCCAATTTTAAATCTTTTATCCAGAAATATTGTCCTAACAAGTAACTCAAGATGAAATTGTATGCATTCAAAAACATTAAACATGTTAAGTAAATCTGGAAAGGTTCATTCATCCTGCATTGTAAGGGAATATAATAACTTAAATGTGTTTTCTTTTCAAAAATCTTTTTTCCTACATTTAGATCTTTAGGTCTTTTGTAAATAATTTCTTATATGAGAGAAAATAAAAGAATGTTAAGGAATAGGAATCAATGGGCATGCATTCTGAAATCATTACTAAAATATTTTCTAGGTTAATTCACATAACCACATAACCTAGCTTGGGGTCAAAAGCAACAGAGGGTTTAAATCAACTGAACATATAGTCTATGTAAGTGTAGAGAGGGCCAATTTATAGTTAAATCATGAATTTTATATTCTACTGCACTTTAGACCAATTGTAAATACCAAGTACCCTCTCGCTGCTCCTGCCTACTTCCACATGCCCAGAATGGTAGGCTTGAGTAAGTTTCTATTTCTTACCATTAAAATAAAAGTTTTCCTGCTCATCCCCATGAATACTTGTTTGCTTTATAAAAAATAATAGCTCAATTTTCGATATAAATTATATATATATAAATTATTTAACATTTTAATACCTTTCATATAACATGTAAGTACTATAGAGGTCCCCAAAGCTCTAATTGACTCATATTAATGTGCCCTTTGAAAATTTCAAGTAACAGGGTACAGATGGCTAACCAGAAAACACTCCAAAACAGGGAAGTCCCTACAGTCCTAGGGAACTAAGTGCCTCTTCATTGGATGCATGAAGGGGACGTTAAACATTTGTCACACAAATTTTATGTCTTCATGTACTTAGAAAAGACAAAGACAGACAATTCACTCATTCTTGAAAATTTTCTTCTTGCATCTGTAACTGAAAGTATGGGACCCATTCATTCTCCCTACCCCACTGTCCTCAGAGACTGACAAGCATAAACCTGACCCAGGAATTAAAACAAACTCTTTTGAAAGTAATTTTATCACTGGGTCTAGGGAGTTATCATGTGGTCTTGGGTCAGGATTGGGCTTATTATATAATATGAACAATGCATGAGTTGTACAATTTGGAAAGCAGGGAGGAAGAATTGCAGATAAAAGAGACTAATAGTCCTCTTCATAAATAGCAGAAACACTGTCTCCATCGTGAGACTTATTCATAGACCTGTTCTGGGATTAATTGAGTCAATACTAGCAAAGTGCACTCAACCCAGAAGTATTCCATAAGACAATAGCCATACAAAGTTTTTAAGTTACACTTGAGTAATTCAGAAAATTGTGTGTCTCCAACACATTGCAGAAGAGAGAACTCAAAGGGAACTACATTGTTTCCTCCCTGTTCTCTTCGGCAGGAGTTGAAAACCAACACAGCCCAATGGCCCATTTCTTCAGTGGTAAGTCTGCCCAAATTAACCACGCTGCTCACTGCTGAATGACTCAAGCTTGGGTAGGTTGGCTGGATTCACGTTCTTAGAATTAGGTTTCATTGACAGTAGCAGAGAATATCACAGTTTAAACACATAAGAGTTTAAATCTTCCCTTAAATAAAATGAACTAGAGCAAGGAAAATAATTCTTGAATTATAGTATTTCTTCTTCACAGTGGAATTATTTTAGTTTTCTACTAATTTATTGGCATTATAATAGCGAGGCATACAAATGGTTCAAAAACATTCAAAGAGAATATGTAAGTTGTGTAATAAAAGCATCTCCACCCCCAGCCATTCTCAATGCCATTCACAGGGATCGCCACTATTTATGTTTTTATACACACTTTCAGAATATTTATGCATGTACGAGAAATAAACATTTTTAATAAAGAGGATATATAGAGAAACAATTGTATGTGTAGTTTTCACTTACAAAAACGCCATCATAATACATTATTTACTTCTGAGCCTTTGAGTTTCTCGTAACATATTCTCCATATAAGATCTGTCCGTATCAGGGTGTACAAGTTGATTTCCATCAGTTTAAACTCTGCCATATTTTGTTATATGCAACATTTATTCAAAGGGTGCTCTACTGAGGGTACTTAGATTTTTGGTTGTTTTTTCTCTATTAACCCAATGCTGAAATAATCGCCCTTGAATTTGTGCAACATGTATTCATAGTAAATTTCTAGCAATAAATTTTTAGGATCCAAGAAGTATGTCTCTTTTTAAATTAATTTTAAAAGATATTATTAAAATATCCTCCAAAGAGATTAAATCAATTTTCACTGACAGAAAAGTGAATCAATGTGTCTGGTACCCCATACTAGGTCATATATGTATAATTGTTATCATTTTTGTCAGTATAATAGGTATAAAATGCTATCTCCTTGTTATAACTTGCAATTCTTAAATTGGATTTGGGGGCGAGCCCATCTTTTCATCAGCTGCGTGTTCAAATTTAGTAAAACAATCAGTGCAACATCCTCCTCCTCCTTGAAGTAAAAAGACTTAGTGATGAGGCAAGGGGTTCACTTTTGGGGGTGCACAGAGGCAGCAATCTCTTTCCTCCGAGAAACAGGGGAGTAGGAGGGGAGGCCCCTCTTGTCATTTTCATTGTGTGAGTTGCAGCCAGAAGGGGTGATTGAGATCCTTATTCCTGGCTGGCTATTTACTACGGGACCATGGCTGGCAGCCACCAATTAGAAAATGCAAACACAGTGCCTGATGGCCCTTCACCTCTACAGGCAGCTCCTAGAAACTTGCAGGACAAACCTATTCTAAGGGAGGGAGGTCACAGTAGGACCTGAGGCTGCAGTTACCAAAAATGACTGGGAAGTCATAACACTGAACTGAGATATCGCTAAGATCTATATGATGGTGAAAACATTTTGACAAAGCCACGTTGGATATATTTATTTAAAAAAAAATAATAAAGGAAACCTTTCTCATTTATTCTGATTTGAGACTCCTCCAACTTTTTGCCTATGCATGAATATATTTGCATAACTATATATGTATAAATGTGTGAAACTCTGCTTCTGTACCTCTGTGTGTTTCTTTGCATGTAGTAGTGATGTCCTAAATGAATAAACCATTCTTTTGTTCAATATAACTCAATTTTTTGGCTCATTGGAAAATCAGCCTAATTATTTTGTGTATTTCTATAAGTTCTCATTCTAAGTTGCATCTATAATTTTCTACATACTACTAATTGCTATTTCACTAGCCTAAGCTCCAACCTGAAATCAAACACTCAGAAAACACTTTGAAGCAGGGCTGGAAGTCAGACAGTTCACATTGGATGCACATATATTAAAATACTGAAGTTCTTTTATACTAGATGGAAAATGTCTACTGTTGGAATTTCCTGGTCTTCCACCACCCATCCTGCACACATCAACCCTTCTCAATCCACAAAACCTCCCCAGCATTCAGTAAAAACAGGTTCACGCCAGCCCCAGCATAAGACCCTGCAAAGTTATCATCTGTGTCCATTCAGATTTTTCACATTGTTACATATTTTAAATATCACCCCTTTCTAAAAGATTATATAGAGCAGCATCTAGATTTTCAGAGAAAAACATTCACATGAACAAAGATTGCCTCATATTCTGTCTAAAGTTTTTAAAATCAAAAGTCATTTGCATGTTTACAGTTTTATCCAAATTTTACATTGGCACATCTACAATTAAATAATTTGTTAGTTTTTAAAAGAACTATCCTTCTTCAGATAGAGTGAGTTGAATGAATCATTAACAAGTTTTTGGTGTTCACTTAAAAATTAATAGCATCGTGCATTTGTATGTGGTAAATGAGTCTTTAGGTCCCCATGGCAACTTGATCACATCAGTAGAAAAATATATTTTTTATTATATAGTGATGTCTGTTCTATAATAATTCCATAGAGCTTAGCCTTTCAGCTATTCCCAACCTAGTTGTCCACCTTTGCTAGTAAATTCCCAGGTTGCTGTTGATAAAAACAATGACAAACAGTATAATGCTATCCATGTTGAATCCTGAGAAAAATCACTCTGGTATTGTATTATCTCAGGGAAAGATCTTTCTTTCCATAGTATAGTGTTTTGTCTTGTGTCCCTGAGAAATTTCATACACTCTTCCAGTTACCTTCCAGTAGCTTTGCCGGTGTACCTAACACACCTAAGTACTGACAGTGGAAATGTCCCAGTGCTTCTACTGAGTAAACAAAAGAGTTTCTCCTATGATGACTTTGTCATCCAATCCTTGATTTCCAAACCCAGCACTGATTTGATTAGTTACATTAAAGCCATCTGGCACCTGCTATAAAAATAGAGACCCAGATCCCATTCCAAAATGATGAAATTGGAATACCCAAGGGTGGATGCAAGAAGTCTGGATTTTTAAAAAGTATTCTAGTTGATACCCATGTATAGCTAGTTTGGAAAATTAATGACATATTCATTAACAAGTCATGCACAAAACTGCCTTGATCATTTTTAACTAACTAGTTTGTTGACTGATGAGTGTTACAAATTCAAATAAAAGGAGAAAACCAGAGTGTTGACAGGGAAGGCTAGCCCATGATTATCACCATGCTTTACTGTTAAGAGTGCAACATACTGATATTTTTCTACTCTATTCTATTTCATATCTTTAAAAATATGTTATTCACAAGACACTTACTTCATTTCATTCCCTATTAAAAGATCCTGACCCACAATTTGAAAAACAATGATCTAAGGAAGTTTTATCTATCACTTAGTTCTCAGTACTTGGAACTGGGCTTAGCATACATTGGGCATCAATATATATTTGAATAAATTATGCATAGAGATTTCACTAGTTTAATCTCTTAGCTCTAAATTCTTAGGGAAGGCCACAGCATGTTCTAAAGTATGAACAATAGCATTTAATCTGATTGACTTAAATCATTTGGCATATAGAAAAAGATACTGACATCACTAAGAGAAGTACATAACATGCAAATCCCATCTTTTTATCTTGCTGATAAATATGGATAAATACAGACATTGAGACTAGATTATTACCTAGGCATGTTTAAACAAAAACTTGAAATAGCATGCATGAAGCTTTCCTTTATAGCAAATAAATAAATACTAAACCACAACAAACAAAAGCAGCAAATGATAATGGAGAAGGAGCGAACTAAATGTTCAGTGGTAGAAAATTGGTGAAGTAAATATGGTATGTATGATCTACTCAATGGAATATTACGTAGTTATTTGAATTTACTAAAGATATGAAGTAATATCACATGAGAAGGTATGACATAGAATTATACATACACTATGTTTATAATTGTGTCTAAAAGCACCTATCTACGAAGAGAAGACATAAATCAGAGTAAACAAACGTAAACATTAAGAGTGGTTTTGCTGGAATGGTGGAGTAGTGTATTTTTTTCCCTTTCTCTTTTCTCTCAAGTTATTTGCCAATTCTTAGCAGAAGATATTTGCTAATTGCCATGCCCATCTCTATTTCCCATTCCTGTCAGGCTCTGGATTCTCCCGCCAGGTGGTGTAGGCTGAATTGACCTACCCCAGCTCCAGGAATGGGCTTTAGTTAACATAAGCCTGCAGCATATTCCATTCCACCAGCCAGAGTTACAGGTTCAGGAGTAAATATATTCACTCAAAATTGTATCCCAAGGATTAGTCTTTATAACCACATGCTTGGTGCCAATTATCTTAGACTGTTTTTTTTTTATTGAAAACATAACCTAAAGCAAGAATTAAACTGGCAACATTTTATTTGTAAGGTGAAGCCTTTGGCAGGTGAGACAGAAAAATAATCATGAGAAGATCAAAGCAATGCGATGGGATGCCTTGCACAGGCCACCACTTCCCACGGTCTAAGATGCACACGCAGCAGATGACTCAGTGAGCCTCTAGGTGACTCAGTGAGCCTTGTAATACTTGAGGAGACATCCCTCCAGTTGAACACTTTGTCCCTCTGCAGGTCTTACAGAGCTGTAGCCATAGCAAGAGATTAAAGCATTACCCAGCATTGGCCTGCATCTCTCCTACCTTAGTTCTCCTCCCCCTCCCCACCTCCCTCTGTCCTACACTTGTACCTACAAAAAAATTAACACATTAATATTTACCTCAGTTTCTCCTCTCAACAGGGCTACAACTAAGACAAATTATTTTTAAATTCTTTTACAATTTACCTGTTTTCATCAGTAGAGATGGGTTGACACAGTAATAATAGGGGTAAAACTTGAGTCTCAGTCAGCATTAAGATTCTTACATTT